>CM037089.1:28911374-29574916 GCA_020916435.1 Oxytropis ochrocephala
ATGACCCAACATCCACCTGTAACATCAACATACTCAACTTTCACGTCAACCTAACTGTCTGGCTGATTCTACAACAAACCCAACAATACAGAATCAATGACTTTGTGAGATCACATCTTTTTTTCAAATTTACCAATGAATATAAATATATACCAAAATATTGAGAGCACTCTAGAGGAAACTTTTTAGAGGAACTTTAGAGGCATTTAATTTTTGAGTTATCATTTGATAATTGTTGAGAATTTCAAAATGTAATTACGTAAAATTCAAATTTTTGTACATAACCACACTTAAATCAAAGTGGTCTAATGTTATTAAACACCAATTAGTAAAGGTTTCTAGAGTGAAACTTTCAAGCTTCTTAATATTAAAAATTGAGGAGCACTTAATAACTAATAAAGTAAAAACATCTTTACTATTTAACTATAAAATATAACTCAAAATTAAAGATTTGCATTTTCTGAAATTTCAAATCAATATAAATATATACCAAAAGATTTCTATCTGCTTATATTAAAATTACATTGTATATTAAATTAAACTTAATCATTTTCTACATCTTAAGTTCAGTATTTTCTAATACAAACATCATTTTCCCAAGAATCAAAAAAATAATGAACACAATCCACTATGACATCATTTAATAATGTAGTTGCAATGGCGCTCTTTCATTAGAAATAAAGCTTTATAAAATTAAAAACTCTACTACATTTACTATCAAATTACGGCTCTTTATATTTCTCTCCCGCAACCTCCTAAATATAACTCGGCCACGCCTAATTAGCGAAATCCACTCTAGTTAAAATAATTTCTCTTTTTTTGGTTACATTACATGAAATAATTCTTTTTATGTGCTGAATATTGTTTTATGAATGTTGGGCTTCTTTCCTGTACTTTGAACTTGGGACCCGCTTGCACTCTTCTCGATATCTTATAATCATTAACCTAGCTACCTACTGATATAAATAAAAATATATTATTTTATTTGATATTTTGGTTCTGATTATTCTATTTGAATATTTGAAATTGACTATATTTTCTTAAACTTTTTTAATAATATATTTTTCTCAACTTGAATTTGAGCATTTGGAACTTATTATATACTTTAATCGTGGACGTTCTTTTGGATACTTTTAATGCTAAATAATTTTATAATTTGTTATATATAATTTCTAAACTGGAAGATAATAATTGAAAATATTATTGTTTATTAACATATTTCATATAAAAGTTTGGTTTTATTTACTAATCTACTTTAGGCAATCACTGGCAAAAATAGCTAATGAGTGAAATGTTGTTTTTACCTTATAATGTAATTTAGGCTGATACGTATAAGATAAATGCATTGAAAATAAATTGTTTCATCAAATTAATCGTTGAACTAGGGCTTATAAATGAAATTATATAAATAGACATTTGTAATTGCATACAAATAAATGAGAGAAGAGATTCATTTAATCGAGTATAAATGAGAAATTTAATTAAAATTATGTAAGTAAAATGAGAGAGATTGAACGCTATAAGATCGCTAAGTTGGAAACAGATCCGAATCAAGGAATCATGAAAACGAATCTTTCTATTTCTATTGATTGATCGAAGGCATGTTGCATGTAAGTATTTATACTCGCTTTCCTCAAGACTCCGGGAATATAACCAATTGAGTTAAGGCACTAGAATATAATGGAAGGTGCAAAGGATAACTCTTATTTATATAAAGTTATTTAAATGTTCTAGACTTAAACTAAATGTGAGTTTACAAGTACATTGTTGTTTCAATAGTCACTATGTGTCACAGAGTTTAGAGTAGATTTGAACCTAATTTTGTGATCATTCAACCTTGTTGTTTACTTGCCCCTCAATATTGTATTTTAGTATGTTTGTCAATACTTTTTTTAATAAAAATTGAGAAGTGGGAAATTTTATTAATCAAAGTGGCACCATGAGGCCATTTACCAACTGCATGGATTGTTTCAATCTCGAGGATACAACGCTAGCTCTCCCACACTAAACTAGCATCCAAAAAGGTGTTTGCCACATACAACAATCAGATGCCCCAACGTCAATTGCCCCACAACAATCTTTGCCCCAACATTATTGGCAATCGAATCACCGCTCCCCGACCCATTCGTGACCAGGGATGCACTAAATGCGAAGAATTTGTCGGCGTCATCGATACATCAAAGTCGAGGTTGATATGCAAGTGTGCCAGTTGTCACCACAACACCACTCCTATTTGCACAACACTAACGCTTTTGGTTTATAAGCGACAACATCCGTACACCATCCGAGCCTGCTTTACTCATACAGCAAGATCAAATCCGAAATCTTTCTGGAGAGCAATTGACATGTAACTCCAACTTTAACTGGCCCTAAGCAACCTCACTGAGAGGAAACCTCTCTCAAGGAGACTATAACACCATCTATTTCTCTCTCATTTGTTTGAAGATACCAGAGTTAAAATTAGAATTACTTGCACTTAATGGGTATGAAGGAGGAGAAAGTGACATTCTCTCTCTACTTCTACACATTTTTGTGTTGCTATTTGATTGATGTGGGTGAATCTTTGGAGCATTGCCAGGGATTTTTCAATGGAACTTCAGTAAGCTGTAACAATTCTTTCTTTTATTTTCTTCACTTTGTATTATCAGAAGCATAATGAACATAGTTATATTGTCGCTGTATATGCTCAATATGTCAGCCTAGCATGAGCTAAACTTCTCTAAGATGTTTAACTGTAATGATCTTTTGATTGTTATATTATGTATATATTGATGTTTGCATTTTAGTTATTGCATATGATAGTTTTCACATTCATCGAATAGAATTGGCTAAGCTAAAAGTGAATGCAATTTATAAATTCTGTACGTGTTTATAATTCCTGGGCTCAAAACTAATATGTGATAAGTGTTTACTAAAGAAAATCCTTGTTAATTTGGCTAAGAGACTTAGTGATATAGGATACATACTTCCATAGCATCTGTGGTATCTTGTGGTCGCCCATACATAAACGTGCGGGTGAAGCCATTTCTAGGAGAGGCAGGCGTAGGCTCTCTAATGAGCCCTACTCACGACGTTCGATCTTTGAGACAGCACATCAATCGCTACCAAAGATCCATTCTTCCGCACAGGATCATCAGTATATAACATAATGCTAACTATCAAAAGTGATTTGACTTAGTGAAGAGCATTCCAATTATCTTTCTCGTTTGAATACTGGCTTACATCTTTCGTAGCTTATTTTGTTTTCTGTAGTATCTACACACATACTATTATTTTATTTGTTATTTTATTGCTATTGCTACTGATAGTTAAACTATCATTTTTAAACTTTAGAAATTAATCCCGTCCTATTAAATCCCTTGGTGGGTATGATTCACTGCACACTTTCTACTATATTACTTGTTAAAGACTGTGGTACTGACTTGTACGCCCTTTTTACCTGACACGCACTAATACACCATACTGCTTTCTCCTATTTTTAGAACTAGGCTATTTTATCCTATTCTAAGCTTATTCTCTTAGCTAAACTGCCACTCTCAAAGCCCCCCACCCAAGCCCTGGTTGTGTGTAGTGCACACAGGTGGTGGGCTAGCTTCCTTTGACCAGAAACTTCAGTGTAGGTAGGAGGAGGATTGGGTTAAGATGTTCTCTGTATATTGTAAGCGATTACCGGAGATAGCACAACAACTCTAAGGCTAGCCGGAGAACCTTTCAAAGTAGAAGAATATGGTCCAAGCTCCATATGTTTGGAAAAGGCGTTGCAAAAGAAATATACGTAAGGTTGTTGAGCAAGCGGGAGATAGGTACCGAGGTTGTCACATATGGGGTAATTGTAGGAGCTTGGTATGTAGGAACACCTAGGTCGTGAGGAGAGAGACTCCAACTCAAGTAGCTCAAGATTACGGTGCCGATATGGAAACAACATGTTGCTTCTTGCCCAACATGACATAAGATTGTGTGTCTAGAAAACATAGCGCCGAGAGGTAGTAGCGTTTGTCATCAGTCATGCCGGAGCTTTAACCGCAGATCACATCGTTGTATCACGCGCTAGAGATCTGACAGAGTGTTTATAAAGTATTTGGTCAAAGGAGATGAAGTCCCCACATGTGATTGTACGTTTGGAGATATAGAATATGTGCTTAATAACAGCCGAAAGTGGTTGTCATGAGGATTGGATATGCGTAGCGCGGGGACTTTATTAACAACAAAACTTGATGTCTAGGTGTGTGAGTGGTTGCATATTGAAGTGCACGACTGCTTGATTCATTGATAGGTGAAGAGGTGAATGGAATTCACACCTTAATCCTTGCCCGAATGGATACGATACCTGAATTCTTTATGTACGACTGACTAATCCCATGTTGATATCTGAGACGATTCTATCGACATTACTTTAGAAATTTTTTTAAAGCAGCTTGTTTTAAAAAATCTCATACATAGTATGTGCAAACTTCTTTACTTGCCCGATATTTTGGTCTTCTGAAGCTGTGGCCATTTCTATTTGAATATTTTGAAGTGTGCAATATTTTCTGCCAAAACTTGAATTCTGGATATTTGGAACTTTATCTGCGTATGGGAATATACTTTTAATTGTTGACGTTTTTAAACTTTTAATGCTAACATGTTGTTGAATTTGCATATAATTTTTTTATATATGATTTCCTAAAATAAGAAAACTTTAAATAAGGTATACTAATTTTTGATAAAATATTATTATTTATTTTAAAATATTTCATATAAAAGTTTGCTTTAGACACAATTCAAGTCTTACTAGTTAGTAAAATGAAGCGGATAGCAGATAAGTGCGAGTTGAATATAGTCTTTTGTCAAATTAAACTTAATAAGCGTATAGTATTTTTTGATACGAGCATGGTTTTATATTGTTTAAATTGAAATTAAATTACAATTTAGCATAAATGATATTCACTCTCGTATATAAGCATTAATTATAAATGTTCATTTATATTTTTATATTTATAAAGTAGTTTAACCTTATCGATTCATCAGGTATAAACTAGATTCTCGTTATCTTGTCGAAAGAACCTTGCAATATGCTTGCTCCGATATGTTTATATGCGTTTGTTATAAGCTAGTAAATTGGCGTTATCGAATATAGCGTTAATAGCTATTAGCTGTTAAAGATCTCAGCTCTCGTCGTCACAAATTACATGGGATGGGAGTCTCAATCATGAAACCTAAAGAAAGAACAGACAACCTTTTATGTAAGAAGCTAATATACCAAGTTGATTAGGCAATTGAAATTCCATGGTCCACCAGTCAGTAGTTGTTGTAGTAATTAACATTGGACCACTTACTTCCTTAGTTTTCCTGAACCTATCATACGGAAGAAGGGGATCATTTTGTCACATAAGTTAATGAGAGTGCACTGTGGTGGGTCACTTGATGTTTCTATCTATGATTTGAAATCAGAAAGAATTCATACTGTTCATTTCACTGTTCCTTTTCTCCTCAACAATAGCATTCATTTGTGATTCAATGTTTATGTCCATATGCACCTTGTTCACCTCAATTGCCCTTTAAGAGTGCAAGTTATGCAGGAATCTATGGCCCAGCCATGATGCCACTCACTATACCTTTTCTTTACCCACCTTCACAAAGGTAAAAATCCAAAGCAGTAATAATGATGTTATTACTTAAGTGTATATAAACACTTATATAATTAGTGAGTTTCATTCTTTGCTCTTTTACAATACCTAAGTATATAAAAACTTATGCAATACTATATAAATACTAAAGGAAAAAAACCTCTTCTAAGGTGTTTGTTTGTCAGAAAAGAGTATTAACCTCTTATTGGTAAAAGAATGTTTATTTTTATACAAACAACACACACAGATAGACTAGTAATTAACCTTCTGAGGAGCACTGATTTGGTATGTCGTGAATTAAAACCATGCATTTGTGTTGGTTAATTAATTCCAAAATTTTCTACAAAACAATGTATCAACAAGAATTAAAATCCTAGAAGCATGTTTTGGCAGCAAACATGTCTTGCTGATAGTACCTTTCCCCACCTCATGTAACCAACCTATAACATGATCTCGAGCCGTTTTGAGTGCTTCTAACTCACTTCAAAAATTAAGTCAAATATAATTAAGATGAACACTTTCCATTTAGTTACCCACATCCAATCACTAAATAACATCTCAATTTTTATATTTAAATATTGTACTAATTTTATCTTGGGTATCATATATATCAGGAAAACTCAATTGGTACAGTCAGTATAATTCTCGTGAAATTCTGAAAGCTAATTTAATTGCATATGCAGCAACGTTAAGTCATTTTCATCCGGAGACTAGTTTCTCTAGCAGCACATGGCCAATGGCAATGACTAGTAAGAAACGTATTTGAATAAAAAGGATGAATCCAAGTTAAGTTATTAAAAAGTAGTGAGACGTTGTCAAATTAAAACGTGTTGAACTGATGAGTTTTCCATTTCAGCTCAACCTTTGAGTCTTTGACAACTTCCAAAAGAACCACGGATCACGGAAACTTGCTATAAATAAAAGGTACTTTTGACTCAATGAAGGTTAAATTATACGTATAATTCCTTATGTTTATTTTTAACCAAAATTATAATTTCGCCTAAGTAACACATGTGCATTGGTTGACATTGATACAATGTGTTTTGTGAGATTATATCGATTCTTTTGTGCAAAAGTGCTTGAAGTGGTTTAATTTGAATGAAGTAATCTCTTTTATGGTGGAGTATATTGATATTCTTTTGAATTATGATTGTCACTATATAGTCAATTAAGCAAAAGATATGTGATGTATAATTCTGATAGTCGAGATCGTTGGAATTGAACATCTTGAAGAAATCCCACATGGCTTATTTTTGTAAGGAAGATGGAAACCAATATTATATATATCGACTCGAGTTCTTCTTTACTGCATATACCGTCGAATAAGCTTTAAGTTGTTGTATCGACTTTAATTTCTCTTTCTTATACTCTTTTCTTTGGAGTGTTGTGAGGTGTAGTTAGATATTTACTTTTGAAGAGCATGGGTGGGTCATTGAGTGTTTGAGAGAAGTTTGTGTGTTTACAATTTTACATAGTGTTTTTGGTTTGTCATTAGGCAACGGTAAGTTTTCTCCAATTTTGAGTTTTTACGTTAAATTGTTGTTTGATTTTATATTCATTTTATTTTTCTAAGTTGTTTTTCTAACACATGGAGTATTGGCCACACAACATGCATATTTTAGAACAAGTTGAAAATTGGTTTCTACAGTGAGAGATACTCATTTCTTATTGGAGTCTCACATTTGATAGCGACACAACCATAATATTAGTGGTTACTTGAGATGAGTTAGGTTATCCCAAATCCTATATATCGAGCTATTTGGGATACTGCGCCAAAATGTCGATTCACTACTTGATATTTAGCGAGGGAAATTGGGAACCTCGCTAAAAACTTATTAAGAGAATTGCGAGAGTGCTAAAGAAATTGCTGTTTTTTCAAAAATAATTTCGTTAAAAGTGAAAAATTCTCGCTAATTATTTCCATTTGTACGTCTTGCTTTTACAGTGCACGCTAACCTGAAAATCCTCGCTAATTCAAATTCCTTACGCTAATATCGATCAAAATTCCTCGCTAATGCATTTCCTACTCAACAACAAAATTCCCTCGCTAAACTTATTAAAATGTAACTAAGCCTTTTCTTTCCTCTTCTCTCATTTCTCTTCTTATCTCAATCATTTCTCTCTTCTCTCCTATTACGACTGACACCACCACCACCCATATCTCTCCATTTTTCGCCACCACCACCAGTCCACGCCATACCACCTCCTCCACCATCACTTAGGTTTGTTTTTCTCACTCTTCTCTCTCTTTCTCTTGAACTTCCTCTAACTCCCTCTAATGGTTTTTCTTTCTTTCTCACCCACGGAACGATTTTGCTCCTGATGCGAATTACACAAGTCTTAAACGTTGGATCGTTGGATTAAGTGACTCAAAGCAGTTAGTTTTCTTTAATTTTGATTTTTAGTGTTTAGGATTGATTTTTAGAATGTTTAGAAATTTATTTGATTTTAGTGTTTAGGATAGATATTGACATTTGTGTATGGTGTGGTTTTGCTATAATTTTGTTTTCCAATCCTAATAATTCAAGTTTGTTGTTGATATGACTAAGTTTATTCACATTTCTTGATATGATCTTTATACGATGGATTGAGGAGCTCAAAATTGTATCTTAGCCTCTTGATATGATCTTTGTTACGATGCATTTTTTTTTAAAAATTAGTTAGCGAGGATTTTTAGGTAATCGCTAATTCCTAAAATTCCTAAGCTAAAATTTCCTCGCTAATTCCTAATTTCCTCGCTAATTTCCTCGCTAATTCCTGCTAAATTAGCGAGGAGCATTAGTTTTGGATCTAAGCTAATTCCCTAAAGTACATTAGCGAGGAATTGTCGTCGCTAAATCACGTTTTTGTAGTGGTTATACATGTTCCATATGTCTAGTTCTAGACTTAAAATAATGTAAATTTCATTTTGCCTAGCTCTCTCTAGGGTTTGGTTGTGCCAGTGGCCTCCTCCTAGCGTAAGCTCTGAGGCTTCTAGCATTGCCACACACAACATTACCATTACTTGGTTTCCAACATATCCTTATTCTTCTGGTGTTTTTTGCAGGAGGCACGAGATGTCTCTTAAGCTTCCCGCACGCTTGTTTTCTCTGCTCCCTTTGTGTCACTTGACCACCACCCCTTCCCGCTCTCTAGAGTAAGCCAGGCCTCCAGCACTGTCATCTTCTCTCCTGTTGAATCGACCTCGTGTTCCCCGCACGGCTGATCTCCTCTCTTTCCCCTCCCCACAGGCAATCCGAGACCCACCCGATTTAGGTTCACAAAACCTCCCTTGCTTCCATGTCGCGATAATCCAACGCCTTACTCTCTCTCGCTGGCTAAAATAGGTTTGGTATGCTATGAGAAAGCGAGACTTTCGCCTTTCCTCCAACACCAACTTAGTGGGTCATTGATTTCTCCATGGTGCCCACTTTTTTTGCTCTGTAGTGGTGGCGGGTTTGCTGAATGCGATCCATTGTGGCTCTGGCTCACCAGTCTTCGGTGCATATTGAGATGGCTTTTTGTCTTATGTGCTTCATGGATGTAATAGTTAGCATCGACCTTTAATTATGCATTTTAAAGTTAGTTCACTAGAATATAGATTATCTGAAGTAGTGCTCGTATGCTTAATTTTATCTTTAGAGTTTCAATTATACTTGATGTGGTTTGTTCATTAGAGGATATGTGATTGTTTCCTTTGTAAGCTTGTTGCTTACACTCTATATAATGTTTTTGTGGCCTTTGCATTATTAATGAAATATTGCATGATTGAAAAAAGAGATTTAATATAGTGTGTTAGGGTCCCATATTAGATTTAGTGATATGATAACAATAGTGATTATAAGAGAACCTTCGCACCCACAAACTAAATTTTAGGGATGAGTACTGGGGCCAATACAAAGAGTAATTATTATTTAACTTTTAATTTTTGGTTTCTGTATTGTTTGTGCACAATATCACGACTTTGTGGTAACATGTGTAGAAGATCTTGGCCAAGAGACACATGTACTTTCGCTTTGGGTCCTGGGGTTCTTTCTTTAATAGAATTTTAATTTATCACACCCAAAACTCAAACTTAAGGCATTGCAATGAGATTAAAGATGGAACCAACCCTCTTGGTTTTAGGCTTTTAACTTAAGGTAACTCTAGAATATGTTTTAATTAAAAATGTGAGATAAACGAGTTTTGATCCTCTGCGTATTTGTGGACAATTTTTAAAAAGAGTGACACAAATAAAAAAATATATTATTTATTGCATTAATTATTATATTATGGAGTTTGTGTCACACTCTCTCTCTCCAGATTATCCATACGTGAAGATACAAACTTGAGATATGTAATGGAAAAATATGGGTAGTTGATAGTTGAGTAAATGTTGCGCGATTGTGTAAAAGCGAGTGCGGAGAAATATATCGACGATGAAGTTCACATCTTGGGATTTAGTTCACGCGGTTACCCGAAGAACCGTAAGAGTCCCAGAATTGGATACGAACCCTGCTCTGCCGCTTCATCTTTCGACACGTGTCTGTCACTGTTGTGATTACCATGAACACCCACCCGCTTTCATTACCCAGTCCCTCTCCACCTTTTAAGGTTCCTCCTATTTTCTTATTCAAACTTTCCATTTACCATCCCCCTTTTCACCGTCGATCAATCTCACTTTTCCATCAACCACAGTAGCTTCCACCACCCCTAAGCCTAGTTAGGTCCACTTTGCGTGCATTACAAAACTGCTTCTACTCTCCTTGCGTTGCGTTCCAATATATATACATACATGTATGTATGTATGTATGTACTGGTTTTTATAAATAAATAAATTTGACTATATGTCTTTATCATTGTGCTCTATATATGCTCAAGAAAGCACAGGCCACAGTGTAATGATATCTATTAAGCTGAGAGAAAAATGACATGTAGAAAGAGAGAGAGAGAAGAGAGAGAGAGAGAAAGAAAAGTTGATATTGGAGTTAGCATTAGTGATTGGATTAGGAGCTTGTAAGGATGGTTTTGATCCAGGTTCTTAAGGGAAGGTGAGTGAATACACGTACCTTTCATTATCACATTTAAGACTTGACAACAGACCATCTCAAAATATATAGGAAAATAAATATAAATGTTGTACTTTATTAATATTGTGAGTGTGTAAGAAAATTGAGAAATCAGAGAGATGGGAAGGGGAGAGTGGAGTTGAAGAGAATTGAGAACAAGATAAACAGGCTTAAGTGACCTTTGCAAAACGAAAGAATGGGCTATTGGAAGAAACATGAGCTTTCAGTTCTATGTGATACAGAGGTTGCTCTCATCATCTTCTCCAATAGAGAAGAAAGCTGTACGAGAGTTTTGCAGCAGTTCAAGGTATTCACTAAAATATGCAAATAAATATACCACAAACTCAACATAAATAAATAAATATATAATAATAGATTAAATTACCCTCGATCTTCCACATGTGTGTGTCTATGTGCACATAAACATACCAAGCTACCAAAAAAGGAACCATAGCACCTTTCCTTCTTCTTCTTCTTCTCTTCTTCTTCTTCTTCACACTTTTCTCTAATTCCTTCATATTTATTTGTTTATTATTTATAATGCTTCTCCCAGATCTCTCTCTCCTTTGATATTTGCTCTTTTCAGTGAATGAAGAGGACTGCCTAAGCTAGCTAGCTAGCTTTTGCCAGCCGATCTGAATTTATGTATATTATTATTTTCTTTTATGAAAAAAGTTGATTTTCTTTTTCACTCTTTGAAATTTTCCGTTTCTGTGAATGTTTCGGCGTTTTTAGCAGATTGAGTGTATCTCTGATGGCATTGCTGTTAGATCTGCAACTGAAATTAACATACCATATATATATAAAATCTAAAAACAAGACTGAACACTGTTATATTGACTATTCTTAATTATCTTGGCATGTGTGTTATTTCTCTTCTTTAATTTTATTTATTATTTTCCTCCAAAAGCAAGCCTTCAGCTTTGTTTCTCTTTCTTTCCTTATTTGGGCTTCTCTTGGCAGAACAAACCAAAATTTTCAGTTTCCTTGATTAGTGTTTCCAGACAGATCTGGTTAGAAAGTTTTTCCCAAAAGCAATTGGGGTGTGGTCAAGCTTCTTTCAAGTGTTGGGAACACAAGTACATCATCATTAACTATTTGTTGTACTCCATATGAAGAAATTTTGCAAACACTCCAGCATTTTCCTTTTGGTTTCAGCGTTTAAAGAATCATTCAGACAACTAAACTCTTTTTTTGGGCCTAGCTTAACTAGGGTTTCTTTTCTTTTCTTTTCTTTCTACTACTACCTAGTTTTCTTTGTTTTCTCTCTCTCTATTTTTTCCTGTTATTATTTATTTTTATCAACCTTTTTTTATATAATAGGAATGGGGTTTCTCTCTACCTTAATTATTATTTGAGGTTCTACTTCTACACTTGTCATGATGACCAGAGAACAGAAATGTGTTTTTCATTTCAACTCAAATCACTAAATTATTGAAAGCAGTGGATGTTTGATGTTTTCTATTGATGATTATCATGGAAAGGCAGAGACATGCACATGTTGTTTTATCACAAGTTGGTACTTAATAGTTATGTTAAATCGCAGAATCAGATTAGGGCTTTGAGTACTACTACTACTACTATTATAGCTTGACATTTAATTTCCTTCTCCATTCTTAAACAAACATAGTTTTTCGAATCTCACATTGGTCCCAAACTGAACAATATGCTACACCTTTACTCTCCTTCTGGGTTTCAAAAAATCACCTATCTCACTTATTATCACACTTGCAGGATGTTCAGTTTCTTTTTCTTCTAATTGATTTGAGAACTCTGTGTCAAAAATTTGATTATTGAGGAGGCGTATTTTGTATATGTGCAGCATGCTCAAAACGTTCAGACAGGTACCAGAAATGCAACTATGGAGCGCCTGGGGCTAATGTCTCATCAAAGGAAGCCTTGGTATTGGTGATCATCTAATTTCACACTCTATTTTATTTTAATTAAATCCTGTCCATTTAACTTCCTAAATTTGATTATAAAAATTTATTTCTTTTCTTTTCCTATTTTTTTATTAATTATTCTTTTCCTTCTTTTATACATATATACAAATTACGAGGGATTATGGTTGGTAGATTATGCCTCTAGCTCTCTGCATAATTATAGCTATTGTTGGAGGTAAAATCATAGTTTATTACATGTAGAACTAATCAGAGAACTTGTCAACAAGAAAAAAACCTAATCAGAAGAGAATTTTTCTAGAAGTCTAACAGTATGGAGAAAAAACTGAACTTTGATGGAGGAGCCACCAGCTTATAAGGCATCATTTCTGGCCTAGGAATGAGTTCAAGATTTTGATCAATTTTTTCTCCAAACTATCAATTACTAATGTATAGTTAGATGATTTTTTTGCCAAACTATGTATACCAAAGTAATTTTTGTCAATCAAAAGCAATAGTGTAGCTTGATATTAAATTCATAGTATATTTTTATAGCAAAGAAACAAAGGTGCGTCGGTGGGTCAAAGATCTTATTTGAGAAAACCATCAATTTCTACTTTCCAAATCCATTGAATTACATCATATCGGATCATCATAGAGTGCCCTTTCTATCTTTACTAAGGCTAACCCCTAGGTAAAGATCTACTGAGAGTAGAATTAGGAATATGGATTCGGAGATAAACCACGGACCTCATACGCTTAAAAATAAGGCAGCATGACCTTTAGAAAGCAAAATCACGGCGAGGAAACAAAGTGCATCCTAGTTTCCATTTCACCACCCCCAAGAGCACAACCTATGGTGGCTATCTGATCTCAGGAGGCACCAAGGAAAAACAATAACTTTGTGGTAGGCGAGGAGCTTCCGTTTAAGTGTTGTGTATAAATCAAAAAGCCCACGAGTGCGCCACCAAAGTGTAGTCTAGAAGTAAGTTATATGTCGATTTTGCGAATAAGTCCCATCATTCTGCGGCCTCCCGGACCTGCAGATTCTAAGAAGGAGAAAAAAATCACGGACTGAGTTTAAGCCACGTGATTCCTTAAAGAAGCCACCTTCCCCAAATAAAAAAAACCCTCCTCCAGTAAGAGCTCCGGTCTATACCCACCCACTTGACAAGCCTAACTTCGGTTAATACTTTTGGGCAAGATGGCACGTAACCATGGGAAGACCACCTTAAGGATACTTTCTCCAACAGGTACATCATGCCAAAATCGGAGTTATAACGCACAGTTTCCACCTTTATAGCAATGCCGTCTTACCGAACCAATTTGAAGTACTAGATTCGAGGCACGAACCACCTGCGAGGTATCCTTCCACCATGTTAGATGATAAGGAAGGTTAACGCGACCATCTTAGTATTCCTTATACTATATATCCTTCTGTGATGCTTGGCACGAGAACCGCCAGCTGACAGCAACCGTCTCACTCATTTACTCCAAGTCCCCATGCTTGCGGTTCTGGATTTTCCAAAGGAAGTTTCTCTGAATCCTCACGACCCAACTTCCCGCACTTTGAAGCGGCATCTTCAAGTATTATGTAGAATGTGAGAATGCACTATATAAGCGCGCGTTAGTCGAACAATTCACCGAAGCCTATTACCTGTTATCTCACCCGCGCCAGCCTGCTGCACTCGAGGTATCGATCATAGGATGCAGGTGGATGTCGCCTAAACTAGCACTCCCAGCTGCGGGTAAGCGGGGATAGTTGCAAGTATCCTTTACAAAAAAGCGCTAATTAGCGACGGGATTAGCATGGGAAGGCAACGTTCACCGGCCCAATGTCAAAGCATGAATTTGAAAATTCAGCCATAAATCTACTGGACATTAGGCATGGATTAGCGGCGTGATTGAGGTCCGCCAGCTAATCTCTGACACTGGCCTGTCACGCTGGAGCAATTTGGCCAGTTGCTTCTCATGTCAGTGGTGTTTGGCCAGCCGGAATTGAGGTCCTACGCTAAATGTCAGTCTTTTTAAAAATCCCGACCAGACACATCTCCCCTCATTTTGCTCTCATATCTTCTCATATTCTCTTGTCTTCCTCTCTTCCTTGCTATAACATTTTTACATACACGCCACCACCATCTTCTTTCTTCCTCTTTTTCTCTCTTCCCACCACCATGCATCTTCTCCTTATACTCCTCTTACCCACGACACACCACGCTTTCTGCCTGCTACGGCATGTAGCAGTATACTCTCTGCCACCACCACCACCACCACCACCATCTTATCTTATCTCTGCGACACCCGTCAGCACCAGCCTGTAGCCACCATCTTTGCCACCACCAACTGCTAAATCACCTGCTCTCACTTATATTCTACTGTTCTACCTTCTCTCTACCACCCTGACCACCACGTCACCACCACCACCACCCTCTCCTCTCATCCTTTGCTGAGTTGCCTTCTCTCTCTTACCACCACCACCACCCGCGTCACCACCATCACCCACTGTCATTTACCACCACCACCACGGCTACTCAACGCTCCTGCCTCTATGCTAACGGAAGGTTTGAGTAATAATAATGCATAATAACAATAACAATAATAACAATAATAATAATAATCTGTAATAATCAGTTGAGAAGCGTGCTGGCCAGAGATTTTAGGCGGTGTCTTTATCGGACCGCGAGGATTGAGGCGAGGAAGCTACCGCAAGCTAATTAAGCGTGAGCAGCGATCTTTCTCGCTAATTGCCATTAGCGAGGAAGTGAAATAGCGGCCGGCGGTCCTGCATTCAATTCCCTCGCTATCTTAATTAGCGGCGAAATGAGTGATTTTAGCCACCGATATTTCCCTACGCTAATAGCGGTGTTTTTTGTAGTGTATGGTTAGATGGTTTAAAGTTTTTTTTTTGACAACTAGATGGTTTAAAGTCTGAAAACACGAATTTAACTCTTTTGAAGACAAATATAGGCCAACACTTGGAGGTTATGTATAGGGACCTAAACTTAGTGCAATCAGCACTCATGCAGTCACTAGAATATCACTTATACACTCTCAACCTTTGATTACTTTGTCATAAAAATATGAAGAAGAAAATGCAAGTCGGAGAGAGATAGTGACTGCACTCAATCCAAATCATTATGTATAGATGGGATGGGGATTACATAAATCGATTACTGCATGCAGTCAGACTAATATTGACTGTCTGATTCAGATCAGATAGTCTTTATTTAGAAAATGTAGTAGTATTTCGCACAGAATTTGTGGTTGTGCTGATTGATTTATTAATATGTATGATTTCATATATCTTCTTTTATTTACTAAAGTTGCTTTGTTTTTTGTACCATGCATGATTGTAGGAGTTAAGCAGTCAACAGGAATACTTGAAACTGAAGGCACGTTATGAAGCTTTACAACGCTCTCAGAGAGTACTGTCTCTCTATTTTATTATTATGGCTGTAAATACATCATGATGCATGAACATGACTATATATATTACTGATGCTCGATCTCTCTGATTAATTAATTAGGAATCTCATGGAGAAGATCTTGGCCCTCTTAACAGCAAAGAGCTTGAAACACTTGAAAGGCAGCTAGATTCTTCCTTGAAGCAAATCAGATCCACAAGAGTACTACTGCAACTTTCCATACTCAAGTCAATTCTCTATATCTCCGTATATGTGTTATTTACTCACTTTTTTTGTTCCTGCGTACAGACCCAATTCATGTTGGATCAGCTCGGTGATCTTCAACGTAAGGTATGAGAACAATCTTTCTTGTCTTTGCCAATGTTTGTTACTTTCTTCATACTCAAGTATACATGTTCACTTTTGAAGGAACACTTGCTAAGTGAGGCAAACAGAGCTCTCAGACAAAGGGTAAGAGCTTTTTTGAAATAAGTAAATATAAGCAGACATTTTTAAGTGAAGACCAAAACCTACAAAATTCAAATTAGAAATTAAGCACAAAGTGCTTGCTTTATTAGATTAAAAATAATAACGATTTGTGCTACTGTTTTTTGAAGTTGGAAGGGTATCAACTAAATCAACTACAAATGAATGCCAGTGCTGAAGATATGGGATATGGTCGTCATGCAGGTCAAAGTCATCAGGGTGATGCTATATATCAACAAATGGAGTGTGAGCCAACGTTACAAATGGGGTATTTACTCATCATTAAAACTTTGATTCTGCATATATATACATACCTGAGCTTGAAGTCAGTCTCTCCGTTTAAATATCTATCTTTTCAATCCCCACAATCATGAATGGTGTTTAGATTTTAGTTGTAAATATATATATTATTTACATTGAGTTAAATTTGTTTAAGTGCAGATATCAAGCTGATCCAGTATCAGTGGTGACAAGCATGAATAACTACATGGCAGGATGGTTACCATGACTGAGCAGCTAGAGAGTGTGAAGCATAAATCCTTCTGCTTCAATTTTATCTGACAGCAAAAATGAAATTTGTACTAGCATTAATCTACTTATATCAGTGTCTACTTACGTACTGTCTGTCTAGGAAGAATATAGTAAACAGTGTTCTGTTCTGTGTGAGTTCTCATAAAATAACCCCCTTCCTGGCTCCAGCTGCATCATCACTCTTTCTCCCATTCCATAATAAAAAATCAATTGTTTGTTTGCATTGCACCCCTTGCCTGAGGCATCTCTCATTAAACTAGTGTTTTTATCTTCTACTTCTACTCTAGTTTGTTCACTTGTGACATTAATTAATACCCAGCTATATATGTTTCTATTTACAATTATTTGCAAGAAAGTTCACATGGTACCTCCATAGCGGGTAATAACGATTGTACCTATAGAGCCTCTCTTATCTAAAAAAAACAGGCAATTAGCGAGGAACACAGGCCCTCGCAAAAACTAAAATTAGCGACATAATTAGCTAGGGAATAAGGGCTCTCATAAAATTGACCATCGATCACGGAAATATGACAATTAGCGACGGAATATCGATCGCTAAATGCAAGGCTCAATTTCAGCTGCACATTGCACAAATTTCAAGGCACTTAGCGGCGAAATTAAGTAGAGTCCTCGCTAAATTCCGACCGTTGCGGGCTCTTGGGAAATCTTGCGGATTAGCGACGAAAGTCGGTCATTAAATCCGATTGCTAATTGCCTTATGTTTTTGACCGAGAACCCCTTTCCCTCGCTCTTCTCTCATTCTTTCACTCTTTTCTCTCACACCCTGAGCCTAAACCCTCTTCTCTCATTTCCACCACCACACAACCACCACCACCCACGACCCCACCACCACCGGAGCTCCTCTTCCTCTCCTCTCTCTCTCTCTCTTACCATTTCCCTTTACCTCTTCTTCTCTCCACCTTCTTCCCACTACCACTACCCAAACCTAAACCCTCTTCTCTCATTTCCACCACCACCACATGAAACCACAACCACGAAACCACCACCCCTCTCCTCTTTGTTACCATTTCTCATTTCTCTCTTATTCTCTCCACCTTCTTCCACCACCACACAACCACCACCACCGGAGCTCCGTTTCCCTCTTTTTGTAAGTTTTGATTTTTAATTTTTATGATATTGTTGTAATTTAAATTTTTATTGAAGTTAGTTTAATTAATTTTTTCTTGAAATTGTAATTAATTAGGATTGAAATTTGGTGTTTGAAGTTTCACAATCGCACGAGAGTGCATGCGATCACCGAACCACCACACGAGACGTCGATTTTAAATAATACCTTTTGTTGTTGTTGTAATAGTTTTAGGTCTCTTAGTTTTACATTTAATCGTTTTTTTTTGTTTTGTTTGTTTGCATTCTCGTTAGGCGGTTGCTTTGTTTTTTTCTTGTTTGATCTCTTGTAAGTTCTTGATATAAGTGTAATTTTCACAATCAATGAAAGCGAGATATTCATTCTGGACCAAACAATTGGTATTAGAGCTCCTCGCGGGGCACGATACAAAAGAGTGTGAATCAATGGAGAAAGAGAACTCCAATTTACGTGCAAAGTTTGCAATCCCTAAGTTTGATGGTCACTATGACCATTGGGGCGATGCTAATGGAAAATATCTTGCGCTCGAAAAATTACGGAATGTGGTTGAGAATGGAATCCCAACCCTACCAGGAAGCACTGCGATAGCAACTCAAGAACTATTGAAGAGGATTGAAGAAGCAAAATTGAAGGATCTCATGACGAAGAATTACTTTATTCAAGCGATAGACATAAATCTTCTTGAAAGAATCTTGAAGAAAGACAACTGCGAAAGACATATGGCAATCGATGAAACCCCGAAATGCAAAGGGTCATCGAGGGTGAAGAAAGCGCAACTTCAAGCCCTAAGGCGTGAATTTGAAGTGTTGAGCATGAAAGGAAGAAATTGTGGATGAATATTTCTCAAGAATGATGACAATCATAGATGAAGGCGCTTACGGGGAGAATTGAATGAAAGCAGTAGTAGTACGGAGAAGATATTACGATCCATGCTTGTAAGATTCGATTACGTTCTATAATGCGATTGAATACTCTCGCGATATCTCTACTATGAAGGTAGATGAATTGGAGAGTAGTTTAGTCGTGCAAAGAACAGAGAATGAAATGTTAGAAAGAAGAAGAACATGTTCTCAAAGTGTGCGGCAATGACGGAGGAAATAGTGGGAACTACAAGGACTAGTTAAAGAATAACGAAAGTATAAGAACTCATTATAAATTAGGTTTAGCTAAAGCAACATACCCCGACCCAAATTGTTCCTTACACCTTTCACAACCCTAGGATGAATTGAGTGCCTTTAGAGCATAAAAGCCACCATGCTTTTGCCTATTTAGTATCTACCTCTCTTATATTTGTCTCTCTAAAAATAGCCTAACAAAGGCATGAAAAACTAAAGACATACACCTAATCTGAATCTCCCACTACTCACTAACCAATTAACACACGTGCATTCCGTTTTATCTTTATCTTCCCCAATTGAAACATAAATCACACACACATACCTACATTTTTAAAGAATATGAGAAAAGTATGAGTTAGAGGTGTAGGGGGAGAAAACATGAGAATTCAGCTGAAACCCTCCATACTAACCACATATGACTTACCTAGTAGTCAGGGTGTGCAAGTGCAGACTCTCAAATTTTAAAATTTTCAATGATACTCCTATTCAACATTTTGACCACCTAATTCTAATCATTTGCACACACCCTGACCCTCTATCACCTTTCTCCTTCACTGATTCTCATCTATTTTGTTGTAGTGATGACACTACTATTGCTCTCTGGAGTACCAACACTACTCAACGTCGTAACATACTCTCATCTCTATGCACTTCTCTCTCTAGTCTCTACTCTCATCTCCATTCTCCGCCTATTCTCTCATCTCTACATTTGTTCTAGTCGCTCTGCACCAGTTCATCTCTTATTTCTCGACGTCGGCGCTGGACAACACGTATTGGTTCATCGTGATGCTTTCCGTCATGTCTTCGGACGACTGAAATAGTACTCTCTACTCTCCGCCTCTTCGTGACCCATCTCTATATTTTGTGAGCCTTGTTTCTCTTCTCAGTTTCCTTCCATGAGCCCCATCGCTATGACAGTGAATGTGAGACTGTTTGTGGCTGTTTTTGTGAGTGTGTGTTTAGTTTTCTATTTCCCTAATTCTCCTCCCTAAATCGATTTCCCAAACTTGTGACTTTGTTTGGTAAGGGCAATCCACTAACTTATACCAAATAAGATCGTATTAAGTGTTTGGTACTATTAGAGAATAACATTTTTCATTTAGCTTATGTCATTTTAGGATCTTTCTTTCAAGTAGCGTTTAAACTTATAACATTTTATTTTCTCTCTTGTTTTTTCTCTTACTATTTTAATTAAATTTGTCATTTATCCTCATTTATATTTTTTTAAGCAATTTATTCTCATTATATAAATATTTTCTCTTACTTTTAAACATTTGTTATAGATGTCCAGTTTATGTCATTTAACATTTATATGATCGTCAACCAAATAATTTTATCAAAACTTTAAATTCAACCTCTTATCTTATCTACTTTTATAAACTATCTTATGAGTTATATATACTAACTTTATCTACAAGTATAACTCCTTTATACCAAAGAGTCCCTAAACCATAACTTTAAAGTCAAATCAGATTTGTACAAACAAATGAACATCTATAAATGAAAGAGCCGCCAAATAGTATCTAATTAAGATTATTCAAAAGTAAGAGTATATTGTATTGTCAATTGTCATGTTAAGATCTAACCTAGCTCTTTTTGAATTCTAAGGACAACACATGTCCATATACGAGCGTGGACATTTCGCAGTAACCATTTATTTAAATGATGATTTCAATGTCCATTTTATCAAACATACTATTTTCGATGACATTAGTACTAGTAGTATTTCAATATGACGATAAAATAATCAATGAAAGAGAAACTATAATATTACTAGTTCTAGTTGTCTTTTTTTAACTGGAGAAACTATAATAGTTATCGTGACACGTATACTCCACATCATCGAACGTTGTATTTGCCATTAATATTAGTTAATTAGTTAAGAAGGCGAACGTCCAAACACCATTGGAGCCTTCAGTCTTCACCGTTCGTCAAAAATACACTGTACAGAACGTCGTTTTGGTATCTCTGCATGAATGTAGAGATTAATTATTTAAATTGAGTAGAACTTCATCAATAGGTGACAAAAGCTCTCTCTCAAAATATTTAACGTTCTTTACGTGCCAAGTGAATTCGATCAGGAATTTTTGTTAAATTGAAAGAGACTTTTACCCAAATAAAAATACACTTTTAAAAATTGTGCTTATCATACAAGATTTATGTAATAAAAGATAAATTTGTTTTGTTAAATTAAAAGCAGTGGATTTATCTTTTTATTATATAAATCCGTTAATATTTTTTGAAAGCGATTTATGTGATAAATCCGTTATTAGAAAAGATAAATTTGTTAAAAAATTATCATTAAATGTTTCTTAAAAAATAAAATAAATATAGATCTAGGTGATCATTTAGTTACATTTATTGTGTAAATATTTGCTACACGCGTGGCGATGTTGTACGTCTATTTGTAACATCCGCATCGCCAAGAAGCGTCGATTGCCACGAACCAACACGAGTCTTTTTAGCATGCTTTGTCCTCACTTTGCATGCTTTAGAAAACTTCAGAGAAGGTCACCCATCCTGCTAGTACTCCAAGCCAAGCACGCTTAACTATGGAGTTCTTATGGGATGGGCTCAAAAGAAGATGCACCTTGTTGGTATAGGTAGTCCAAATCAATTCTTTTAAGCCTTCCTTCATTTATGCAGTCCCGTACCGCACGACCTCGGGATCCCTCTCATTCCGGTGCGTATTCGGTTCATTCACGCCCGCCGCTTTGAAGCTGCCGGGAGCGCTCTTTGCCATGCCACCTTTTTGGCACCGGCGATCACTCCACGCCCTCGTCGACCCGGATGTCACATGCCCACGGCTTAAGCGGTTCGTCCTCGAACCACACCGCGTCTTGGGAGAGGTGCAACGCTACGATACCACTAATGTAACACCCCGCTTTCTATAATAAGCTAATTAAGTTAATAAAAATCGAGTTTTCAAAAACTTTCCACTTACCTCGAAGAGGTGGTACATTAGCGAAAATAACGTCAAACATATTTAAAAATCCAACTCATCAAACACATAAAATACTTGTCATAGTCATATGGGTTAAGACCCTCAAATACACATTTAATGTTTACAATAATCCAGAAAACAATTTGCAATGCGTGGAAATAAAAGCGAGTTCACATACTCAATACTTAGTTCAAATCGGTTTAATACATAACCAACATAAAATAATACTAAGATCCCGTCCCGGTGTTACTATCGAGTCGACTCAATAAAACCCGAGGCATGGCACCATCACTCGGAATCACTGTTTGTCGCCACGAGAAGCGAGCAACAAGAAATGCTAGGGTGAGTCTCTTTACATAAATAATAACGAGGTAAAATAAGCTTTATAATAAGGATTAACTAGCAACAACAATTCACAGAAAAGGCATTTACCACTCACATGAAATATCAAACAAGCAACCATAACAGATTAATTGGACATTAACAAGAATCTCAAGAATGTATGATTATATGCATGTATGCAACATGCATGTGGATCCATATTCACCTCACCACCCCGTCGGGTATTTCATCACCACCCGTAGGGTGTTTTCATCACCACCGGTAGGTATTTCATCACCACCCCCGTAAGGTATTTCATCACTGTTTGGCGAAGCCATGCATATGATTCATGTGACATTATGACAATGCATCACACCACACCAAGCACACCGCATCAATCATTGATTATCACATCATTAATTATCAAACACCACCTCTTCAATTGTTTACCATCACCTCACCAATTGTTTGTCATCACCTCACCAATTATTTAACATCACCTCACCAATTGTTTACCATCACCTCACCAATTATTTGTCACCAATTCATCAATTATTAATTAACTCTCACCTAAGGACCAACACCACCCCATAGGGACATTCTCCTCACTTGAGGACTATTTTGACACACCAATAATTAATTTAGGGATTTATTTGACACATTGGGGCTAAATAAACGCTAAGGGATTATTTTGTCACGCCAAGGATTAATTTAATTCTTAGGGACTAATTTGTCACACCAAGGATTAAATTAATTCTTAGGGACTAAACCATCACTTAGACATGTTTTGAGTACTAGCGCGAGGCAAAACCAAAATGGCGCCCCATAACCAAAACCAACAGCCCACACTCATGAACTAGCACAGGGCGCCAAAATGCTAGCAAACTGGCGCCCCCCTGCATCGGTTCACCTCTGTGCACACAAACACAGCCACGGGCGCCAGATTCCTAGGGAATTGGCGCCCCCCCTTCTGCCAAACCCACTCAAACCGAAACTACAAGGCCTGAAATGGAGGTCTGGCGCCTATTTGCCTAGCAAATGGCGCCCCTATCCAGCACAACACTACCCCATACACTAGACACCACACCAGGCGCCAGAATCCTAGTGATTTGGCGCCCTGCACCAACCTCACTCTTTGTCCAAGCAACACAGCGCCAAATTGCCCGACAATTGGCGCCCACACCGCACTGCACGCACGCACATGAAACCAATGAAGCTCGGCGCGCGAATGCTGGGCATTTGGCGCCCCTCCAACACCCTCCCCAAATCACTTCAAAACTAAATTATTATTCAACAATTCATTTTCCCCACAACAACACACACATAATCATTAACTTATTACCATCGATTCATTATATTCTCATACTCATCATATGACCATTTCATCAAACATACACTATGCATAAATCACAACTCATGTTTCCACAACAACAATTAGCATGTTATGACCAACCTGAACATTCCAAATATCAAACAACATGTCATCAACACACAATCACACAACAAGTCATTATTAGAGCCATTCCACCTATAACACATATCATACTAGCTATTATTAACATAAAGGAGAATCCCTAACCTTGGGTGAGCTAAAGCTTCAATCAACCACCAAGAAAATAACTAAATGAGGCCTCAAAGCGATTTCCAGCCCCAACGAAAACAACCTTGCTTGGTGACAAATGGAAATTCAAAATAATGAGAATGGGTCTACATGGAACTCATGGAAATGAAGTAAGGAAAGGAAAATGAGAGTGTTTAGGACCAAAGCCTCCACTTACCAACACAAAAACTTGAGAAAGTTTCCTCCTTTCCACTTACTCCAAATTTGGAAGCACGTGAGCTTCTCCTCCTTGGGTAGTCATGGAAAATTTCAAAAGGAAAGGAATAAGCTTTGGGACTTAAGGAAATGGAATGGGAAGAAGAAATGATGAGAAATGAGCTCAAAACCTCACTTACCAACCAAGAATCAAAGAAGAGCTTCCTCCTCCTCCTCAATGCTTCGCCCAGTCGACTTCTCTCTATTCCTCTCTACTTTATTTTTCTTCTTTCTTTCAAAATGAGGGTTTTGGTTACCCAAGTTTAGGACCCCTACCCTTTATGACTACTATTGGGCCTAATAATGGCCCTTGGGCCTTATTCCTACTACTCCATTTAATTTATTCCACCTCCTGAAATAAAAATAATTCTAACTTAGTGTTCCTACTTAAAATAAACTAGACTCTTTTTAGATAAAATAAACTTCAACTTTATAATTAATTTAATTTAAGGTTGCAAGCCTTAAATAACTTAATTAATTAAATAATTAAATTATTTTGGGCGTTACAACTCTCCCCCACTTAAAGAATTTCGTCCTCGAAATTACCTGAATCGAACAACTCTGGGTAAGACTCTCTCATCTTGCTTTCCAACTCCCAAGTCATGCTTTCTCCCACAGCTCCTAACCAAACTACCTTCACCAAATTGATCTCTTTGCCTCTTAAGACCTTCACTTCACGATCCGCAATCCTAACTGGCATAGTCTCCACCGTAAGGTTCTCCCTCACCTCTACATCATCCATCTGTACTACATGAGATGGGTCTGGCACATACTTCCGCAACTGAGACACATGGAATACATCATGCAGATTAGCAAGATTAGGTGGCAAGGCCACCCGATAAGCAACTTTCCCGACTCTCTCGGAAATCGTATGGTCAATAAAAAGCGGAGTTAACTTCTTAGACTTCAACGCACGACCCACTTTGTTGTCCGAGTAACTCTAAGAAATACATGATCACCCACTTTGAAATTCTAGATCCTTCCTTCTCTTATCATGGTAACTCTTACATCACTCTGTGAAGCCTTCATCTTCTCTCTAATCATCTTCACTTTCTCCGTGGTCTCACGCACTCAACTCGGGACCTAGCACTACGCTTTCCCGGCCAGATTACCAACACAATGGAGTCCTACACCTCCTCCGTACAATGCCTCAAAAGGCGCCATACCGATGCTCGAATGAAAAGCGTTATGTGTAAGTGAATTCAATCGGTGGCAAATGTGAATCCCATGAACCTCCTACTCAAGAACACATGCTCTTAACAAATCCTCAAGTGATTGAATTGTCCTGCAATACGCCCATCCATGCGGGGATGATATTTGAACTCAACTTCAATTTGGATCAGAAAGCCTCTTGCAAACTTCTCCAAAACTTCGGAAGTGAACCTAGGATCCCTATCGGACACAATACTCGAGAGGCACACCATGCGACTTCACAATTGTCTTGACATAGATATCCGCTAACCTCGGAATGGATAAGTAATATTAATTGGTAGAAAGTCGCGCGATTTAGTCAACCTATCAACAACCACCCATATGGTATCAACCCCCTCATTTGTAGTCGTGAAACCAGATCCACAAAATCCATGGAGATACTATCCCACTTCCATTCGGGAACATCCAATGGTTGCATCAACCCCATTGGCTTTTGATGCTCTATCTTCGATTTTCGACATGTCGAGCAAGCATACACAAAGCCCGAGCCACATCACGCTTCATACAAAGCCACCAAAGCGGCTTCTTCAAATCTTGATACATTTTCGTAGCCCCGGGTGGATACTCGACCTACTACTGGGGAGATTAAGAAAGCCATTGGATACCGGGAGATTCGAGACTTTGCCAAGCTAGTGGACAAGTGTAGAATTTATGAGGAGGGCAGTCTTTGCTTGCTACTGAAGATGGTAAGAGAGAAAAGAATGCTCGATTAGGAAACCTTATGAAGTTAGTGGAAGCAAAGGAAAGTGGAAGGCAAGTGCGGCGGGTAAAGTTGCAAGTGGGGAGGTGAATCGATCGGTATTGTGTGTTTTGCTTGCAAGAAACACGGCCATAAGAGTAGTGAGTGCACAGAGGTCCGTTGCTACTGAAGTGTGGGCGGAGGGCCACAAGTCTTCTGAATGTAGAGAGAAAGAGGTCGCATTTGTTTCAATTGTCGTGAAGCGGGGCATATGAGCAACAAATGTCCTAAACCCAAGAAGGAAGCGGTTAAAGGGAAGGTATTTGCTTTGGCGGAATCAGGGGACAACGAAATTAGAGGTACTTGTTTTATTGCGACACTCCTTTGATTGCTATAGTAGATATAGGTGCTACACATTCTTTCATTGCTGCATTGTGTGCTGAGAATTTGGGTATCTTGGCTAAAAAATTGGTTTTTGGGCAATCTACTCCGATTGTCCCCAAACTACTATCATTAATTCTGAAAGAAATCAGGGACCATAATCCCGAATTTAAATACGTTTCTTATTTTTATTCATTTTTAATTTTTCATAATCTCTAAAAAACCTAAAAAAATTGCATAACCTTCTTTTGATTTTATTAGATTTTTAGTGGTGTTTTTATAATTTTTAAATTAGTTTTGATTGTTTAACGGATTTTTAGGTGTTTTTATAACCTTTTTTAAAAATTTAAATAAAATAAATTTTATTTTTAATACAAAATGTATTTACCATTTTAATAGATAAATCTGATTTTAAAAATATAAATAAATAGATAAATCCCGTACTTAAATATTCAAAACAAATTGATCTAATAAATACATAAACCCGTTGTGTATAATATTTAACTACTGGGAATTATCTATTAAATAGAAAAAATCATTGTATAAAACCTGTTTTTAAGTAAATCTGTTACTTTGAATCACCGTCACAATTTCTTAATTGAATGTTATTAATCTTGGATATAGTCTCCCATTTTTATCCAATAAGAATAATCAACGGTGATTATAATACGATAAAATATATAAGTATAAATGAGACTTAAATAAAGGCTTTGTGGTCTCAATTTTTAAAATATTAATTTGAAAAAGGAAATTCTAATAGTACAAATCTTATGTCGATGGGAATTATAGTTATTGTCTTTTTTTTACTAGTTTAATAATTTAATAAATATAAACAGAAGTGAATATGTAATTAGAAAAATTTTATAAGAAGAAATTTGATAACATTATTATTATCTAAATTCATTAATGATTTTTTTTGACAATATTATCCATTAATGATTGAGAGAGGCATGTAGAATTGATTGAGAGTTGGGGTGTTTTGTATGAAACGGACCTTAAAGCGTGCGACGTGTGTTAGACGCGCTATGGTGACGTGTACCAATCTATCACCCTGTTTCCTTCAAGATAAAGCAACCCTCTTTCCTGGTTGGCATCCCCACCCATAACACTTTTTCTTCCTTTTCAATTATCATCATTATCATCATCATCATCCAAATCCAAATCAAAACTTCACGTCGTTACGTTTTTGTTATTCTGTTCAACATTCATAGGCCAGCCACCCCTTCATTTTTCTGGCCCTTTCTTTCTTTCTTTCTTTCTTTCCTCAACAACTAACAAGCCGCAAAGCTCAATCTGACACACCAACTTTATCCATTCACCTCGTTTATACCAATACACCTCCCCTTTTTATTATTTCCCACCAAATTTTACCTTTCTTCTTTATTTTCAGATAAACACAAAACAGAGTACTCTGTTTCGAATTTAATCATCGAAAGAGATGATGACAAGAAGACATGACGATGATCAATCACGGGCTTTATACGAGCTTTCCGCCATAGTTTTCAATCTTCTCCGTTCTTCTTCAACGTCGTTAACGTTTTCCGATCACCCTTCGGCCCCACTGTCACGGCGTTCGCCTCACCCTCCTCAGATATCTCCAGCGGGTTTTGCCTCCTTGCTTCTGGGAATCTCCTTGGCTCTCATGCTTTGCGGATCCATCACGTTCTTCATAGGGTTCGTGTTGATGCCGTGGGTTATTGGATTCGTGATGTTCCTTTACGTCGCCGGAATCGTCTCCACGCTTTCCGTTCTTGGCCGTTCCATTCTCTATTATGCCACGCCAACGCCGCGTAAGGATATTCCCGGTAAGATAACTAATTGAAAAACCGTTACTTTTTGCTTAAAATGGAAGTTTTTGGAATATGAAGATTGTGTTTGAAAGTTACCTAATTTTGTTTCCAATTAAATTTTATGATGATTGCAATTGGAAGATTTTGTTTTTGTTTCGTGCTTTGTGTTCGATTATTTAACATAGGGATTCTGTTCTGTTTCCTTTCATTTCTTTATTCTTTGTGGTTGGTTGCGCGTGTGGGAACATAGGGAAGATTGTCAAAAGCTTTGAAAAATAAAAATTTCATAGACAAATAGGATGCAAAAGTGCTATGCTGGATTTTAGCTGATTGGGTAGGTTGTAGCCAGAATTTTCTTCCTTCCAATAGATTCTACCTACGAAGCACCATCGATACAGACGCACATCAGCCACAACACAGACACCAATTTTAATTTAAAGGAGAAGTTGTTAAAAATCATAGGATCATCTATAGATCAAACTCATAAGAGAGGAATTGAGCATGGGTGTCTTTCATTGAGGTAAAAGAGGTGAATCTTTCTTGTAAGGAATCATATTGGAAAAAAATAGTAAATGTGGGTACAAGATGTTCTATATATAGAACTCTAGAAAATACTTAACTAACTATGAAATTACTAATTAGTCCCTAAGAGAATGTAATACTCATAAGTCACTATTATTTTTAATAGCCTCCTCAAACTGATATTGGGATCACCATATGAGCTTAAAATACAAGAATTATTCCAAGCACTAAAATAAACGAGAAATTAGAAAAGAGAAACAAAAAAATGTCAACGAAACCAATCAATAGTGCACCCAAATCGCATCTCGAGGGAGGAATGTTGGCCCAAAGCATGAGGAAGCCCAAAACATATCACGAAGAAGGCTATTGCTTTTCCCACACCCCCTCCTACAAAAAACACACCTGAGGTGTGAAAAGACAAAGGCCGTCAAAACCTCTCTTTTTCACGAAATTTCACTGTTCAAACACGGGCCGCGAGCGAGTTCGAATGACATCGTTCGGCGTGTTAAATTTTGACTTCACACTCTCTTTGGCGTTTTCACTGTTCGCGCATGAGGTCATGCGAACCGCATGACACTGTTCGAACCCGTTCGAACGACATCGTCGAGTGTGTTAAATATTGACTTCACACCTTTTGTGCGTAATTTCACTGTTGAGCGAGGTCATTCGAACGAGGTCATTCGAGCGTTTTTGAACAAGGTCGTTGAGCGATCTTTAAACGCGTCCTCGCTGGCGTTTCACGCGGGTTTTTTTAGATAGGCAATTGTTAGTGGGGGTGTTTTAAGATCGGATGTGTTGGCTTTTTAGTGCGAGCGGTTTCTATTGAAGAAACAATTTGGAAGAGCAACGTGTATGGCCCGATTTATTTGGATCACGGTGGTTTCTTGGCGACTTCATAGTCAACCTTCATTGCTTGATTTGAGATTCGATCGTTGCATCGAAAGCGAAATCGGCGCACTCAACAATCTTCTCGGTAATGGTACGGCGATCGGCGGTGATATATACGCCGAACTGAAGCATGAATGATGAATCAAATCCAACTTAGTGTGTGAAACTCGATCCGGATATGGTGAGGCGGGAGTGCATTCTTTGAAAACCGAAGCGTTTCTTGAAAGGATTCACAACCAGATTCGAGATTGGAGAAAGTTCTCTCATCGATAACAAACTTCTCCTATTTCTTTTCATCTTCCACCTTTGGAACCGAGAATGATAATGCATTGCCATGGTCAAAAGAAAAGAGACTATCGTTGTCTTCTTCGAGTGTTTTATGCGAACACGTTATTTCGCCGATCTTGACCGAGCATCCATCAAATTTCGGATCAATTGGAATTGGCGGAGGTGCAGAAAACATATCAAGATATGATTCTTCACCAAAACTGTCGAACACGATATTGAGACGATCGTTATCTTGTTGAATCGGTGAGGCATCCTCCCCTTCAAGATCGGCAAACAACCATGGTGGAACTTCATCGCTAAAATCAGAATCGACATCTGAATTGTAGTCTTCACTGGTGACCGAATCAGAATCATAAACGGAATCGGAAGTGTAATCCTCATCTCTAGGGTATCGCTCGGATACTATGTTAAGAATCATAGGATCATACATCCATAGATCAAACTCATAAGAGAGGAATTGAGCATAGGTGTACTCATGAGGTAAAAGAAGTAGATACTCTTCATAAGGAATTATATTGGAAAAAAAAAAAGATAGTAAATGTGGGTACAAGATGCTCTATATATAGAGCTCTAGGAAATACTAACTAACTACAAAATTACTAATTAGTCCCTAAAAGAATGTAACACCTCCTAAGTCACTATTATTTTTAATAGAAGTAATTCGGTGTTCGACACTATACATGTCGGATACATGTTAGCCTTTTTCTAGCATATTGCAATTGTAGAATTCTCAATAACCTTACATTAGTCTCGGTAGTTATAATAAGAAAGGGGTTTTTCAAGTTTTCTGATTTTTGTAGTAAATTGCATGCTCATTGGTCTGCTTGGCTTAATTATAATTATTATTGTTGCAGCGTGGAAGCTTATGTAACTAAGGAGTGACAAAAAGGAGGATGAGATTGAGGAGTACGGTGTTAGATTTTGTGCTGCCTCATGCAACTAATACACACAGCTTCTCTTATTTGATGCATGAATCGTGAATATCTCTCTGGGTTTTAAAGTTAATGAACTTTGTGGATATGCCTTCTCTTCTTTGTGCATGCATTATAATACACAAACATATCTGAGTATAACTCTAAACAACGGCCCAACTATCAAAGGGTTCTTTCTTTCTCACTTCCCACCTTCCTTCTTCCGTTCAATTATATTTTGTTTAACTTTATTAGCTAGCACCCTCGTAAAATATCTTGTTCATGTTCTGTTTTCTAGTGATGTCATCAACTGTAAAAAGAGAGGGAAAATTATGGTTTGGCTCCTAAGAACAGGGTCGTGATGGATTAAGAACAATTGTGGAATTGGATTCTTGCTATATATCTGTAGCAGTCCAAATTGTTTTTGCATATCGTTATTCCTATGGGAGTTTGTACAAGGGGATTATTGTCGCTAATCTTTGCAAAGGAGTAATGCCTCACTTGTTAATGACACTATTTTTCACCTAATATCAGTTTTTTTTTTGTCAATAAAGTTTTGTCATGTACATTCTTTTACAAGCATTGTAGTCTCTAGAATCTGTAGTGATAGAAGTTTTTTTTTTTTGACAATAAAGTTTAGATCCATACTTCTCGCACTCTTCCCTCTACTCACCACACACTCTCAAACACTATGAAAATACTAAAATATCATTGACATTCTAAAAGACTTCCCCGTCTCCTTTATCCTTCTTCTTTCTCTCCATCTTCCTACACGCTCCCCTCTAAACAACATGGGACGGCCCAAGGTGAGGCATTCAAGCCCTAGTCTTAGGTTCCATCTCTTGCTAAACTAACTAATGGATGCATGTTGGACATCATTTCTTATTTAAAGATTTTAAATCTCTTTTATTTAGGTTTCACGTTCCATACAATGATTCAAAACAATTACATATTATATACGGTCTCATATTGCTTTAGGCCTAACTTTATGTTGGGCTAGCTGTGTGGACTATATCTTCTTTAGAAAAAGTTGAAGGAACTAGCGCAATTCGACTTGATTCCCCTTCAAATCAGTGAACGGGTCAATTTTATCAAACCGGGAATTGATGACCTAAAGCAGCTCGAGTCAAATGACATATCGACCATGCAATGGAATTGGCGTGACTTGCCCAAGTTCCCTTCAAATTGGTAACTTGGCTTGATTTTATGGAATCGACCGGCTGCTATTGAAACAATAGATTATGCAGAAGTACTAAAATAGGGATAGAGCACAAGTTACTACATGTCACTTACCGTTGCAATACTAATGTATTTGATGCCTCCAATTGTCTATTTTTTTTTCTTGAAAAACTTTTCTTTATGGATAATGCTGAAGGTAATCAGGTTCGTGGACACACCCACGAACCTTTGTTTCTGAATGGCACTGACCATGTGTTATTAATTGGATTTGTTTTACACTTTTTTAGATGCCGATATCTGTTTCATGAGTAGTTATCGTGGAACTCAGTCGCTGAAAATAATATTACTCTTTGTTTATTTATGGGGAAATGATTAATATTGTGAAGCATTTTTGTTGTGATGAATCACAAAATGAAAATCATTGGCCAACCAAAACTGCGATTTCTGCCAACAAACAGCCAACAAAATATTTATCTATGTTTTTATTATAAAGTGACAAGTAGTACATCGTGATATTTGCGAAGCTTTTCCCTCGCGATAAATAGCAATGTTGAATGTGCCTTGGCTATATGGAATCAGAACATCTCTTCAAATCAACAAATTAAATAGCTTTCGATAGGATTCTGAATTATATCAAGGATAGGTTTTAAAAGTTTGAGGTATAGTTTCTGCTTGGTGGTTAATTTTTTGGCTTATGCATTTGTTGATGTTTCTTACTTTCTATGGTGGTTAAGCGTTTTGCTTTCTTCAAGTGATTAAGCTTGAGTTGTGTACTTACGCTTGATGGTTAGGTCTTGATTTGTTGCTTTCTCAAGTGGTTAAACTTTGAGTTGTGGTTTTACATTCGATGGTTAAGCTTTTGTTGACTTCTTGGCATTTGGATGGTATGCCCAAGAGTGGGCTTTGTTGATTATTTTGGAGTGAATGTTGTGGAGACATTTGGGAGCTTGATGCGCCCAAAAGTTGGTCGAAGACTTACAGGAGCTATGCACTTCAATTTGCTATTTGTTTGTATTGTTCTTTACTTTCTTTACTTTGATAGAAATATTTTGTGTTGCTTATCTCAAGTTGAAAGTGTTGTGAACACCTTCCAGCTTCCGGGAGGCTGTTAAAATATAGTCAGTAAGCTCGTTAGTTAGTAGTAAGACACATTAACACTGAGCTATCCAATGAATCGGGCCAACAAGAGACTTGGACACCACATCTCCACCCAAAACCTTAAGGTGTTAGGTATATGGGTCCCCTCCCTTTTCTATCATTTATTTAGCTCATTCCTAGTCAATGTGGGACTAACCACTCACACTTGAATTCTCAACCATCTCCCCATTAAGTGTGAGTCACCCACATCGCTAGCCTAGATCCAAACTAGGATCCATGAACCGCTTCCCCCCCAGAGCCGAACTTGGCTCGATACCACTTGTTGGGAGTCAGGGAGCACCGGGATAAACACCAAGCTAGGTTTTGAATGGAGATGTGACGTCCGGATCTCTTTAGGGTCAGTCATTAGCTCGATGTTTCTCTGCAAGTGCTCTCCTCCCTCCGCAACACTTTTGTAATCAATTCTTCTCATTTGTAATATTTTACCACTTTCATTATAATAAACTTTGAGCTCTCTAATTTCCATATATAGATTTCATGTTTTTGAGCGATATGGATTGAAATACCTCTTGAATCAGATCACTACTCAAAGACAAAGAGACTATAACTGGAGATTTTTGTTTTGTTTTTAAGTATACTCAGAGATCAGAGAAGGGGGGTTGTTGTGACAATAAATATTAAATAGCATAGACAAGCATATATAAAATGGTTCACGGTTTTTGGGTGAGTAAGAAAAACCAGAGCAGAGCACATAACATGAATCGGTATGACTACATATGGATAGGGGTGTGCAAATAATAAGGTTCACCAGTCCAAATTGAGTAATTGGACCACACCACACCAAAAAAACCCAGAACCATTTAAATGGTTTATAAACCAAACCTATTTTTAAAATTAAATCAGTGACCTGAAACCAAAATTATGAACCGGTTTGCTTTATTTAAACCAATGTTGAAGAGAGACGACAGAAATGAAGATCAACGGGCAAGGTATACACTAAAGATTGCAATGAGAGCACCACGACTATCGTAGTTAGGGTGATAAACGATGAGTCAATCTGGAGCAATTTCTTTTTACGCCATGAATGAAGCCAAAAACGCATCATTCAACTTGAAATCGCAAAGTTGGTCGAAAAAAAAAAACTTGAAATCACAAATAAATGAGTTATCGTTTTTCTTCTTCTGATCGCTGTGTTTGCTGTTATTAATACCGCCTTTGAACAAAAAGTGGAGCAAGGCATTGCCTTATAAGAAATCCATGGTGTTTTTCTTATGGTGTTGGTGATTTTCGAACTTCAAAGATCTTTCTCTTTGATTTTTTATGTTTTCTATTTCTTTATTTAATTATTTATTTATTTATAAATAAACGAGATTTCTGATTCTCTCTGCAATCTCTTTGTTGTGTGTGCATGTGTGAGCGAGCTTCTTGGGAGTAGTGATGAGGAAGAGAGTGGGGCTAGTGGGGTTTTGATCTTTGTACCCCCTCCCTTGGACCCTATACCCCCATTTCATCCCAAACTTCCAATTTTGCCCCTGCTAAAAAACAAAAAAAAAACAATTTTTTCTTTAGGAAACATCTACTATGAGATAAATCAGAGTCGAAAAAATTATTACTGATTTATCCTCGAGAGATAAATCCGTAGTCGAATTTTTTTGACTTCGAGATTTATCTCGTAGAAGATGTTTCCATAAAATAAATTGACTACGGAAACATCTACATGAGATAAATCAGGAGTCAAAAAATTGACTACTGATTTATCGCCAAGAGATAAATCCGTAGTCACTTTTTGACTACTGATTTATCTCATATAGAAGATGTTTTCGAAAAAAAAAATTGTTAAAAAAAAAGTATTACTGATTTATCTCTTGAGGATAAATCAAGTAGTCAAAAATGACTCTGATTTATCATCAATAGATAAATCCGGAAACAACTCAAAGTTTTAAAAAATGACTACATTCATGATGATTTAGGGAAGTTTGTGAAAATAGCGGGGGTATTTTGGTGCTTAAATCGTATTATGGGGGTATGAAAGCGAGGAGGGTATGAAAATTAAAAGCCGGCTAGTGTGGGGATTTGATTATTATTATAATGTCTAATGCTTTTGAAATTGTGGAAAAACTGGTGAGGTTGTTTTCTAATTAAGCAAAAAAAAGGGTTTCGAAAAGCAAAAAATGTTTTTTTGCGTTCCACAATAAACCAGTTTTTTATTATAAATCGGTTTCAAACCGGTTCTAAACCAAACTTGAACCAGTTTTAAGGAAAAACCGGTTTTTGACAAATGTGGTTTTTGTAAACTGACCGAAATATATATGGTTTGGTTGAGGTTCATGCCCCATGCACAGCCCTACTGATATAGAGTGATTCCATTGGATCCAATACAAAGAATTGAAAAACTAATCTAAACAATACAGAGAATATTCCTTCCTTGAGAATAAGAAAAGAGAAAAGAGTGCTTATGAGAAGAACACAAAATTGAAGCATAATAACCAACCAAAAATAATAAAAAGAAACCGCAAAGTATGGAGCAATTAAGTGGTGATATGTACATCAATGGCAATAAGAAAGATGGTAATAAGTCCAAAAAAGATGATAGTATGGACGAGAATAGACATCCCGCTGGTTTGCATGTTCCCAAACTCCACCACTCTGCTCCTTCCCGGTAATTGAAACACCAACCCAGGGCTTAGCAGCACGAACAGCACCACTGATATCACCACTGGAAACCAATCCGCCATTTTAGTACAAATTATCAATTAATGCTGTTGTTGTGACGAGCTAGCTGCAGGTTAGTTAAAGAAACTGTTGGCACTTGACATCTTTGTAAATACGATTGATTAAATAGGAGGATGTTAATTAAAGAATGATCTCAGAATGTACACCTAGTATTAGTGAATGGCAATTTTAATTAAGCAAGCAAGGAGTTAGTTAGTTAATGAAATAAATAAAAAGAGCATCAACCAATAAGTGAAATAGCTAGCTAATTTGTGTTAGGGTGCATGTCATAGTCACTAATTATAATTATTATAATGAAAGCAACCATTATGTGGCAGCATATCCTGATAATTTGGCTCTTGATAAGGCTTTTTCATTAATAGGAGTTTCGTGCAAGCAAGATAAGATCGAATCATTTAATACTATGTGTCTCTGTGGAGTTGAAAATGAACGAATGACAGACAGACTGGTGCTGAGTAGTAGTAACACTTTCGGGCCATTGCCGTGAGGGAATGAATATCTTAACGTCACCCTTCAAGAATTCGTTTGTGATAATGATTTTCAATATTAAGAAAAAATCTTATCTAAATATTAAATTATTTATTACGTGGAGGAACCAGCATGGCTTCCAAGTGTTATTTGCTACAAGTGTTCATTATTTTCTTAACTGTTTTGTAATATTTGGGGTGAAGTGCATATGAAAGAAAAGCACACTCCAGTCGTGATAGAGTGGAATTGTGGAAGTCAGTGAGTATTTGAGAAAATGAGAGAGTGTGAGCTGATTTCATCGGTTGACTTCTATTTATAGGCCCGTGCGAGTGGGAATGGGACGTCGTAAGTAGCCTCGTATCATCACATCCGATGGGGCCAAGCAAGGTGATGTTAGTCGTTGATCTGGCTTTGACGCGGATCGACCGTCGGATTGAGTTGCAGGCAGGTTGGCAATGATCTAGAATTCATTTGTGGGCCGGGTCTTGGCCCAAGGTTTGAGTGGGCCGCTGGCTCAAACCGGAACAATAATATTATAAAATGATTTCTCAAATTTTTAGAAATTTTGGGGAACACTTTTCATCCTCTTTTTGAAAAAGAGAAGAAGGTAATATACTTCCGTAAGTAAAAAGTCAATAAATATCCAATTTATATGAACCATATGCAAAAATATCTCCCCAATTGTATGTAGGAGTAACTTTTTTTTGGTTTTTTTTTTATACCCCCACCCCATCCCCTCCCACCCCCACCCATTTATGATATACCGAGTTTACCCCTGGCATTAACTCACTTTTTGACTTTCATTAATTTCTCATTGGGGACCACACAAAATCTCGCGTCGTATATACCTCGATGGAAGGTATATACGATTACATTAATTAATGAGCGGCGCGAAAAAGTGTGCATCGTATATATGTCCTTCAAGACATATATACGATTGCATTATTTAATGCTTCGTTGACTACTCATCGTATATATGTTCTTCAAGACATATATACGCTTGCATTATTAAATGTTTCGTTGACTACCCATCGTATATAGGTTATATACGAGTGGGCTTGGAGATCTAATCGTATATACATCTGGGTCATGTATATACGATGTGAAAAAAATACTCATCGTATATACATGGTTGAGGAGGTATATACAGTCGGGTTATTTTTTCGTTTTTCCTAAGTTGCTATCTGTTTTGTTGGAGCAGATATTGACCCGCCTCTGAAGAGATCCGACTCTCGGTTGACTCTGTTGATATTGATACTACACCGACTTTCACGACGGATACGGTATATTTTTGTTACTCAAGTTTGGTAAATGGAATTAAATTACTTAAGTACTTAGTAAGTTATATATTTTGTAGATATTTTCTACACGGCAGGCTGTGGAGGAGTGGGCCAAAGCTGTTGGTAGAAGTATCGGTGTAGTTGTTGTTATTGTTGATTCTGTTGATGAGTCAGAGTACTTATCTAATGTGAAGTTTTTGAAATTTCATTTGCTCACGATAAACTCGCTCTCATTAAATATGTGCACGACACATGGTTGACACCGCACAAGGAGTGATTTATCTCAAAGCATGGACTAACGGATCCCACACTTGGGGAATTCCACGACCAGCGGGTATTTCTTTAACACTTGTTTATTATTTCTATCCGTTACTCGATTTTTTTGACACGTGAACATATTTTTATTGTCGATTAAATATCTTTGACACTTGTTTATTATTTCTATCCGTTACTCGATTTTTTTGACACGTGAACATATTTTTTTCGTCGATTAAATTTCTTTGACACTTGTTTATTATTTCTATCCGTTACTCGATTTTTTTTTACACGTGAACATATTTTTTTTCGTCGATTAAATTTCTTTGACACTTGTTTATTATTTCTATCCGTTACTCGATTTTTTTGACATGTGAACATATTTTTATAAATCGATTAAATATCTTTGACACTTGTTTATTATTTGAGCGGAATCGTTGCATTGGTCTTTGAAAAGACGGTTGAATACTTGAAGGTGATCTATCAAAATGTTTGATATCTATTGATGACATCTTGACAATACATTTTGATCAAATTATCGGGTCTTTTCAAAGAAGCATCGTGAGAATCGAAGTCAAGTCTAATATTCCTTTGTTTAAAAATCTTCAAGGGCGACTTGTTTCGTTATCCGCTTTGGGTCACATGGTGAAAGAGTTTGAAAGGTCAAAATCGGGGTTGGATATGACAAAAAGGCGGTGTCGGTGCATTCAAAGGAAGACACATCTACTTCATTGTGCTTGTGAGATAGGTATTTTTCATGCTTAAGCAACTCTATTCCGCTTCATTGTTGTTGATGATCACCGGAAATGATTGAGTTTGGATGCGATGAGATGATAAATCCACTCGAGGATAAATCATCCACCGTGATATTTCTTATCGGTTTGATGCTATCAAGGCAAGATTTGATAAAGTCAGCGAGGAGGAAAAATATCTTATTAAGAAGCGGTGAATGAGATAGTTTTCCTTCTACTTCTTCTATGGTTGCACCTAAATCAAAAGTTAGAACGAAAGGTGCACCAAAGAAGAAAAAGGGAATTTTTTGATGCTAAGCGTGATCTTACGGGTGGGAGCACGTGGATGAGAAGGTAAAAGCAGTGAAGAATGCAGGGCTTCCAAAATTCCTACACATGGTCAACCAAATTATCTCGGGGTGCTTCTAGAGTATTATCACAGATAGTGAGACTAAAATCCACTTACCGTTTCTTCCAAAGACACGTGCGCAACTATGTTGAAAAAATTGTTGATGTTGAAGGTGGCGTGATAGCTGCGTTTTTAAGCGATCGGGGTTGGACTTGACATGGGTGAGGACTCTTGGCCTCACGATTAGGCAAGCTTTGATTCGGAGAGACAAAGGGCGAGGAAACATTGTATTACGACATGTTTGGGAAGAACCGATCGTTAGAGCTTCGCAAAGCTTTAACTATCGAGTCATACGGACGTCACCGAGTCAAAGTGGTTTGATTTGCACGAGATGGGGTATATGGGCAACGGTATAATGTTGCATTGGTTCGATTTTTCTTTGCCTATGAATTTCACTTATATGCGCTTTGAGAGGCACTTACAGTTCATCTAAGTTGAAAATCATATACATTACGAGCGAGCAAAATGTACCTTTGGTTGCATCTTTCAATCTCTCCCACTTGTCAGTTGCCTCCTATTGCCCAGCGGTGGTACCAAAGACTACTCACGAGTGCGCTTCATGGTTGCATCCGTATGCCTGGACGTTTTACTCTATGGCGATCTATGTGTCCTCCCGTGCGACCTCCCACTCCACGGTGATGCGTCTAGATGTATAGATTTAGGTGATGATTCTATTGTGGCTTGTAGATAGATTCACACATTTTTGTGCACGTATTACGTGTATATATTACTATATCACGTTTTTGTAATTATCTGGCGTTTATTTTATCCAATATATCTACACCGTTGATGTTAATCAAATCACGAGACTTCAAATTATAACAGGTAATAAGATCATAACTATTAACAAAAACAAAGCCCATCGTATATATCTCTTATATACGATGTCAAATTTTTACCCATCGTATATAGGCCCACAAAAAAGATACATACGATTCGTGTAATTTAGTGCAAAAAACAGATTTTTGGAAGGGCATTTTGGGAATTTCAGTGTGGGTGGGGGTTTAAGGGGAGAGGGTGGGGGTACAAAAAAAACCCTTTTTTTTTTATCAACTGAGTACTCAATAATATGAAAAACCCAAAGCCATAAGGCTCGCAAAATAAGGCCCAATCTATTTATGTATTAATAGATAAATTTGCAATATATTTTTTTTTTCATTTTCATTCCAGATTTATGTATTAATACATTAATTCGAAATATAAAAATTTGATAATCTAAATTAAAATTGGTGTATTTTAGCAAGGATCAAATTGAAATTGAAATAACACAAAAATTGGTGTATGTTAGAACGCAACACGGAAGCAAGCCCAACAATAGGGAGTAAAGCCCATCATGAAAGCAACGGAGCGTATAAATTAAGGGTTTTTACCCCCACCCCATCCCCATAAACCCCACCCACACCAAAACCCCAAAATGCCCTTACGAAAACGTATTTTTTTACAAATTTTTGGCCAATCGTATATACACTGGGGTATATATACGACCCTATGCATTTAGGCATCGTATATACACCCCAAGGCGTATATACGATTAATAAACTCCCTCATGTTAATCGTATATACACCTTGGGAGGTGTATATACGATGCCTAAAAAAGGTCGTATATATACCCCCTCGGGTGTATATACGATCCACATTGTATTTTTTAAAGTTTTTTAAGTCAAATAAAAATTATATAAGTCACGAAAATAGGTTTTGTGTGTAGTTAGTTAAAAGCGTGGCGATGTTATACGTCGAAGCAATTTAGGCTAAAAAATCGGTTTTCGGGAAACATACTCCGATCGTAATGAAACCCACACCATTAAATCGAAAAAATCAAGAATCAAGACTCCTTAGAAAGGACTTCTTTTACGGGATTCTGATATCAAAATCCCAAATTCCATCGTTTATTATATTTTTACGATTTGTTTTAATTTTCATAGTCTCCAAAAATCTAAAAAAATTTGTATAGCCTTATTTTGGTTTTGTTAGATTTTTAGTGGTGTTTTTATAATTTTTGGAGTAGTTTTGACTATTTAACGAATTTTTAGTAGCCTTTTAGTAATAAAAATTAAAACAAATTATTAAAAAAAAAAAAAAACTCATCGTATATATACCTTTGAGTGCGTATATACGATTGGACATAAAATAGCCATCGTATATACGTACTCAAAGGGGTATATACGATTTATTTATTTTTTTAAAAAAAAATTAAATTTCAAAGGGCATTTTGGGGTTTTTGTTATTGGGTGGGGGTTTATGAGGATGGGGTGGGGGTCCAAAAAAAACACCCCATAAATTAAAGAGTAGATGGATGGAGATTACTTATAGCACCCCTCTTTTTGCCAAAACCTCCCCGAATGAGAGTTTTTAACTTTCCTGCACTAAAGAGAGTTTTGCTTAAAAAAAAAAGCAATAAAGAGAGTTAAGAAAATAATAATTAATAATATGTGAATATTTATTTTATTTTTATGGAAAAGTTTCAGCTCAACATCATCTCACCCGAAAGATACATATCTGAATAATGCTGCATGTTAAAGTGAGTACTAACTAGAAAGCACATGAAAAACAAACAATGTAAAGGATAAAAATAAAAAGACTTAACTTCACCCAATATTATTGCATATGCAATACAATAAGAACAGGAACATAGTAGCAAAATGAAAATAAAATAATTGAATTTAAGAGTACATAACAGTGCAACAAAGATAAATGAATTTTAATCTGTAGTTGTAGACCAAACTGAAAAATGATATTATATGGTTCCTGAGTGAAGTGATGAATGTAGCTAGCCGAGGTAAAAGTGGACTTTAATGGCGATCAAGAATACACAAACGAGACCAAAATAGAGAAGGGAGTGAACGACAATGGCAGCAGCACTGGTTTGAAAGTTCCCAAACTCCACACATCTTGAACGCCCTGGTACCTGAAATAGCAGTCCTGGTGTCAATAGCACGAACAGCACCACAGCCACAACAATTGAACCCCAGTTGAACATTCTTAATAATCCAACTAAATATATCTAGCTACAAATTACTTGGTTCTGTTCTGCATTGTAGCTAGCGATTATATATATATATATATATATATATATATATATATATATATATATATATATATATATATATATGTATCTATGTATGTAATAAACAATATTAATTCATTCAAAGTGGGTGTGGGGAGGCTTCGTTGATTAAGCTACTGTTGATTCACTTCCAATTCATTCCATTGTTCACGTGATGCTTCTCATTCTGGATTGGACTTGTATTTGGATTAAGAATAACTTGCTTCACATGCTAATTATCATACTATGCCTTCTATTCCACCATTGTGTCACTCTCAAGAAAGGAACTATATATATATGTCTATAGCCACTTCCATGTGATGTGTTTCAGCCTGGACTTTTATTATGATGTGTACTTCACACACCTTGTCAAATTAACCGAAATTCATTTTGGTCACTCTTTGTGAGAGTATCGACATCCCCAAACCCAATGTTATGAATGAGGTCGTGGCTAGTACTACAAGTGAGGCGCGTGGAGGAGCTGTGAAGAGAGTGAGTAACCGTATGAGGTTACCTCACTCAATGTGGGGTCAATATGTGGCGCATTAGAATTAAAAGGAATCAGGATAGTACAATTTAATATTCATGCCTTTTGTGTGATGACAATTCTACTTCTCTGACCTCTCTCTTTCTCTTAGTACTTTCTTTCCCTTTGCATTGTAATGAAAATGAGCTCACACTGAGACTCCATTCTGATATATATCAGTACTTCCATTTCTATCAGTTACTTGCAATTTATTTCATTCATAGTACTTATATTACATTGGTGCTTTCATTCACACCATCGCGAAACAATACCGTTTGAAAGAGTTGTCGCCAGACTCGACGAAAAGTGAATCTGGAGAAATCGCCGCGAACAAAGCTCGTTTTGATAAGATGGAAGCGATGTAGAAAGCGGATGCTCGATTCAACAAGCTAGCGAGGCGTTTGAAAGGTTTATGCGAGAATCGCCACCGGTCACCCGTGGTGGAACGAACTCGTAAGCAGGTCTCGGCTCGACTTGAGATCGATTCCCAGTTTAACCTCGTCGTTCGTGGGTCACACAGGAGCTGCTTCATCAGGTCACACGATTCCAACAATGGGTTCAACACCATTTCAGGTTAGACACATTAAACTTGAATTTCCAAGGTTTAATGGTAAGAATGTGCTGGATTGGATCTTTAAAGCTGAACAGTTCTTTGGTTATTACAATACACCTGACACAGAGCGTTTAATTATCGCTTCAGTTCATTTGGATCAAGATGTGGTTCCTTGGTTCCAAATGGTTACTAGATCTAGACCATTTTAGTCACGGGTGACTTCACTCAGAGCCCTTGAGCTCGATTTTGGACCTTCACTCTATGATTGTCCTCGTGCATCACTGTTTAAATTGCAACAAACAAAGTCTGTTAATGAATACTATCTAGAATTCACAACATTGTCTAGACAAGTTTATGGTATTAGCAATGATGCATTAATTGATTGTTTTGTAAGTGGTTTGAAAGATGAATTGCGTCGAGATGTTATGTTGCACACACCTATATCTATCACTAAAGCTGTCTCTCTGGCCAAGTTATTTGAAGAAAAGATTGCTGCTAATGTGAATTTGACAATAAACCAGAAAAATGCATCAGTGAGCCAGTATTCTCAACCACGAGCTCACTTCAATCCAACTAGAAATTCTCAAACACAAGCTACCGAAAAGGCTGACCCACCTATACTTCCCACACCTCCAACCAGAGACCTGTGAGCCAACTCCAAAAGAATCCTGCCATTAAAAGGATTTCACCAGCTGAAATGCAACTTAGAAGAGAGAAAGGTTTGTGCTATTTTTGTGATGAGAAATTCTCATTCTCTCACAAATGTCCCAACAAACAATTGATGTTATTGGATCTTGTGGAAGAATCAAATACAACTACAGCACAAGTGCAGATTCTGAGATAGTGCAGCGGAGTAATCATCATTTATCTTTGAATGCTCTAAATGGGGCAATTGGTTCTGGTGTGATAAGGTTTAAGGGTTTTATTGGCCCTATTAATGTCTCCATATTCTTTGGATGGAGGCGATTCGAGATAACTTTGTGCGACCAAGAATTGCTCAGCATGCAGGTTTACTGTGGAACCAATATACATCAGTGTAATGTGCTAGTAGGGAATGGACAACAAATGAAGGCTGAAGGGGTAGTACAGCAGCTAACAGTCAAGGTGCAGGGTAATGATATTACAGTTCCAGCCTATTTACTGCATGTAGCTGGTACAGATGTGGTGTTAGGCGCTCCTTGGTTGACTTCTCTTGGACCTCATGTAGCAGACTATGCTGAAGCTAAATTGAAATTTTATCTAAATGGTAAATTCATCACATTACAAGGTGAGAGTGACATCAAACCGGAGTTAGCACAGATGCATCAGTTGCGTAGAATGCATAACACTGATTCAATTGCTCAGATGTTCAAAGTGCAAACAAATGGACCTTTGTAGTACTGCGGATCGATGGTCCGAGTTGCGAGAAAATGTTGAGCAGAGATGGCTATCTTTGTTGTATAACTATAGAGATATTTTCCAAGTCCCTCAAGGGTTACTTCCTACAAGAGAATTGAGTCATGAGATTCTTTTGCAAGCAGGATCACATCTAGTGAAAGTCAAACCTTATAGACACCCTCATAGCCAAAAAGAGCAGATTGAGAAGATGGTACAAGATATGTTAGAGGAAGGTATTATTGACCTAGCACAAGTCCTTTTTCTTCACCAATTATACTTGTAAAAAAGGATGGTTCATGGAGATGATCAGACGGATTATGGGCTCTAAATGCTATCACTATCAAGGATAGCTTTCCTATGCCTACTATGGATGAGCTCTTAGATGAATTACATGGAGCCAAGTTTTTTCTAAGTTGGATGTTCGTTCTAGATATCATCAAATCCTCCTCAACCCCACGAGATAGAGAAGAGCGCTTTTAGAACACACGAGGTCATTATGAATGGCTAGTTATGCCATTCGGCCTTACAAATGCTCGACCACATTTGAGAGGTTAATGAATCAAATTTCAAAGCATCTATTGAGAAAATGCGTATTGGTATTTTTGATGACATACTTGTTTATAGTCTTTCATGGAAGGCACACCTTGAGCAAGTGGAATTGGTCTTTCAAATACTTAGCAAGAATGTCTTATTTGCTAAGTTGTCTAAGTGTTGATTTGGGTTGACAGAGGTAGAGTACTTGGGCCATGTAGTCTCGGGCAGAGGAGTTTTCATGGATAATACTAAGGTTCAAGCAGTAATACAGTGGCCGATCCCTAGCAATTTGAAACAATTGAGGGGTTTTCTTGGACTCACAAGCTATTATAGAAGGTTCATTTGTTCTTATGCAACAATAGCAGGCCCTCTAACTAATATGTTGAAGAAAGATGCCTTTGTATGGACAAAGGAAGCTGAAGTTGCTTTTGTGAGTTTGAAACATGTTTTAGCAACAGCTCCGGTCTTGGTACTGCCAGATTTTTCATAGCCCTTTGTTCTTGAAACTGGTGCTTCAAGCACGGGGATAGGAGCAGTCCTTAGTCAAGGAGGACACCCTATTGCCTTTTTCTCTAAAAAGATGGCTCCTAGAATGCAAGTTCAGTCAGCTTATACCAGGGAATTTCATGTTATAATGGCTGCCTTGGCTAAGTTTAGGCATTACTTACTTGGTCATAGATTTACTTTGAGAACGGATCAAAAAAGCTTGAAGAGCTTATTGGATCAGTCCTTGCAAACACCGGAGCAACAAGTGTGGCTACATAAGTTTATTGGCTCTGATTAATTGAATACAAACCAGGCAAGGATAATCAGGTTGTAGATGCATTATCCACAGTTATGACATTAGCTTGGACCGTCCCTGAAAATTTGTTTTTGAAACAATTAAAAGAAGAACTTGCTGCAAATGAACAATTACAGCTGATTGTAAAGCAATGTTAACAGCAAGACGAGGCTGCCAGTGGTTGTTATACCCCAATTTTGTCTGTCTTCTTTTTCTTGTTTCAGTCGTTTATTTTTATAGTCATGTTTTGGAGTCGCATGATTACGAGAATTATTAGTATAGCGTCTCGGTTACTAACCCGAACCAATTTCAATCACCCCGTTCAACTAAATCGAAATACCGTTGTTTAAATTAGGCATGCACGCGAATGATCGATCTTTTAAATGCGTTCTTCAATCTAATCTCCGTATTTGGGTTTAGTCGTACATAAGTAGGTCTACCAAAGTCATTTTTCTCAAAATTTGGCTTATCTCCTCAATTCAGGCCTAAGAATGCGATTCCAAGTTAATTTTAGTGTTGTTAGTTAACAAGTCCATTTCTTCTATTTGGGTCTCGTTTTAGCATATTTGTCTAGTCCGGCCCGTTCTCGTCTTTGTATTTGGCCCGACTCCTTTTTCTTATTATTATTTTTATTTTGTGCAGTTAATTTATTTTGAGCATATATACAGTCCAAAAATGTCAAAAAAAATTCTATTTAGTTTTATTTACAATTTAGAAGTGTTCAAAATGTCCAAAAGTCCAAAAATGCAAAAAAAAAAAAAGTAATATTAGGAATACAAAAATAGCCAAATCCGAAAATAGATATAAAAAAAATACAAAAAAAGCAGTTTTAGACCAATTAGCAGTTGGGCTTGGATCTTCATGCACTCCCAAACCCTAGTCTTGGTCCCCAAGACTCAAATCCAGATCTGAAAAATAAAGATAATCAAGGTAAATCAATTCATTAATTGCTAAACCTAATATTTTAGTATAAATACATGGTTAACCTTCAGTCTAGGGAGAGAATATCACTGCACAATCACCTAAAAAGGATTAGGATTCGACATCAGAATCCTAATCCCCCGAAACAATCAAAAATCAAATTTCTGAGTTGAGAACAAAGAAGCAGTAGCAATCATAGAAAGTAGCAGTCATAGAAACAAAGGAACAACGGCTTGGTTTAAAGGAAGCGATCCACAATTTCGAGTAAGTTTAAAGGAAGCGATCACAATCACAAACAATCTTGGAGATTATTTGGAGGCTAGAAAAGAGGTTGGTCTAACCTATTATCTCTCCAAAATGTAGTCCAATTTTTGATCTCCTTATTAAAATTAGTTGTTTAAAATAAATTTCAATTGATACTATATTTCTTCTTAGGATGTTGATCTTTGTGAATATGTTAGGAATAAGAATAGTTTAGAATCAGTTTCTTTGTTTGAGCTTTAATCGAATCGATTTTTTTTTGTCTTTGCCAAAACGAAACCATTGCAACAATTAGTAACTAGGACTAAATCAGTAACAGATTAGACCAAAAATTAATAGATTTGTGTTTAAAAGAAAACAACCGGATTACTTTCTTGTGGTCTTAAGAAATAGGTAATCCATGGATTAAAAGAAAAAACACATTTTGTTTGTTGCTTTGGTTTTATACTAGATTAGCATTCTTTTGTTTTTTTTTATGAGGAAAAAAACTAAAAAAAACACTCACAATAATCATGGATCAAGAACTTTTTTTTTAGCAAAATCATGGATCAAGAATTAGATAAAGTAGGGAGGAATAGAAATATGTAGGCTAAGAACCATGTATTGTGGTTTTTATTCTCCCTCCTAGATTCTCGTTCTCTCTCTCCTAAGATTTTCTTTAACTTTTAAAAAAATATCTCTCTCTCTATTAATGAGTGAAGTGGCTACGGGGGAGAAGGAAAAAATTAGGGGTTGGAAACTTTCAGATCCACTTTTATTGCCCATTCTCTTTTTTAATTTGTTTTATGGTTTTTTAGTTTTCAGATTACTTCCTACACTGCCAGTTTAACTCATACACCCCCTGCTCACTTAAACTCAATTCGCAGCCCACTACAATATAGATTGGTCTCTGCTTTTTGCACTCCAGTTTTAATAATACAACTCTCTTGCAATTAATCACACCCCATTTTACAATTTTCACCCCCTTTTTTCTCTTTTCCTTTTAATTATTTTCCAACTCAAATATATCTCAAAATTAAGTAAAGACTAAGTCGGTTGTACAACCGGGTTAGTCATCATCCTCCTGACCAATGAGTCATGCATGATTTCAGTAATCCTAAAAATTTATAAAATTGTAAATAAATCATTTTCCTAAAAATAGGGGACTAAGTCGGTTGTACAACCGGGTTAGTCAGCGTTCTAGGACGAGTGGGATGTACAGTTCAAGAGTCCTAGAATACCTATTCTAAAACCAACCCACCTCACATCAAACCAATCTCTCTCAAAAACACAAAAAAAATCATTTTCAAAAAGTAGTGGACTAAGTCGGTTGTACAATCGGGTTAGTCAACATCCCTAGACCCGATGGTACATGCAGTTCAAAGAGTCCTAGGACCCTACACTAAAAAACACCAACCAACAAACCTTTTTCAGGAAGAACTACGTAGCTTTGATTCCTCCATTGCATCCGGAGGTACGTAGGAGCAAGAGTCCACTCTTGTCAAGCACTAAAAATTAAAAATTTAATTAAGTCTTTTTCATTATAAATAATAAGGGTAAATATTAATAAAGCATAAATAATTAGACAAAGGATGTCGTGGGGTGCTAATACCTTCCCCACGCATAACGACTCCCGAACCCTAAACTAAGCTTTATCTTAAACCTAAAGGGATTTTCCGAATTTGCCCTTAAACTAAAATTTTGTGGCGACTTCCTTTCGAACTTCGAATAATCCTTTCCTGGATTTTTCGGTCGCTACAGTGGTTATGGAGTTAAGAAAGGACTATTGTATTGGAAAAATAGGTTGGTAATACCTGCAGAGAGTACACTGATTCAGCAAGTTCTGCGTGAATATCATGGTTCCCCAGTAGGAGGGCATGCAGGCGTGACAAGAACTATTGCTAGAGTAGCAGTTGAGTTTTATTGGCCTAGAATGAGAAATGATATCCAGAAATTCATTGAGCAGTGCGTTATTTGTCAACAAGCAAAGCATCTCACTACAGCACCTGCGGGTTTACTTCAACCTTTGCCTATTCCTTCTCAGGTATGGGAGGATATTACTATGGATTTTATTGTAGGATTACTTGTGTCTGCTGGTTTTACTGTTATTCTGGTTGTTGTAGACAGATTAAAAAAGTATGCTCATTTATGCCATTAAAAACTTATTATACTAGTAGAATGGTGGCTGAGTTTTTCATGAACACTGTTGTTAAACTTCATGGTATGCCCAAATCTATAGTTTCTGATAGAGACAGGGTATTTACTAGTAGATTCTGGCAGCAATTATTTGAATTACAAGGAACTATGTTGGCTATGAGTTCAGCTTATCATCCTCAGACAGATGGCCAATCTGAGGCTGTGAATAAAGTCTTGGAGATGTACTTGAGATGTTTCACATTTGACAACCCGAAGAGGTGGTCTAAGATTCTGAATTTGGCAGAACTGTGGTATAATTATTCTTTGCAAACTAGTATTGGCATGTCACCATTCAATGCCCTCTATGGAAGAGATGCTCCATGATACTATGGTATAGATCAAAGGGTAGAGAACACCCTGATTTACAGCAGCAATTGATAGATAGAGATCAAATTTTACAGTAGTTAAAGACAAACTTGGCTCGGGCACAGCAGAAAATGAAGGACACTGCTGATAAGAAGCGCAAAGTGGCTTCTTTTGATGTTGGGCATCAAGTTTTAGTGAAGCTGATACAGGCAAGGATCTGTGGCATTGCGTAAAAATCAGAAGCTTGGTATGCGTTATTTTGGACCATTTCCAATCTTAGCTAAGGTGGGTGAAGTGGCTTATAAGTTGCAGTTGCCAGATACAACTCGCATACATCCGGTCTTTCACATTTCGCAGTTGAAAGCCTTGAGGCGGCGGCTACAGTCAGTATCTACCAATGCCCTTGACTCTTTGTGGAACACGAGAGCGATGTGCAACTGAAGCGTGCTTAAGAGAGAGGTGGTTGTGTAAGGGACCAGCAGTTAAGCGAGTTTGGTAAAGTGGCAATCAATTCCAGTCGAACAAGCTACTTGGGAGGCTGAAGATGATATGACAGAGTCATTCTCCGACCTCAATCTTGAGGACAAGATTGTTTTTGAAGGCGAGGGTAATGTTATGAATGAGGTCGTGGCTAGTACTACAAGTGAGGCGCGTGGAGGAGTAGTGAAGAGAGTGAGTAACCGTATGAGGTTACCTCACTCAATGTGAGGTCAATATGTGGCGCATTAGAATTAAAAGGAATCAGGATAGTACAATTTAATATTCAAGCCTTTTGTGTGATGACAATTCTACTTCTTTGACCTCTCTCTTTCTCTTAGTACTTTCTTTCCCTTTGCATTGTAATGAAAATGAGCTCACACTGAGACTCCATTCTGATATATATCAGTACTTCCATTTCTATCAGTTACTTGCAATTTATTTCATTCATAGTACTTATATTACACCCGATCTTGCAGCCTTGTAGACCAAAATAACAGAATACATACAATCCAAATAACAGAATACATACAATCAGAATCATAACAAGATAAAAGCTAGTTACAATAGTCAAGGAACCTTATTGGCTTCAAATAGGTCTATAGAATTAAAAGAAATTCCAATAGACTATTGAAAAAATATAAGGCTGTGTTAGTGATCAAAAGCTTTAATCATCAACAACCTGAAGGTCGGATTCTTCCCTTAGCCTTGCAAAATGATTGATATCAACTGTGATCAACCAATTATTGTATATCTACAACTTCATATGTGTGAATGAATGACAATTGGACAACCATACTGTTGAATATGAAGTAGGGGGAAAATAGTGAAGAAAATGATGGATATCTCATATATTTTTTCACAAGTTGAATAGTGACCATTGTTGTATTCACAAACATCGGCGCTTATATTACGAACATACCCTTCCATTTGCGCGTGAGAATAGTACATCAAAATCTGAAGTCAATGTCGTCAATTCAAGCATACTCAAGTGTATGCCAAGACTTTAGTGAGCAAGGCTAGGCTTCAGCTTTCTTCGACACTTCCATACATGGTTCAATCTAAATGAGGTTATTGTCATGAGCACTGTTATTTAGTCAACAAATTTTCACTCAAAAATAGGAAAAAGCCACTTTACAACACTAAAAACCAAGTTTTTTAATCATTAATTAAGTAACTAATTAACCAATTTTTTAGTCAATGACCTAAAAAACTGTAAAAAGACAAGTTGGTTAATAATTTAAAAAAAACTTAATTAATTGATGTTGTAAATTGGTTTTCTACAATAAGTTTTTGGCAAAATAATATACTCTATTTTCATCACTTATTCACATTGTAAGTTGGTTAACACACAGATATATAATATTCCTTCAGAAAACTAAAGTCTTGGCATACACTTGAGTATCATCAACGTACCAAACCCACTTCTGTCCGGTACACAACAGTAACCATAATTGGGACGAAATTTCCCCGCCACTTTTTTGATGATATTTTTTTAAAGATAATCAAATGTCGACTCTGTCCAAGACAACCGATCGTAATGGCAATTTCAGCAATATATCGATGTCGGTTTTAGAATTTGAACTCGAGTGTGATCATCTTTGTCTGGTTCAGACTATTGTTGGCTAGCTATGAAGTTTTTCAACACTTTCAACGAAAGACTAATATCTATTCTTTGAATCAAATTTCGTCAACACCAAATTTGTCCACTGCGAAAATCAAATCTACGATACCAAGTTGACCCTGTGTTCCTAAGTCACTTATGCCACCAAGCCAACTATATTGGGTGTTATCTGATAAAGTGTGTGGTGTTGTATGTTTTTCCTTAAAAAGTATTCCCTCTGTTCCTAACCTTTAGTTCTTTTAGCCATTTATTTTTTTTCCAAAACAATGGTACTTTTAGAAAACTAATGTACAATTCACTATACTTTTCCAAATACACCATTCATATTTATTGAGTTTTTTAGAGTTCTAAAACATGAATTAATTGTTTCAATACACTTTTATTTTGATTTCAATTATCTCAAGACAACTATAAAATGAGTATTTTAGTATTTAGCTAACACAAATTAATAGTAGTTTAATTTGTGTGTAACAATTCAAAAGTGTCAAATATCAGGACAGATGGAGTATAATATAAATCACTCTATTGGGATTTCCTTCCTATTTTGCTACAAAGTTTGATATAAAAATTACAATAATGTTATATAGCCAAATTTTTCAACCCAAAAGTAGTCGATAACCACATTATAACACCAATTAACCAAGTTTTTTAAGTAAATAACCAACCTACTTTTTCACAGTTTTCTAAGTCATTGACTAAAAACTATAAAAAAGTAGATTGATTATTTGCTTAAAAAACTTTGATTAATTGGTATTGTAATGTGAGCTTTTGGTTACTTTTGTCTAAATTTTTTGGCTATATAACACTACTCTAAAAATTATCATTATCGAGTTAGAAATAAATATTAAAAAAAAAACCAAAATTGTAGTAATAGTTAAGCACGTGATTTTCCACTGACGGGCGGGGTGTGTGTGTGCGCGTAAAATATATAATATTACAAAGGTATTATTGGAAAACAGAGTGCTGCAGTGTCTGAATTTGTTGTTTGATGTTTATCTCTTCTCTTCCACCTTTTGATCCCTTTTAGGTTTTGTGTTTGCGGTGAAGCTTAAACAAAACTCTTCTTCTGTGCTTCTCGGTCGTGTGAGCTTAGTGGATGGAAATGCTCGACTTCTGATTCTTGTTCCTTTTCGTGATCAATTACGATGCCAACTGGTAAACTTCTTCTGTCCCCTAATATTTATTATTCAGCTATTTTAGTATGTTTGATTTTCTTTCTTGCTTTGCCTTGTCTTTTGTGTACACTAGTGACCTTTCAAGCTGAGTAGGGTTCTTTTTGTACTTTATAACTGACTTTTGAACCAATACATTTATTGCTACATTGATTTACTTCCAGTTTGCTCAATCATAGTGTGTGGTGTGGTGTGGTGTGGTTATATTAAAGTAGCACTGAAGCCCCAATTTTCAAATGATCATTTATTCCATGAAAACGTAGAAAGAAAGAAGGAATGTTAGGAGAGTTTTAAATTAATGGACTAATTTGATATTGTCGTCTCATCATCATGGCAGGTTTGGAATACAATATCAATGATCTGTTTCAAGAAGCTAAGAAAAGATGGCTCAAGCCTATAGAAGTGCTTTACATTTTGCAGAATCACGACAAATGCGAGTTCACTCATGTGCCCCCTAATCAGCCACCTGGTACCATCCTTATTCTCTTGATTAAATTTGACCAAAGAGTTTGATGAAGCCTTTTCTGATTCATGTTTGTTACTGCTTTATCTGTTACTGATTGTCAACAATATTGGCACTTGATTTTCCTGTAAGATGGAGAGCTGTTTCTGTTTAATAGAAGAGTCATGCGTTTCTTTCGTAAAGATGGTCATAATTGGCGGAAGAAAAAAGATGGCAAAAGCGTCAGTGAAGCACATGAACGGCTTAAGGTGTGTCAATGGTGTCATTACTGTTAAAATTTCCTGAAATGTGGTTTCATAGTAGTATTTTGTTCAGCAAGCACGTTTTATTCTCATGAAATGTAGCATAAAATTGAGTTAACTGATTCTCTGTTTGATGGATTTACTAATATTTAGTAGGTTTTTTCTCAATAATTTACCATCATTGTTATATTGTTGCCTTTGTGCCAATATTTGTTTTGAGATGGGATACTATATATTGATTTTGTCAATCTGAGTAATCATACTTTTCTGCACAATTAGGTTGGAAATGTTGAAACCCTAAACTGTTATTATGCACATGGAGAGGAGAACCGCAGTTTTCAGAGGCGGAGTTTTTGGATGTTGGACCCGTGAGTAAATTCTCACGCTTAGCTAGCTGACTACAAAACCTTCATATTATTAACTTCCCACTACATGTTGTATCTTCACAATATATAAAAAAAAGTTTGTACCTTTTGGGATAAGCACGTATAAAATTATAATGATTTTGAAAAACACTCAACCTTCGGTGTACATAACTAATCTTAAGATATTTTTATTCATATGTTAACATGTTATTGTAATTGATGTTCATATTTGCTTTGCTCATATGCTGCTGTTTCTTGACAGGGAATATGAGCATATTGTTCTTGTGCATTACCGAGAAACTGATAAGGTGATTTTCCCTAGCATGATATCAGATACACATACTAATTCTAATTGCAGCTTGTCACTGGTTACCTGCCTATGCCTAATTTCAACACCAGATTCACTTTACATACCTATCCTCTAGAGGAATGTGATTAATTATGATGTTATTAGATTCTAACGTATGCTGGAAACTGATTTTGTAGAAAGTTGTTGGTTATTCTGAGGATTTCTAATGCACCGTTGCTTTTCTGGAACTAATTACTTCATTTTCTGATTGCATGATAAAATCTGAAATGAAGATATACTCTAATCTTCTTAATCATATTGTGCCTCTAATGGAAATTTGACATTACTGTTTACACCCACATATTACAGGGGGCTTCGAATTCTGGACCTGTCAGCCAACTGTCACATGGTTCTCCTTATGTGTTTAGTCAGAATCATAGCTCATTTACTACTCAGAATCCAGGAACAACATCCATATTTGATGATTCATATGAACCTAATCAAACTTTCTCCAGCCCTGGATCTTTAGAAATTACCTCCGATATATGCATCACCAACAATGGGATGGATCAGTTGGACAAAACTAATGCACAGGCTTTTCGCCAATTGGAAGAACAGTTAAGTTTGAATGACGACGGCTTCAACGAAATTTCTCCCTTTTACCACGAGCAAGAAATTCCATATGAAATTTCTCCAGCATTCTCTGGACCAGATGATCATGAACAACCATATGATGGATACAGTGGAAAAAAAGGTATACAAACTTGCACTGATGAGAATTAATACATGTTTTAATTCTGTGAAATATTTGATTTTTAGTTAATCCGTATGTTGCACATATATATTAAAGTAGACCTATATGTTGAACAAGCTACCAAAAAAGTTGAATTTAGATATTGTTTGATTACAAACTAATTTTAAAATTTATACAGCAATCACCATTTTAAATATTATTGGTCAACCGTCATAAACTAAAAGCCAGTTAGGCATTCTTAAAAAAAAAAAAAAAAAAACAGTTAGGTATTAAAGTGAACCCATTCATCATCATAAGATAATTGAACCTATTCGAGATGCTACTCCCATCCCATCTCGAATAGAAGCGAAAAACACTCATGTTTGATGGTCCAACATATAAGCAAATCTAACTAATTTCACCCTGTTACATTTAGGATTTAGCTCTAAATCCGATTCAATTTATTCTGAAAATGCTTTGCGTCCTCTACTTTTTATTATGCTTAAACATCAACAATAAAGATTGGAAAGAAAAATCTTCTAATATTAGTGAATTTTCTGTAGATGACAGTGGTAATCATTATCATGAATTACTTGACTACAATTGCCCTGATGGATGTGAAAAAAACTTAAATTGGACGGAGGTGCTGGAATCATGTAAGTCCATGATCAAGTTGCCACAGCAACATGCTTACGAGGCATTTGAAAATGTGAGTATTTCTACGTTGTTTATGTATTTCTACCTTTCTTGAAGCAATTGTACCATTTTCAGGTGTGAGCTGTCATTTAAATACTATTTATTGCAAAGGAATAAAATTTCTATTCTTAAACAGGAGAAGTCACTATCTTCTTCAGGAAGGCAAATGATTGCCAACCAAGAAAATGGTCACTGGCTAAACCCAAACAGTGATACTGCTAAGAAATGTATGACTTACTTTAACCCTTATTAACTTGAGAATTTCTCTTTTTGGCATATATTGAAATTTCTTCCATCTCTGATTCATGTCTTGTGTCGCCAGCTGTCTTTTCATTTCCGCAAGACATTGGAGTTGAATATTCTCCATATTCTTTGGTGGAAACTCAAGGAACTAATCCTGACAACTATGAAACATTGTATGACCAAATCCAAATTCAAGAATCATTGGGTGCAACTGTTGAACAGAAACAGAAATTTACGATTAGGGTGGTCTCCCCAGAATATTGTTATGCCTCTGAGGCTACAAAGGTATGTGCCTTCTAAATGATGGAAGTGTAATTCCCTTTTATTAATCTTATGAGTGTTTATTGCTTAGCTTTTCCTAGGTTGAAATATATATGAAATTGTTTCTGTATAATACAGTTACTAATTAGGGAAATGTCATGCAAGCTCTCAGCTTAACTATTTTTAAGCTCTTTGCTTTCCAGCTTTTTCTGATTTTCTAGGTGATACAGATGCTATTAATACTGTGTATACTTGAATCCTAAACTCCTAAGTTTCTTGAATAGGTGATCATTATTGGGTCGTTTCTTTGCCCTGCCTCGGATTATGCCTGGGCTTGTATGTTTGGTGATGTTGAAGTTCCTGCTGAAATAATTCAGGACGGCGTAATCTGTTGTGAAGCTCCGTCCAATCTTATTGGAAAGGTTTCTCTGTGCATTACTTCTGGTGATAGACAACCATGCAGTGAAGTCAAAGAGTTTGAGTTTCGCAATAAAACCAGTAGTTGCACTAGCTGTAATTCTTTGGAAACAGAAGCTACTAGAAGTCTAGAAGAGCTGTTATTACTTGTTCGATTTGCACAAATGCTCCTTTCTGCTTCGACTATAAAGGATGACAACTTAGAATCTAAAAGTCATCTTCCAACAGAACAGAAAGATGATGATGATGATGATTCATGGAGCTACATTCTAGATACTCTCCTAGCTGGCAGCGGAACTTCATCTGGTACTATTGATTGGCTTCTTGGAGAGCTTCTGAAGGATAAGCTGCAGCACTGGCTTTCTTCTCATGAAAGAGATGAAGGGACAGGTTGTTCTTTGTCCAAGAAAGAGCAGGGTATTATACACATGGTTTCTGGGTTGGGTTTTGAGTGGGCCTTGAGCCCCATTCTCAGTTGCGGCGTGAATGTCAATTTCCGTGACATTAATGGATGGACTGCCCTTCATTGGGCTGCGAGGTTTGGAAGGTAATTGAAATCTGAGCTGTTAGTACTTGATACTAATGCAATGCTTCAAGGTTTTAAACAAAATTATATTGATAAAATTTGTTTAGAAACCTTTACTTTTTCCTTGGAAAAAGGGATTGCATCACAAAAAAACAAGCAAGAAGGAAAAATCAAGCTGGTCTTAATGTTTTAGAAATTTATGGCGCATGTTCAGTCCTCATTGAATGTGTATAGGAAGCCTTATTAATCATAACGAATGCTTATTTTTATTTCAACTACAAAAGTATTTTCCCAGTGTCAGCTCAGATACATTAGTTAAATAATGACATTATGTTCTGTCAAAAATTCAATTTTCAGGAAGGTCATTTGATTCATGGAGTTTTCTTATTTGACTTCCTCCATATGATCAAATCTTCTCCTGAAAGCCTCTTTTGGTTTTCTCACTTCACCAAATGATTTTAGACCAGATTCAGTCATTAATGACGATCACATCAAGATTAAAACCGTTGCTTTTGGAAACCTTTATGAATTATAAGTTCCATTGTTAATGTTCTGGATGTTGTATCACTGAACTATTTTATCCCATGGCAGGGAAAAAATGGTTGCTTCACTTATCGCTGCTGGTGCATCTGCTAGAGCAGTGACAGATCCAAGTTCACAAGATCCAAGTGGTAAAACTGCTGCATCTATTGCAGCCAGCAATGGCCACAAGGGACTGGCAGGTTATCTAGCAGAGGTTGATCTAACAAGTCATCTGTCATCCCTCACATTGGAGAAGGACGAGGCTTCTAAAGGTTATTCTGAGCGTGAAGTTGAGTTAACTGCCAGCTTGTCTGAGAAAAACCTTGAAGCCAGTGAGGACGAGGTTTCATTAAAAAGTACCTTGGATGCTGCCAGAAATTCAGCTCAAGCAGCTGCACGGATACAGGCTGCTTTTCGTGCACATTCCTTCCGAAAACGGAAAGACAGAGAAGCTGCTGCAATTGCAGCCAGTTGCGATTGTCTAGATGAATATTTTATTGGTGCAGGTTGCATTGATGGATATGTTAGGAGCTTACGTGATCGCAATTCAGCTGCCTTATCAATTCAGAAGAAATATCGAGGTTGGAAAGGTCGCAAAGACTTCTTAGCTTTGCGCCAAAAAGTAGTAAAGATACAGGTAATAGATGTTATGTAATCACTATTACATTTTTTTTACTGGATATGTAAGCACATGCATACATGAAACCGCAACAACAACTCAATATAAAACCTCAGTCATTCTATATTTATTTGGGCAGGCTCATATAAGGGGCTACCAGGCTCGGAAGCAATACAAGCTAATGATATGGGCAGTTGGAATCTTGGACAAGGTCGTGCTAAGATGGCATAGAAAACGAGTTGGTTTAAGTTCTCAACAAGAAATGAAGACAAATGAAGAAAGTGATGATGAGGATTTTCTCAAGGTGTTCCGACGAGAGAAAGTAAATGTAGCAATTGAAAAGGCTTTATCCCGGGTTTTTTCCATGGTCCGTTCGTCGGGTGCTCGTCAGCAATATATTCGCATGCTTGAGATGTTTCGTCGAGCCAAGGTATGTAGGCTACAAGCAAAAAAGAGAATGCAGGACTGGATCCCACCAGTTTATATCTCGAGTATCTATTATAGGATCTGGAACTCTCTACACGCTTCACACAATGCAGTCAAAGCAAAGCTGTTGGACCCAACTGCTCTGCATTGGTTGCACCGTGTGCAGTGCTTTAGTTCGGGATCCTTTAGATAACCATAGTTCGTTCATTCTTTGTTATTGGAACACGAGTATGAGATTTTATCTAGTCTAGTAATAAAAGTAGGTAAAAAAGAGAGTATCTTATAATGCATAGTTAGCATTTCTATGATTGAGTTATGAACTCCTCTAGTTAGAGCAATGGATGCATAACTTATCAATTCCCTTACAGGGTGAACTTGGCAGCACGAGTGATGAAACACCGTTATCAACATCTGTGGAGGATGCTTGCAATATGGAAGATGTTGATTTATACCAAATTCCTTGGGATGCGCTCTAGCCTTGCTGGTTTTATTTCTATTTAGTTATTATTATTATTATTTATGAGCTTCTGGTTTCACTGTTTATATGGTCTTTGTATTTGGATCTGTAGAAGAAGCTTTGCAGTTTTAGCTTGTAAATAAATCAGTCTAGGAGGGTTGTATATGTACAAAATGGTCTTGAATGCAGCAGGCAGGATAAGGTAGTGGAATAAGATTTTTCTCTCTTATGGTTTTCCTTAGCATTTCACCACAAGTTAGGTGCATCATTGCATTGCAACTAGTTGCAGAAATTTTACACCATCAAATGAATTACGTAAACGTAAACAATTAATAGCGTAAATAATTCAAAAAATTATTATGTAAATAACAACAACTAGTCATTCACATATTACTAAATCATTAAAAAAATGAAGAGCTAGTAATAGATTAGCGTAAATAAATATTTGTAAATCAATCAATAATAATAGATGATTAAAATAGAAAGAAGACAAAAGCCAAGTTTGATGAAAAAAGGCGACGATCGTTGTCAAAATAATGAAAAAGGCCACGTGATCTAAAGATTCAACATAACGCCGCCCCACTTGTTGTGTTTGTGGCGTGAGGGGAAGCCAGCCACTCACTCCCAAAGTTAGTTAGATTCATTCCTCTCTCTCTCTCTCTCTCCTCGTAGAGTTTTTGGCGGTGGATGAGAGTGAGTAAAATCTAAACAAATTAATATATTGATTGATCTGCTGCATGCGGCGGCGATGGAGAAAGATAGGAGGCTGGAGCTAATCGACAACGCAATTCAGAAGCTTATACACGACAACAACAACAACCTTAAAGACAACGACGCTGAATACCAACTCGCCCTCTCCCACCTTCTCTCTCTATCTACTCAGGTTAGTTAGTTAGTACCATTCTATTCAGAGGATCCAAATCCAACACCCATTTTCGTACTCACACACACATGATCTTTTTTTTATATGGTCTGTCGATCTATATAATAATAATAATATTTTTATTTGAAGAAAATTGACGTGTGTTATATAGTTAAACATTTTAGTATGCCACTTGTTAATTAATTAGAACACGTTTGCTCAATTTATTAGCAGTTAGACTCAGAAATGTTGAAGAGGGATGAAAAAGTTGAACAATCCGAAGTATCTAGTCCTTCAGAGCCAGTAGCTTCAGCTTCAGATTAAGAAAACAGAAGGTGATTAAGAAAACAGATGATGGATGCAAGGGTAGTAGTGAAAAGGATGATGAGTTAATGAAAGAGCTGAAGAAGGTGAAGAGGCAGAATTTCCTGACTCATTGTCTTCTTTCAGCGGTCATTGTCCTCACTGTGGCTTGGCAACTATCAGAAGTCTCACTTATTTTGAAAGTCAAGGAAGGAATAACAAACCCGTTTAAATCCTTTAAAACTATGTTCAAAGATGTGATGAAAGACAAAGTTCCTGATGTAGCTGCTGCTGATAAGAACAAAGATAACAATGAATCTACATCCTTTCCTTCCCTCAACTTTCCTGAGATGTCTCACGTTGATGTACCAAATTTAGGAAAGTAATAATGAAACTTCTAGTGCTCTTGATCTATTCTTAATTGGTTGAACCTTTAAAGGTATTATTATTGCTTGTAATGTTCATCCTCATTTCTTGTAGTATTTGCTATTGTTGAATCTGTTTGTAGCATTTCAATATTTCATTCATGGAAAATAGGGGATATTCTAAGCAGTCGCAAACTTTTCTTGAGTTTGTCATATCTTACTATCCTTAGCCTAGCTACTGAATTAGTCAATGTGACTTGTATAGCTGAGAGAGAGCAGCCATCAGTGATTGTAATACAGCTAGCTCATAGCAGTTGGATCATTCAAATCCTCCCTTAAAGGCAAGCTGAATTTATCAGCTCAGTTTTCATTCTGTGATATCTTTAAGCATGAGAGAATTGGAATTCTCCACTTTGATCCCTTAGATGTATTTCTGGCTAGGAGCACTAAAATAGTGAAGTTGCTGGAACTTTTCTATGCTGCATGTGCATCGTTTCTTAATGTATTTGTGCCATAAAAACATACCTGGAAAGACACTACTGTGCTAAGATCATGAGTTGAAAAATCGGCCAGTTGCATTGCATCACAGCAGATTTGCCTATATTCTTTCTCAGTTGTCTCATTTGCTTGGAACCGACCTTGATACTCTTTTTGAGTTTTCATTGAAGAATGTTGCTTTAGCATTGCACTTTGTTTCACATGTGCATTGTACCTGCTCTTTTCTGTCTCCCCTAGTGAAGAAGCAGCAAGGTAGATTCTAATTTTTCAGTGTTTGTTCCCATGGATCTGCTGCATTGCCTCCGTCATGCTACACCGTGTTACGTTGACACTCCTGCATCTTGGTTCTGGTGTTTCCTCCCTGATATGAGCATTAACCTACAAATCTAAAACGGAAGTTATCAAGAAAGTGACACAGGTTTGGTTACTTGATACACACCTTAGATTAGAACCACATATTCTATCTTCCTTCCATGTGTGACACTACGAATGCAAGTTTTGAGGAGAGACCTTCAATTCTTCTCCTCACTTACGTCTATCCTCTCAAGGTTTGCAAGGTGTTGCTCATGCACCTCTCCTCGTAGAATGAACTAGAATATTTAGAAATTATCCAAGAATGTTTTAACGTAAGTTCATCAAAGCTGTACAAGTTATGAAGCAATCATTTAGTCTAAAAGACTTAACCAAGAATTTTCAGTGTCCATAATGCATGAGAGAAGTTGTCTTTCAAATATTTTCCTTTTGCCAACCTTATTCAATTGTCTATAGTCTTCTTAGTCTACAGAAATCGCATACATTTCCGTTTTTCCCCCCAAACAATAGCATTGCTCTCCACAAAGAAGAACATTATCTAGCCAAGTCTTCCACTATTGTTTAAGAAAGCTCTTTAATTTTTCCAGTTTACAATACCAAAATTCTAGTAAAAAAAACTACAAAACAAAATCATAATGAAATATGAAGACTCATCCTACAAAACCATTGATCCCAACCCAAAATCCCCAACGAGCTCAAAAAAAAACTTCAAGATTCATTTTGTGCACAATATACCCGTTCTTAAAGAAGCAATGATCTGACCTAAAAAAAAAGGCAATGATGGAACACTATGATATTCATGCACCATTACTTTTCTCCCCAACCAAAATAAAAAACTACAGAAGAGTAAGGGAGGTCAAAGGTTCCAAAATACATTAATGGGTTGTTGGGCTGTAAAATTGAAAAGTTAGGATCCAAATTTAACATGTTGGCAGCTATGGGGCAGGGTAGATCAACCATAATATTTTTCTGTTATGGTCAACCACAGCAAGAAAACTTACTGGCAATGAAAACTATATGGAGAAGACAAGTATATAAACGACAATTCAAAATTAAAGCAAACGAGTAGTTACTATGACTCTGTTTGGTAAAAAGTAGCGAATAGCAGATAAACTAGCAGATGAGCGGATAGCGAATGAGCTAGCAGATAGCGGATGAACTAACTGATAACAATTGATGTGTTTGGTAAAACTAGCAGTTGAACTAACTGATAAATGTAAAATGACATAAAAAGATATATTTATTTAATTCATGATTACATTTATTTAATAAGCATAGAAAAGAAATTTAAAAAAAATAACCAGGGTAAAAATGCCAAAAAAGTGAGACGCTAGTCACTATCCACTAGCGTTTTTTGAAACGCTACTTGAAATATTTGAAAAAACATTAAACACTACCCGAAAAACGCTAATGATTACCAAACGCATATACTCTACACCTGCTAGTTCCATCCGCTACTATCATCCGCTATTCGCTAGCGGATGGAACGCACCAAACAGAGCAATAATGCCTACTAGAAAAGAATCCCGCACATCTAGTGAAAATCGGATATTCATTTATTGGAAGAAACATTGCTTTTTTATTTTAATAGAGCCCATACGTCTTTTGCATAAATTTTATTACTTGAGAGAAAAGGAAATTGGTCTGCAGCCTAGAAGGGTAATCAATCATTTGCAATGGCTAAGCACGATGAAAGAAAACCAACATTTAAATTTAGTAATAATGAAATCAAATTAAGTAAAAACATCAACACACGCATAAACAATGTTTAGAGGTAAATTTGTACGGGATGCTTGGGGCCCGTACCAAAGTTTTCAACCTACCATATCCATTTAACAATTTATCATTGAAAGGGTTTTAAACAGAAGAGGGGGCAATTAAGCATTAACACGAATCAAAAAGAACCCATCTTTGGTTTCAAATGTCTGAAGCAAAACAGCTGTAGGCAAACTTGTATGGCACATATTCCACAGTCTATCTTCATGCATAGTTCAACCGGAATATGTCATTCAACACATAATAGCTTCCTTGCGGTGTTGGTATCAAATGGAACATCTGGGAGCAGAAAAAAACTTGTAAGTTTACTTGCGTGAGTAACTAAGAATGATGATAGAAATTAGGTAAGTAGCAGCAAGGGGATAAAATAAAGCAAGGAAGAAATGATATTGATGTCTCTACAGCAAACAACCCCAGTAACTGCAATCATGTGAAGTCCTTCACTCCTTCATTTCTTTTATCTGTAATTAAAAACACCTTCATCTATTACTAAAATTTGGTCCTTTTGTAAGGCAACATTACCAAGATGATGAAACTCAAAATTTGGAATATTCACTTTAATCATGCATTAGTGGCAGTAACCCAATTGCCCATTTGCCCAACCAGACAGGCATTTTTCTCCTAACTGTTAGTTTATGTAAAGCAATCATTGCATAATTTACCTCCCTAGTCCCTACTTTAATCACCACCTTTCCTAACTCACCTCAGATTTTGATGTCTATATAGATATGGCATTAGAGCCCTCGTCCAAATAAGAACTTAGAAACAGGTATCTTTCTTATTTCCCCTTTAGCCTTGACAAGTACTTCAACCAATGTTTAACAGGTGATGTCTATAAGAACCATTGAAGACCTATAAGTAGTAGTATTACATTTGTTTAACACGTGAAGGTAGCGTTGAGAGCAATCAAATGCATCCCATACCCAATACCCAATAAATGTTCAATAACAACAGCAAGTTAGTATCAGTACCCAAGAAAAAACAATATTGATAGCAATTGGAATCTCCATGGAATAAATGTTCATCAAAGCTCAATTTACTCGTTTACGCAAGCCAAATCCATTCCAAAAAGTAACAACTCCCAGAAGCATTCATAGGATAATTTAGCAAAGAATGAAATTTCAATTTAAAACAAAAGATCTAACTACAATCACGTAAGAACAAACTCAAAAATCCCATCGAAAGATACCACACCACAACAAGATCAAAAACTTAAACCAATAAGTCATCAAACACCAGAAAACTTTGTCACTGTCAAGAATAAAAAAAAAAGGTAAATCAGAGATCCACCAAGTCGGATCAATTACCGATTTACCCCCCCAACAAAATTAAAGCCCTAGAGTTTACCCCTTTAGGTCATCATTCAAAATCTCCGCAAAGAACAATCATTCAACACCAGTCGGAATTGAATCATAGCAAATAATAATAATAATAATATTTTTAATTAAAAAATAAAGAAAGAAAAACGCAGAGACCTGGCTGAACTTAAGGGCATGTTGTTCGCCTTGCAGTTGGAGGTTACCGCTGACGAAGACGAGCATACCGGCGTTGACACCAGAAGGCTGACAATCGACGGTGGTGATGGAATGATGGCACTGTTGAAAGGGGAGAGAGGTTAGTTTGGCGACGATGTTCTGAGAACCCTGAATCTTCTGACCCTCGAAAGAAAGCATGGAACCTTCTTGATAGAGATTGGCGAGAGCGGGTCGATTGGTGTCGAAGGTAGTGTAGTAGTGCTCAACGAAAGCCTTTGACAATGCATCTGGATCCATTTTCGTTCACAATCGTCGCCGCCGCTACTATCGCCTCGCTCGCCTCTCTTTTTGCGCTTCGGTTTCACGCAGTCAGTCTCCCTCGTTATATATACGCACACCTCTCTCCTCTCCTTTCCTCTCCGCCTTTCTTTTTTACGTTTTTTTAAATATAATAATTTTCGCACCTCTTTTCTCTTTAAGTTTTCTTCTTTTTTTTCATGAGAACTTATTCCATGGAAATCAAAGGATTATTAAAAGGGTTTTTGTTTTCGTACCCCCCTCCTTCCCTATCACACCCCCATAATTCCAAAAATGCCAATAATACCCCTGCGTTTTAAAAAAAAAAATATTAAATTTTCGAAATTACCTCAAAATAAGGTAATTCCGGTTCAAAAAAAATTAAAAATTTCGGAATTACCTCTAAAAAGGTAATTAGGTTCAAAAAAAATTAAAAATTTCGGAATTACCTCTAAAAAAGGTAATTCCGAAATTTGTATTTTTTTTTTTTAAGTGTTTGTATTTTGGTCTTAAGATTTAAACGCGTTTTATTGGAAATATGATACGAACGATTTACGATTTAATAACAATACGTCGTCAAAATATATAAAATGACCAACATAAAATAGAGTACAAATACAACTATGGGTCCAAAATGTCTAAAAATGATGAAAATAAGCACGTGAAGTAGGTGAATAAGCGACATCTAGGGCATCCGGGCCAATCCAGACGCCTTGCAGAATGCGTATATATACGATTTGTTTTAATTTTTATTACTAAAAGGCTACTAAAAATAGTCAAAACTACTTTAAAAAATATAAAAACACCACTAAAAATCTAACAAAACCAAAATAAGGCTATACAAATTTTTAAGATTTTTGGAGACTATGAAAAATTAAAAAAATCGTAAAAAATAATGCTTGATGGAATTTGGGATTTTGAGGTTGTTGTCCCGTAAGAAGTCCCTTTAAGGAGTCTTGATTCTTGATTTATTTCGCTTCTAATGGGTGTGGTTTCATTACGATCCGAGTATGTTGTCAAAACCGATTTTTAGCCTAAATTATTCGTTGAAAAAAAAAAAATTGTAATTTTGATTACCTCGAGAAATAGGTAATTAGGTTCATAATAATGAACCGGAATTACCTCATTTCTGAGGTAATTCCGAAATTCCATTATTTTTTGAGGTAATTCCGAAATTTTTAGAGGTAATTCCGAAATTTTTAATTTTTTTTTTAACAAAACCATGTAATTTTGGTAAATTTTCAGGGGTATTTTTGTCCGTTTGGGATATTATGGGGGTGTGGGTGATGTTGAGGGGGGTACGAAAACAAAAACCCTTATTAAAATTGGGTGATTGCCCTCTTTTATTACCAAAAAAATATTATTAAAATTAGAGTGGGTACGACTACATTTCAACCCAACTTGTCCGAAGTTGATTCGTCGCAGTGATAAAAATGTTATTTATAGACACTCGATTGTCAGGTTTGATCCCCACTGGGTGTCGAACCTTAGTTTTTTCATTTGTGTGTGTTAGGTCCTGACACTTGACAGTCCGTCCATCAGACCCAAAAAAAAATCCAACCCAATCTAACCCAACTCATAAATTTTGAGTTGGTTTGGGTAGCTGGCTATGAAACCCCGATACTCCAAAATAGGTCACATACCCGTATCCGATACCGATACGTGTCGGATATGTATCCTGGGAGTATCCTGCAATTAATGTTTATTTTTAAATCAAAAAGTGATTGGATACGTATCCTGAGAGTATCCTAGAATTAATATTTATTTTTAAATCAAAAAAACGACCAGATATTTAATTTTTTATCCATTCTTTAAAGAGAGAAAAATGGATCCAAAAAGGACACAAGATTTGGTTTATGTGCATACTAGTCTTCTTCGTTCGTGCGCGGTTTCCACTAGCTTTGCCGATGACTAATCTACGCCGGGAAACCTGGCCGGCCACGAGTATTCGCGTTTGCCGGCCCGTGTGGTTCTCTCCTTCTAATAGAGTTTTTGTCACATCCAAAATTCGAACGTGAGACCTTGGGGTGGGATCCGAGTCCAGTTACCACTCGGACCAACCCTTGTTGGTACTATGCTTACTTATTTTGATCACAGGTATCTTTATGTTGTATATTTTTAAATTTTAATTTAATTTTTTATTGAAGTATCCCTGCCATATCGTATATTGATTTTTAAAATTTTCCCGTATCCACGTATTGTGTCGTATCGTATCCCGTATCCGGGCTTCATAGGTAGCTGGGTTGGGTTGAGAGAATATGAAAGTTGTTGCGGTTGCGATTATCTTCGATCTAATCTATTGCCAAGCTCCTTTTAGATTCTGTTAATGAGTTGTGACCGATCACTGCCAACAATATGACATTGGCGATTTCTCATGGATATTCCGTCCTGCAAGACAGCATGACGGAGTCCTTGAGATGGTCTTCCAAGTCTACCTCAAGTAGCTCCTCGAAATCATTTTGGTAGGAACTAACCTAATTTTCCCCAACTTGCTAAACACACAACGGCTCCATAATGGTCGAAGATCTCGCGTGGATCACAATAACTGTTCTAGCAGCAGTAACTTTTGCTCCAAGCAGCACATGTCTCCAGCGGCTAGGGTTAGCTCCTTGGGCCCCCAACAACCCTGGGAGTACCATCTATAAATAAGGGTTCTTACCCCCAGGTTTGACTGAAGTTATTCGGCTTACAAAACTCTGTCTATTTTGCTATCCTCTTATCTTAAGCCCTGATACCAACTTAGGCGTCGGAGTGTCTTTGTAGGGGACACCTCCCGGTGTGGAGAGGTGAAGCCGTCAACCACTATACGTGGAGGAGAGCCTCCATTGTGCAGATTCCAACATCAACAAAAGTAATTTACAATCGTTGTTGGTGGATGATGAATTTAATACCTTCGTTATGCGCTAGATAGTGTGAAAGTAATTGATGATGTTGTCTTGATGGTAAAACTCTAAATCCTATTTATGGAACTATTCATTGGCGGGCCTACATATTGTTCAGGCGTTAAAGCGAACCCGAACAAATAAAACTAACACTGATGCCTTATGAAAAAACGTTTTTGCACACCCTGAAAAATATCTTTTGCACCCAAATTCTTAGTTTTGCACCAAATTCTCTAGTTTTGCACCAGTCTAATGCACCACACTCACACAACCACTCAGACTCTCACATGTTTTATTATATTTTTAGCGATGTATGTTTGAAAAATTAATGTTGGTCTAGTGCAACACAAGTTGTAAACCTATTAGAGTCACAATGAGGATTTCTTATCTCTTAAGAGTTGGAATTTAATAGGTACCTTCATTGTGGAGAATGAAATGTGGGTACTTATTAGGATGAAAGTCATGTGGGTACTTATTAGGATGAAAGTCTTGTAAAAGAACTCTCTCTCTCCTCTGAAGTAGGGACCCACACCTTTAGTTTTTATTAAAAAATTAACATTTCATATATCATGTAAATTATTGATAAATTGTAAAATGATAAAAAATTATTAGTTAGACTCATTTAGTACATTTTGTTGGGGTTCTGGATTGGAGAGATAAAATTCTTATATAAGTAGTACTATTAAAAAATTATTAAAGAGTGATGTGTACACATGAGGCCTATTTAAGTACTCAATTGGGGGTTCTTCATTACAGATGCTCTTAAAGTACCATTTTTATTATATTTGTAGCGATGCGTGTGTTTGAAAATTTTTGCATCCCTTGAATTAAGGTTCTGGGTTCGCAACTGAATCCATTTACTCCTAGGACACAAATACACCAGAGTTTATAATATACAATTTATTATAATTCAAGAGACTCGAAATGAAAATACCCATAGACAATAGATGCTAACAAAAATAAAGCGTGAAAAGAGAGATAAAGAAAGAGAAGATAGATAAATTATTTGAGATCGAAAGAATAATTACCCAAATGCATATAAAAACTCACACGTGTATAATATTTTTATTCAAATTTCTATATTTTTTAAGTGTGATTATTGTGGTTTGATGTAAATATGCAAGCAAACACATGACAAAATGGAAAACTTCTTATAACTCATGGTTTGGGGTTTTAATTTTTTTTTTATTAAGCTCAAATAACCAAGACAAAAATAAACAAAAGAAAATGGAGGCTTAAAGCGCTAACTAGGCCATGCTTCCCTCTCATCTAATTCCTAAGAGTACTAGCGTTGTTGAACATTTTTTATTTTTTTAGATAAGCAGCGTTGTTGAACATATTGAGATTAACAACTAAACTTTTATTTAAATGAAAAGAAAAAGTTGCAAGATAAACATGTAAATTTGGTGATAAAACATTACAGAAATGCTATTTAGACCAGAATTGTTGACAAAAATACTGACCAATATACGGATCCGTACAAATACGGTGGGACCCAATCATAATTTACTTTTAAAATAGCATTGGATCCCACTATATTTGTACGGATCCGTATATTGGTCAGTATTTTTGTCAACAATTCTGGTCTAAATAGCATTTCTCAAAACATTATTACAGCTCATTAACTGTACTATTTTTCTAAAAAAAAATAGAAAAAGAAAACACGGTTGTATACTTGTATTGACGCATTGTTTTATGTAACTTGTAAGTTAAGCATACTAATTTATTTTTCAAAACGAAAAAATTCGTCGACAGCAGGGTTCGAACCTGCGCGGGCGTAGCCCAACAGATTTCAAGTCTGTCTCCTTAACCACTCGGACATATCGACGTTGATGATATACGGCGGCATGTTATAATTTTAATAATAACTAGCAGAAGGAGGAGTACATTCAATGATTCAAACAACTATTGGGGTTTGAGTTGACACGTCAAAATAATAATATCAATTGCTGTCGGCAAACTCTGTTGTGTCCATACAAGTACAACTTACAAGTAATGGGAAAAAATGCGCACATATATTGGTGACGAATAAAGACGTGGATGTTTCGTTTTTTTTCAAAAATAATATATTATTTAAAGGAATAAAAAAGATGGACTGTAAAAGAGCTGTTTTAATTTTAAATAAATTTAACCACGCCTATAAATTAATTCTGTCACTGCAAGCCAAACTCAGACAGTAAAATTTCTCATATGAGAATATCATGTTTTCTACAGTATGAATCAATGATACAGATTATAATAACAGTCAGTTAAACCACTACCTCTTTATATTTGTGTCGTGGTCTTAAGCTATTTCATAGTAACAAATATTTTCAGTACTCTATTTGCTTCGGTTATATGCAATTTTCGTGGATGCAGTAGTAAAGGCTATGTTCTCAAACACTCTAACCTGTTTTATTTTATAATGAGTCAAAAAAAAGAAGTACAAAATCGACCAAAAAATGGTGGATCACTCAAATATTATGTACAACGTATCAATTACATGTTTGTAAGCCAAATTCTAGCACTATTAGAAACAAAAGGTTCCCATTGGTGGTCAAGAATATAATTTCATTTCCTATGGTGGAATCAATCTCTTTTACACATACATACATACATACATCATCACACAGCAAACTAAGGTTATTAAATAACCGTGACTACTATTACTGTTACATACAGAAGAGAATTAGACACTACAACTTGTATTATAATACACCCGGTTCTTCTTTATCCACCCCCCAATCATGGAGTGACTTTCAATGGAAGACTCAAGGACAATGAGCTTTGATACCCTCACAATCAATCAAGACTCTTCCAACTAAAAATGTTAGCTCCTCTGTACATTCCCCTGCCACAAAAATAGCAATATTTTAAACCAATGATCTTCTTGGTGAATAATATGTATGTGTTTTATAAATAATGTACTTACTCTGAGGGGAGGAGATTCTGAACATATATATTCACATCCATGACCGGCGAGCAGACGCTGCTGATGCTTCCATTATCTGGTTTAGATCAGCATTGTATTTTCATTTTCATGATGATTGGAAAAACTTTGAAACCTCTCTATAAAGTTGTTCTGCTTCAAATGGTTTAGAAACATATCCATCCATCCCACACTTTAGACATTCCTCATGTGTAGCCTGGATCACGTCCGCAGTCATTGCCAAAATGGGCAGGTGCCAGTTTGATTTACTCTCAAAGGCATCAGCAAACACTTCTCTGTTGTTCACACTGCTTTCAATCTCCCGAATTCTACGCGTAGCTTCAAAACTGTTGCAAAATGGTTGTATATTAGAAATTTCTGTGTGTAACCTTAGAAAGAACAATAAATCTAAAATTTAGAGCATAGGATTGTCAAATGAATTGCATACCCATCCATTTCTGGCATTTGAATGTCCATGAAACAAGCATCAAACTGATGGGGTGGCTTCAGCATTGAGATCGCTTCTTTTCCACTGCTTACACAAACCACCTCAGCTCCATATTTTTTCAAAGCACCAGCTGCTACTGTGCGGTTCACACTATTATCATCAACTATTAGAATTTTCCTCCCAGAAAGAAGATGGTTAAGAGACAAACTCTGATGTTCCCCATTTCGAGCATTTCCTTTGTTTCCAACGCCCATGGCTCGTTGTAGTGAAGCAGCAAGCATACTTGCCCTCAAAGGTTTTGTGATCACTGTTGGATTATTAACACCTGATGTCACAGAACTTGCTCTAAAAGGGCTACTAGAATTTACAAGAATGAATAGCTTTGGAGGAACCCCGCGATCGATCTTCCTAATGTTACTAACAAAGTGTGATGAAATGCCTGAGTCTCTTTCCCAAACCTCTTGTTCAATCAGGACCATATTGATACCTACATTCCCATTGATTATGGTGGACAAACCTTGATTGAAATCAGAAACTAGTTCAACATGAACACCAAGCCTTTGGATGTGATATTTCGACACTTTAGCTCGAACCGGTCTGGAGTCAATAACTAGTGCAGCCATACCTTGGAACTTTGTGGATGCAGGATGAGGTTGGTTGTTGATTCGCTGACTTTTTAACTTATTTGAATTGGGACATGCATTGGTGAAGACAGCTGTAAATGTGAAAGTGCTTCCAATCTTTGGTTCACTTACAAATCCAATTTCTCCATTCATGAGGCCAACCAAACACTTGCTAATGCTTAGACCAATACCAGTTCCCCCATGTTTTCTTGAGATGGATGGACCTACCTGCATGAATGGAGTGAATATCTTGGACTGAGACTCTAGAGGAATGCCTTCACCGGTATCCTCGACAGATACAATCAAATTGATTAGATCATTGGAGGAAGATGAGAAAGAACCAAGAGGTCCCTCGTGGCTGAAAGCTTGGAATCCTTCCCAACTTCGGCGACCATCAGCAACTGGGAAACCACTTAATGTATCTTGTGTATCTTTTGAAGTGGATTCTCTTTCAACTTCTATTGAATGGAAAACCTCCTCAACAAGATGGATAGTCACAAAGATATGCCCTTTCTCCGTGAACTGCCAAACAATTACATAATCAATTTTCATGAATACTTATTGTTCTAGAAAAATACATCTCATTTTTGCTTTAAAGAGTTACCTTAATTGAGTTGCCCATAAGATTTGTAATAATTTGCCGAAACCTTCCGGGATCACCTATTAGCTTTTCAGGAACCTCATCCGAGACATAAACTGCTAGCTTTGCTCCCAAAAAGAACAAAGACAAACATGAAAAGACTTTAAGTTATGGGTTTGAAAATTCCACCATGGTAGTAGAAGAGTATTGGAAGAATAGACAGATATATTACCTCAACTCCTTTTCCTTGAGATTTCTCAGAAAATAGTGACAAAACATCATCCATAATTGCCCTTATGTCAAATAGGATCGCCTCGAGCTCTAGCTTACCAGATTCAATCTTTGCCTGGTCCAAAACCTCATTTATAATTGACACTAGAGCTTTTCCACTGCCCTGTGCTGTTCTGACATATTCCTGTTGGGTTATATCTAAACCAGTGTCCATAAGCATATTCATCATCCCTGCAAATCCAATTAAAGTGTAAGGTCATGGCTGAAGAAACCTTTCATTTTTGTGATATGGATGCAAATTAGACTTTGTGTAGTATAGCACAGAAAATCTGAGTTCTCAACTCACCTAAAACACCATTCATTGGAGTTCTGATCTCATGGGAAACAGTAGCAAGGAACTGCAATGTTGTTGACAATCGATTAAGCTCATATGATTAAGCCTAACTAAAAAGATTAAAAAGTAACAACCAATATCACATACTTGGGATTTAGCAACATCAGCTGCCTCGGCTCGTTTTTTAAGCTCCATCATCTCAGCATAATCATCCTCTACTTTGGCAATTCGATTCACAGTTACATGACAAATATGTGCAAGTAAGAGGGCAATAACAAGACCGCCAATCGATGTAGTTATTGCCAACAATGGCCATGGTGGTTTCTGTTTGAACCTGTTTCAGCAACAATCTTGAATATCAGAGTAGTTCAAATAATGTCAAAGTTATTCTGAGATAACACTCTAATGCTATTGCTAACAAACTGTGCTGAGTGAGCTATAAGGACAAATACTCTTTCAGCAGCATATCTCTTACCTGCAGTGCATCTCATGCTTCCTGAAAGGATCTCCAAAGTTGAGAGTGCTCACATGATAAACCCCATCACCTGATACATTTGAGCCATACATGGGAATCGGGTCGGTATGATTGGTTGTATCATACACATCAACAATTACAGTTTGCTTGCTAGCTAGCTGATGAAGCAATTTCTCCACCAAAGACTCAATTTCAAAGACCCCACCAAGATACCTGCAGAGCATTGAATGAAAACATTGGAACTCTTCTCTTATAAATTAACTGTGTTCATCAAATGCTCAACACAAATCAAATATCGTTTTTCAGCAGATTAGTAGCTTCGAGTAGAAGTTAGCAACATCAGAACCAAAAGGGATTGAGCTAAATTATGTCAGTGATTTAACAAATTCCAAAATATATACATACCCATCAACTTCTTGAACCCTTTCATTTGGGGTTGCATTTGATGGAAGATCTCTCTTGTAGACAGCAAATGTCAGGATAACCCCTAGACGATTTGTTTTCAACAGCCTGAAGGGAGCAGTTAAAACCCCTTTGCCTGATTCTCTCGCGCGCAACACATTTTCACGGTCTTCCTGTCGATGAGAAGTGAACAACATTGACAACCACAATTAGGTGAATAAAAACTATATCCAAAAGTAACATTTCCATAGTATAAGTGAGGTGTAAATATTTAGTGCTGAGCATGAAATTTTACAATATGATTAATATCAAGAGAAAGCTACCTTTCCAGAAAGCACATCAATAGAAATGACATGTGAAATTGTATCCTGTGCAAAGATGACAGGAGCATATTCTTCATGAATTGGGGATGGTTCCAATGCCTCAGGCACATAATCATCCTTATGAACCGGGTTCTGCTCCAACGTGTCCATCCTCTTAATACTCCACCCTTGTTGCTTCTCAAATTGTTCCCTTTCAGAATGAAGCACCCTCACAGCATATGCAACACCACTTGTAAGTGGCCTCTCAAAAGCAGTCCTTTCTGTATACTTAGCAAAAGTTCCCTGCGTGTTTCCCGAGTTAGATTGATTCATTAACATTAAATAATCACATCTTATTAACATTAAAGCTACACAATTAATCACTCACAGTGAGGAATTGAATGAAATCAAAGGTACCTGGTCAATTGCAGAGGGATTTTTGGAGTGATGGAAAGTTGAGATGAGAATAGACATAGCTTGAATATGATTCATACTAACATTAAACTGATCCTGCAACATCCTAGCTCTTTCATCACACATACTAGCAAGAGTCTCTTTTCTCTTCTCAGTAGCATGTAAGCTCATACAACAGTAGATCCACAAAGAAGCTATGAAACCCCCCAAAATCCATATCAGCAATACTCTTCTCCACAAGGTTCTATTGAGTTTCTTAGAGCCAATACAGTGTTGATAGTGTTGTTGAATTTTACAAGTGTTTCCTGAAATCATCTCCCACCATTTAAGCCAAGTCTTGCTCATCTTGGTTTCTATAATAGTAGTAGTAGTAGTATTACTACCTCCTCCTCCTCCTCCACAGGTAATGAACCAATTGATATAAACTACAGATAGAATCCAACAACATAGCACCAAAAGTAGATGCCCAACTTTTAGACCAAAACCAATGACATGGAGTAAACTCATCCAACACAGTAAGCAACACAAGTTAACTAGTAACAGTTCTTCTAAAGAGGTAGTGCGTTACTTGTAGCAAATTTCCAGCTAGACAGGTAATTCAAGTGAGAGAAAGAAGCAGTGTCAAATCAAATCCACAGAATCTTGACAAACACTGAACTTGTGAGGGAGATAAAAACTCTAATACCAAATTACCAATCACTTATTCACCTTCCAATTGTTAATTGGAGACACAAACTTGATGATATTGAGTGAGGAAATTAAAGAAAAGGAAAGATGATAAGATGCTATCTTATCCAACAACAAAAGAAATAAATATAGGTTGAGTTCAAATTGGGAATGGTGAAAGTAGAATACGAAATTCACACGGGTTTAGAAGAAGAATAAAAGAATAAGTAGGAGTTTCTAATTCCAAACATGAATTGATACTTGTTGTTATCTTGTCAGCCACCACCAGCTAGCTACTAGTACCAACCAAGATTTAGAACAAAAACTAAAAAGAAGAGGCCTATAACAAAACCTACAAAGATTCCTTCTTTAGAAAATTAACAACTGAACCAGAAGCAAGAAAGAAGAGTGAAGACAGACACTAAATAAAGGAATTGAGGATGATAATAAACTTAGAAAATGAAGGTTTGAAAGACATGGAAGTTAGAAGAAAGAAAGAAGTGAAGTAATGGAGAGATACCCAGATAGAAGAAGAAGAAGAAGAAGAAGAATTTGGAAAAGACAGATAATAAGAATATGATAGCAACAATATATTATGGTATTGGCCATTATCTCTTTTCAACTATCCACTCAAAAATAAAATAAATAATAGAGTGTAAATATTAATTTTAAAAAATGCTCATTTATTTAAATATAAAAAAAAAAAAAAGTATAATACTATAGAGAAAGCCAAAAAAGGTTTGGTTCCACTGAGCTGAAATCAGTGCTTTTCTTTCTCAACTTTGCTTTGTGTAGGAGTAGTTGTAGTAGTTGTGTTCACATATCCCTCCCTATCCGTCCGTGCCACTGGACAACTTCTACACGCTAAGTCGTTAACCTCCGTAACTTTGCATAGCTGTATTTTTTATTTACATAAATACCCTTGCATGGAACTAGAATAACGAGAATAAGCATAATAAGCTTTTTATGTTATGTTATGTTATGTTATGTTATGCAGAATGGCATTAGATACCCCTTACTTTTCCAAAATTGCCACGGCTTGGCTTGGCTTGGCTTGGCTTGGCTTGGGTGGGTCAAATACTCAAAGTAGGTAGGGAGAGATAATAATAATACCATTCGAATAATGCCAATCATGCTCTCTCAAGGTCTTACTGTCTTCATTTTTAATTTTATTTTTATTTTTCCTTTCTCTCCAATCTACATAGAATTCATCTTATAATTTATTTTAGCTAGGTTTAAATATGTTTTTCATCCCTATAAATATAATAATTTTTTAAATAAGCTTAAATATCATTCTTTCAATAGCAAATCAAACTATATATTTAATAAATAAAAATTCTTTTAAGGAACGATGTTGAGTTTGAGTTCGTGAAAGGAAATGAAGCATCGAATGAAGAAGATAGAATTTTTATTTATTAAATTTAATAATTAAAAAACAATTTTTGTAATTATAATAATAATTTTTATGTTTAAATTCCAACAAGGCAAGTCAGCCACGTAGGATAAGTGACTAACAACCCAACGCCAATTTGACCAAATTAGAGGGGGACTTTGGTTTCAAAAATTGAAAAAATAGGGGGGCTAAATTCGTGAAAATAATTATTAGGAGACTAAAATCGCGTGTTAATGAAAATAGGGGGACTAAATTTGTGAGAAAAATTATTGGGGGACTAAATTGTGAGTTAATGAAAATAGACGGACCAAATTTGTGAAAAAAATTCTTGACGGATCAAAATCATGAAGTGATAGAAATAGAGGACCAAAATTGTAATTAAGCCTTTTAAATAAGTCATTGCAAAAAAAAATTAAAAAGTCTCTACAAAATACCATTTTTTTAAAAAAATACTCATCCGTCAATTATTCTGTTAGCACTTTGCTGGTGTGGTTAACGAAACTTTATGTTGATATATTTAACTTTTAAAAAAGTCCTTAGAAAATAATTGTTTTAAAAAAATACTCTTTTATTTTTTATTTTTTTTAAATTGCTTACATGGATTTATTTTCCTATTTTTATTTCTAAAATCACTTTTAATTTTATAGAAGTGAATCTAAACATGTACCCGAAACAATTTAAGAGTATATTGTCATCAAGGACAAGGAGGTTGAGCTGGGACATTTAAAGAAGTTAAAAAATAAGGTATCGTATAAATAAAGGACTAATATTTTTATATATAAAATAACTAGTAGTCTATTCAGCAATTATGGAAAAAAACGATCTTTTCCAAGACAACATAAAAAAAAAAACCAATGTTATTTTATATGAAGATAATTTCCACTCCAGATTAAAAAATGTACGCAAGACAGAGAGAGGGACAAAGGAATATGGCAAATTAAATCAACACTAATAATTGTTGATAAAATAATTGTATGTCACTGGTACAAAAATGACAACGTAGTATTAACAAACACCCCGAATCTAGTCTAGGATAGTTATTAGTAGCTAGGTTGGGTATTTATTTATTTTGCCAATCATTTTTTTGACAAATTTAATTTGTCATTAGATAGTGTTATTTGCTTTATATTTCATTCTTTTTTGAAAAGAAAAATATAGGAATGTGGGTGGAATTTTTTTTATTGGCAGATAGTAGTTAGGGGTGAAGAATGTTAGTTTCAAGATTTAAACTCTAACATTCTACTTTGCAACTTCTTCATGTTTTTTAACTTGCTAACTGAATTATCTTAGTGAGACGAATGTGGGAGGAAATTGATAGAGGGGCAAGATTGGTAGTGGGAAAAGAAGTTACGGCGAAAGTTGTTGGGCCAGGCCAGCATAGCATAGTTGGCATAAAACAGTGGAGTAATAAATTAGAGGAAAAAGCAACACTTTAATGGAGGGTGGGGGTTTCAGGAGAAGAGAAGAGAAGGGTGGTGGTGAGCAGTGATTGGCCCATCATGAATTTTTATCCTTTGATTTAATAATTAAAAAATTGAATGGTTTAGATTTATTAATTGATGATGACTCAAATGTAAAAACATATAATCATGTTTTTGTCACTCTTTTCTTTAACAACAAGATCAGATCCCAAATGGCATAACGATCAAGTGATGCATGGAATTGCATGGGCCCAACAGAGACCACTCGTGACTCATCGCCACCATATCCGATAACTCCATAACATTACTCATACTCATGCGGGGTACTAAATATCTCATCTCTAGGTGAAATTTCAAGAACCTGTCTTTCTCAATTTGCTAAGCATTTCGGATTTGGATTTACTTTGTTCTTCGCTAAAAGCTAACGTATTCGTTGATTTGGACCATCGGATTAAAATTAGATACTTCACATCCTAACTTTATGAGACCCATAATAGGCGGAGATGGAACTAGACCACAACAGTGGCGGATTCAAATGGTGTTCTTGATGTTCCCAATAACACCTAAATATACTGTTTTAGTGGTAATGTACCTCAAACTTTGCATATAGGGGACTGGTTCGAATCCAAGGGAACGTCAATTATCCTCTTTTTCTTCATTTTTAACCCTAGATCATTGAAGGAACACACTATTTTTTTAATTCTGGATCCGCCTCTGGGCCACAGCTGGACCTTATATCTTTACATTTTCTCAAACTTCTCATTTTGCCACTCTTTAATTTCAACAAATATATCCAACCCAAAAATTAGTTTTCTAATTCATGTTTAAACTTATTTCCAAAATATAATTTTTTTTGAAAATAAGTTAAAACATGAATTCGGAATCTAATTTTAATTTTAGTTATATCTTTTATTAGCGCTTGTTTGAGTAAGCACTAATAAAGAGTAGAATTACCATCAACCATACGCTACGTATCATTGTTCGCTGAATTAAATATGAAAAACTCTTTCATAGCGCTTTCTCACAGAAGCACTATCTAAGAGTAGAATTACCAAGGGTGTCTTAGATATACTATTGCATACTATTTTCTTCACAATCAAACACTATATAAAAGATCTTTGAATAACAATGATTTTGTGCTTTAACCTCCTATCAAGGTCATGGGCAATCTTAAAGCCCAATAATCATCCTCGAGGGTTTATGGATAGCCCAATGGCAAGGTTTAGCGAATAATTAGTGACACCAGCAATGTCATAATGATAGTTTGACCATACATAATATTTTTTTGGTCCAAAGTGATGTTTGATTTTCATTAATTCTTGGGACAAGGTTCAAACCAAACTTACTACACACAAGGCCAGTCAAATAAGAAAAGGCCCAGCTACAGATCTAACCCGCAAGTCCAATAGGAATAATACAGACAACACACCAGGTTTCAAGAAATACATAATAAAGAATCTAACTACAAAAGCATAGAGCCGCCTAAAAACCCTAATTTAGCAAATGGCCAATTATACCTCTCACCCGCCCAAATCCCTTTCATCAAAGTATCAATCAATGCACGAACACCCTTAGATCATCGTGTTGCTCCTCTGGCACAAAATAGCAGAACAATCACGATGAAGCCCCTCCACACAATAGAGCGAGGCGGACAAAGCGACACCCACGAGGAAGAGAATTCTGGCGACATAGATTTGCAACGGCATGAGCAAGATGGTTCCCTTGATGACCAATGCAAGTAAAGCCATAAGTGCGAAATATCCCCTTCAAACAGTGAATGTCATAGAGAACATTGGTAAGTCCTCGCATCTCCATCTCGCCCTTACACGCCTTAATAAGGTTTTAGTTATCTAATTCTGCAATGATTTATTCAATTTTCGGGTTATTAACAAAGGAGAGGGCCATGTGTAGAACAATAACTTCAGTAGTTAGGGCATCACAACAACACATTGAAAGGAATCTCCCAAAATCAATTTTCCTCTACAATCTCTAATGATAAATCTACCATAAACACGACCAAAATACGGGGTAAAAGTTGCATCTAATTGATTTTGAGCACCCCTTCTCAAGGGGGTCTCCATCTACACCCAAAGGGGACAATAGGTTCCTTCCTCAAGGGAATACCCTTGCATTGAATCTCAATTGCACTAAACTCAGAGCACTGATGTTTAATCAATTGAAAGGTGCCCATTGGGTTGGGTCTCTTACCCTCAAACACAAGCTCATTCCCCTTTCCAAATGCTCCATTAGGCCACAAGGACATTAGAGATGACATAAAAGTCAAACCCAAAGTTGGGCAACACTAAATCACCGAGCTAAGAAGTCATGGAGGATATAGAATTGTCATAAAGGGACCTTGCAAACCTGTAGGCCAAACCACACAGGAGTTACCTAAGGGCAGAGAAGAAAAGAGCGTCCCTCAATTTCTTCCCTCACTTGGCAAATGAGACATAAAGGTGACATGACCAGTTTCCTGTGATAGAGGTTCTTTTTGAAGGCTAAGGCATTTTGACAAACATTTTCACCCAAACATTTTCACCTTTTGAGGAACATGATCCCATCCACCCCCAAAAATGTCTTTCTAAAGGACCTTAGGAATTGACAAAGTAGCAAGCAAAGGCAGTGTTGGGCCACCAAAATTAGTCACTGTCGCCAAGGATACTAATGTGGTTTTTAATGCTTCCATAGCAGAGGTAGGGTGGAGAGATTAAGCCAACATATTAATACTCCGGATATGATTTGCTTCATTGGTACATTCCCCAACATCTTGAACAATAGTAAATTCTAGAACCATTGCCTTAGACCTGAAGGCAAAACCATTTATCATTCCTAATGTTCTAGCTTGTGTCATTCCCTAAGAGACCATTTTCCCTCTTCAGAATCTCTCTCTACCTTGTAAAGTGCCGCTCCACACCTAGAGTCCCCATGTTTCCTCTTAATAGACCATAAGGAATCATGTTTGCAATACAAATTGAGCAAAGTTAAGGCCCAAAGAAAATTAGGGTTTTGACAAACCCTACAACTCTGTCCAGTTTCTCCTTGTAACTTCCCCATCTCTTGGATTTCTAACCCAAGTGAATTTTCATACATGAAGTTGGGTAAAGCAAGCTTATGGACAACTGTATTCGACTAGTGTCTTGAATACTTAAGGCTACTACAACCATATAAGACCAAGACTAACAAATAGAGGATAATAATATAGTTCATTCCTGTTAACAACTAATTGAATTGATCTTATCAAAGTTATACAAATCATCCATAAAGCCCAAAGTTATACAAATCATCCATAAAGCCCAAGTACGTTCTCATTCTATACTTTCTCCAATATAGGGTACGCTCAAACTTGAGCATATAAAGAATTTTTTTTATAAAGAAAATTCAGGGTGAGGGGATAGTGTCATGGAAAACTTTTTGATCTTTTGAACACTTTCAAAAGAAATTATATTTACCTCAGCTTAAAAAAACTAGTGAGGATTTGAACTCAAGACCTTCCGAGTTTGAGTGTAAATCCTATCATGCTTTAATAGACCAACTCCTTCAGGTCAGTGAGTTAGCATTTTTTAACAAATACTGCATTTGAAAAAGTATTCTATTAGTGTTTTGTTATGATAATTCAAGATTAAATACCAAATTAAAACACGTTTCCTTTGATAATGCCTCACGTGATTAATGATGTTAATTTGTTCCCCTTATTAAAAGATCTTTATTTTGTTGACTAATTAAATTGCATATAGTTTGAACTTTGAAGATAGTATACTAATACTACTAGTAGTAGTGTGTCTTAAAATATCATAAAATGTATTGATACGATCTCTTAATTTTCAAATTCATACTACTACTACTTATTCTACTTTATGAAGACTTGAATTAATACCAAAATAATCTAATTAGTATTTAAATATTTATAATTAAGTTGTCGTGTGTGAAGTGTGAAGTTGTTGAATTGAATCCACCACAGAAGCGGTGCAATGTATCCGGCACAGCGCCACCGACCCGCCGTTAACAAACGTTCTCTTGTTGCACCTTAAATACGCGACAATACCCAACGTTCTTGGCAGCTTAATTTGACTTTCAAACGAGAAAAACCGAAAACACAACCACTCTTTAATCTTATTCTTTTCCTTATACTAAGATTGAGACATAGATAAGTTAAGTATGTGCATTATGCAATGGCCACATATTAGTTAAGGAATTGAATTGAATGGAGTGGACATGTTTTTGAGAGTTATAACATATCATGGTTCCACGTGACACTGCTACAATCAAATTTGAGGGACCTTATATCACAGACACACGTGTCGACCTCATTGCTTGTCCAGCGACAAACAAACCCACTTGCAAACTGCCACTAATATAATTACTAAAATTATTTTCAAAAAAGAAAAATCCACACATATGAATCTTTTGTGCTCATATTAGTAGTGCTGAACAGAGAAGAAGGAAGAGTATGATTATAAATTAGTAATTGTGGTGGTTAATTAGTCATAATTAAAACTTTAGGAAGTGTCAAAAAGTCTTGATGTAGATCGATGCAGATGAAAGTTAACATAAGAAGTAGAATGATTAATTACCATGTGAAGTTTATGATTTGTCCAATTTTAGGTTAGATGGAATGGAAGTAAACCTGCTGTGGTAGTTGATAATTGACGGGGTCCTAATTTCAATTTTTTATAGTACTTACAAGTTACAACTACATGGGCAAAAGCAAAGCATATGTCACGAGTTATGAATTATCAATACAGACATGCACACCGGACACAAAATATTAGTACATAAAAAACCTGTTTTAATTTGAAAATATTGAAAAGTACAAGTGTTGAATATCGGTGTCGGCGTTTAACATAATACGTATCAAATACCAAACACGTTTTCTATCGGAGCATGTCACACGTTGCCTTCCTCCCAAAAAGAGTTATGTCATCGACTAAAGAAGCATTCAGGTGTAAGTAATTAAAACCCCAAACAAGTAAAAAGGGCAGCTAGTTTGGCTTTGATAATAAATAATGTTAGTTGATTGGTTACCGGATAGGACAAAACATATTGGACAATGGATGACAACATTATTGAGGGAGGGAGCTTTACTAACATTATTAGTGCAATACAAACTGGCTCCCGATGTTGATGTTTCAAAGCTGAAACCACCAGCACAGAATTATTATACTTATTCTTTTAACCTCTTTTTTCTATCTGCTTATTATTAAAATAATAATCAATGTACTACTATTAGGCATATGCTAGAATAATTACAAATTTGGTGACGAAGACATTATTAATCAGTAATAGTAATAAGGTAGGAAAGTCATAATTTTCAGAAACTCAAGTTAAGGTTTCCAACAATTATAAAGAAAAAGGATTTGGTTTAGTGGCTAATGATCTGTAATTATATATATATACTTGTCTTACTTGCATTGCACAGGGAGCCACTTGTAAAATTGGTTACGGCACGGAATCGAAGTGGGTCAATTATTTAGTACTACTATTGATTGATAGTATAAGGTGGACTCTCATCTCATGGCTTGCCTTTTAGTTAGTAACCATATTAAATAAATATCTTGCTTGCTTGCTTCCTAATGTTACAACTTATCAATAATGAAGTAGTGTTTGGTAAGAATGATGTGAATCCGCAAGCAATCACCAATAGAACAATCATTGGAAGTAAACAGTATATATTTTTCGTTTTATTTTAGTTGTCGGTTTTTAAGACTTTGTTTGGCAATGTCAATCAGCTAGCTTGTAGCGGATAGTTTATAGTAGATATGTCTTTTGTAAGCAGTGGCAGATCTATGTATTATTTAAGGGGTTCAAGCGAACCCACTGAACAAATAAAATTAGCACTGATATCTTAGGAAAAAAAACGTTTTTGTACCCCCTGAAAAATATCTTTTGTACCCAAGTTCTTAGTTTTGCACCAAAGTCTTTCGTTTTGCACCACTCTAATGCACCACACTCACACAATCACTCAGACTCTCACATATTTTATTATATTTTTTTGCGATGAATGTTTAAAAAATTAATATTGGTCTAGTGCAACACAAGTTGTGAACTTATTTAAATCCTATTTTTATTATACTTTTAGCAATGTGTGTGTTTAAAAAAATTTGCATCCCCTGACGTAGGGTCCTGGGTCCGCCATTGTAAGTGTTTGGTATGACTTGTTTATAATTAAATTATTTATTTATTTATTCTCCATTTAATAAATATTGTCCGTCATATTTAAGCATTAATTACAAATTTCTATTTATGCCATTTTATATTTATAAGCTAGTTCAACTGCTAATTTCACCAAACACTTAAAATTCAATCGGCTATCAACTCATCCGCTATAAGCTAATTTATCCGCTATTTTTTGTCAAACCGAACCTAACCTTAGCGTTGCATTAATTGCTTGTTTTTCAATTATACTTTTAGTTAATTATTGTGAAGAGAGAAAATAGTGTGATTGATAAATGAACAAACCAATACATGAAAGAGAGAAAACTAATAATTTTATGAAAAACAATAAAATTTAGATTTTGTTTGATAAAAAGTAGCAGATAAGTTAGTGGATGAGCGGATAATAGATAAACTAGCAGATAGTAGATATCGAATAAGCTAGCTGATAGTCAATAGTCGATAACCTAATTGATAACGGATAGCATATAAGCTACTGTAATATGATAATCGGTGTATAACAATGGTAAACTCCCAAAAAAGATAAAAATAATATTATAACTAAAATTAAAAATAATGAGGACCGATTTGTTATGGATGTTCACTCAAGTGGAATCCTTTGTAACATGTCATATTTTTATTTTTGTTGTATTGATATCCAGCGGCATTTAGGCTTGCATAATGAACATAGATTATGATAGTGTGTATCTCGTTGAGGACTGAGATGTGATGCCAAAGTCCCAAAATTCTCCATACCGAGCATAAGAGTTTGATGGGGAATTAGATATACACAAGATGATGATGAAGGTTCTATTGTAAATGTAGTTGAAATTAACGTGAGTCAATGCAAAGAACACCGCATATCTTCGAATATTAAAGAAAGATAAAAATATAAAACCAATTAAAGAAAAGATTTAATACCGTTGGTGCAAAATGACCAAAATAAAGAAAACAATAAAATAGAAAGTGAAACACGCGTAGTATCGTGATGGATTTGATGGAAATTATTAATAAAATAGAAGCACATAAAGAAAGTTGAAAGAAATCACGATTGATGATCTATTGTATATGTGGTTGAAGTTAAAGTAGATAAAATTAAATTGAAACTATAAATTAAATAAGAAGATTATAAAATCAAAAAGAAATGGTTATTGAGAACACACTTCGTGTATTTGAACATCTACAATTTTTAGGGTCCTAAAGTACCCCAAAATACATCGCTAGCATTCCACTTTACGTATTTTAATTTTTCACAAACTTATTATTATATTTTACCAAACTTACGGTATTTGAAGAGTTAATTTTTTTTCAATCCTAAGTAACTCAAAACATACTACTTAACATTTCACTTTAGACATTTTGTCACAAAAATAAAAAAATTCACGATCAAGTACACCAAACCACACTTTTTAGGATCCGACTTTACGTAGTTTTTCATGAAATGAATTTTTTTACCAAATCGATTATTGAAAAACAAAATTTACATATTTAAGCATCTCAAAATTTTAGAGATGATAAATCACTCCTTAAAATATAAGAAGAAAAAAATCAAGAAGAAAAACCAAAAAGAAACAAAAAGAATGGAAAAAATAAGAGAAAAAAATAAAACCAAAAAAAAAATAAGATGAAGAGGCAACAATAGCCCTTGGTGGGATGATGAAGCAACAATGTCGGTCAAAAAAATATAGAGTAGGGTATATTGGTAAGCAGGAGAGTACAAAATGAGGGGTACATTTTGATAATAAAAAAAGTGTTGGACAAAAATAATTGTCGGGGGTATGTCGGTCCAAAAAATATAGAGTGGGGGTATATTGGTAAATAGTGAGGTACAAAATGAGGGTATATTGGTAAATTGTGGGGTACAAAATAGAGAGTGGGGGTATGTCGATCCAAAAATATAGAGTGGAGTATATTGGTAAAAGTGGGATATAAATGTAGGGTATATTAGTAAATGGTGGGAATAAAAAAAAAAGAAAAGAAGAAAAGACAAAACAAAAAAAAAAAAAAAGAAAAAAAAAAAAATAGCGAGCGTTGGCGGGAGCAGCGCCAAGCCCCATTAGATTTTAAGATTAAAAAACGACGCGATCGAGCGCCTGGTCCCATTCGAACCGAGTGTTAGACCCTAGTAGTGGAGCTTTGGTTAGGTTCTCTTCTTTTAGGTGTGGCTTCACTGAGTTACCTTCTGGTTATTGCTACAATGATGTGAACACGAAATGTTGTTACATAAATAACATCACCACATAATATTCAAGAACCTGGGCCGATATTGAGATTAGCGGCCGAGTTCAAGGAACTTGAAAAGAACAATAACACTTTATTGCAATGACAAAAATAGTTCCTCCTCTAATTTATTTATGTCAATTTCGAAATGGAAAATACTAGATGTTACGAGAGGTTTTTGCAAGCAAGAGAAGAATGTTATGTGGCAGACTCACAAATTATAACTACTCGTTCTTCCAAGTATTGTTAAGAAGTTGTTGATTGATCAAATACCCTATTTTGATGCATTCTTCTCTTTCTTGCAAAAACCTCTCGTAACAAATAGCAGCAATTCTCTTTCTAATTATACTAGCTTCTTTCTTTCCTCTCGCTTTCTACCCGACTCAATCGCATACCAAACAACAAAATAATCCCCTAATCTTTTTCATTTATCCGTTACAATCTATTCTTTTTTGGATAAATGGTCCCCGTAACAATCTCTCTGGGGCGAGTATTACAAACACAGACACACACGGATATTGAAGAGAACATTGATGTTACCAAAGAACAAAACAGTATAGTGACAAACAACAAATTGAAAGAGAAACAAAAGTGTAATGTAAACTAAACACCCGTACCCTTGCCCACTTCCTGAATGGTATGGTGATGGATGGGGTGTCGTTTCTGGTGTTACCCTTTACACAATTTATTTTCCTAGAGAAACTAAGATGGCGACATAGCCTTGTGTGTGACTCAACCTCGACTTAATTGGTCCATAATGCACACCACCGCTCTTGTCTGTTTTTTCTGACCCGTTCATCCAATGTTTCTACGTGTCGAATTTTAAGCTCATCAGTACCAAAACCATTTTGTATTGTACTCCTATGATAAATAAATTATATGAAACTGGACATACACTGTCATGAAAATCCCAACCTATTAAATTGTTCCCAAATTCATGTGTTAATCACCTAATTAGACGAGCAAGTACAATGCATTCAGAAGATAACATGTCATCAAGATAATGTTTACAAAATGCCAAATATAAGTTTAAAGTTTAACTGCTTCTTGGTTAGATGTAAGTAGTAGACTAGTAATAATGTTCACAATTGATTGGTATTAGTGTTCTAAAACATGCACTAGATCCATACAAAAATATTTGAAACACTTTAGTAGTGGTGGTGGTGGTAATGATTTTCACTCCCTTTCTATGTCCTTGAGTAGCTTCTCTCCTTTGGGTAGATTCTGCAGAAGATAGAAGAATTTGACACATTAAGAATTGTTGTCTGAAAGAAAAAAAAAAAAAAAAAGAACTAAACATGAAAACTACCTTGAGATGTTGGACAAGTTGAATTGTTTGTTTCCCTAAAGAATCTCTAAAGATGTGAACCTGAAAGGTAAATTGAGTCCCTGGAATGAGCTCAAAGGTGCAAATATCACCAACTTTCAACTCATTGTCCTTCACAAATGCATTCCATCCTCCTGAGACACCAAATCTTGTTTTTTTCTTGTCTTTCCTGATTACATACTTTGCAGGCCAAACTCTCCCATTTGACACCTCAAGATGAATATCCACATGCTTCTTGCCCAAGTTTAAGTGTGTTTTACAAAACTTGCTAGGTAAACTCTTCCAACCAAAACAAAAAGGTTCATGTTAATGAGTATCGTGGAGTTAAGGACTAAGAAATAAAAAATATTTACGCAAAAGTGCTTCACTACCAGATGATAAGGAGATTGAACATATGATGGATGCATGACAATATGGAAGGATAAATCACACGTTTCTGAACAGCTTGCTCTGTCAAGGGTTTTAACTTCCTTAGCAGCAATAATTTGTTTTTCAGCAAAATTAGAACATCCTAAGCCAAACATTTCTTGACCTACAAGCTTCTTTCCCAAATCTAACTGTCTTTTACAAAACTCATTTGGTAAATTCTGACAAGCAAAACAAAAGGCTAATGCTAATCAGTATCATGGAGTTAAAGAATAAGGAATGGGAAGTATTTATGAGTTTCATGTTATGATCTACTCCCTCTCTTATTTATAAATATTCTGTCTATATTATAAACCAGATACATCAGTTATTCAATGAACTTAAATCTGTAAATATTTCTTATAAGTAGGACCAGAGTCCAGAGGGAGTACAAGCCAATTCTTTCGTTCAGCTTACCAGATGACGAGGAGCTTTATCGCATGATGGATGCATGACAAGTTCGAAGGACGGATTACAAGTTTCCAGAGATTTTGCTTTGTCAAGGATTGTAACTTTCTTGGCAGTTACGATTTCTTTTCCGCTAGTGACGACTTTAATTTGCTTTATTGGTCCTTGAGTAGCCTCCCTCATTTTGGAAGATTCTGTGAAAGAAAGAAGTATAAATTTTATTTGGCAGGCACATGAGAAATTGTTTAAAAGGAAAATTAAACACCAAACCTACTTTGAGATGTTGAACAATTTGGACCGTCTTTCTCTCTAAAGATGTGAACCTGGAAGGTAAGTTTAGTCTCAAGAATAAGCTCAAAGGTGCAAACATCACCAACTTTTAAGTTATTGTCCTTTACAAATACCTTCCATCCTTTTACGAGTTCAAGTCTTGTTCTTGTATTATTAGATATTCTGATATGGTACCTTGCAGGCCAAACTTTCCCATTTAACACCCGAAGATGAATATCTCCTCGCTTCTCGACCAAATCCAAGTGTCTCTTAACAAACTTCTTGGGAAATTTCTGGCAAGCAAAAGAAAAGGAAAATGTTAATGAGCATCATAGAGTTAACCAATAAGAAAGAGAAAGTATCATAGTGTTTTGTTTTCAAATATTGTTTTGCAGCTTACCAGAGGACCATGACCTATTACCCATGATGGATGCATGACAAGGATGAAGGATGGATTACAAGTTTTGAAAGAGCTTGCTCTCTCAAAAGCTGTAATGTCCTTAGCAGTAATGATTTGTTTTCCTGCAAAAACATGATCATTCTGTAAAAACATATATATTAAAACACTTTTTTTGGTGTCAAATTGTTAGAACAGCAACCAGTAAAAGAAGAAAATAAAGAAACGAAAGGCAAGAACAAGATCACGATCTTGATCATGCAGCTCGGCCAATATTTGCTACGCTAGCACATATCCCCCGCCCTCCTGCCTCACAGAAACTGCATACGAGCCATACTCAACACATATTTACTGAACACAAAATCTTATACCTTTGCACTTTTTGTCAATGTGTTTCAAAGCTGCCCTTTGCAATTTCAAGGTGTTCCCAACATTAGCACAACTATTGCTTCCCATTTCACATGATTGAAGAAATTCTGAAAACGACTTAACTTTTCTCTTTTGACCTGTTCTGAAATCTTCCAAATTTTCATCATTTGGACATTTGTATCCTTGACCATTGGAGGCCCTTTTAGCTTCTACTCTTTTGAAAGGGTACTTTATCTCTAAGGCACTCTTATCAAAGATATGTACCTTAAATTGAGAAGTTCCTTTGTATCTAAAAACCAGAAGATGGCCATGAGACAGAGAATGATACTTTGCAAATTCTTTCCAACCCTTTTGAAACCATATTTTGCCACCACTTTTTACCAAATTTAATTTCCATGTTTTGCCATTTGGAGCCTTAAGAGATATAGTCTCTGGTAAGCCTTCTCCAAATTTTTCCACAAACTTTCTTGGGATCATCTGTCAACCATACCAGATTAATATTTTTTGCATTATAGAACTCAAAGCACTACTGAGAGCAACATCTCTATCCATTTTATTTTACGCGACGAAAAGTAAATCTAAAGTCGAAATACTAAGAATTTCTGGTTAGAAGGGAGGTCAAGAGCATTGGTAAGAGTATTATAAGGTAAGGTAGATGCAACTAAATATAACATGTGCAATGGATACTCATTAGACTAATAATTTCACACAATTTTAAAGACTAATGAGCTGATTTTTACAAGCTTTAGAAACCTTAGCGACTAATAAGTAGGATTTTTATAAGTTCAAACACTAAATTTGGGACTTACTTCATCATGTTAAAGAGATAAATAGACAAACTACTTCAACAAAAAATATAACTGAAAAAGGTTTGACTGGGTAGAATTGAAATGCTTACAAGCTTTCCTTCAAGAAGGCTTTGACTTTGAGAATGTATGATCTTGAAAAAGTGTATTGGTTTGATCTGAGGCTCGTGAGGGAGTTTGGTAGCCATGAGCTGAATAAAACCTTATGAGTGATAGCCAGAAATCATGAACAATGTCAATGGCAACAGCTTGTGTAGAGTAAAATAAATGGCTTTTTATATGTAAATATATAATTGATTGAAAAGTGAAAGTTCAATTTGTGGTGGCTGAGACTAAGACTTGAGATTGATTTGTCAGTTATCTATTTATTACCCTGCTCTGTTTTTTTATTACCCTGCTCTGTAAATGCGTCTGGTTTAATTCCTTTTCCCACCAAGTTGAAACCTTCTTGGACACAGCAAAAAGTTATAATTGTGATTTCCTGATTTTCTTTTCTACAGAAATACTTTTACTTCAATTGTACTCATTTAAACAACTCTTGTGCAACACTTTTTTATTTAATATTATTTACACTTTAATTCAAAAAGGCAATTCACCCGAGATATCATATGACCAAAATTAACTTATTTACATTCATAAACAAGGATCGAGTTTGTGTGCAGTCGGAATTGCATAAAGTAACAAGCTCGAGATTGTTCGATCAAGATCGGACAACTACAAGTGCAACATAGATGTTAACTAAAAGAGAAAAGGGGACCAGCTATTTTGTGTGGCGCCTATGCATAAAAGAAATGGTGAAGGGACTGGTAGAGGAAAATAAAGGGTTGCATGTTTTGAGAAATTTCAGGGGGGACAAGTTAGAAGAAACTCATATGTTCGAAGATTGCAGTAACATGTTTTCAAAGTGATCCGAACGTCTAGGACCCTGAGAAATCCAGGTAAACCTTTCTACCTACACATGAGGTTTGCATAAATGTTGAGGCAATTTATCAATTTTATTTGTTACCAGCATATTCCAACTCATCACAAGGACTTAATCAAGGAACTTTTGAAGTTTGTTTTTTGAATCATTCAGCAAACAAAATAATGCAAGAGCGAGGTTCAGCATAGCGTAGCCAAATGAAGAGAGAACAAGCATATCACACTTGAGTCTTAGACCTTGAAGACTGGACTTCAAATAGCTGTTTAAATTGAAAGTTAATTCTTTCAATAATTGTCAAAGCATAAGCATAACAGAGCTGTTTCCTATTCAAAGTTGACAATCAAATTATTGAAAATTACATGGAAATAATAAAAAGTGAAAGTCGTATTTTCTTCCATCCAAATAACTTATCAAAATATAGACCTGTCCAGATCAAGAGACTAATCAAGGATCCTCTCTCGCCCCTTCCCACAGCACATTCAAACACAAGAAGAAATATAGACTTTTCTAGACCAAGAAACTCATAAAGGATCCTGTCTCGCCCCTCCCCATAGCACATTTAAAAACACAAGAAGAAAACCATACGCATACTGAATACAGAATGAAACAGCAGTTTATCACCTTTTACCAAGGTGACAGAGGATGAGGGATTTGTAACATGAAACCTGAGTAATGTTCCCATGCTTGTGAGCATGAAGAAACATGAATCACCACAAACCCACATTATTTTCATCTACTCTGTCAAACCAGCAATGAACATTAGGATTACCTACAACAACACCAAAGGCCTACAAATAGCAACGAACCATGAGACTGCAGTAAGATACAGGGTAAATCAGGCCACTGCAGTCAGGCATGGGTGAAATGCAGTACCAGATGCTACCCACTGGCGTTTTTTCCCATGTGGCACCACGCACCCGGGAACCTTCAGCCATTCCTTTCTTGCTATGTTGTAAGTAACCAATCGATTCATTTGTTTTGATCTCAAGGATAACATGAGCAAGCCTTTGTTCCCCAGGCATGTCATCCTAACGTGCTTCCCATAAAAGTCCAAGCACCAGATGTTTGGCATTCTGTCAACCTCCTTCCACAAGAGTGTCATTTTCTGCAGCTCCCATATGCAGACACATGTGGCTGCATTCTTTGAGAGCAAACCCACAAGCATGATCTGCCCATCATACTCAGCCAGAGTATGATCAGTCAGATGCAGTGGGGCTGGGATTATGTACTGTTTCCAAATCCCCGTTGCAATATCATACGAAACAATCCCTTCTGGATCTGAACGCATGAAATAAAGCATACTGTCAATAGAGACAGCTTGTGACCTGAAGTTAAGCGACAATGGCAGCTTCATACTATCAGGCATGTTTCCTGGACGGCTCCAAGAGTTTCTCACCGAGTCATAAACTTCATATTCTCCATCACAACCCACCCATAGGATCTTGTAGCCCGAATCAACTGAATTTCCATTTAGTGTCATTCCTACAGCAATGCGAGACCAGACCTTAACTGACCGAGCTGGCAACTCCTTGAAAGATTGACTCAGCGGGTTACATACATAGAAGTTTTGATGACCAATGTCAAGAAAGCAAACTAGACCCCCTGCAGAAGCCACTGGCAAAAAAATCGACTTTGTAGGCAGTGGTGATATAGAGGGATGATGCCATTTTTTCAAACAAGGGTCATACATGGCTCCTGAATTCATCACATTTTCATGAGTTATGGTGTAAAACCATGGATTTTCTTGTGGGACTTGGGCACAATGCTGGGAAAAGCTTTCAGAAGTCAGCAAAGAATTCCATTGACGGCACACGGAGCGGAAGCGGAAGAATGTGGCAATGGGAAGTCGTGCGATCACAGCCTCAAATAAATCTTCAGGAAAATCTTTCCATATTTCTTCTTCCATAACTTCATTTGTACCAGATCTTCCGGATGATTTGCCCCTGCTTCGGTCTCTTCGTGACTTCTTGGCTGGTGGAGGCTCTAGAGGCCCCAACATCCTGAAACTACCAGACTTTCCAGCTGCCATTACAAGGCTACAGCAGTCATCTACAGAGCTATCTTCAATGTCAAAGGAGGTCCATCTGCTAAATGGATAAACATAGATTTTCATAAGCTTCCCCACTGAAGTAGAAGAACCAGCATGCATACAGACATTGACCAGATAGTAAAGCAAATTACAGACCATACAACTAAAATAGAGATTGATATTTTACTCCAGCACATACAGACTGAGCCCATGCGATCGGGATTACTCAATTATATACACTAAGGTAAATTGCATGTTAGCTAAAAAATATCAAGTAGATGTAGATGGCAGGTGGGATGAAACTGCATATTTCAAGGATCAAGAAAACTGTAAATAAACATCAATTCAAGCATGTCTCACAAATTTGTATATGCACGTCCACATCTGTGTAAGTATAGAAAAATAATTTATTTACAAGATGGAGGGTCCATACCCCAGATGACTACACGTAAAGAAAAACCACATTAAATTTTCTCCACCACTCTAATCTGATTTCACAAAGGTTCCCTAGGTGCCAAAATAGACATTTTCAAAACCACGTTTGTACAAGAAATACAATTTTACATTACCACATTTATAGCATGTTTGGATTTGTGGCCAGCTCTTCAAAGTCATGTTCAATCCACTCTAACCTGATTTGGTAACAGTCTAGATGTTTGGTTACTTTAAATCAAAATTGATTTTGCCTCCCAATCTCAGTTTTTCTAGAAGTGATCAAGAGTAGCTTTTGCATTAGGGTAAAAATTTTACACTATATTTTAAATCAAACTTGCTTTTAGAGCTTCCCAACTTCAATTTTAACATATTCTCTTTTGCTGATAAAACAATGATGTGCAGAATAGGGAACGGCATCCCAACTAGGTTGGCACCCCCCTTCCTAATAATCCTCTGCAACATGCCGAGAAATTTAAACCTATTTGATTTTACAAAATCTGAGTTTAATCAAAATCATGTTTACAAATGCTCACCCAAACACACACTTGGAGTGTATTATAGCAAATATCTTTGTTCTCTAGAATCTTATTCCTTGGGAGTAAATGAACAGTGCTACTAAGGAATCTCATGTTCATTTCAGTGAATACAATAAATGACTACTACGTTATAGTGCCATGGGGATCTAATTATAGTTTAATAAAGAATAATTAAACTTGGAAGGTACAGTAAGAATCATAGTTATCGATCCCAGATAGTGGCACGGAGCAGGATGGCTGCTATGCTAGTATTATATAATATTACATATATAAATGCTCAAGAATTGGAAAAATACTTAAAATATTTAACTATTCATAACTAATATTAAATGTCACAATACTTAAGCAGAACATACGAGCATATAACAACAAAGGTTAAGGAAACAGACAAGTTTAAGCCTAAAATCCCCAAAATAGCCCCATCCCTCATCTGCAACATCCTTTTTTAAAGGGTGTTTTTGGGTTTTTGAGGGTCCCTCCCGTGGTGGGTGCAATAGCACCGCTATTTGCGGCTATTTGGTTGCGACTGCTTGCCGCACCTTTAATCCACAATGCTATGGAAGGAGAATAGCAGCCAGCCGCCGCTCCACCACTATTGATAACTATGGTTAGAAACTTAGAATGTATAAGTAATCACCCAAACAATTGTCTCCACTTCGATAGATCATTCCTTTATGTGATGATATGCATCTTAAAGGCACATGTTATTAAGGAATATCCATTTGATGTTAGTTTGTTTTAATAACAGACAGGAAATAGATCGGTCCACCTGCTGTGTCAATAAGAACTTAATTGCAAATAATTAGTATTACATAACAAAGAATTTTTCAAATGGAGCTCCAACCGAGAGTTGAAAACTTTCTATTCTCCTTTTTATAAGGATGAGGATTCAACAGGATTAAAATATTCAAAACAAATTCACAAAATGTTCCAACCAGTCATATCAACTTGAACACATAAGGAATATGAGTAAGGTGGAAATTGGTAACACAGCTTTCTTTGATGTGATGCCACGACACAGAAACAATGCATAAAATCCAAAACAGAGGGAGAGAGAGAGAGAGAGAGAGATAACAGAAAACTGAACTCTGTTATTATTATTATCAACTGATCTCAGGTATGAGTTACATTTATAGGCTTACAACTGTGAGCAGTTTAGGAACTGTCACTCTAATAAACTGACACTAACCGGATATTCAATTGTAGAACAGTTGTGTAACTGAGCAACCGAATCTTCAATTGTATAACCGACGTGTCGTGTAGCTAACTGACTAACATTTATTTTATGAATAATGATGTGTGGTACGAAAACGAAAAGCAAGAAAGAGTAAAAAAGCAAGCCGGTGGGTGTATTTTTATTGTGTGGAAGTGATCGTACTATATATCAGTGCTCTTGTTTTATAATCTATCAATGCATAAAACCAGAACACGGAGGAAACATAGATCTCTAAATGTGATAGCTAAAGCAAACAAACAAATAAAAGGACACAATCTAACAGTGATCTTTGCTCGCTATTCAGTCCATTAAGTCATTGTTCCTATGGGGAAGAAAAGTAGAAAAGGCTTAATAATAAGAGAAAAGGGGAGTAGCCTATTTCTCTCTAAATTATTATTGTGTATATATGAAATAATGAAATTTTGGAATATGCATCCAACTTGCAAGCACACCTTTCTATGTCTTTTATATGTCAAAATCTGTTCAAAAAAATCCAAACCCAAACTACACCCGGAACAAGGAAATTCACAAAGAGCAAAAGACAATGAAAATGCTAAGAATATCAAATATTTTTTGATTATTATTGAACTTAAACAAATAATGTAGAAACTAGAAGGCAGGTGCGTCAGAGAATCATGCAGCAACAGCACACACACAAAAGAGAGAGATTATGGACACAGAAATCTTACAGAGTTGACGAATTGTTGCATTTTAGGGTATCCTTTTCCGAAAAGCATGGAATGGAATGGAATGAGAAACATAATTGAATAATTGGAATCAAGTGTTCAAATCCGAGACTCACGCAACATAGCAGAAACAACCTAACTTACCTACCTAACTGATTAATTCGCTTCAAAGATAAAAAAAATAATAATAATAGAAGAGGGAAAATAAAATAAAAACACAAACGATTAGCCAAAAAAATAGCATGCTGGTCGGCGAGAAAAAGCGTAGTAATGAAGAGATAATGGAGTGAAAAATAGATCTAAAAGAAAAGAGAGAGAGGGGGACCTGGGGGGTTGTTGTTGTTGAAGGAGTAGGGTGTGATTAGTAGAAGGTTGAAGGATGAAAGAAGAATTGTGATTGTGATGATGATGATGATGATGAGAGTTGTAAGAGTCGATGAGATGCTGAAGCTGACCGATGAGTTGCTTCAGCATGGCCAGGCCTTCCATGCCACCACCAAAAACCCCGATTCTTCAATACATAATAATAATGTAAGAAAGAAAGAAAATCACGCCCTCTCTCTCTCTCTTTCCCTTTCTCTCTCTTCTCTTATCTTTACCCACTTTTGTTTCTCCACGTTGCTAATCAACACAAACAAACGGGGTTTTACTCTCTCCCCCGTGCGCTTCTTTATATTTATTCTTTCTTTCCTGATCCTCACTATTATGCTATGCCGATGCTAATGCCATTGTCAATGCCAAATGCCAATAAATAATCCAACCACCTTTGATCTTCTTTTTTTTTTTTTGACAAAAACCACCTTTGATCTTTTCCTCTCCAATATCCTCAACTCAACTCGCAATATTTTATTTTACAACATTAAAAACATACTATTCATTTTGTGTTTTACTTGATATTCTTTTATTTTAAAGAGTAATAAATAGTTAATTTGATCTTTGAAAGTGTAACTCGCTGTCAATTTGGTCCCTCAATTAAACAAAAATGCAAAAAAGTTCATCAATGCCTAAATACAAGTTTCATCACCCACAAGAGGCGAAAACTCATAAATTGATTCAAAAGTAATCAAAGTGGGTGAGAAAGTTGTGAATGGCACATTCAATAGAATGAGAGACTGGCTGATTTCTTACATAAATCTTAAAAATATTTCTCGTAATGTATTCTCTATATTATCTTGTACTTTACACTATAATTAACTCACTCTTTCCATTTAATTCTTTTATGATCCTCTGATTCCGATCAAAATGACTGATGCCCCATTCAGAACATACTATTTTGCGTACTCCTCTCCATGTTGATTGCTTTCTCTCTCTCTCTCTCCCCCCTCTCAATGTGGTTCACCGTATATGCGCGTTCAAAGCTCCTAGTGAAGATGGGCTTCAAGCCGGGTTCCTGCAGAGCCAATGGCAATTTGTGGGGGATTCCTTCTGTGACCTTATTTTGGGAATCTTCAGTGAACCTTCTAAGGCTTATTAATAATACACTCATTGCTCTTATTCTTAAGGTAGACAATGCTTGCAATATTCGGGATTTTAGACCGATTAGTCTTTGTAATGTTTCCTATAAAGTTGTTACAAAAATATTGGCTCAGAGACTGCCAATCTAGTTTTGTTCCCAACTGGCAAAGCATGGATAACATTATAGTGGTGCAAAAGGTGTTTCACTCTATGAGAAAGAAGAAAGGCAAGGAAGGGTGGATGACTATTAAGATTGATCTTGAAAAAGCTTATGATTGTCTTAATTGGAAATATGTGAAGGATACTTTGAATGATATTGGGCTTCCCTATCCTTTTATTGACCTTGTGTGGGAGTGTATAACGTCTTCTAATATGAAAGTCTCGTGGAATGGCGAAGCGTTGGAGGATTTTCGGCCTAGCAAAGTCATTTGACATGGTGATCCGATTTCCTGCTCTCTGTTTGTCTTGTGTATTGAAAAGCTCCTTCAAGTGATTTACTTGGCTTTGGATTATGAGCACACATTTTATTCTCTAACAATGTATGTGAAGAGTAGTATTGTGCAGGTTGCAAGTTTCCAAGTGACGAATGATCTTGGTAAGTATCTTGGAGTCCCTATTCTCCATGACAAATTAGTATCCAAGTGACGAAGTATCTTGGTAAGTATCTTTCCAATTCATCCTTGACAAATTAGACCAAAGACTCGACAATTAGAAAGCGAGAATGCTATCTTTTATTAGCAGAGTCACTCTTACCAAATCAGTTATGTAGCCTCTCCCCTCTTACGTCATGCAATCGGTGTGCATCCGTTGTTTTATTTGTGATGAGATTGATAAAAGATGTAGCCTGTTTATCTGGGGAGACTATGGGAGTCACTAGAGTATCCACTTGGTTAATTGGAAGAGTATTTGCTCGCCCAATAATTGGGGAGGCTCAGGCTTGAGGGAGGCTAGAAATATTAATCACTTGAAAATAATAGGGACTCCAAATATGGTTGTGGGAGGAACCTTGGGTCCTGGACATGGGATGCCTCAAGGATGTTACGAGAGAACCCCTATGATGATCGGTTAAGTGTGTTGTTTGTGAAAGATTTAGTGGATCAAGAGGGCAGGTGGTGTGTGGATGCTATCAGAAATTTTGTTCCGCAACATGTTTTAGACAAGATATTTGCTCTTGAGCCCCCTAGGGTTGGGGCCGATGAGGATTGTATATTGTGGAATCATATTGCTAATGGCATGTTCTCTAGTTGTTCGGCGTATGAAGCTTGTCTTGACAATCATAGAGCTTTGCTTTCTCCTCTCTTCAAAAGGATTTGGAGATGGAAAGGTCTGGAAAGTTACCGTGTTTTCCTTTGGAAAGGTCGAGGACGTTTTTTCCTAGAGGTTTTTAGTGTTGTTTTGCTTAAGACATAGTCCCTTAAACCTATAAAAAGGAAAACGACATGAGATAACACTAAGGCTCTGTTTGGTAAAAAGTAGCGGATAAGCAGATATGCTAGCGGATAGCGGATAACGGTTGAGCTAGTGGTTAGCGAATAGCGGATAAGCTAGCTGATAGCAAATTATGTGTTTGGTAAAACTAGCGGTTAAAATAGTTGATAAATGTAAAATGACATAAAAGAATATTTAATTAATAATTAAATTATTTAAGGATGATAAAATATTTAATGATGAAAGAGAAGTAATTTAAGGAAAATAATAAAGGTGAAAATATCCAAAAAAAAAAGTGAAACGTTATACGCTATCCGCTAGCGTTTCAAAAAACGCTAAACGCTACTCGAAAAATGCTAAATACTAGTGTTTGTCAAACACCGATACTCGACATTCGCTAGTCAAATACGTTAGTCTCATACGCAATCCGCTAGCGCATGAGACACGCCAAACAGAACCTAAAAAAAGAGTTATAGATTGAGATTTTAATAAACTACTAAATATTTAAATATTTACTTGAGAAAACTTTCATTATATAGCTATAAATTATACTTATCTTATTCCTTGATTATCTAAAAAAACTTATCTACCCAAAAACACTTGGATGAGATGTAAAAGAGTCTTTTCGAACTTAAAGCTAAGTCTCGAGATCGAATCCAAATTGCAGGGCGTGCAGCAGCATGTTAAATCTCTTGAGAGAGAGCTTTGCCACCCATTGTGGTCCTACCCGACTCGAGTGATTTATCTCTGCAGTTGCGCGCAGAGGATACCCAATTTATAAAAAAAAAAAATTATCTTATTCCTTTAATTTAGACTGCATTCATAATTCACTTTGTGGTCAAATGAATATAGTAGCGTAATCCTTGTGGCCCCTTATTATTCCATACACAAGGATTCCAAAATGCATTTGTTCTGCAGGTTTTCTGTTCAGATTTACAGAAATACCCCTTCGAAGCCACTTGATGCCATTCCATTTTCCATTCAATGGTCATAACTCCTAATGCAATTGAGTGGGAATAAGTACTGGTAGTGATTATGTTTGCTCACGCTTCCCTCGTCTTTTTTCTTAAATAATTGATTCACTTTATCGCCAAAACATAAAAAAATTTGACCAATAAATAATTGATTCACTTAAATAATTTTTTTGTATGGAGGGAGTATTATTATTGTTAAGCTAGTTTAAATTTATTTTTACTACCACTATTATTTTAAATTATCGTTCTAATGTTATTTACACAAATCAAGAAAGGGATCAAGTGGAACAAGTGGTGCAAAGGATCAAATCCTAGGCTAAGAGATAGTTTATTGAGTTTCAATTTTATTTCAAACTAAAATCATTTTTCAATATAGTAATACAATTTGGCTTGCAAAAAACTATTTTAATTTATTTTACTCATTTGATTTTATTTTATTTTATTTTATTCTAAATGTTACAATAAATTGAATTATAATTTATTAATATTTCTATTTTTCAATGATATGATTTAACATATTTCTAAATTAACAAATGTATATTTGATATTTTTAATCTTTTCAATTTTGATTTTTAGGTACGTAATTTAGCTATTTTGGTCCACTCAAATGTATCGGTGAAATATTTTGTCAAATATAAAACAATTGGGTTTCTATGTAATGGAGTGCAGGAAAATTCTAATACTAATATTGAGTTTGGAGTGTTAATTTATTATTGTAAACAAATTTTACTTTCTTATGCAAGCTTTAAGGTTAACTTTGTTAGGAGACAAGCCAATTATGTCGCTCATACTCTTGTGAGGGCGTCACAATTTTATGCTAGCTCCGAAGTTCATAATTTGATTCCAACATGTATTGAACCCGTTCTTATTAATGAAATGATCTAAATTTTTTCTTGTAAAAAAAAATCATAGGGTGTGTCCGGTCAAAAAAATATACTCTCTCCTTATCAGAATATCTTAGAATTTCGATTGGTCCTAACTCAAACCCTACAAAATCAGTTTTTAAGGGGAGAGTTGCCCTTACTCTTTTGAGACCATATCCATAGTCAATGTAGGATATGGATTTTTCTCAATACACCCTCTCACGCCCAGCACTAATGGACTTGGTGCGCGGATAGTAATTGTGGGTAACCCAAAGGATCTATGATATCATCTTAGAATTTTGATTGAACCTAACTCAGCACTACAAAATTGACTTTTAATATAAGGGTTGCCTTTTCATTATATTCTATTTTTAGACCATATCTCTAGTCAATGTACTTGGGTTTTCCCTATAGAATACAAGTAAAAATGGGTTAATGAAAATTGATGTAGTTGGTCTAAGTTTGTATCAGATACATACTATCAACTTTCGTTGATTTATTTTTGCTTATATTCTGTTACGCGGAGTATTAGGGAAAATCCCAAGTCCCACATTGACTAGTGATAAGGTCTCTAGAGGGTTTATAATGAAGAGGCAAACCTCACCTTACAAGTCGGTTTTGTGGGGTTGAGTTAGGCCTAAAACCACATTCTAAGATGGTATCAGAGCCTATCATAGATCTATCGGGCCACCTACCATTAAAAAAAAAAAGGACACGCTACAAGCCCAACAATAAAAATAACAAGGTGTTGCGCGTGAGGGGGTGTATTAGGGAAAATCACAAGTCCCACATTGACTAGTGATAAGGTCTCTAGAGGGTTTATAATGAAGAGGCAAACCTCACCTTACAAGCCGATTTTGTGAGGTTGAGTTAGGCCTAAAACCACATTTTAAGACGGAGTATATGTGAAAATAGTTTAATATAAAGTTTTCCCATGAATAAAAATCGCCCTGTATTTTTTATATTGGATATAAATGGTCTGGAAATTTAGATTCTGTTGACTAATAATAACTATATGGGTAGTAGGGAAATTAACAAAGGCGCGCGTACAGGAGGTTCGGGAAGACAATCAATTGCATTTCAATCTTAAGAAAAAGTGATTATTTTGAAAAAGTGAAAATCTTAGATTATACTTAAAAAAACATGTAGTAAGGAAAACCGTGATGGGTTTTATCAACATTACGTTAGACCAAATTTGTGTTCTAAATTTCTAATTAGTCCAACCTATAAAAATGATTAATTTAATCAGCAAAATTGACTTTACACTAGATGAAAATAGTCAACGAGTATATTAAAGTAGTATTAATTAGTTATTGAAATAATCCGAGTTTGGATTTACAAATTGTGATACAATGAACAATGCTACACATTTGTACTTGCTGGGGTTCCAAGCTAGGTAAGCATCATCACGGAATCTATATGAATGAACATCGAACAACCTGAAAAGCAAAAACCGAGGGGAATGAAAATGCATGTATATAAATAAATAAGAAAAGAAAAAGAAGTGAGGAATTAATGTGATTTGCAGTTTAAGAAAAAGAATTGGGAGAAATTCGATAAGGATAGGTTCACTTCACTTCAATCCATGATGAGAAAGTAGGATAATTGGAGGACTTATAAAGTTATAGTAGACCCATAAGAACGGTTTATTTTGACTTGAATGATTAGGTTTATGAAGAAAATCAAAGGATGGGATATTGCATATTATGCGGTGAGTAATGATTTTAATTTGTCTAGGGAAAGGTACATATTCTTTGGTGGGTACATAATGTACTACTACTATCATTGCTCTATGCTCATCATCATTATGAATTCCCTTCTTTTACTTGTGCATTCATTTGTGTTTAACTTTTCACTTTGCTTTTTCATCTTATCACTACTAATGTACTCGTGCATCCGCACGGGTCTTACAGATTGATTGCTTTAGATGAAATGTGTATGGTTTAAAAAACAAAATTATAACATTAAAGATGAGGAAAATTAGGGATGGTAGAGTTGAAATTTGTAAACAACTAACCTACGTACGTAATATGTATAAGATGAGGAAATTAATCTAAAAATTGTAGTAAGTCAATACATTCCAAAGTGTAACATACTTGAAGATAAAAATTACATCTTAAAATTGTTACAATAACAATGTAGAAAACTGAAAAGAAAAAAAAAAGTGAAACTGGAATCTAAAGGGAAATAGAGTAGTGTTGTAACATAAAAGAGACATATATTTAAGACATAATTTTTGCAACTTCAGCCAAGTTATTTGCTTTAACATTGATCACATTTAATTTGAGTGTATCTCCATTTTGAAAGCCATGAGTGTGACAATCCTTCCATGGGCTACCAATTTTTGTTAAACGTTGGTTTGGATGTTTAGATAGTAGGGAGCAGTCTGTAATGCATCCATTAGGACCTCGTAACATCAAGTGTTGATAGTTTAATTGTGTTAGAATTTTAGCTATATCATGAGGAAGTTCCTGAAATTGTCAATCATAAATGTGTTAGAAATGGTAATATTCATGGACTAAGGAAATAGAAAAAAAAATCTTACAAATTGATTTTCATTTGCTTTGTTTCCTGTCAATTTAAGATGAAAGATTAGACATGGCAATTTTCGTTGATGTATTTCTTCGATTGTTATATGAAAAGTATTTTCCTTCAGGTATCTAAAAATAATGTGATGGTTTTTTTTTTCAACCCATAAAAGTTTCTTAAGTCATACCAGCTGTTTGTTAGACGGGGAGTTTCTTTGTTTCTATTGAACCTGACAATGTGATGGAGTCCTTCTGAATCAATCAGATACCATTTATCTCTGAGTTCATTGAAAAAGGTGATAGCAAAAGTTGGATCAACTTCATCATATGACTAAGTAAAAGTGGAAATATTAGTACAATATTAAATTGTCCAACATTGATGATTTCAGAATTTAGATCTAAATAAACAAAGAATTATTTGAAAAATGAGAATAGAAATAAAGTATTAGGTTCGTAATATAGATTGAGAGTATTAGCATTTGGATCTCACCTGGCCCTTAACATGGTATGCATCAAATCCATCGTTTCCGTCCCTTCTTGTTACCCTTCTAAAAGCAGCCATGGAACTAAAACTTGAACCTTAGATTTAAAACAATTGAAAAAATAATTTTAGAAGAGATTTATTTTGAACTGAAAATGTGTAAGTAAGAGTATTGTTAAGTTGATATATTTAAGATGTTGAAATGAAGAGTAGAAAAAAAACAGTAATCCGGTCCACCTCCACCTTCGGTACGCCACCACCACATTCATGTAGAAGAGGATCGAGACTCGTGCATGATGGACTCGTGCATGATGGAACTCGTTGTAGAGGAAGGCACTCGAAGTAGAAGACCTGTGAAGGGCCACACTGGTGTTCATTCTGGATAGACTTAGACGCTTCTAGGAGGAAATGGGCCATATGCGCCTAGACAACCCTAGTAGAGAAGACCTATTGAGAAACCGGAGCAGTTTTGCCACATGTGATTTTTTACTTCAATTTTGGGTTCATATTATTCTCAATTGAATAAGACATATTGCTTGGTTATGCAGTTCTCTTTTGCTTTTATTTGGGGTCATATTTTGCTCGATTTAATGAGGCTTGCTACTACGAGTTCCATTACCCATTTCACTTAGCCAATTTTTTTTTTGTTTTTAAAAGGAAAATATTTAATACACCCCCAATTTTAGAAGTCTACACTCTTGTTTGGTTTTAAATTTTTTCCTAAAATATTGCTGTCCTTACTTACCTCTTGGTCTAATTCTAGATTAGTTAGCCCCCTTTCAATGGACCGTTGGAGTGGGGTTGGAGACCACTAGACTAGAAAAGCCTACACCATTTGGTCATTTTTCTTCACTCCCAACCGTTGATTTATTTTGGCTAAAAAAAAAAGAAAAAGCATAAGAGAAAAGAAATAGAGACACACAACTGCAATTAATATGTCCGAGTTTTTTTTAGATAAGCAATGCTTTCATTGAAGAGAGAGTCTGAGCGCCAACCCTTACAATAAAAACTTAAAGGAAGGGGGAGAGCTCTCAAAACCTCATTGGCCAAAAACCCATTGGGAAAAAGACTCAGCGAGGAAAAAGAGTACCCCGTGCAATAAGCACAACAGTGACTAACTCGTTGTTTCTCCCCCTCCTAAAAAACACATAAACACCAAGCGTACATTACAGTTATTACAACATATTCAAACATCCCATTGGCGGCTATACCGGGTCGACTAATTCACCCTCGCAGCTTCCGCCTCCTTGCCTTGAACCAACTCCATGCCACGTCCTTAATTCTTGCTATTATACCAGTCACCGAGATCACCTCCCCTTTGAAAATAACTCCGTTCCGTGCTAACCAAACAGTCCAAATAATCGCCATCCAAATAAGATGTCTGGCCCTGGTGCGTTTTTTGCCTTTCACAAACTTTCCAAACTCCATAAAATGGTTGACAACATTTTCCACATCACCCATCACAACCCCCATCCAAGCATAAATTCTCACCCAAATTAATTTAACAACCCAACATGACATAAATAAATGTTCTACTGTTTCCATTTCCCTATTGCATAATATACAATTTATTTCATTTGATGATTGAATTATACCTCTCTTATGTAGCTCAAAACGAGTAGCAACCCGATGCAACAACACCTTCCACGCGAAGATTTGAATTTTAGACGGAGCGTCACATTTCCATACCAAATTGCATGCTTCAGCTGTCGCGGGCAGCAAAACCGATCCCACTGCAGAGGCGTTTGACAGCAACTCGTAACACTTCTTGACCGTAAAACACATCGCCGAGTCGGAACCCAAAACCACCGCCCACGCTATTGCCGAGAGCACAGTGACAGACTGCGGCATTGGCCGCAAATTCTCGGCAGCAGCAGATCGCACTGCTTCAGCCGAGCCGATCATCGCGCGAATTATGCGTTGCATAATTTCTGCCCAATTCCAATTCCATCGGCTTCCCGATTCCGTCCAATAAACGTGTTCCTCTACCGTAGCTTCCTTGGACCTGCAGCAATCAAATAATTCCGGGAATAAATCAGCTAATATGTCCGAGTTAGAGTGAAATTGGTGAGAGAGAGGCAAAGAAGTGCGGGAGAGATAATTCTTGGATGATATTTAGGTGGGTGGTTTTTTTTACCTTCCACTATGAATATATTATTTTCCAAGTAGGATTAAAATGAAACAAAAATTACAAAGAGTATTGGGAGGTACACTACTAAAACTAATGGTATATCTAATAATTCCACTTTTGGAATTCTTTGCTAGTCCACAATCATTTATTTTCGGACGAAGAAACATTGGGAACCTCTTTTTTTTTCGACAAAAATATTTGGATCCTTTATTAGTCCAAAATCAATTGTTTTTGGGTTTTTTTAATACCCCCACCCCTTTCCAATCTACCCCCACGTACCCTACAAAAAGATCAAAATACCCTTAATAAAATTTAAAAACCCCAAAATATCCTCACAGCTTCAAAATAATAATAATATAGAAATCGTATATACACCCCCACATCGAATATACCATTTGTGGGTGTATATACGATGAAAAAATTAGAATATATAAACTCACAAATGGTATATACGATGATGTATATACAATGTGGGGGTGTATATACGATTTCCATATATATATATATTTGTAGTCAAATAAAAATTAATTAAATTATTAAAAAAATTAAAAGTATATATTTTAAATAAAAATAAATTAGATACAAATAATTTAGGCTAAAAATAGGTTTAGATTGTAGTTCGTTAACAAGTGACGATGTTATACGTCGAACGAATAATTTAGGCTAAAGATCCAGTTTTCGGGCAACCTACTCCGATTGTAATAAAACCACAGCCATTAAATCCAAAAAAAATCAAGGATCAGAACTCCGCTAGAAGGGACTTCTAACGGGACAAATGGCTCAAAATCCCAAATTTCATCGTTTACTATTTTTTATTAATTTTTCATAGTCTCCAAAAAATCTAAAAAAATTTGCATAGCCTTATTATGGTTTTGTTAGATTTTTAGTGGTGTTTTTATAATTTTTTGATTAATTTTGACTCTTTAACAAATTTTTAGCAGCCTTTTAGTAACCTTTTTTTTAAATTTAAATAAAATACAATTTTTTTAAATACAAATCGTATATACATTAGATGGGGGTATATACGACTTTGAGTATTTATAGGGTCGTATATACCCCCACCTGATGTATATACGATTTTATTTTTAATATGGTGGGGGTACACTTTCCTCAAGTCGTATATACCACAACTTCATGTATATACGATGGATTATATACACACACACACACACACACACACGATTGGTTATATTTAAAAAAACGTTTTTAAGAGTATTTTGGGGTTTTTAGGAGTATGTGGGGGCAGATGGGGAAGTAGTGGGGGTACAAAAAAAAACCTCGTTTTTGGACTAAGAAACATGGAGCACGATAATGGCCCAAAGCAAAACTACACAAACCGCAAAATAATTAAGGCCCATACTTCCAACAACCGTCTCCCTACTTATTGGACACTCCCAACCCTCATTATTTCAAAAATACCCTCATGTGAAACGCCCCCACGCTGCATTGTGACTTGGTTCAGAAATATAGTACTGTACCTATTAAAAATCTTGCAAATGGGGATGCCAGAAAAAAGGGGATGCAAACATTTCATTAATATCATTTTGGTCTTTTTGCAGGGTTTGGGGTGTCCAGTGAGTAGTTGTTGGAAGGAAAGTGTTTTGAACAAAACTCAAGAGAGAGTAAATACCTCACAATAGCGAATCCGAGGTGACTCCAAGCCAATCCGAGATGACTTCGAGCATGTCCGAGTTGACTCCAAACCAGAGCGAGAGAAAAAGGGGGAGGGGGGGGTCGCCACCTGCGAGCACTTTGATGCCCAAATAAGTTCATAATCAAAATGGAGCATATGAGAGGAGTGGAGAAAGCATACCAGATTTTAGAGGGCGGAGTGGTATATATAGTGTTGCAACTAAGTTGCTTACAATTGGGCTCATACACTACAAAAAACATTGGGTTTAGCGAGGGAACTATCAGTGGCTAAAAGGCCTTATTCGGTCGCTAATTACCATTAGCGAGGGACCAATTCGATTTAGTGAGGGAACTATCGTGCAGCATAGTTTGAAATTGGCGCCTTGCATTTAGCGACTGAAAGTCCGTCGCTAATGGCCTTATTTTCGTCGCTGATTGTCAAGTTTGCGAGGGGCCCTTTTCCCTAGCTAATTTTGTCGCTAATTCCTAGTTTTGCGAGGGACCTATGTTCCCTCGCTAATTGCCCTTTTTTTGTAGTGATAAGCCCATTATCTAGCCAAAGAACAAAAAACATTATAAATTTCTAACAATTAATTTAACTAAATTATTATAATATAGAACCAGCATAATTTAGTGTTTGACTCCTAAGAAGTTTACATTTTTTCTTGAAAGAAAGAATGACAAACAAATAATATAAAAGGTGATGGTAAACTAATACAGCCTTTTTGATGAATGAAAACTTACACACATGATATATATTATGAGGAATAAAATCTTTTTATTTGACAATGACTGAGGAATACAATTTTTTTCTTAACAATAAGTGAGGAACACAAATTTATATGATTTTGTATACTTCTTCTAATAAATACTCCTAAAGATTATTTTTTTCCCAAGTACCCCTTTATGAAATGATATATAATACATAGAAGTATGTGCAACTCGTTAATATAAACTAGAAGTATACTGGTGCGTATGCACGGGTAATATCATATTTTTTGTATAAATAGATTTAGACAGAATTCAATTATAATAAAACTTTCAAGTTATTTAGAAATAAATTTTTACAACTTTAGCATATTTTCTCCATTTAACATTTTTAATCGTTACAAAATACATTTTATCAATCATAAAATTATAATAACAACATGTAACATTTTCCCGTTGTATCTCAGATGCAGAAAATAAAATAATTATTCTGACAATTTGTAACGTTTCACCATAAAAAGAAATAATAGTAATAAAATAATAGCAACAACATATAATGTTTAGGTGTTGAAACTAAAAAATAAAATATAAAAAATAATATTTTCGATATTATCTAGTACTTTCTTGTCGCGGATCAAAAGAAAAATGCTCATTTAAACGAAATAAAGATATGCATGAAAATAAATATAAAAATAATTATTTTACATTTCTCCGTAAGAAATCAAAAATAATGAAATTATATCAACATGTATTGTTTACCTGTTAAAACTCAAAAGAAAGATAACAAAGTTTTGTAAAAAGACAAAATATTTATCTATTGCTTGTCTTTCTCTGATGGAAAGGGTTTCGGTCTAGTCCCCTTCGCTTTTCTCTGTCTTTTTCATTTTTTCATTTTTTTAATAAATTTGGGCACTCTGTCTGTTTGTTTTTAAAAAAAAATCCGTCCAATACTTTAGACATGGGTAGTTAGGTATTTTTGGTAGTGGTTGAGTTGATTAAATAGATAGTTAGTGATTAGTGTTTCGATTAAATAGATAGTTAATGATTAGTGTTTTGATTAAAAAGATAGTAGATAAATTAAAAATAAAATGTGGAGAGAGAGAGAGAGAGAGAGAGTAGAGGTGGGAGGAGTAGAGAGAAAATTCAGAAAGATAAAAGTTGAGAAAGATGAAAAATAGTAGGTTTTAAATTTGAGATAAAAAATTTAAAAGATGATGTAAGAAAGTGAGATCCACAAAAATAAAATATGTGATAAAATAATAATAAATTTCCAATGTTGTCCTCAAAAGAGGGAAAAATGAAGACGACAAATTGGTAATTTGATCAGCCAATTATTTTATTAAATTGTTAGTTGATTAGTTGATACTTACTTTAAATTAGGGTAAAAATGAAAACTTGAAATTAATGCACTTGAAAATTGATGTGTTTCTTATAATTTGCACAATAAAACAAGACCATTTTGTTTGTATGTATTCACTCTTTTTGAAAAGCGAGATACTAATACAGGTTTAATTAGTACTCATTTTGTTCCACAATATATGTCGTTTTGAGTTAATTTACACATACCAAAAAGAACAATAAATGTTGTTGGTTTTGATGGAAATATTTATCTTTTTCCTAAAATACCATTAACTATTTATTATTCCATTCCACACATTTATTTCTCCGCAATAAATAGTTAAGAGTATTATTGACAAAAAAATAGTTAATGATGCATTGAACTTTGAAAACGATAAGTAAAATGAAACAAAATAATTATTTAAAAAACACACTTATTGTGAAACAGAGGGAGTAGTATATATTGTCACTGTAAATTTTTTGACACCAACGATCAATAAAAATTCAGGATATAGATTACTTTTAAGGCAGTTAAGATAAAGTCAATTTTTTTCTATTAGTTAAGTATCAATTCCAAGTGAAATGAGTAAGTATGAGCAATTACATGTAGTTGGTTTATATCTATTGTGAGCGTCTATTATTACTAGTAACTCACCGGTAACTCGGCAGTCGGGGTGTTCAAGTTTGCATGAGGCATACTAATCTGGTCCATATTTAAAGAAAATTTTGCAGTTTTAGATTCATTGAATAACTGATATATCTGGCCTATAATATATGAGCGAACATCAACCAATGTTTAAAAATTGAACCAACCGGAGTGGTTGATCTGATTAAACCATGACCCGACACCTTATACAGTTCGGTTATGTCAACAGTTTTATCTGATTTTGCGCGGTTTTAAGAGGTTGAACCATGCTCGGAAGTCTCGCCGGTTCAATGTCCGATTGGGCTTTCCAAACATTGACATCAATTATTCAATAAACTTAAAATTGTAAATTTTTCTAATAATAGAAACTAGAGGGAGAGTAACTTGGTTGGATTTTATGTTTAGTTTGGTAAAATGAGCATTTTCTTGATAATGGTGAAATGAACTCTTTGTTGGAACATTTTTTTAGATATTAGTACGAGATATAAAATCATATAAATTTTTGTGTTTTATTAATCGAATGCAATCACGTAGTTAATTATTTTTATTTTTCACATTTTCTATTCCGTTTTTTTAATTTGTGCTGTTAGGAAAAAAATTTGTTTCTTTTGAGGTTGTATTATCTAAATAAAAAATATCAAAATTGCATCTCTTTTGTAAAAAAGTAAATATCACATCCATCAAATTTGATTGCTTTTCCTTTACTGAGTCCTTGATTTATTTTTCTGAAAAAACAAAGAAAAAAACCAAGAGGAAAGAGAGGAAAACACACAACAACAAGCAATATGATTGTAAAATTAAAAAAAAACAAGCAATATGAATACGAGTGAGAGTGGGTGTGATGAGAGTATGAGAAAGAGAGGGAGAAAGAAGTGTGTGTCAAAGAGAAAACGGCAAAAATTTGACACCTTCATAAATTAGTGTTTGACAATTGACTCAGCCACGAGGGAATGATGCCTCAATTCAAGACAGAAAACCTTCAACCTCTTATTAAACACTTACAAAAAAAATTACATGCATTTACCTAATCCAAATGAAACTAGTGGGAGATTTGAACCTAAAGTTTGTCATATATTCCATCATAAAAATTTAATTCTGTAGCAAAATAAGAAACATAGAAGCTTTTTTCTTCCGTAACAATTCGCCGGAGCTGATCATGGATCCTCAACCTGAACCTATTAGTTACATCTGCGGAGATTGTGGGATGGAGAATACCCTGAAGCCAGGTGATGTTATACAGTGTCGTGATTGTGGTTACCGTATCCTTTACAAGAAGCGCACTCGTCACATTGTCCAGTACGAGGCACGTTGAAGAGAATTGATGCGATGCGATGCGATATTGGCGAATAATTTCTGTGAAAAATCATTAAAATGTTCAAAAATTGATTGAGCACCTTTCCACCTTGTGCTTGGTTATCAGTTTACAAGTTTGATGAACTCCATTTAGTACTGGAATGCCTTGGTTAATTACCCTGTGTGATTGCATTTTGCTGGAAAAAAATTGAAAAAAGTAAACAGAGGGTATTGAATGTATCCTACTAGAATCGGAGGTGTATCTAATAGTTCCCCTTTTTTTTTGGTGAACAATAGTTCCCATTTTGGAATCATTTGTTAGTGCAAAATCATTTAATGTGACGAAAAAAAAGGGTTTTTTTTTGGACCCCCACCCTCTCCCCTTAAACCCCCACCCACACTGAAATCCCCAAAATGCCCTTTGTTATCTATTTTTTTTTTTTAAAAAAAAAGGCTCATCGTATATATGTCATTTGGGACATATATACGATGAACCTTAATTTTTATTTTTTTTAATTTGTAAAAAAAAATTTAACGGTCATGATTTCACTTTAAAAGTTGATCAACGAAATCAACGGTTGATAATCTTTTACCTCATCTATAAATACTCACTCCCACCATCACTATTTTCACACCAAAAATTCAACTTCCTCCTTCTCTCACACAACACAAGTGAAGATGATGCAGGCTTCGCTAATGTCATACTACGAGTCTTCTTCCTCACTCGCGTTCATTCTAATATGGGATTTCTTTGATCATCGGGGCATCATCTTGAAAGATGATGGTATAAGTTTCGATGGGAGAGATGTTATTTCGTGTAAAGTTAAAACACGATATATCATTTTTCGCTCTTAAGCGAAACTCATGCGGATGGTTCAACCGAGAACAGCGAGCATGATATAATTCGTATCGTTTATCGGAAACCGGAATGGGTGATGGAGGTCTTCACTTTTCTGCCGTGGATGTCAACACCGAGGATGACCTCCGACAGATGATGTCCAATCATATTATGTTTAAATGGAAGAGTTACATTCATCTGTACGTCGAAACCAGAAGGACCGTCGCTGAGATCCTTCGTCGATTAACTCCACCAGCTCAGTAGTTTCTATTGTATTTTCATTTTATTTGTCTATTTTTATTCTAGTTGTTTATGTTGTATCGCTTGTGTAACTTTGTTTTATCGAATCAATGAAATCAAAAATTCAAGGAAACTTGTAAAATAAAACATCCGAAAAAAGTTAATAATAAAGTGCCAATATAATATCAAATACATCAAAAAACAAATAAAAAATCCCTAACGGCGTCGCCCTCGTCCCCGTCGTCTAAGCTCCCTAGCAACGTCATCAGGTGCTGCCATCCCCACCAGCCTATGGAGTGTCCGATACGCCCGACTGCCATGCGTGATCTCGCCATCACGAATCCCCTCTCTAAAAGCGGTCACAACCTCCCTCATCCAGTCAGGATCGTCGTAGCGTAGCTCAGGGGAGGGTGTCCAGGCCTGAGCTCTAGGTGATGGTGGAGCCGGTAATAGTCTGGGGATAGAAGCCCAGACGTATCACTGTAAGTACCTACGTACAGTCTGATCCGGCCGCTGAGCAACCCGAGTAGTGCGCATGATGTCCTCCATAGATGCCATGAAGTGGACGATCCGAAAAAGACGCGATCGAAGATGACTCGGACGACCACCGGAGAGGTCACGCGAGATGATCCGAGTGTACCCAACCATCGCGCAGCACCTATCGGGCATGTACGGAACTCTCAAGTCGGCCCGGTGATGAAGCCTCTGTAGAGGAGATGCGCTCAAGTCTACCGGCCACTCCTCTCTCAAATGGTCGCCAGCAGACATCCTCGGCCTCGGCTCATCAAGCATCCTCTCAGTAGTGGGTGAGCTGTGTGGTCTCGACTTCTTCTCTCTGTAGCGCTGACCCGGTGGCTCCGCACCGGGATATGACCACCAACCTCTCCGCCATCCGAGGAAATACCACATAATCCAAGCACGAAATGCAAAAATAAACAACATATTTAATTCACAAAATTTTACCAAACGTCAGTGTGATTTAACAAAAGTACAAGAAGTTAAAATGTGTACCTGAAATAGGCTGGCATACCCTCCACACTGCTGCGTAGTCCTCAAAGACGCAGTGTTCAAGGACTCATACATGGCAGCTAGTGCACCTGCACCCCATGCATAGCCTCCAAGAACATCTCGCACTCGGATCATCGGGTAGATCACCCACTTAGCCTCACACGTCTCCGGTCTTCGTAGTGAAGATACCGTAGGTCGGCCGAAGCAGATAAGCCCTCACAGAGAATGGTGATGTCACCCCCTCCTCCAAGTTACGCTCATAAACCTGCTCCGGCCATTTGAAGTTGTAATACGGACCCCACGAGTGTTGTTAGCAGCCTCAACCCGTGACACACCCAGATATGTCTCAAAGAAGTCGTGTGGCATACTCCGAGCTCACAGTGATGGCGGGAGGTGTGGCATAATTCCCCTGGATGGGGAGGTGCAGCAAGCAAGAGACGTCATCGAGTGATCGTCATTTCACCAAATGGCAAGTGAAATGACGAAGTGTCGAGTGCCATCTCTCGATAAAAGCCGACAAAGAACTCATGGTCTCTCGTGGCGTGGCGATCACCGGAGAAGTGGGGCCAATCTGGAGTCCCGCACCACAAGCAGCGCCAAGTAGGTCGGGTAATGAAGATGGAGTCTAGTATGGACTTTGTTGCCATGAGCCCATACTTTGACAACACACGATACTCTGAAATAAAAATAAATAAATAATGTAAGCAAAAAAAGTGTAGACTATGTGAGTTAAATAAATTATTTAAGCAAAAATGTAAAACTTAAAGGTCAACGAGTATAGAATCGCAGACATGATCCGCCGGATCGGTGAAGAGAGAGGCCTCGTGCTCCTCAGCCGAGGCCGAGGGTGATCCTCCTCCCGATGCCCCCGATCCTGCTGGGTGCTCCTCATACATAGATCGTCCGAGTAGTAAGTATCACCTGGGCCGCGCTCCGCGATACTCGGGAGGTGGGGATGGTAATGAAGAGGTTGAGGATCGTACTGAGGATACTGTGGATGATACCGAGGAGTAGGCTGGGAATGATACTGAGAAAATGGCCTCCCTCTATGCCAATCCTCCTGCTGAGTCTGCTGCAGGTAATCCCCAAGATAGAAAGCTCCAGCGTCCTGATACTGAGCTGCGTCATGGTGCTTTCGCTTGGCTCAGGTGATACTCATCCGTTTGATCTGTCTCTGTCTCCTCATTTGAAGCATGGAGTCGATTATGCCTCCGAGTCCTCGTGACTCGAGCGATGAGATGACTCCCCTCTCTCCGATAGGAGATACCTCGCGTCTCCCTCTATGCCTACCGGACACTGCAAGCAAAGGAAAAAAAAATTAGTAAAAATAAATAAATTAAATTGCTCATCGTATTTACATCAAAAAGGGTGTATATACGATGCTTACTATTTTGCTCGTCGTATATAGGGTCTTCTGGGCGTATATGCGAGTGGTGAATTTCTGGCTAATCGTATATACGCATTGACAGGGGTATATACGGTGAGTAAAAACTTGCTCGTCGTATATAGGGTTGTGGTGGGGTATATGCGATTGGTGGATTTCTGGGCTGATCGTATATACGTCTCTGTGGCGTATATGCGAGTGAAGGTGGTCAAACGTAGGTATGACCAATTATGTGAAGAAATGGTGATTTTGTAAACAGACAGGGGTATTTTGGTCTTTTCATATGGTGGGTGGGGGGTTTTAAGGAAATGGGTGGGGGTCCAAAAAAAAATTGGAATCATTTGTTAGTCCAAAAAATGAAGGATTTTAATTTACCTACCCCCGCTCTTATACCTCAGACACCCACATTTATCCAAAGTTCTCATTTTTCCCCTCAAAAACTTAAAAAACACGAAAAAAAAAAAAACTTCAATTCCTCACATACTACTCAAACCACAAAAGTATGTATTTTTTTCTTTCTCGAATTATCTCCTTAAAGATAAATTCGGAATTAATTTTGCATTTCAGATTTATCTTCTAGAGATAAATCCATAATGAATACCATGATGGCATCTTCATATGTGGTTTTCATGGATCCATTGGGAACTCTAACATTTTGCATGCTGAGCTTGTGGCCTAGTTTCATGATATTGAGATGTGCTGGGAATTTGGTTATAAGAAAATAAAGTATTATACATACTCCTTGTAAACTAGTATCAATTTAGAGTTGCATAACGAGAATATTAATGAAGTGACTTTTGTATATTTTGTTTTTAAAAATGTATATTTTGGTTTGACTTCCAATATGAAAATGTTATATGTTTTTGGTATAATTTCATTATTTTTGATTTCCAATTGGGAACATTACACGTTGTCGGAATAACTATGTTCTATATTTGGTCTTTATAGTGTCTTTTTTCTTTTATAAATAAATGTTCATCTTTTGAGTCCCGACAAGAAAATAATTTCGGCTTATAATTTTGTTGCCTTACAGCAGTCCCGACGAGAAAATATTATATATTATCGGTATAATTATAATTACTTTTTATATTTTTTTTTTTATATATATAAAATATATATATATATATATATATATATATATATATATATATATATATATATATATATATATATATATATATATATATATATATAGTCAGTACTAGAAGTACTCCAACCTAATTACACGAGTTTAGCTGCTACTGATTTCAGTCTTAATACAATATAGTGGAGAAGTCCACCAACTAGAAATTAAGGCACCATCTACAACACCTTCTTTACCTAGATACCAACCTCAAGATATATATTAGACTTTATGAACTACATTGGGAATCTCGGCTACCCTCTTTGAAAATAACAATGTTTCGTTCATTCCAAATCAATCACATTGTTGTCATCCAAAAGACTAATCGCAGATTTTTCATGATGTTGAGATGTGAAATCTGATCCAAATAAGCCTAAATGTGCTGAGACTCATGAAAGTCTAGATCATTAAAACTTCCCAACTAACTTAGTACTTCTTTTCACACACCTTTGGAAAAGGCGCAGTTGAAAAACGTGTGATTAACAGATTCATCCTGAGTGGTGCATAAGAGTTACCTACTTTTTATATTTAATATTCATGAATATTTTTAATTTTTGTAAATGATTATTAATTTTGCTTGAGTACCGACGGGGAAATACTACTATTTCCGATATAATTATTTTTATACTTTCTGTTCGTGAATGTCTTTATCTTTTATAAATGATTATTTTGCTTTTTAGGTCTCAATACGAAAAATTGCATATTATTAGTCTAATTATTTTTATATTCTTCCTTTATAAATATTTTTACTTTTTATTAATAAATATTATTTTAAGAAAGGGAAACATTATGTGTCGGTATATTTCCATTGTCCTTGGCATAATTATATTCATTGCTTAAATGTTCTCACTCTTTCTATTTTTTCAGAGAACTAAAAGACATAACCATAGTTGTTAATAGTATTTACCCGTGCATACTGTTGTGATGAAATAGTAGTGCAAGTATACACTGTCTAAACAAGTAATAAAGGATAAATGAGATCGTTCCCACGAGGAATTAAGCTTAACTTTGAGAGTTTAATTTGATTAACAATTTAGTGAGGAAAGTAGATGACACACAAGTTTTGGGTAACATAAATAGTATTGAAAAGTAAAGGGTAACGTGAAATCAATGATGAGAACAAGCTGAGATGCATTCACTACAGTAGCTTCATTAATATGCAATATGTTCAATGCTGCAACATTAGGTGCTGCAGCAATAAGATGTTATTCTCTCGAATACTTCCCACTAGGTTTCATTGCAAGAGTTTATCTCTAAACCCTAAAGAAGTACCTCCTAAGCTGCTTGAGCACCGACAGTATTTACCTTATGGGTTATGCTCTCCTATCTCTAGGGTTAAGCAAAGAACATCAAGATCTCTCGTTAATGTCCACTACCCATATTACCTTGTGAGATTAAGTTACAAACCATCTCTGAATTTATAAATGCTATTTAGAATAGACGGCCAATCCTACTCTAAAATGGAAATATTGTCACACACAAGGTAAAATGCACAACATTAAAAATACTTCATTAATCACATAATAAATCTAGCTACATCAGATCCAGCATCTCAACTATGAGTATTTAGCTCATATTGAGCTTACAAAACATGGAAAATAACTTAAACAAAAGAGTAGAAGTCATATTACAAATTTCAAGGTAAGAAATGATACTATGAAGAGAGAACAGTAAAAGAGCTCCAATGGTGACAATGGATATCTGATCCAGCTCTTCTAAGTAGAAGTCCACCAAGAGAAATGTAATTCCAGTGATGTTATCGCAATGGTCTCATCAGTGTATCAAATTTAGTAACGAAGGTGAGCTAAGCACGCTCTGAGGAGCTATCTCTAAACTTCCTCTTGACGGCAGAGCATCGACAGAACCCCCTTAATGAGGAATAGAAACTTGTTTATATAGTGTCTCCTTGCATGCAACCCTAAAAATGATCTCTTTTTGGGAAGTGCGTCCTAGGTTAAAGGGAAATTGTGATAAATCCACATGAGGTCATATCTTTCTGTGCCATACAGCTCTGACACCTGTCATTTCCTTGTTTTCCGTGTTTTCCGCGATTCCGTGAGCTTTCTCTCTCATCTAGCGCAATTTCACTATTGCGCACGCACCTGTTGCTGCAACACTTAAACAAAACACAATTAAATGCACAAAGGGCACAAATATGTCCAATTCAAACCAATTCAATCCTGCACCATCAATTCTAACCTAAATACTTATTTACAAGCTAATTCACACGACATGCTTATAAATTCACTTAAAAACAAGCTTAGAAAGCAAGTAATAACTATCATAAATGAGGGTTATCACATACGCACATGTGATACTGAATTTGTTATAATTTGCTATGAAATTATAAATACTTTAAAAGTTGCAAAATGTAATAAAAGAAAAAGGGAAAACTTGATTAAAGACTATATTCTCAAATTTCTTAAAATAGTTGCGTTTGAAAAAGTTTAAAAAAGTCGGTATCTTCTTATAATATATAATGGAGTAAAAATGAAGAAAAAGGAAAATGAAATTTTAGGTAAAATATGCACCTTTATTGGTACTCCCATTGGCACTCACGTTGGTGCTCTCGTGCCTCTCTCGTTGGTACTCCCGTTGCCGCTATGGTTGCCGATCACATTGCCAGTCTCTCGTTGCGACATGTTTTTACTCATTTTTTCTATATGATTTAATATTAATATAATCATATTCATTTAATTATAAAAAAGTTATTTTGTAATTTTTGATAGTGGTTAAAGTTTTTTACAATTCTTAGTGGTTAAATTGATTGATTTTAATAGTTTTAATAGAGGGATTATAGTAAATTGACATCGTATTGTTATAATTTGCTACGAAATTAATAATGCGCTGAAAGTTGCAAAATGTAATAATAAAAGAAATAGGAAAAACTCGATCAAAGACTATATTTCAAATTTATTTAAATAATTGTGTTGCAAAAAGTTAAAAAAATGTTGGTAGGTTATTATAATATTAATAATGGAGTAAAAATTTAGAAAAAAGAAAATGAGATTTAATATAATATATGCACCCCCTTGGCGCTCTCATAGGCTCTCCCGTTGGCGTTTCCGTTGACACTCCCTTTGTCGATTTCATTGTCAGTGTCTCGTTGCCACTCCTATTGTCACTCCCCGTTGTTGCCATCTTAATTTAACTTTTTTAAAAAAAAAGTTATCTTGAAATTTTTTATAGTGGTTAATTTTTTTATTTTTTTTTTACAATTGTTAGTGGTTAAATTGATTGTTTTAGTAATTTTTGGTACATTATATAGGAAATAGTAATTTTTAGGTTATTTAATATTAATTTAGACATTTTGATTAAATTATGATATTATGAAAAAAGTTATTTTGGAATTTGTGATAGTAGTTAATATTTTTTGTATGATTGTTTAGTGGTTAAATAATTTGAGTAGATTGTATTAAATAGTAAATTGTAGATAATTTAATATTTAATTAATAATATTATTTAAATTAATATATTAATCAAAATGTTATTTTTGAAATTTTGTTAATTGATTGAAGTTTTTTTGACAATTGTTTGTAGTTAAATTGATTTGTTTTAGTAGTTTTTGTAGAATATAAATATAATAACTAATAAAAAAGTTATCTATAAATTTTCAAAAAAAAAACCTGACACTGCGTCAACAATGTAGTCAGCGCGTCAGCGCTCTTTGACTGCGCGTCAAAGAAAAGTTGAAAAGCTATTTTTTTTGTCGTGTAGTGGTGAATTTACCAAAATACCCCGAGTTTTGGACAAATGACAAAATTCAGATATGTCTACTAAGGTCACTTTGCTAACACTTAATTTTACTATATTACATATAAATGTAAAAATTTATTTTATAAATAAAATGTATTTAAAATATACATTTTTTGGTTACAACAAGGAAAATATCTGTAACGATCCAGACTGCTTTTCAGCATGTTTTGTCCTCACTCACACGCTTTCGAGGAAACTTTCTAGAAGTCGCCCATCACACTACTACTCCAAGTCAAACATGCTTAACTGTTGAGTTCTTATGTTCGGGGTTCCCAAAAAGATAATGCATTTGTTAGTAAATGTAGTCCAAATGAATTCTTTTTAAGGCTTCCTCCAATTGTACGGTCCCAACCTGCACCACCTCATGATTCCTCTCATTCTGGTGCATAATCAATTCATTCACGCGTTCCTAAGCCTAGAATCGTGATAGAAGCCACTCATTTTCCATGCTCTGCACCAACGATCACTCGCTGCCCTCGTCGGCGTCAAGCATCACATGAGATGAGGAGGCATCTAGCATGGCAATGACTTCTTTTACCTCAGAATCACACCTCCTAAGTGGGGGGGAGTTGCAGGTTGAAGAAAAAAAATGTCCAAGAGGAAGTGAGGAAGGCCCTTGTAGTTGAACTCAAACAATTGCCCTTGTTAAGAGTCCCACATCGGATGTGATATGACCTGAAAAAGAGTTTATAAGTGGGTGGCATCCCTCATCTTACAAGCCGGTTTTGTGGGGTTGAGTTAGGCCTTAAACCACATTCTAAGATGGTATCAGAGCCAATCCAAGATCAGTTGGGCCACCCGCTATCGGGACACTCGGGTCACGCTCCAGTTGTCCAGTCCTGGGCGTGAGGGGGGTGTGTTAAGAGTCTCACATCAGATGTGATATGGCCTGAAAAAGAGTTTATAAGTGGGTGTCATCTCTCACCTTACAAGCCGGTTTTGTGGGATTGAGTTAAGCCTTAAATCACATTCTAAGAACCCTCTCATTTGAAATATGTGTTCATTGGTGAGGGGAATGTGTATCACGCTATTATTAATTTTAACTTGAGTCAATTGCAAATGGAAAAGTTACTTAGAATCTTGAAAGAACATAAGGGTGCTATTCGTTGGTCCATTGAGGATTTTAAGAGAATTAGTCATTCATTTTGCATCCATAAGATCCTCATGGAGGAAGATCATAAGCCAATGGTGAGAACAGAACTACAATTATTTTGCTAGTTTGCATTAAAAAAACTTTTAAAGAAATAAAAGAGATACTTATATAAAGACAAAATAGGGGTAAGTAAAAAAAAAGGACAAAATAGGGGAAAGGAAAAGGAAAACAGATTCAGTTTCGGCTTGACCTGATCTAGCAACTATTATGAAAAAGTGACCAAATTTTATATGAATGATCCAATTATAAAATTGACAATGTGACCATTTAACTGAGAAGTTTAAGAATTTTCATTGAACAATCATGGTTAAACCCTCGAACTAATTAAGATGTAAAAAAACACTACAAAAAATAAAATTGTTTGAAATCATACTTTGGCTATGTTTGGCAATGCCCAACTGTTAGTTTATAGTGGATTCGCTAGTTATAAGTGTTTGACACAACTAGCTTTTAGCATTTTTTCATTAGCTTATAGCATTTTCTAAAACGCTACTTCAAATAGGGTTTGAGCTTATAGCTTATAACGTTTCATTTTTTCTCTCAATTTTATCCTCATTACTTTAATTAAATTCGACATTTATCCTCCATTAAATAAATTTCTCTCTCACTTTTAAGCATTAATTACAAATGTCTATTTACGTAATTTTATTTTTATAAGCTACTCCAACCGCTTAAATTTAATCCGCTAGCTATCCACTACTTTATCCGCTATAAGCTAGTTTATCTGCTATCGGTTGTTTTTTGCCGAAAAGAGCCTTTGTTTCTTATGAACAAAATATATACAAAATAAACTACTTACACACTATTATACTTCCTCCAGTCCCTATATATTATAAGAAAAATTTTGGAGTTAATTTTGGTCTCAAATATAAGAAATTATTATAGTTTTTAATGCATATTTATTGCTTAAATACCAACTTTACCCTCATTGAATGCTCTGTCTTTTCAGTTTTCAAGGTGAGTGAGAGTAGTGCACATAAATCTGTTGAGTTGAGTGGAGAGTATTTTGGAGACTTTTAAAAAGACAAAAATTAAATGAGCTCCTTCGTAGTAATGATTTTTGTATTTTCTTCTTATAATAGAGACCGGAGGGAGTATTAAGTAATTATATTCATTTGTTCTTATTAATCTCATTTAAAGTCTAATTTTATTGTCTAAATTACTTCTCATTTTATTTATTTATTACATATGATCTATCCGGTAGAACAAGACAAAAAGTATTTAATTTTTCATCTTCAACATTAAATATAAGAAATTGTCAAAAAGAAGCATTAAATGCTTTCAAAAAAACATTAAATAGTAAAAGAAATTGTCAAAAGAAACATTAAATGCTTTTAAAAAAACATTAAATAAAAGAAATTTTTCATATGCTATTTATTTAATTAATTAAATAGAAGACCCAAATTGTACTTATCATCATATCTCTAATCAACAATAGAGAGAATACATAAATCCATTTTGTTTTGTTTTTACTAAACTGAAGAAGCAGTTACAGCCAGCTAGTTGAAATTTTGTTTTCTTTTGTAAAACTCTGCCGTTTCTCTCATATACAGATGCTGAGCTGTCCCCTGCTGCTGCTCTGCAGTAAAGCAAATTAACAGTTGTTTTTGTTTTTTTTTGACAGTGTAAAAGAATACTACAACACAAGCGAAAGGTCCAAAACTGTAGCACTAGTCTTCTACTACCAGTACTACCTTCAGGTTCAATTCTACACTTTCTTTCTGTTACTCTTATAGTAGAAATAGAAATCGAATCCTTACATTTTTAGTTCAAATCCAAAAATCCATCTATTTCTCTCTCTCACACCCATTTCCTCCTTTCTCTCTGTAACAACTGTAAGTATTTTCCATCCATTTTCACTATCCATAGCTTTTAATTTTACTATTCATTTTGTTAGTATTAGTTAGTTTAGTCTCCTATAATGGGATGATTTGCCCAAAATCAGAAAGGGAATCAAAAAACTCTGGTTTTCAGTCTGTTATGTTCTGCTTTTCCTGATTTAGCTCACAAAAAACCTCGAGCTCTGTGTTGATCTGTAAAAGACTACTTTTTTTTATCATTCCTTTCACACCCCATTTATGGTGTATCATCTTTGTTCTGTTTATGAGATTGACGAGAATGTAAGAAACCACTGAACAATACTATATATACTGCACCTTTTTCAAATTCCCCTTTTTTTATTTTGCTGTATAAATTATTAAAGATGTGAACTTGAAGCTAAAATGAACACCACATGTTGATTTTATTTTTTGGGTATTTTTTATTTTCATGGATGTATAATGGGTATTAACTACGATGATGATTATAAGAGTACTTCTACTACTACTCCTGTATGGTGTTATTTATTGCTTTTACCTGTTATTTCCTTTTGTGGTTGCAACATCCTTTTTCTGAACCTTTCATAATGTGAGGCTGGACTTTTAGTTTTTAGCTTAGCCCCATAAGAAAAAAGATGTTTTTTTTTTTTGCCGTCTTCTTCTTCCTTTCTTACTTTCTAGTCTGTACACTTTTTTTGGGTGTTTATCATTTTCTTGGGAAAGTAGCATAGCATCTCTGTGAATTTTTTGTTAATGAATTTTTTGTTATACAAAATTGTGCTTTTTTGAGGGTAAAAGGGACCCAAGCTTTTCACTGTACTAGCTAAGTCCCACAGGAAAGAGACTCTCATGTTACCTTATAGATTGATGTTGGCTTCCATAAGATTTAAAAATGTTACAAATTGAATCAGAAGTGCAGAAAATCAGAATAGCTTATTACTTCTCAACTCTCTCCTTAAATTTGAGTATTATAAAAAAGGATGCTTTATGGGGTTTAGTTTGATTAGTAATTAGTATCTAGCATTTATGATTTGGAGGTTTGGTTGTTGGTTGGGCTATTATTTTTGTTAAGGAGAGCATTGTCAAATTATGTGGTTTTTTGCCAAATGGTTGGAAGCTAAAATATGTAAAGAAGTCATGATTTGTGGGGTTGTTGTTGTTGTTGTGGGGTCTTATTCAATGACCGACTTCCTGACATTGCTGTGATAAATGAAAATTATTGGAATCTGAAGGTTTCTTTCCCTTATTGAAAATGAAGTTTGATGGTAAGCAAGTACACATTTGTAGGAAGGAAAGCGATCAAGAGTTAAACACATCACATCACAAGAGTAATCAATCACCTAAAGGCATATATGAAATTACTTAAGTGTAAAAGAATACTACAACACAGCACAATAGGTGTGTGTGTGTGTGACTGCGAGATCATGACTTCACATTAATAAGGATTAGGAATTGGTACCACTTTTTTCTATTGCTACGGATCAATGTGTAAAAACTTAAGTAAATACTGTATGGTAGCATACATTGACTAGTTTGGCAAGTTAATAGTAATACACACTTGAAATATACTAGGGAGTTAGATAAATGACTCACAGTATTATTATTATTGATGGTGGGGGACTGCTTCATATCAGCCTCAGAAATTTTACAGCACTAAAATACAGCTATCTAGCTGTATGTGAAGTCATGGATGGGATTTGTGGAACACGGATTTGTTGGATTTGTGTCATTAGCTTCTTTGGTTTGATGAATGTGAACACGATAAGAGTTCTAGTAGAGGCATCTCAGACAGGATGAGATTTTGCCTTTGGTAAATAACATAGTCAAATAATAAATTCACACTGGTTATATAGTTGCTAGTGCTATGAATTTGTTCTGCTTCCAAGATATTTTCTTTGCCTGTTTCAGTTTTTGGTTTTGCTTCTGCATAGGAAAGACCTGAAACAAGTGATTTTGATATTTTTGTTATTCAAAGAATAATCCATGTCTTCCTTTCATTAATTAGCAGTTCTTAGGTTCTATAAAACTTGAGGATTTTACAATCACATCTCTAAGATTCTTAATATGTGTTTTTGAATGGTTGATGTACTGAATTATACAGGTATGTGCTTGATGCTTTTTGTTTCTCCAAATCATTGTTTCTGTTTCTGTGAATTTTTTGACTTGTTTTATCACCCTGATAGGAACATATATGATTTTTCTTTGCTTGAGAAAACTAAACCAGTAACAACTATCATTTGATTGTAGTTTTCAGATTACTGTGATCATTTGTACATGAGTTTGTGATTCCTTCATCATGGAGTGGAACGCGAAATCTCTCGGGCAATGGGATTGGGAACACTTTTTCTTCTTGAATGGAAAACCAACTGAAAATCCAAAGTTACAACCTACAACTGATTGGATTGGTGAGGCTGATAGAGAAATCAATCTCTCGGGTAGTGGTTGTTCGGTGTCCGAACTACTACATGCTTCGTCTTCTAGGAGCTCAAAATCAGCTTCCAACAACTCATCATCAAATGGAGATAGCAAGACATCCATGTTAACTCAAGAAGGTTCTCAAGATGGTTCAACTGGTAAGAAAGAATTGTGTAAAGGAGGGCCTGTTGAGACTTCTCCAACAGCAGAACCTTCTGCTGTTTCTGGTGAACCATTGCTCACACTCAAGCTTGGTAAAAGATTTTACTTTGAGGATGTTTGCAATGGAAGTGGTTCCAAGAAACTCTCTTCCTCTGAGGTTCCGCTTTCAAGTTCAAGCGGAAAGAAATGTAGAAGTGGTCAGAACTTGCTACCTACTAGCTGCCAGGTTGAGGGCTGTGGCCTTGATCTCTCTTCTGCTAAAGATTACCATCGCAAACATAGAGTTTGTGAAACTCATTCCAAATCCCCTATGGTTGTTATTGCTGGTTTGGAACGTCGATTTTGCCAACAATGTAGCAGGTATGTAGTCTTAAGAAACATGTGATGTTTTCCAATTAAAATAACATTGAGCTTTCTGTCTATCTGGTTTGTTTTGAATAAATGTGTTGACGATTTTCACTTAAACTATGTTGTTGAAGGTTCCATTCTTTGCCAGAGTTTGATGATCAGAAAAGAAGCTGCAGACGACGTCTTGCAGATCACAATGCAAGGCGTCGCAAACCTCAGCCTGAAGCAGGGCAATTGAATCCATCAGCTTTGCCTTCTTCTCCCTATGGTACAAATATCAAGAGTAGGGGCATTCCCCTTCCTTAAAAGATTCATTAGAGTATTTCGTACCTATCTATCTAATTTAAATTTTTGTTCTGCAGATGAGAGACAAATAATGGGGCCTTTTGCATTTTCAAGGAATGCTGCAAACTTAGCTTGGCATGAGCATGACATGCACAGAAGCAAGCTCCCCCAGACCAAAGATTTTCTTTTGAAGCCTACAAAAGCCCTCCATAAGATGCCAAATACTATGCTTTCTCATGATTCAAGTGGCCTTCTTGCATCCAAAGGCATAGGAACCAAGACTACTTTTCCAGGTTGTTCTCCTCTTTATTAATAATTGAGTTGAGCCTCATGTTATCTCATAAAATTTAGATACTTCATTTATCACATAGATCAATTAAGTCGCTCACTGGTTTACCGGTCAAATTGATCGTATAAAATGCTATGAATAGTTAATATTGTATCAACCAGTATGAAATCTCAACTGTTCATAATATTTTATACTATATATTTTACAGTAAGTTTAATTGGTACATCGGTGAGGGACTTACTGATACCTCACTCTAGAAATTACGTAGATTTTGACATTTCTCAAGAAGATTGGTTAGTTTACTATTGGTTTCATAAGTAAGGATTGTCTATTGACACAATGGATATTCACTTTGAGAGAATATATGTTACAGGCATAGAAGATCCAAATGGTACCCAAGATGTTAACCGTGCTCTCTCTCTTCTGTCAACCAATTCATGGGATGCATATGAGACCAAGTCTCTTTCACTACAGCACTCGGATCGGACAACTGGTATCACTCAGACTAGGACACACGCAATTACTCAGCGCTCACCTCTTCCTTCCTCGGAGTATTGGCACACTGATCATCATCAACCGGCCAACTCCAGCACCTGTGTGTCGTACTCGGATTACGACAATAACAATCGCTTTCAAGACTTTCAGCTGTTGAATGCACCCTTTGAGTCAAGTTTCCCTTGCAACCAGCTGGACTAAGGAGTATGCTTCTTCAAATGGTTCCAACCTCATTAAGTAACCTAAACTCATATGGTTTGTAACATCTTAAATCTTAATTATATGTTCCAAGGTTGGGGTGTGTTCCCTTTTCCTCCTTTTTATTGTCTTTCCAGATGGAGTACAAACCTAAGACTTATCTAATGTTGAATGCTTGACTTTTATATCTTCTGAACCATGTATCTCTCTACTAGGATTCCGTTTTATAATTGGCATCTTACTTTTCTTACTTATATATATATATATATATATACCTTTCCTCAGAATAGAATTCTTTCCTAAGGGGTTCCTTATCAATGATGAACTCAGACATCATCAAAAGGTGCATTAAGGGATGAGTAGGTTGGCGATTGGATAGACCTATGGTCTTCATCCTCCTTTTGATAAGAGGTTTTTTACAGGGGTAGTGGATTCAAAACCCTGTAAATGGATAGTAGAACCGTCATGAGAGGTTCCAGTATGCGGTTTGGAGGACTCTCTGGCTACAGAGAAGGATCTTCTAGAGAATGACCTTCTAGACATAGCCGTTTTGTAGTCGTCCTCTTCAGATCTAAGAGATCTGGGGATAGTGAAGGAGTTGCTTCTGTTAAACCTAAGGTCAACTCTTCCAGATTGGTGTTAGATAACATCCTGGAATTCTGGTGTTAGCCTAGGTGCTACGGGGGCAGCTTTATCTAGGGTCCAGGTTTCTGGGAGTGTTACATCGCTCCATTGTATAGTTTTAGGCACTATGATATTAGCCTTAGATTGATCAGTGAGAAATAAGATTGTTTCTCCTGATTTCTGACATTTGGTTTTTAAGAAATTGGATCTGACTGAGTTCATAACTTTGTAATGAACCCTGTATAGCAGAGCTATAGGGATAGATCCTTCTTTCATGTCAAAACCATGACACTTAACATTGAGATGGAGAACATCAAGGATGTTCTTATCATCCAAACTTACAGTTAAGTCTGGGAAACAATTGAAATAGATTGGGCCATGAATAAGGCTAGTTTCCACCGTTCCTAGTAAGGAATCATGAAACTGATTGTGACGAGCATCCCTTAAGCAGAGTAAAACTGCTACGTTAAGAGATTCTCTGGTAAGAGGCTTCATACCTACTTGAACACTTCCAATGTGTAAGTAGTTGAAGTCCTTAGCTTTGTGATCTTTCATACTTTTTTCAGAGAGAAGATGAAATTCTTCATCGTCTGATTTGAGTATGAATTTTTGTTCCAAAGTTCTAACTATAAAGTCAGACTTGGAGAAAAAAGATTTTTGATTCATGTAGAGATCCTTATGAGATATTCTAGGGATCTCCCAATTATCAAAATCTTGATTGATATCTTCAAAACGAATTTCTTCTTTGAAGATTTTGTTTGAAAGAGATTGATTTGATTGATTCTCATTACGAGAAGATGACGATGATGAAGATGCAGAGGATTTGCAAGAAAAACGTGAGGAGAGGGCTTTAAACATTTTTATATAAAAACAAATAATTTCCTCACCCATAAGCATCATCGCCTTCACTTGGTTTCTGCAGAAATATAAGTATTAACACATGAACTAGTACTTACCTTCTGGAGCATGCTGTGGAATTAACTGTGTCTTGTTCTAAGATCAGTATAAGGCCAAATAGGTGGATATTAAAGCTTGGATAAAAGAATTATTTTCTAATTTATACTTCAGAGTTTGATCCTTTTATGATTAAGACAATAGGCAAAACATATACTGAGATATATTCAAAAAGAATCGTAATATATAACCAAAAATTCTTTAAATATACTTTCGTTGGATGATCAGTAAACAAAACTTATTTTTGTAAATCTTCCTCTTTAAACAAGGAAAAATTAGGATATATTCATCCCAGCAGGTGGGTAAGGTGGCCGCCCTATCAATCGTCGGGGCTTACGCGCTCGTTATACCGCTCGTTAGTGGGTCCCGATATCCTTCACAAGAATCCTCTGAGTTCAAAGAGTCTTAAAGAATAAGTGAAGTTTTATTTCAAAAAAGTTTTATAAAATGTTTATGATCATCAACTTCCATAAACAGAATAATATGGTTATATAAATAAGTAATTCAAGACTTTGAATATATAACAGGACGCTTAAATAATTGACTTAAGAACAAAAGGAAATATCTGTAAAGAATAAACATAGAGAAATAATTTTCTCATTCATAAAACCATTATGTTTATTGGTTATAAAATAGTAGACAAATTGATTATGGGATTTCTCAGAACTATGTTACAGTTCACTACAAGCATTGGCCACGTTAGTGAAGTTCACATAAGTGTCTTTGAAAATACACCAGTACAAGCTGGTCCTTTCAAGTTTGGCCATAGTCAAGGAGTACACTAATAGTATAACTCTTTAAATAAAACCCCCAGAACAAACTGAGGATTTCCTTGGTCTTATCAATTATGTAAAAATTCAAAAGTTTTACATAAATATCAAAATTATCATCAAAGATTTCACATTTGAAAAGAGGTTTTTCTAAGTTAAAAATCAATTTCAAATTGTCTTCGGCTATTATTGAAAATCAAAATTTCAAAATAGATACCTCTTTTCTTCTAGTTAAAAATTTGAAGAATCAAGTAATCTTAGGAACTCCGTTCATTGAACAGTTTTTCATGCCATTGCTGACACTACAATCACCATGTTCAAGGGTGGTGGTGGAACAGTTTTTCATACCAATACTGGAAGTTATAGCTTCTCCATCTATAAGATCCTTAATATCCTTGGAAGTTATAGCTTCTCCATCTATTTTGGTTTTGAAAGGAGAGGCCATGACAGGGGTAGATTGACTTTGGCTATTAAGCGCAAAAGTGGTTTTTGGTGGTAGTTCAGATTGAACCTTTTGTCCATCCTTTAAATGCCAAACTGTGATGACATCTAAGGTTTTCCTTCCAATTAGGTCATCCTGGAAAGGATAATTGATATTCTTCTTGATGGTATATGCATGAAACCAGTCAAAGAAAGGAATATTATATTTGACATTTTCAAGAAATTTATAGAAATCTTCCTGAATGGACTTTCTATTATTTCCTTGATAATGTTTGAAGAACCATTCTCTATGGAGAGACCATTCTTCAGAATAAAAATCCTTTTTAAGGGAAATTTTATCTATGATAAAAGATTGATTTTGATTGTCAAGATCTTTACTAAGATCTTGATTGTTAAGATATTTACTAAGATCTTGATTGTTGTTTTCAAAAGATTGGCTTGAAGAAAGCATTAAATCAGATGCAGGTGTGAGAATAGGAGACATGAAGGAAAGAGTAAGAAAGTGAGGAAAACGTTGGTTTTAGTAAAAGACTTTAAATTTCCTCACCCATAAGTATCTTCGCCTTCACTTGGTTTCTGCAGAAATATAAGAATTAACATATGAACTAGTACTTACCTTCTGGAGCATGCTGTGGATTTTACTTTGTCTTGTCCTAAGATCAGTATAAGGCTCTGATACCAAGAGGGGATCGGAAGCAGAAGTTAAGTTAAATTAAAGAGACAGAAGGGAAGTAGGTAGCATACGGAATGCAACAAAAATAAATAAAAGAGTGCAGAAAACTAAAAACAGAAATATAACATAGATTTAGGAGGAAAAGCCTTCCATGATTGAGATAGTTCAAGAACTATCTATGAGTTACAAGTTTGAAGATTGAAGATTGAAGAAAGAAGAAGAAGATTGAGCTTACAAGTGCTCTGGCTTCTCACTAGACTTAGGAGAGAAGGAGAGATGTAAGAGAAGTGTGTAAAACTTGTGTGTCTAACACTTGCCTAAGCACACTTATATAGATTGAAAGACAAATAGTAACCAGTTACTAAACTGGAACTGTACACTTAAGTGACCTGCACTGTGCACTGATTGACCTGAACTGTTGGGAATCCAAAGAATTCTGACTTGTTCAGCAGGTTGAGGAGACAAAGGTGAAATAATGGAGCTTTGGATACCATTATGCAAGCTTGTCACCTTCTGATAGTGGGAGACAAGGGGTCCACTGAGGATTGTCCACTAGGCTTTGTCAAAATGCCATAGTGCTTGTCATGATTGTCCATTAGAGAATGGTGATGATCATGCGCAAGCTTGATCAATAATTGGAGATTATGACTCAGCAATTCCTGAAAATAAAAGCTAAGCAATATTGAAAATTTGTTAATTAAAACAATTAATATTAGAACAGTTTTTCATGCCATTGCTGACACTACAATCACCATGTTCAAGGGTGGTTTTTGAACAGTTTTTCATGCCATTGCTGACACTACAATCACCATGTTCAAGGGTGGTGGTGGAACAGTTTTTCATACCAATACTGGTACTACTATCACCATGATCCAGGGTGGATAAACAGTTTTTCCTACTTAAAAGTAGTACAATTGTCTTGTTTAAGGACAAGTTTGAAAAAGATTAAAAATTAAAATTCCCTTTGAAGATCAACAGAGATCATCAGGAGAATAATAATCAATACAGTCCTCTTCAAAAGAATCTTTTGGAGAGGGAGAAGGAGACGAGGTCTGAACCTGTTTCCCTTTATCAAATTTTGAAGATGAAGGGGCATTTTTGTCCCCAGTTTGATCTTGAAGGAGAAGAACAATATTCTGGAGTTTTTCCAGAACATCTTCTTGAGAGGTAGAACCTGCAAGAGCTGCAGAAATTCTAGCCTTTTGATTGAGGAATTTGCAGGTGTCTGGATCAGCCACTTGCAAAGCCTTAGGATTGCCTTTAAACCAATTGGTCACACCTATTGGTGATGCCATAGAAGCATCAAAACGAGGCCACCATTTGACAAAGGTTTGTTTCTACAAAGACGATAAAGTTTCTGGTTTATGAAATCTACCAGTTTTGTACTGCCATGAAATCCATGATAGTGAAAATGTGGTAGAGAAGTTTAAAAAGATTGGGTAGTTGTTCAACTCTTTGTTGAACCTTTTTGAAAAAATTTGAAATCCTTCCTGGACTTCATTTGGTAAAATTTCTGGAACTGGCCCAAAGAAATCCCACCATTGAAGAAACCAATTTGGGAATGAGTACTTGGTTTTTCTTTTAAAATAAATTAACCAAGAATGTTTGAAAGATTTGTTTTGTAAGCCAAGGATAATAAAATCCCAAGCCCTGACATAATCCCAGTAATTGTAACCCATGGGGTCAAAAAGCTGAGAAAACTTCTTTGTTTGATTTGGATTTTGTCCAAATTCTGAAGGTGTCATGACATTCAAAATCTGGAGGGTTGAGTGAGTGATGAATGAATCATCTTTTGGGTCCCTGTAGTGTTTAAGGGAGATTGACTCAGTGTCTACGAGGATGAACTCATAAAACTTCTGGGTTTTGTTTGGAGTAAAGGGTATAAAGCTGGTTTGAGGGGAAAGATCTTGCGTGAGGAATCTGTTTGGATCTTTATCCCAGAACTCAGGTTCCAGATGTACCATAAAGAAATAGAATTCTTTAGGTATATATTGGGTTTGAGCCGGAGCTATTGTGGTTTGCCTCTGAGCAATAGCCAGAGAAGATTGAGTTTGAGCAGTGATAACCTGGTTTTTAGGGTTAACCTGCATTCTTTGATCCTTTTGGGTTTGGATAGCAAGGTCCAAGTCTGGGGTGTCTTGGTCACTATCTTCTTCAGCTATGCTAGCCCAAGTTTTGGTAGGGAGATTGGTTAGTCCTTGTTCTTGAAAGGCAAGGAGTGTTTGGATTGGGAAGGCATAGTCCTTCTTAGTTTGTTTGTTTTGGGTATTCTAGGAGGAAGACCCTGATTGATTTCCAGTTTGGTTAAGGGTGGAAGACCTTGTAGTGATTGCTAAGGTGTTAGGGTCGATTTTACTCTTCCCTCTTCCTCTTCCTCTCGAGGAGGAAGCCCTGGTGGACATGTCGATCGTAACCCTGAAATAAGACATAATAGATTTTGTTAGTAAAATCTTTATATGAATATTCAAGGTAGTATAATTAATGATGATAAGATTGATCTGAACATCATTATAATTGACATGTTTAAAGATATAAATCAATTCATTCATAAAAAACAAATTAATTTGGTCTTTTAACATAAAAAGATTGATTGTTAAAACATTTCTTCTATTGGAAAAAGTTTTAACAAGATATATAGGAGCTTGAGTGACTATACTACTGATAGTTTCACTAATATCCTCACGGGTTTTGTTCGATAATAGTATCGAAAAATTGGTTATAGAGCAGATTTTTTGATTCTTATAAGAGAACCTACCCAATTGATTAAACATAATGGGTCATACTAGATAAAAGTATCTATTCCATTAATAGATATGTGAAAAGAGAAAAGAAGAGCTGGGGATTCCCAGATAACTCTGTTTTCAAAATTCTTGATAATGGATGAGATACTAATATTGAAATTACTAATGGCAAAAGAAAGATTAATAAAACTAGATTCACTACTAGGTTTAAAAAACTGATTAAGCCATTTGTAAAAACTTTGACGAGTCTTTGAATTAGGATTACTAAGAGTCCTAAACTCTCTTAAGATCCTATTGTATCTACTAGGCTTGTTATCCCTGCAGATGACTCGAATATTGTTCTTGATGATAGGATCAATCTTAAAAGCTTTAAGCCTTCTAATGATCTTACAGTTTTGACTCTTGTGACCAGTAACGCCACAAGTGACACAAGTAGCTTTTTTCCTATCAAGCTTCTTGGCCTTTCTTTTGGTTGCTTGGTTGGTAGTCAGATTCTTAGGTTTATTGCAAATACAACAATTACCTGAGAATTGGCTATCAAGGTTTTCAGGTTTTTTGGCCTGTTTCCTTTTGTAGATCTTTGGTTTGTAACCAGGTTGGGGTTGATTGGGGCACTTTCTGGCAATATGACCAAGAATGCCACATTTGAAGCAAATAAGTTTTACCTCAATATTAATAGGGCTATCTTCATCAGATGAAGCTCTTCTAACCATATTGATATGGGCCTTACGCTTAGGTGCTTTAGGAGTCCTAGTTTTAAGGTTTTCAAGATGCTCCTTGATCTTGGTAAAAAATTCTTCATTATTCGTAGATTGAAGAACTTGATTGGCAATAGGTTTCACTATCTGGGTAGGAATACCTAAAGCATGAAGATACCTATTTTTTTCTAGGTCATCTTTGAGTTCCTTAGCAGATGCAACAGGGATATCCTGTTTTTTATCCTCTAAGAAAGATTGGAAGGGATAAACTATACCTTCTCTGGCTGCATAATCACTAAACCAGTCAAAGAAAGGGATATTGGCCTTGATCTTGTTGAGAAATTCATAGAATTTCTCTTGGATTGACTTACGCTTGTGTCCCTGAAAAAGCAGGAAGAACCATTCTCTTTGAGGAGTCCTTTCCTCATAATAGAATTCTTTCCTAAGGGATTCCTTATCAATGATGAACTCAGACATCATCAAAAGGTGCATTAAGGGATGAGTAGGTTGGCGATTGGATAGACCTATGGTCTTCATCCTCCTTTTGATAAGAGGTTTTTACAGGGGTAGTGGATTCAAAACCCTGTAAATGGATAGTAGAACCGTCATGAGAGGTTCCAGTATGCGGTTTGGAGGACTCTCTGGCTACAGAGAAGGATCTTCTAGAGAATGACCTCCTAGACATAGCCGTTTTGTAGTCGTCCTCTTCAGATCTAAGAGATCTGGGGATAGTGAAGGAGTTGCTTCTGTTAAACCTAAGGTCAACTCTTCCAGATTGGTGTTGGATAACATCCTGGAATTCTGGTGTTAGCCTAGGTGCTACGGGGGCAGCTTTATCTAGGGTCCAGGTTTCTGGGAGTGTTACATCGCTCCATTGTATAGTTTTAGGCACTATGATATTAGCCTTAGATTGATCAGTGAGAAATAAGATTGTTTCTCCTGATTTCTGAAATTTGGTTTTTAAGAAATTGGATCTGATTGAGTTCATAACTTTGTAATGAACCCTGTATAGCAGAGCTATAGGGATAGATCCTTCTTTCATGTCAAAACCATGACACTTAACATTGAGATGGAGAACATCAAGGATGTTCTTATCATCCAAACTTACAGTTAAGTCTGGGAAACAATTGAAATAGATTGGGCCATGAATAAGGCTAGTTTCCACCATTCCTAGTAAGGAATCATGAAACTGATTGTGACGAGCATCCCTTAAGCAGAGTAAAACTGCTACGTTAAGAGATTCTCTGGTAAGGGATGCATATGGGAATCATGAAGCCTCTTATTTCTGTTTTTAGTTTCTGCACTCTTTTATTTATTTTTGTTGCATTCCGTATGCTACCTACTTCCCTTCTGTCTCTCTAATTTAATCTAACTTGTACTTCCGATCCCCTCTAAAACCTCTTTTCAAATGTCTTCGGCTATAGCTTGAAGATACTTGTTTCAAATGTGCATATATATATATGCACATTATCTGCATGCATATGTCAAGTGTTGACAAAGTAGAAATTTGGGGCCTCTTTGATTCTCTTCTTAAAACTTAATACAATAGGTAAAGTTGATGTTGTTAGGATGACTACTTTTTGTAGTTACCACATTCAAATTTAGGATGTCTGTCCCCATCGATTTATTTAATATGTATTGAGGCTCTAGAAATTACCAAAATTGCGTGCGTATACTTGTTCTAGCTGATATGCTATAGTAGTTTTAGTTGTTTTCTAGAACTAGTGGTTTGTTTGGTTAGCAAATGGAAAATATACGAAAACAAGCGAAAGGAATATTGTAAGCGTGATAGATTTTTAGAATTCGAGTACTGAAATACCTCCTAAAGAAGGGTTTAAGAGAGAAAATAGACTTTGATTATATTTCATTGATACTAATTATGAGGTCACTACAATGTTTATATAGGCTAGTGGATACACACCATAAAGGAGGATACATTATCCACACACTAATATTACTACCAAACAAACTATTCAAAGACAATGCCTAAAAAGCCCCTTCTAGAATAAACTAAAGAGTCATTATTTCCTTAACCTCCATGATCATATCAAAGCGCAACTTAGGTGTTACAGGGTTCGAACCCCCCTCTAACAGCTAACACACTAATTACTAACCATTTTACCTATAAAAAAATACTGATATTTACCTATTAAAAAATTACTTAATTTGCGTCAAAAAAAAATTACTTAATAAATCATAATTGTTAAGTAGGTATTTGCAAATCTCAACTCTTTTTATTTAGGGGTGGGCATGGGTACACTTTGACCTACCCCAACCAAGCAACCAAACCCAAATCAATCCACAAAATCCGAATTGGTTCGGATAACCGAGTTTAGTTGGTTTTAAAATAGGGAGACCCATAGAGAAAATAACACAACATAATTAAAAAGTGAAACATGTACGTGGGTCTAATGCAAAGTTTGATTTAAAAGTAAATATCAATTTAATTATGCTTTTAATACGTCTTGATGCAAAATTATCTAAATAAAGAAGAAAATACCAATTTGGACATGTAATTTTTTCAAGATTCTAAAGTACCCTAAAACACACTGTCTAGAATCACACTTTATGTATTTTGTCATAAAATTGGTTTTCCATTAAATAGATTATTGACAAACGTAATATTTGAATAGTTAAAAAAATTTCTGAATACTAAAGTAACCCAAAACACACTGTCTAACATTTCACGTTACGCGTTTTGGTACAAAATAATTTTGTCCCCATCAAGTATACTAAAGCACACTATTTAGCATCCCACTTTAAAATATAAAAGTATAAAAAAAATGTAGATTAGTCATCGGTAAAACTTTGTTGGGAGGATAAAACCACACACGCCAACAAAATCGAGTACTCGTGGCCAGCCAACTTCCCCGGTGTACATTAATCATCGATAACGCCGATGAAAACTAAACACTAATGAGATGGTAACAAAAAAATTAAAAGAAAGGAAACAAAAAAAAACCTAATTCCACATTGATTGGCTAGGAATAGAAGGGTAGGGAAATTAGAAACATTTTTACAAAACGTTGATACACTGTGTGTATACGTGTCTGATGATGCAGGTTGGAATAATTGGTTGGTGATTGTTTTATTGAGTTTTTATGTGGGAAACGTATTGAAGAATCAATTGGTGATATTTTGAATTGTAATGTGCGAAAATAATAGGCAAAATGACGTACGCAAGCAATCCAATTGAAGGACAAAAATTGAGATCTGAGACTAAAAATTATTCTCTTTGACATTAAAAATGCATGTCAAGTATGTATATATATATATATATATATATATATATATAATCGATTGTAAACATGATTATCGCCTTACATGTTGACTAACAATTTGTTAAAGAGTAAACCTCTATAGAAAATAAGTATAAGAACAACAGTAAATAATAACATCAAACAAAATCTAATAAGTATTTTTTTTTACTAAATAAATTCTAAGTATTAGAAATACATCACATTTAAAGACAAAAGTCACACATATTAGATCAAGTCATAACACAAACAGCTTAAAGTTGGAGCATAAACAACAGCGTAATCACACATATTAGATGAAGTCATAACACAATCAGTTTAAAGTTGTAAAATAAACAACAACCTATAATAACATTATCCATATTCATCTAATGTAACCATAAAAACTTAACCCATAATAGCGTCTTACCGGTTCGAGGGATTAGTCTCTAGAGTTGTGCGTAGAGGATACCCAATTTATACCAAAAAAATGTACACATGAAAACTTAAGTTATAATTAAAGAGAAAAGAAGACAACATAATTAAAAAGTGAAACACGTACGTAAGTTTCATACAGAGATTGATTTAAAAGTAAATATCAATTTAACTATGCTTCTAATACTTCTTGATGTGAAATTATCTAAATAAAGAAAAAAAATACCAATTTGGACATGTAATTTTTTTAAGATTCTAAAGTACCCCAAAACACACTGCCTAGAATCATACTCTATGTATTTTGGCACCAAATTGTTTTTCCATCAAATAGATTACTGACGAACGACGTATTTGAATAGATAAAAAAAATTAATACTAAAGTAATCCAAAATATATTATCTAACATTTAACGTTACACATTTTGTTACAAAATAATTTAGTCCCCATCAAGTACACTAAAACACACTATTTAGCATCCAACTTAAAAATATAAAAATATAAAAAAAAATGTATATTAGTCATCGGTAAAAATCTGTTGGGAGGATATAACCACACACGCTAACAAAACCGAGTACTCGTGGGCAGCCAACTTCCCAAATGTACATTAGTCATCGATAAAGCCGATGAAAACGGCACACTAATAAGATGGTAACAAAAAAAATTAAAAGAAAGAAAGAAAAAAAAACAAAACTTAAAAAAAAATGGACCAAAAAAATGAAACCCAATTTCTTAATGCGAAATTATCTAAATAAAGAAGAAAATATCAATTTGGACATGTAATTTTTTTTAAGATTCTAAAGTACCCCAAAACACACTGTCTAGATTCATACTTTATGTATTTTGACACCAAATTGTTTTTCCATCAAATAGATTACTGACAAACGACGTATTTGAATAGATAAAAAACATTTTAATACTAAAGTAACCCAAAATATACTATCTAACATTTCACGTTACGCATTTTGTTACAAAATAATTTAGTCCCCATCAAGTACACTAAAGCACACTATTTAGCATCAAACTTTAAAATATAAAAATATAAAAAAAATGTAGATTAATCATCGGTAAAACTCTGTTGGGAGGATATAACCACACACGCCAACAAAACCGAGTACTCGTGGGCAACCAACTTCCCTGATGTACATTAGTCATCGATAAAGCCGATGAAAACGGCACACTAATAAGATGGTAACAAAAAAAAGTAAAAGAAAGAAAGAAAAAATACTTTAAAAAAAAAATTAATACTAAAGTAACTCAAAATATACTATCTAAAATTTCACGTTACGCATTTTGTTACAAAATAATTTAGTCCCCATCAAGTACACTAAAGCACACTATTTAGCATCCAACTTTAAAATATAGAAATATAAAAAAAAATGTAGATTAGTCATCGGTAAAACTCTGTTGGGAGGATATAACCACACACGCCAACAAAATCGAGTACTCGTGGGCAACCAACTTCCCTGATGTACATTAGTCATCGATAAAGCCGATGAAAACGACACACTAATAAGATGGTAACAAAAAAAGTAAAAGAAAGAAAAAAATAACTTTAAAAAAAAAATTAATACTAAAGTAACCCAAAATATACTATCTAACATTTCACGTTACGCATTTTGTTACAAAATAATTTAGTCCCCATCAAATACACTAAAATACACTATTTAGTATCCAACTTTAAAATATAAAAATATAAAAAAAAATGTAGATTATTCATCGGTAAAACTCTGTTGGGAGGATATAACCACACACGCCAACAAAACCGAGTACTCGTGGGCAGTTAACTTCCTCGATGTACATTAGTCATCGATAAAGCCGATGAAAACGGCACACTAATAAGATGGTAACAAAAAAAAGTAAAAGAAAGAAAGAAAAAAAAAAACAAAACTTAAAAAAAATGGACCAAAAACATGAAACACAATTGCCCAAAAAATTATTCCCCCCAAATTGGATGTCAATTTCCAAATGCATGCCAAGCGGCATTAGATATAAGATGAATTTAGCTTCTTTAAAGACATTTTTGTACGAGAAAAACTATCTTTTGCGTGACCTTCAAGGATTTTTTAAAGACCTTTTTTTTGTATTTGTTTCATAAGTAAGCATATTGTTCTTTTTTAAATTATTTTTCTTTAAAAAGATATTTTACCAATAAACTCGATACCGAATTCCCAACCCATTTGAGATCAAGTTGGGTTGATTTGAGTCATACAAAAATTTGGATCCAATTTTGTCGAACCCAACTCATAAATACTTGATTAGGTTGGGTGTTTAAATACCTCAAAACCTATCCAACCCACCTAACGCCCACCCCTAATTTTATTATTAGTTGATGAGTTATTTTTTAAAGTTGACATACTAGAGCTAAAGACGATGATTGCAAAATTAACATTTATAACTACAACTCCTATTCAAAATGTAAGAAATAACTCCTACATACGATCATTTTTTTGTTGACCAACTCCTACATACGATCATTAAATGACATTGAAATCAACTATTCTCATTTAGTAAGACTTAGTTTAATTTGCTTTCAATGTTAAAATTAGTAACATTCTTCTTTGGTGCATATGAGAACTTAATTTAGAGTATCTTAAAGATTATCTCTATGGTTAAAATTAAACAAATGTCACATAGTACTCTTAAATATGTAATTCATAATTTGAATATATGCCTTGTAATTTTTTGTTGATTGCTTAAACTAATTGAAGAAGGCAACTTCATGGATACAATTAGAATATAATGAATTTAGCTTCTTTAAAGAAATTTTTGTATGAGAAAAACTATCTTTTGTGTGAGCTTCAAGGACCTTTTTTTGTATTTGTTTCATAAGTAGTATTGCAAGTCCAAATTAAAGCATATTGTTCTTTTTTAAATTATTTTTCTTTAAAAAGATATTTACCAATAAGCTCGAGATCAAGTTGAGTTGATTTGAGTCATACAAAAATTTGGATCCAATTTTGTCGAACCCAACTCATAAGTACTTGATTGAGTTGGTGTTTAAATACCTCAAAACCTATCCATAAGTTGCAACACAATGTATAGGTGAACTACTAAAAGAATTTCATAAGTTTCTTTCTTACTTTCATCTTTACTCACTTTCTTCAATCCACACTGTGCCCTTAAAATCAATAATAAATTGTAATTAAAAAGGAAACCAGTTTGTATATATTTTGCTATCTAATTGATTTTAATTAATACAGTTTGCTTAAAGTGCCTATATCTTTTATATGAATATTCTCTTTCATGCTCAAAACTAACTCATATGTGAACATGTCTTGAGTAGGCAAATGTTCCACTTTTGTGATGCTTGATATACTTTATACTTTGCCATGGTGTTTAAAATCGTTGGGACATATTTTTGATATGTTCTATTGCCAAAGCTTGCTGAAAAGGTTAAATTGACTGGGGGGAATTAAATCACAATCCAACTAGAGGTCATTCAAACATTACACAAATTGTAAGCCACTATCTTACAAAAGAAGCATTATAGGTCCTCTAGAGGACAAATCCACATCAGCTTTAAAGTTAACATTAAGCATCATACCAGCACTTGACAACCTAGTTAGTTCCTACTGAAATAGGTTAATTAAATGCTTACTTAAAAGAACTAAACAAATACTAACTAACAACTGACGTCTAACAAATTGAGGAAATGTTCACTCCAGACCATAACAGAAGCACAAATATCACAAATAAGTCCACTTGTGTTTCCAATGGCAAACAATCAAAAGTACACCTCTCTTATCACCACAACCTAACAAACAAACAGTACTTTGGACTAACTCTTTATTTTAATCGATGTCCCGACTTGATGAGACTCGGCGTTCTGCGCGTTGTGCTGGTGAGCATAGGCTAGATGCGGGGCAGATGCGATTCCAAGGCAAGAAGTGGTTCACGCACCCCAACTCCTTTAGCTTACCCCATTTTTGGTTCGTGGCCGAGTTGTTTGCCAAAGACGACTAATAAATTGAGGAAATGACACTCCGGGCCATAACAGAAGCACAAATATCACAAACCAGCCTACTTGTGTTTCCAATGGCAAAAAATCAAAAGTACACCTCCCTTATCACCACAACCTAAGCAAGCAAACAGAACCAAGTTATCTACGTTTTTTTCCTCTTTTGACTCTTCTGGCTGTTGGGATGATGATGCCTCTTCAGTTGGTTGCTGTGAAAGGGAAGCAGGAGGACTATCTATTAAGTTGTTCCGCCTAGTAGTATTGAGATCGCTGGCTTCTGGAGATTGTTGAGATCGCCGCCTCATTCCCTCTCTCTCCCTCGATTTCTGTCACAACGACATAACAATGTTCCATTCTAAGCTTTTAAAGTTACAAAGAGGTTTTTATATACCTTCTTCAAAATAAAAAATTAAAAATACTTCACAAATAAGAAAAATGTATCAAATGTAGAAAACAAAATATCATTACATACCTTTTTCCAATTCCGTCCAATCCTAATGGGATTAATTTTACCACCAAGCAATCAACCAACACATTGTTTTGATAGAACACAATATTTTGTAAATCTGTGGCAAAAAAGACATCAACACCTCGTCACAATATTTCACAACTACAACCTTCATAATTTGTTTATCAAAAAAAAAAAACAACCTTCATAATGTTTTTGGCTTTTTTCCTTTTAAACTTACTAAACCGAAGTGTTTGAAAACAAAAGTGGATCTTAAGTGAAAATAATTTTAAAAAACTTTATTAAAATAGAGATCTCTCTTAAATCTATCTCCTTCATAGTTAAGTGTTTGAAATAAAGCAGCTACTAGTTTATTCATTTTTCATCTTGGTCTGTTCTTGTTTTAGTTCGGTTTGTTCTACTACCTTTGTAAAAAAAAAAAACAGATTTCTGAACATAAAAAAAAGGTCTTCTACTACCTTTGAAAAAATAGTAACCTTGAGCTTTGCACTTATGGAAGGATCAGAATAACAAGAGTTTACAAATAGCAAATAAAATAGTAAAAAAAATGAAATTATAGCTAGTTTTTACATGCTTGCCGAATCTAGAAAAAGAATAGGAATGGGGAAATGCAATAGGAACACACCTTGACTTTGCAAGCTTCTGAACTAGTACTACAAAACCATTTCCTTCTTCCTTTCCTATTTTTTCAGTGGTGCGGTTGAAAAAGCTAGGCCCAAATCCGGCCAAATTAAGGTTTCGGTTTTTGCGGGTGCGGGTTTCGGTTTGGGCGGATCAATCGGTTGGGTTGGCACGGGTTGGGCGATGAAGGTGGGAGCGGCGCTGTGTAGGAGGAGGTGAGGAGTTAGCGTTCGCCTTCAGAGTTGTTTTTTGCTTCGAGTTCGTGTAACGGTGTGAGTGTCAAAGATGAAATTGTGAGGTGAGTTGTTTTCACGTTTCTGGGTTTCTTCACTGAGGTGAGTTGTTTTCTACTTTCTCCTCTTTGTTTGTTGTGTTGTGAGTGTATTAAAAATTAAAAAAATAATAATGATAAGAGTTGAGTTGTGAGAGAATCTGTTATCTGTGAATGAAATTGAATTTCAATTTCAAGGTTCTCACGTGTGTGTACGACCGTAAACGTGTGTGAGAGAGAGATGGGACAAGAGAAGGCTTAGCAAGAGCTGCACCTGCTGCTCTGCTCTCAGATGATGTGATGTGACTATGTGCTGCTCTAAAATTGCTGATCTTTTGACTCTTCAAATGTATTTTTTTTGGTCAAATATGTATTATTATATTTTTTACCTTTTGCCTCTTCGCATATACTATCTGTTTTTTATAACCGTGAGCTGGAAACCTTTTTGTTATTACTATTATATATTTTTTCAATTGATTTTTAGTTTTGTGATTCTCAAACAAAAGAGTTTGAAAGAAACCTCAGTAAACAACAATAGCAACATCGTATCTTTTATTCACACTTCCCTTTTTTTATTTATTTTAGTTTAATATAATGGTAGCATTAATAATAAATAAAAACAAGATGACTAACGATTATCAAATGACACGAGTATATGTTTAGAAGTTTAATACACACGAAAATAAATACGTGTACACAATTAGAAAAAATGCACACGCAATTAATAATAACACGTGTACCCGGTTAAAATAACACGTGTACCGAGTTAAAAATAATGCGTGTGTGTCTCAACATATATTTTTAAGTCTCTTTTCAACTACGAGAAAAAATACGGTTAGAACTTCGCGTTCGCGGAAAGACAACTTTTATTTTGAATTAGTCCGACAAAATTAGAGTATAACAGTAAAAATTGATAAAAAAAATCAATACATTATTTATGCAACTTCCTACGATCTTGTTCTCTAAACAATAAAAAATACATTAACTGTTATATTTATAATTTATAGTATGAATTTCATAAAAAAAAAAACTAAAATGAAATAAGACAAAAGAATTTATAAAAAAAGGCTTATAATAATAAACAAGTGTAATCGTAATAAAAGTAAGAAAATAAGAACACCAAAAGCATGAAGGTGAGTGAGGGGGAGAAACAAACCAGGGAGAGAGACAGAGGTGACAAGAGATTGGCAAGCTTGGAGCGGCGGTGGCTTGAACGGCTTCCTAGCCGGGGGTTCTCTTCGTTCTATCTTAGTCTTTGTTGTAGAAGATTATAGAGTGTATAGGGGTTTATTTCCAAAAAAATTCAGACTCTTCTTTATATCATTTTCGTTTTACTTCCTTCCGTCCCCATTTATAGAGTGTTTTCTAATATTATTTTTTACTACTATCTATGTACTGTGTACAGGCTGTGCAAGATGCCAAAGGTGTGAGTTTGCTAGCTGGTGGTCAGGGAGGTACATAGGCAGGCGTGGGAGGCAGAAAAAGCTACTGTATCGGGTACTGGTTAGGTATTGTCTTCCAGGCTGAAATAAATGCTTCAACAGTTTTAATTTAATTTACCTTTGAAACTGATTTTGAAGCAATCCAAACTTGAATATGGATGCAGCCATGCAGGTAGATAATGCTGGACAAACGGGAAGGAGAGGAAAAAAATTAAAACAAAATATTTAATAATACAATAGCTACTATTAGTACTGTACATCACTGTTTTGTCAAAAAAAAAAAAAACTACTGTAAGCTGTCACATGACAGTAAACTGCACCAGCGGAGCTTACAATACAATCATAACCTATAGGTTATTATAGAATACTCCAAGCTGTCACATGCGCCTTCGGTGATAGTATCAGCAAGAGAGGTACAGTGCCAGCTAGTGCGTGATGGGAGGTGTGCGTGATGTCAGCTGGTGATAGTATCAGTCAATTTGAAATGTGTGAAGTTAATTAAGAGCAGTGCAACAGTTGGAATCAGCAAGAAAAGTAGCGTCCGAGTCTAAAAAATCAAATTGACTCGCCGGGTTTAACCGAGTTACTCGCCGAGTTTGACCGAATTGCTGACATTGAATCCCTCGTCTATAATACAATATGTACTTTAATATAGGATTTTGGTGGGAAATTTTTTTTTTTCACCATTTACCTATATACCCTCATTTTGTACCCCAACTGTTTACCAATATACCCTCACTCTATATTTTATGACTAACATACCCCCACGCTATATTTTGTACCCCACCATTTACCAATATACCCCTCATTTTGTACCTCACTGTTTACCAATATACCCTCACTCTATATTTTTGGACCGACATGCACCCAACAATTTTTTTTTTGGTCCAACACTTTTTTTTATCCACTTTTGGTGGGAAAATTTTATTCACACCATTTACCAATATACCCCTCATTTGTACCCCACTGTTTACTAATATACCCCCACTCTATATTTTTGGACCGACATACCCCCACTCTATATTTTGTACCCACCATTTACCAATATACCCCTCATTTTGTACCCACACTGTTTTCCAATATACCACCACTATATATTTTTGGACCGACATACCCCTAACAATTTTTTTTTCTCCAACACTTTTTTTTTTATTATTATCTCTCTTAATTAATACACAATCGTTGACTTCCCCACTTTTGGTGGGAAAATTTTATTCCCACCATTTACCAATATACCCCTCATTTTGTACTCCACTCCAATATACCCCCACTCTATATTTTTAATCGACATACCCCGACATTTTTTTTTTTTTGTCAACACTCTTTTTTTATCCACTTTTGGTAGGAAAATTTTATTCCCACCATTTACCAATATACCCCTCATTTGTACCCCACTGTTTACCAATATATCCCCACTCTATATTTTTGGACCGACATACCCCCACTCTATATTTTGTACCCCACCATTTACCAATATACCCCTCATTTTGTACCTCACTATTTACCAATATACCCCCACTCTATATTTTTGGACCGACATACCCCTGACAATTTTTTTTTGTCCAACACTTTTTTTGTTATCAAAATGTACCCGTCATTTTGTACCCCATTGTTTACCAATATACCCCCACTCTATTTTTGGGACCGACATTGTTGCCTCATCCCACCAAGCGCTATTATTTGCCTGCTTCTTCGCCTTATATATATGTTTTGCGTATTTTTATACCCCTTATAAAATATTTATATTTTTTGAAACTACATCTCAGAGCTCTTATCATCACTCTCTCGCATCGCATCGCACGAAATAATAAATCCTAGTTATATTTAGAAAAGTGTTGCATCATCATACGTGGATCTCAACTTGGCTACAAATTTTCTAACTAAGAATATACTCCTTCCGTTCCTAAATTTTGGTCCTTTTATCTTTATTTTTGGTACCAATACTTTAATATTTTTGAGATATCAATGTAAAATTTACATAATTTTTTTAAATTTACCTTTTATCTTTATTTAATCTCTAAAATAAAATTTAATTATCTCATCATTCTTTATTCGGAGTTCCAAGACACTCTTTTCCATTTTCAAGACAATTGTACTCTTATTTTAATTTTAATGGCTAAATTCGTGACTTTAGTTAATAAACAACCAAATTGCTAGTCTATATTTTCAGGAGAAAAAGAATGCAATGCACATAACAAAAAATAAAATAAAATAGTTCACCAATTCGTTATTTAAATTTTCAGTATCATGCATTTTGTATCATTTCAAAGCTCAAACAAATTTACTTAGAGCAAATTCCTCTTTTGGATTAAAAAAATAAATTGCATAAAAGAATAGGAAAGCATGGTACTTAAATCTGTACAGAGAAAATTAATAGGATAAAAAAAATATTAGTAGTTATATACTAATATCCGGTCAGATTCAGTTTTTGGCAGTTTGCCTCTCTAAGAACCACTCCCGACCACAATAACTCACATTAGTCCATTGGACAAAACCGACAACCCGCCAAACCGAAAAAGCACATCCGAAAGCTTCTCTTTTACTGCGGGTGTTACGGATTCGGGTCGGGCTCGAATTTTTGTCCACCCCTAAATGGTATTGTAAGGCTAAGTCCGGAAAGTGATTTAGTAACTTTGTTTTATTATTTATGATGATGATCTAATCTAATAATTAGATTTAGTTATTCAGCCTCAACCCTATTGCAACTTCTTTTCATTCTCTAATTTTTTTTTTGGTCGAAATTAAACTGATTACCATTAATGGGCAAGGCCCCAACCAGTACAATCAAACATTGTAAACAATGTCTCAGAACAGAAATCTGAGCAAAGCAAGAGACTTACGACACAGCTGCCCAATATAATACAAACAATTAAACCTAAAGGGCACATCACATCAAGGGACTTACGAAACAAATTGCCCTTTGCAAAAGCCTAATCATACCTAAGAAAGGAAATAACATAATAACCGAACAAGGCCCAATGGGCCAAATCATCGAGACATCATCACGGCATCACCCCAAAAAGGGTTTACAAAATTACCGAACAACCCCTCCATGACACCACCACCCACTGAGCTCCGAACCAACCTCCCAACAAGCAAATCGGCGAAAACAGCCTCCTCTGACAGCAAGAAACCACCATAGCCATCCTTCACCAAAGCAATCCAAAGCGAGAGAAGAGGAAAAGAGCTGATGAGGGCATAGAAACCGGAAAATCGCTAACCCTCCTTCACCAAAGCAAGTCATAGACAAAGAAAGCACACCAGAACCACCAACAAACGCCACCACACCCAATTAACACAAATCAGGTGCTCCTCTCAAGGAAATAGAGGCTTGGGAATCATCTGGAAAAATAAGAACAACAAGCTTCGGAAATGGAAGGATTCGATTTGAAGAAGAACTTGGACATGGAGGAAGAACTAGATCTGATCTAGATGAGCAAACCAAAACAACCTAGCAAAGCTAGGACCATCAAGCGACCCACACACCTTTATTGAAAAGAAGAAACAGAAAGGAAGTAGAAAAACAAACGAACGGGAGAGAAGGGGGAGCTCCGGCGTCGGCGAAGGGAGCCCCCCTGGCGGCGACAACTAGGTTACACTGAGAGAGGTTTTTTTTGTTTGAGTCGGTGAAGGGAAAGTTTTACAACTGGTAATTGTTTCCATTCTCTAATTTAGAAATAATTGAACTTTACTCCCAAATAGGTATTGAGAAAAGATATAACATTTTTCCTTTTAATTCTTATGATATGATGATAGTGTGTTGTGTTTGGGATATTGCTTTGTATGCTGATGCTGATGTTGCTGCTAACTACTCCCTCCGTTCCTAAATCATCCGTTCCTAAACTTTGATCATTTTAGAGTATTTCACACAAATTAAGAAATCATAAATTTGTAATATCAAATGACTAAAGTATCCATTTGTAGCATTAATACTCACTGACTTGGGAATCCAAATGAGTTTATATTGTGCATAGTGACAATTAATTTTAATTTGGAGATTAATTAATGATAAAGAGTAAACTTAGAAAAATTAGGTAAATTGTATATTGGTATCTCAAAAGGATGAAAGTTTTGGAACAAAAAAGAAAGGGCAAAAGGATCAAAGTTTAGAAAGAGAGGGAGTAACTATTTTACTTTTTTAGGCCATTAATGTTGATATTGGAGCAGGTGGCTTTTAAGTTGCACAAATGGAAGTTTTGGTGTACGGTGCCAAAGTGGTTTCACTATACACACAGCAGGTTAACGTCATTGTAAGGGTGTTTTTTTTTCAATTTTTAATGTGGCCCCAATAAGTTTATAATTGTAAAAGAACCTCACTGCGTTTTAATGAGCTATAAAGTTGCTGACACCATTATGACGCATCAGAGACAAAAGTAAAATTAAATTGTTTTTGTTTTAGTTTATAATATTGAAAAAAAAAATCCAACACAGTCATTTTTTTTTGCAAAAAGTGTGTTAAGAGTATATTTAAATTTAAAAGTAAATTTAGACGAAGTGGAGAAAGGGGAAAGCAGATAAAGAAGCGAAGAGGAAGTTGTTGATGGATGATTTGCCGAGTTACAGCACGAGGTGAAGAAAGACAACTTAGAGAAGGTTTATTATTGTGAAGGTAGGTATCTATTTGTCTGTTTTTTGAATGTAGGTTTTCAATAGGATGGAAGAAATATTTTATTAAGCGTATCGAAGTTGTACATACTTCATCTTGTTTACTAGGGTGATTTTCGAATCTGTTGGTGTAAGTTATCTGGTGCTATGTTTAATTTCTTCTTCTGTCGCTAAAAACTAAAAACGTTTACCAATGTATACGCATGTATTTAGGAAAATATAGTTGAGATACGAAGAAAACGAAGGTTTGATTATTTTGTTAAATAAAATTAGTAAAGTCAGTGAAAATGCATCTTTTGTTAAAAAGAAAGGGTAAAGTAATTAGTTTGGTTAGTTAGTTGTAGTTTAATTTGATGTTAATTGTTGAATGACATGAATTGTTTTAGTGGATAGAGGTGAAATTAAGTTGTTGGTTATTGTTTATCATACAATGGCTTATGAAGGATCTTCTTCACGTCAATTTCGTTGTAACGAGGATAGTGAAGATTATGACACAGAGGTCATTAAATTTTAAAAATTGACTGTATTTAATGTGTTTTAAAGGGGTATTTGTGTTGTGTTTATGTTTAAATAAAACAGATTATATATTCTTCCTCATCATATGATAATGAAGAGACGAATGTAGAAGACAATGGAGAGGAAGGTAGTGAACAATGGAGAGGAAGGTAGTGAAGGTGAAGGTGAAGGTGAAGGTGAAGTTGAAGGTGAAAGTGAAGGTGACTGTAATTTAAGAAAAGATATTGCGGTGAATAATGTTGAGGAGTTGTTGCGAATTAAGTTTGAAGATCTTAGTGCCGAAGAATTAACTAAGTATCACTTTTGTGATCTTAAGATGGCTTTCATGTTTTACAATTGGTATGCTAGTAAGAAAAGTTTTGTTGCCAAGAAGTGTAGGATTGTTAGGACTAATAATGGTGACATAGTACAACCGACGTTTGTTTGTCAACAATCTTAAAACTACAGAGCCCTTTAAGATTGTGTGCAGAGCTCAAGAGAGGAGTGACAACCTGACAAAACAAACAACTCATGAGAGCTAATGCAGCAAAGCAAGAACAACGATTCAACAAATGAAGGAAAAAGATTTCAAAATAAGCAATGAAAGCAAAGCATCATTTCCCCTTTTATATAGATTAAGGAAAAGCAAGTTACTATGGCAACATTAATGAAGTGCACAAAAAACATCAAAAGTCAAGAACAACTCCCAAAAAGGTCAGGTCATAACTGATAGTCAAAGTCAAAAACATCACATCGACTACAACGTCCGGTACCGACCAAAGCACACATAGCACAAAGCTGATAACCGGGCATGACTTTGAACGATTTCACGCTTCGCATTCATCGTTCGAGGGACTGTGTTCACGACCAGCCCGAGTATCACTTTGGTACCGCGGGATCAAGGCAAGGCTTGAGGGACTGATGTGATCTCGCCGAAGACTAGCTAAAGCACTCAACAAGACACTCGGCCAAGTCTTCCGTAGTCGGCTCTCCTAGGATACCCGGTCCACCCATCAACTGATGCTACTTAATGTAACTGACTCATTATTATGTAACTGATACCATTACTCTGTAACGGCTACCAATTATTAGCCATTAATGACCGTATCTCTATATAATCCGCCCAAAGAGGCTAATGAAGGGGTTGAACAATTTTACATCCTCCGCGAGATTGTTCTTGTGTTCTTGACTGTCTCTATTCTCAGAAATAGTTAGGAACACTTACAATTTCTTAATTCTATGGAAGTTACATGGAAATTTTATGAGAATCAGACCATCGACTGTAATTGAGTCTCCTGATCTCAAATTCTAAGACATTCTTGCTTATTGGTAAAAAATTAATCCTAAAAATGAAACAAAATTATATTTTAAAACAAAAAAAGCTTGTGAGGTGGTGGCCGGTGGGTAATGAGACCAGTCACGAGGAACCCTTGAAAAAAGTCCAACCATTTCTCCATGTCTCTGTCCAAGGTGCCAGTCTAGACAGTGAAATAGGTGGCTTCTTCCGAACACCGCAAGTTTCTTCATTTCTTCCCAACCATTCTCTGTTTATACTTAGTCCAAAATAGTATAGTGTAGTATTATAAGTGAATACTTAATGAATAAACAGACATCTATCTAAGCCCCTAAAATTATGTTTCAGATCAGTCCCGGAATTTATTTATGTATATGAAATAGTCTATAATTTTAGCAAATCCCATATTCAACCATTATTCTTCAGAGAACAAACCTAAAATTAAATAATGACTAACGCCAAACAAGTTACACAGACTTAGGGACTGGCTTGTGGATAAGTTGAGATTCTCTCAATTTGAGGACTGGCTTGTACACATGTATTTGGTTAGCAAACGAAAAATATACGAAAAGAAGCGAAAGGAAAAGATGTGAAAAGAGACAATAAGAGGATTCTTTAGTCGTTTAGTTTGAGAAAAAATCAAAAAATGATAAGAAAACCTAGGAGGAAAGAAAAAAAAAAACAAACATATTTTTCAAATGACAGAGATATCCCTTGATTGTAGTGAGGATATTTTTGTAATATTGTTTGTATCTTTTCCAATGGTTTTCACCCCCAAATTGGAAGGAAATTTTATAGTGTGCGTCCTACCTTTTTTTTTCTTCTTTCTTTTTATGGTCAACTAGCTACTAACATAATATTTACCTATCTCGAAAGGGTAGCTTAAGTGGTTGAGTGAAAGGGATATTGTAAGCGAAACTTAGGTGTTACGGGGTTCAACCCCCCTCTCCTTTCTAACAGGTAACACGCTAATTACTAATCACTTTACCTATAAAAAAATACTGATATTTACCTATTAAAAAAATTACTTAATAAATCATAATTGTTAAGTAGGTATTTGCAAATCTCAAGTATTTTATTTAGGGGTGGGCATGGGTACACTTTGATCTAGCCCAACCAAGCAACCAAACCCAAATCAGTCCATAAAATCCGAATTGGTTCGGATAACTGAGTTTAGTTGGTTTTAAAATAGGGAGACCCATAGAGTACGAGTTCGGTAGCAGATCTGAAAACGTATAACTCACTAAACCCAACCCAACACATACCATTATGGCTTTACATATACCAATTGATAACTGAAATCTAGGTGCCGAGAACTCTTAAATAATTTCTCAATTTCAATAATCCAAATTTCAATGTTAAAATTAGTAACATTCTTCTTTGGTGGTAATGAGAACTTAATTTTGAGTATCTTAAAGATTATCTCTGAGGTTAAAATTAAACAAATGTCACATAGTACTCTTAAATATGTAATTTGAATGTGACTTGTAATTTTTTGTTGATTGGTCAAACTAATTGAAGAAAGCAACTTCATGGATACGATTAGGATATAATGAATTTAGCTTCTTTAAAGACATTTTTGTATGAGGAAAACTATCTTTTGCGTGAGCTTCAAGGATTTTTTAAAGGCCTTTTTTTTTGTATTTATTTCATAAGTAGTATTGATATTGTTATTGTTATTTTTTTTAATTATTTTTCTTTAAAAAAATATTTTACCAATAAACTTGATATCGAATCCCCAACCCATTCGAGATCAAGTTGGCTTGGTTCGAGTCATACAAAAATTTGGGTCCAATTTTATCGAACCCAACTCATAAGTTCTTGATTAAATTGGGTGTTTAAATATCTCAAAACCTATCCAACCCACCTAACGCCCACCTCTAATTTTATTATTAGTTGATGAGTTAATTTTTAAAGTTGACTTACTAGAGCTAAAGACGATGATTGCAAAATTAACATTTTTAACTACAACTCCTATTCAAATATGTAAGAAATAACTCCTACATACGATCATTTTTTTGTTGACCAACTCCTACATACGATCATTAAATGACATTGAACTCAACTATTTTTATTTAGGCAAAATAGGACCTGAGGTCCCTTAATTTATTTTTCGTTTTCGCTTAGGTCCCTTAACTTTTAAAACTTACGTTTAGGTCCCTTAACTTTTTAAAACGTTTCACTGTAGTCCTATTTAACGTTTTACCACTAACACTGTTAAACAGTGTCTGATGTGGTCATTACAGTACCTATGTGTCATAATCCATGTCATTTTTAATTATTTATTTACTGCCATGTCATTTTTAATTTAATTTAATTTATTTACGTTTTCCCATTCTCTTCTTCTTCTTCCCAATTTTCTCATCGAATAATAATCCCAATTTGAAACGAAAATGTCAGGTCGCCGGAAAGGAGGCAAGGGTTTAGGAAAGGGAGGAGCGAAGAAGCATCGTAAGAGGCAGGGAAGAACTCTCTATGGATTTGGAGGCTGAGCTTTCTTTCTTATCTGAAGCTTCTTTCATTTTGTAAATTGAACCACTCTGCGTTTTGATTTGCTATGTATCATGATAATTTCTAATCTGTGTGTAATTCAAGGTTACTGAAGTTTCGTTATTATTGAATGGTTTGCACTTCTCCCAATTGCAAAGTAAATGTAGATAATAACCCAGAATGAGACTATAAGATAAGAATAGCGGAACATTGCGAAACACAAAGCAGAACATTCTAATTAAGGTAAGAACCATAAATCATAATAGTTCTATATATTAAGCAAGCTCAGCATAATTATTATTTGATTTTGGATAGAAGATAATGAAGATAAAGAGAAGGAGATGAGAGGAAGAAGAAGAAGAAGAAGAAGAGAAGAGAATGGGAGAAGAGAAGGAGATGAAAGGAAAAAGAAGAAGAAGAAGAGAAGAGTGATGATTAACCCATTTTATTTATTTTTATTTTTATTAAGAATTAAATTAAAAATGACATGGCAGTAAATAAATAATTAAAAATGACATGGATTATGACACATAAAACCGTGAATGGCTACATCGCATAATCGTTTAATGAGTGTTAAGTTTAAAACGTTAAATAGGACTACAGTGAAACGTTTTAAAAAGTTAAGGGACCTAAACGTAAGCTTTAAAAGTTAAGGGACCTGCGAAAACAAAAAAAGTTAAAATAAGTTTATGACTCTCGCTTTATTTTGCCTTTTATTTAATAAGACTCAGTTTAATTTCTTTTCAAAAATACCCTTCTTATTAAATAATAGCTTAAGCTCCAATTTAATGACATCTTTAATCTTTAATTACACTATCTAAACAAGGGAAAAATTAAATTTAATCATTTTAGAAAATGGTGTTTATTTCTTATATTTTGAACCTATAATTTTTTGTAATTACATTTTCTAAAGGGAGTATTATCCGTTTTTTGGCATAGTAAACGTTGTACTCATTTTTTATTGCATATTGAGAGAGTAGATTTGATGAAAACGCTATTAGGTGAATCATTACCCAATGATAGAGAAACTTACAATTTCTTATTTGTAATCGCATGGCATTTGATTATTGTCGTTAAAGAAACTTAGGGATAGATCACATCGCCATCATCACCTGAAACCTTCAAAGTTCTATGAAAGTTACATGGAATATTTATGAGAATCAGACCATCGACTGTAACTGAGTCTCCTGATCTCAAATTCTAAGACATTCTTGCTTATTGGTAAAAAATTAATCCTAAAAATGAAACAAAATTATGTTTTTATACAAAATAAAAAGCTTGCGTGGTGGTGGGTAATGAGACCAGTCACGAGGAACCACTTGAAAAAAGTCCAACCATTTCTCCATGTCTCCGTCCAAGGTGCCAGTCTAGAAAGTGAAATAGGTGGCTTCTTCCGAACGCCGCAAGTTTCTTCATTTCTTCCCAACCATTCTCTGTTTATACTTAGTCCAAAATAGTATAGTGTAGTATTATAAGTGAATACTTAATGAATAAACAGACATCTATCTAAGTCCCTAAAATTATGTTTCAGATCAGTCCCGGAATTTATTTATGTATATGAAATAGTCTATAATTTTAGCAAATCCTATATTCAACCATCATTCTTCAGAGAACAAACCTAAAACGAAAGAATGACTAACGCCAAACAAGTTACACAGACTTAGAGACTGGCTTGTTCACATGTATTCGGAACGAGTTGAGATTCTCTCAATTTTAGGACTGGCTTGTACACATGTATTTAGGGACGAGTTGAGATTCTCTCAATTTCTTTTGAGAAATAGAGGACTTATGTATTTCAAGAATGTACGCATTTATACACTCAAAACAATAAAAATTGAGTTCTCTATTTCTTATGACAAATGGAGAGAACCTCTGCTCATTCAGGACTATACCGAAAAACTGCAAATAGAAAATAATTTCTAGACTAAGTTGCCTATTTGACTCTAAGTAACTGACTCAGCTAACACCCTATTTGAATCATTAGATATTCAAACTGACAATTTTTTACCAGACTATTTTTAATAGTCACTTGTGAGTAGTGTTCAGGTAGGAAAACAAAATATAAAGCCCAGACAGCAGAAACTTTACAAATATTAGTACTCCCAGCAACGACCCCTAATAAAGCACTCTCAGTGATTAACAAACAAATAAAGGACTCCCCAAAACCTAATATTTTAGAAAGGGGTGCTTATATTACATGACCCCATTAATATTCTAGGATCGGCTAAAAATAATCTACCATGAAAATCCATCCATTGACAGAACAGAAATCATCCACACAACTACAAGCAATGGCATGAAAGAAAAATGGTTTCGGCAATGGTGACGAATACATCCTAAAAGTGGTAGGAATGCAACCAGACACTTCTCAACAAGCTAAAACCGAAATGTGACCCTTTTAAAAAAATTGGAATCCTCAAATGCCTGTGGCATTATTCATCCGAAGTTATACTTAAACACAGAGAGTTCAGAACCAAAGGAAACTTCAAACTGAAACCTGCAACAGCCTTTCTGCCAGGAAAGCTGGCTGAATCGTAACAATCCACAAAGACCAAAATACCATCTCAGTTAATACAACAATTTGACACGTAATTAGAAGGCAAATGACTTGACAACTGCTGCAACATAGAGGACGACAAGACTGACTGTCAGACACCCAAATTGAGCAATGCTGGAAGACAACTCTGGACCTTCTCAACCCTCAAACATGTCCTAGAACTCACTGGAACAGTAAATAATTGAAAATTAAAGATTGCAACGGATAGATACAAAAGAAATTAAAGAGGTATATATATAACAAAAAAGATGAAACAAATCTAAATAACGGGAATCAAAAGTGAAGCCTTTCCAACGAATCCACTTAAAAAACTTCACAGCAGCTTTCCATTTGAAAATATTGGCTATTTCACAAAGCTGTTCGTGAACAACCAATAACATTTGCAACAATGAATGAAGGTTAGCAAGTTGAAAATGCTTAACATAACAAACCTGGTCCTTTTGTTCTGGAGACGATGAAGCAGATTTATCTGACTCAGATGGCTTGTCGGCACCACAGTTCTGTCTGTTGCACTTGGTTCGGAATGGATAATTAATATTATTACATTTTTCACACTTCCAGCTTCCCTCGGGTGTCTTTTGCTCTGATTGTCAAGTGCAAGTAAAAAAAACAATTGCCAACTGTTAGACTTGTATGAGATAAGGGCATCATTTAAGTAAGGATGTGTGTGAAGTAACTTACTAGAGCTCTTGTCAGACTTCGAGGCCTGCAGCATAATATTCATATCCAACAAAGTTAAACATTAATCACAAATCTTAAGCATAGATCTCATTTTTTTCTAGGATAAAAATGTTTCAATGAATCTGCATAATCGAGATGACAGCACTGCATACCTGGGATCCAGGCTTGGGTGTGTTGCATTTTCTCATGTTGCAAACAGTCCTAAATGAGAAATTGACGTTGCCACATTTTGGACATTTCCAATCATTGTCACGAGTTGCATCTGTATGAAGTAGGAACGGGAAAAAAAATTAAGTATAAAGAAACTCCCATTTTCAAAAAAAAAAAGCCATAAACTATATATAGCAAACCTGTTCCCTTTTTCTGAGAGTTGTCATCACGAAAAAATCCTGGCACGGCACCCTGCTCAGGCAAGTACTAACTATAAAATTCCACTTTGCAGCAAAAAACATCAAATTACGCAATCCAACCAAATTATGGCTTCCTCAACATACTAAGTAATCATACTGAAGTATAAGGATGCAAGATTTTTGTTCTGTAATGGCACAAAAACTATATGCAGCTTAACAAGGCTACTGTTACCAGTAACACTAGAGAGAGCATCTAGCTTTTAGGGCACATTTGGATTGGTTTATTTGGGCTCATCTACTGGTATAAACACTGGTGAGTGGTGACTGTTTGGGAGAGCTTATGAGATGTTCATAAGCTTTTTTTCAGCTAATTTTTATAAGCTCCCTAGGATAGCTTATAAAAACAGCTCATAGCTTATACAAAATAATTTAACGTTATTTTATCTTTTATTATAGAAACAGCTTATGCATAAACACTTATATGATAAGCGCTTATGCCATAAGTGCTTAATTAAACTGTTTATCCTAACAGACCTTTTATACACTTGCAGAAAGTATTCAAAAAACCTAACAGTATTATTTGCAAAAGGATTCTTCAAGCAAAGGCACAAGAAATAATGCATATTAGTTTTTTTATTTACAAACTTCAACAAGTTTAAAACAATTGAGTTCCAGGCAAGTACTAACTATAAAATTCCACTTTGCAGCAAAAACATCAAATTACGCTTAATCCAACCAAATTATGGCTTCCTCAACATACTAAGTAATCATACTGAAGTATAAGGATGCAAGATTTTTGTTCTGTAATGGCACAAAACTATATGCAGCTTAACAAGGCTACTGTTACCAGTAACACTAGAGAGAGCATCTAGCTTTTAGGGCACATTTGGATTGGTTTATTTGGGCTCATCTACTGGTATAAACACTGGTGAGTGGTGACTGTTTGGGAGAGCTTATGAGATGTTCATAAGCTTTTTTTCAGCTAATTTTTATAAGCTCCTAGGATAGCTTATAAAAACAGCTCATAGCTTATACAAAATAATTTAACGTTATTTTATCTTTTATTATAGAAACAGCTTATGCATAAACACTTATATGATAAGCGCTTATGCCATAAGTGCTTAATTAAACTGTTTATCCTAACAGACCTTTTATACACTTGCAGAAAGTATTCAAAAAACCTAACAGTATTATTTGCAAAAGGATTCTTCAAGCAAAGGCACAAGAAATAATGCATATTAGTTTTTTATTTACAAACTTCAACAAGTTTAAAACAATTGAGTTCCAGGCAAGTACTAACTATAAAATTCCACTTTGCAGCAAAAAACATCAAATTACGCAATCCAACCAAATTATGGCTTCCTCAACATACTAAGTAATCATACTGAAGTATAAGGATGCAAGATTTTTGTTCTGTAATGGCACAAAAACTATATGCAGCTTAACAAGGCTACTGTTACCAGTAACACTAGAGAGAGCATCTAGCTTTTAGGGCACATTTGGATTGGTTTATTTGGGCTCATCTACTGGTATAAACACTGGTGAGTGGTGACTGTTTGGGAGAGCTTATGAGATGTTCATAAGCTTTTTTTCAGCTAATTTTTATAAGCTCCCTAGGATAGCTTATAAAAACAGCTCATAGCTTATACAAAATAATTTAACGTTATTTTATCTTTTATTATAGAAACAGCTTATGCATAAACACTTATATGATAAGCGCTTATGCCATAAGTGCTTAATTAAACTGTTTATCCTAACAGACCTTTTATACACTTGCAGAAAGTATTCAAAAAACCTAACAGTATTATTTGCAAAAGGATTCTTCAAGCAAAGGCACAAGAAATAATGCATATTAGTTTTTTTATTTACAAACTTCAACAAGTTTAAAACAATTGAGTTCCAGGCAAGTACTAACTATAAAATTCCACTTTGCAGCAAAAACATCAAATTACTTAATCCAACCAAATTATGGCTTCCTCAACATACTAAGTAATCATACTGAAGTATAAGGATGCAAGATTTTTGTTCTGTAATGGCACAAAAACTATATGCAGCTTAACAAGGCTACTGTTACCAGTAACACTAGAGAGAGCATCTAGCTTTTAGGGCACATTTGGATTGGTTTATTTGGGCTCATCTACTGGTATAAACACTGGTGAGTGGTGACTGTTTGGGAGAGCTTATGAGATGTTCATAAGCTTTTTTTCAGCTAATTTTTATAAGCTCCCTAGGATAGCTTATAAAAACAGCTCATAGCTTATACAAAATAATTTAACGTTATTTTATCTTTTATTATAGAAACAGCTTATGCATAAACACTTATATGATAAGCGCTTATGCCATAAGTGCTTAATTAAACTGTTTATCCTAACAGACCTTTTATACACTTGCAGAAAGTATTCAAAAAACCTAACAGTATTATTTGCAAAAGGATTCTTCAAGCAAAGGCACAAGAAATAATGCATATTAGTTTTTTTATTTACAAACTTCAACAAGTTTAAAACAATTGAGTTCCAGGCAAGTACTAACTATAAAATTCCACTTTGCAGCAAAAAACATCAAATTACGCAATCCAACCAAATTATGGCTTCCTCAACATACTAAGTAATCATACTGAAGTATAAGGATGCAAGATTTTTGTTCTGTAATGGCACAAAAACTATATGCAGCTTAACAAGGCTACTGTTACCAGTAACACTAGAGAGAGCATCTAGCTTTTAGGGCACATTTGGATTGGTTTATTTGGGCTCATCTACTGGTATAAACACTGGTGAGTGGTGACTGTTTGGGAGAGCTTATGAGATGTTCATAAGCTTTTTTTCAGCTAATTTTTATAAGCTCCCTAGGATAGCTTATAAAAACAGCTCATAGCTTATACAAAATAATTTAACGTTATTTTATCTTTTATTATAGAAACAGCTTATGCATAAACACTTATATGATAAGCGCTTATGCCATAAGTGCTTAATTAAACTGTTTATCCTAACAGACCTTTTATACACTTGCAGAAAGTATTCAAAAAACCTAACAGTATTATTTGCAAAAGGATTCTTCAAGCAAAGGCACAAGAAATAATGCATATTAGTTTTTTTATTTACAAACTTCAACAAGTTTAAAACAATTGAGTTCCAGGCAAGTACTAACTATAAAATTCCACTTTGCAGCAAAAAACATCAAATTACGCAATCCAACCAAATTATGGCTTCCTCAACATACTAAGTAATCATACTGAAGTATAAGGATGCAAGATTTTTGTTCTGTAATGGCACAAAAACTATATGCAGCTTAACAAGGCTACTGTTACCAGTAACACTAGAGAGAGCATCTAGCTTTTAGGGCACATTTGGATTGGTTTATTTGGGCTCATCTACTGGTATAAACACTGGTGAGTGGTGACTGTTTGGGAGAGCTTATGAGATGTTCATAAGCTTTTTTTCAGCTAATTTTTATAAGCTCCCTAGGATAGCTTATAAAAACAGCTCATAGCTTATACAAAATAATTTAACGTTATTTTATCTTTTATTATAGAAACAGCTTATGCATAAACACTTATATGATAAGCGCTTATGCCATAAGTGCTTAATTAAACTGTTTATCCTAACAGACCTTTTATACACTTGCAGAAAGTATTCAAAAAACCTAACAGTATTATTTGCAAAAGGATTCTTCAAGCAAAGGCACAAGAAATAATGCATATTAGTTTTTTTATTTACAAACTTCAACAAGTTTAAAACAATTGAGTTCCAGGCAAGTACTAACTATAAAATTCCACTTTGCAGCAAAAAACATCAAATTACGCAATCCAACCAAATTATGGCTTCCTCAACATACTAAGTAATCATACTGAAGTATAAGGATGCAAGATTTTTGTTCTGTAATGGCACAAAAACTATATGCAGCTTAACAAGGCTACTGTTACCAGTAACACTAGAGAGAGCATCTAGCTTTTAGGGCACATTTGGATTGGTTTATTTGGGCTCATCTACTGGTATAAACACTGGTGAGTGGTGACTGTTTGGGAGAGCTTATGAGATGTTCATAAGCTTTTTTTCAGCTAATTTTTATAAGCTCCCTAGGATAGCTTATAAAAACAGCTCATAGCTTATACAAAATAATTTAACGTTATTTTATCTTTTATTATAGAAACAGCTTATGCATAAACACTTATATGATAAGCGCTTATGCCATAAGTGCTTAATTAAACTGTTTATCCTAACAGACCTTTTATACACTTGCAGAAAGTATTCAAAAAACCTAACAGTATTATTTGCAAAAGGATTCTTCAAGCAAAGGCACAAGAAATAATGCATATTAGTTTTTTTATTTACAAACTTCAACAAGTTTAAAACAATTGAGTTCCATCTTTTAGGCCATACCATTGTTCCAGGCCCAATAGGGGCACCCAGGCCATAGCGATCCAATAGCTGGGGCATAGCATAGATCCCACCTGCCAAAAAATTACCAACAGAAAAGTTTATGTAAACAACAATAGGACAATATCAACGAAAAATAACAACAAACATTACACTGTTACATAGGAAAGCATGATTTAATATGAAATCAACAACTATCAACGTAAAATGCAGATTCCAACAGCTTCTTCATTGTTTCCACCTTAAACCATTCCTTCATTGGTTTAAAAAATTAAAGTGCAATTCATCTTATTTAATATCTACTTCAATCTCAGGAAAAAGGTAAACAAAAATTACCATTTCCCACCATGGGTCCACTGTAGGGTACTGGTCCAGGGAGATGCAATGGTCTATATGGACTGCCAGTAGAAAGGCGACTTCCATAATTGTAGGGATATGCTGATCCTCCAGAAAATGGAACCTCATAGGGAGGAAGAGATGATCCATTGAATAAAGATGACCCATATGGCGGGACACCAAGATATATCGAAGAGGGAGTATTAGAACCTACATAAGGAGCTGCAGATGAATAGCCCTGTGGAGCTTGCAGAGGCTTGGCAGCAGACTTCTGGAAAGAGAATAATGAATAGTTAGAAGATTTGAAGATAAAAGTGGAATTAAAGGAAAGAAGGTGCTTAGTCCAATGCTAATGTCCAGCTAAATTGCATATCTTAAAACTCTATACAACAATAGCATAAGCTCATCAGGAAGTGCACAGTTGCACACTATGTCTAACATATATGTTCAGCCTTTGCCATGTATGCATTAACAATCGATTTCTGTGCCCCTTTTCCCCCTCTATATGGGAGAACAAGTCAAGAGACACAATAATGAACAGAGCATATGAATATTAAAAAAAACTACTAAGAACCGTAAACAAAAAACAAGAAAGGAAGGATAACTATGGACAAGGCTATCAATAAGATAAAACTTTTAAATGCACCTTTCTAAACCATTAGCAAGATGAAATTCATTTTCTTTGGAAATAACATCTAGCCGATCATCTTACCGAATTATGATCAGCGGGCCTTGGTTGGGTGCAATTACGCATGTTGCAGGTTGTCCTGAATGAGAAATTGACATTACCACAGCTGGGGCATGTCCAGTCATCTTCCCTACGGCTACCTACAAGCAAAAACCAATCAAAGTGCACCAGTGAATCAAATGAGGACCCCATACCACGGAGGAAAGGCACTTATGTATTGCCAGAGTTATATTTATAGGGTATTACACTATAAGAAAGAGTTTGCATCACAGAAAATAACATGCCGTGAGTGTGAAAATTAGCATACGTGCCTATCAGCGAATAAATTAATTACAGTATGTAAAATTGCACAAGTTGATTTCATGAAACAATAGATATGTTGAATTATCGATTGACATCAGAGACAGAAAACAAAAAAAAATTAAAAATCAAATCCCAACGCACCATCAGTCCTAGCCCGCTTAGCAGCTGAAGAATTTCTGTTATCAACCTGCAAAACCAAACAAAAGGCTAAGATTCCGATTTCATCTAGGCATAAGCAAATAGGACTATATACACATAAAATAAAAAAGGAAAAAAAACTTCGCATCAATCAATACGCGTCACGAATTGAATAGAGATTGTGAGAAAATTAAAGTCAAGCCCTACAAGGGGATAATCATAAAACCCTAAATCCCACACAAAAGGCGAGATCGATTGAGTTAGGGCTCAAAGGAGCGAGGGCGCTTACCTGAGACATGGAGACGGGCGATTAGTGACTGCGAGCGAAAACAAAAGACAGAGAGGCCGGCAGAGAGATAGATAGAGAGAGAGATCCTTCGGCTTCTTCTACTTCTCGGGCGGGACGGTAGAGAGTGCACAACGGCGAAAACCTGAAAAGCCAACTTAAATATTTTAATTCTAATTTTAATTCTAATAAATAGATAAATTATAGCCTAATAAAAAAAATCACATTTAGTCAAAAAAAAATTATAATGATTAATTATCAATCAAAGTTACCAAATTATAATCAGTATCAATCAAAAAAAAATTGCACCATCTATAATGATTAATTATCAATAAATTAAGTGTCAAAAAAGCTTATTGTTCCTAACTATTTTCCTAGAGTAGGATATAGCAAGAACACAAAATATAGAAAGTGAGAGTATAGAATGAGTAAACTGGAAGAACCCAGAAAATGTCTGTCATTTGATTAACCTCTGAGGGCGATATATATAGTACAGTGGTGATTATTCCTATTTATTACACATTATGACCGTTGTGGCGAATTCTGAAGATATAAGTAGCGATTCTGAGAATTCTCATTAATGTTTGTCTGCGGTCATGAATAGGCCGAGCCGACCATTGTGGTTGGCCGAACATGTAGGCCGAACCGATGACCAGTTTGTTGTAGGCCGACCGCTAGAGGCATGTGGGCCGACCGCGGGAAAGCTCATGCCGTGTTCTTCTTCCTTTGAGTGTAGTATGTCTGACCGAGTCTGCTGGATACCGGTTAGTCCGGTTGTGAACATAGTCCTTCGAGCGGCGAGCACGGAGTGTGAAGTCGTTCTAATATTAAGATAGGCTCGGTCGCACTTAAGTCCTTCAGCCATCAAGTTCTTCAGCTATATATTGAGTCCTTCGAGTATCAATTCCTTCAGTTCCTTGAGTAGTAGTCCTTCATAGGTTACAGTTTTCGTAACATCTTTTTGCTCTGACAAAGAGTCCTCGGGATGGAAAAGGACCACGTAGTGTTTTAAATCCATCAGAACGTCTCTAGATCTCGATCGTGGATTTCTTTCTGCAAATTGATCATTCAGAGATTTACTATTCTGCTTCTATTTTTCTTGGCTTCGGTAATTTTCGTCGCCGAACAAGCATATCGAAGAGTGTCTGCCCACGAGACCGAGATCGACCGGCATCGCTGAATAAGAATTACTCAAAGTAGAATATTAGTAACTTCCACGAGATTATAATTAATCGTTTTTTGAAAAGATCTGTACTTAAAAATGTTTGCTAAATATCAACAGAGCAGGTTAATTAACATGTAATCGACATAAACTGTTTGAAACAGTGATCAAAACAAGAGTTGAAACTACTTAAGGGTGAGACTTACGACACCTTTAAGCAACATAAAACATTGAAGTAAATGATAAAATGGAAATGCAGAAAACAACGATTTTTTTCTAATTGCTACTTCCGAATTTTATTCTAGCAATAATGATGAATAGATGCTTTCAATATACAACAAATGCAAAGTCAAAGTTTTTAATGGTTTCAACAGACATGGAAGTTAAAATGCAAACATTGTTGTGAGGTTAATTTGTAGAGGAAAAACAGTGTCACAGTAGGCTAGAGATCAACCAACATTATAATAATAGGGAAAAAGGAAGAAATACTTTTAAACCTTTATGAAAAATGTACCAACTTGATGAATCCATTATTTGAAACCAGTGTTGCATTAGACTTACGGTGTTTCTGAACTTCAACTATCGGCCTCCCTCTTCAAATTGGTCCTTAAGAGATTTGTTTATCTTCTTTTATTTCCCCTTCTCTTCGCGCACTTCTTCCTCCTCTTGTTTTTAACTGCTTGACTATTTGGCATTGATCCCATCATCTCAGTTTTTTCTTATAGTCCTTCGGCTAGACTCTGTTTCTTATAGTTCTTCGTGACTTTGTTTCTACTGGGCTTGTTGTCTTTTTTTTTTGCTTGATCCTTCTTTCATTTGTTTGCCCAATCTTCGGTGTTTTTCCCTCCCCGGAGTTCGGGGACTACTTTGTTTGCTTTTGAATGCTTTGTCATATTTTTCTTTAGAGCTCTTCGTTTTTATTCTTGCCTCTGCTCCGCTCTTTCTCATCCTCGGGTTTTGCTTCCGCTCGATTTTCATCGCCGGGTTTTGCTTCCTCCCTTTGATATTACGGGGAGGTTACGTGAAAGAGATCGTGCGGCTTTTGTGCGCGGGATGCTTGCACATCTACCGCGGTCTTGTTTTTGATCCTCTTTGTGCGGAATTCGTTGATTTCGCGAGCAAGCGCGATCCCATAAGTCACTTTTCAGCAAATCACGGTCGGTGCGTTACTATGCAAAGAGGGGTTCTTCTCATGACTCCATGGCTCACTTTTCAGCGAATCACTTCATAGTCACGTGAAGTGCCTCCAGGGGGTACATGAACTCGTCGATTCTGCATCAAGCCCGGCGAGTCCTTTTATCTTCGGTGCCCGGGGTCAACATCGAGCCAACTACTCGGTCCTTGCCGTTTCGGGACTTTGTTTTTCCGGCGCATTCACGTATTGTTTATACAAATATAACATTGCAAATAATTTTGACATTTGCTAATGTACTTGTAATCATCGATTCTCTTTATTCAATAAGAAATAGTACATTTGGGAAGCTATCATGCTCCTTACAAAGGTACATTTATTGAAAATAAAGGTTTAGAGAATCGGTTGTTCTTCCTCGGCCCTGTTGGGAAGACCGAAGGTTTGTCTTCTTCAGCTGTAGTAAAACCGAAGGTTGGTGGCATTCATGCGGTTGATCATTTGTTGATCGATCTTCTTCATTTTTTGTTCGGCCAACTGTGGACTTCTTCGTTTTGGTCGGCCAATTGGTTTTTTGTTGGGCTTGTTGAGGACTTCATTTACATTCGGCTAATTGGCTGCTTCATTTTGGTTTTGCTCGACCGATCGACAACTTTATTTTCCTTCAGCTGGTATAGTTGGCTTCTTTCTTTTTGTTCGGATGCCTTCATTTTTGAAACTGTATCTGAAACTTTAGTGAGCAACAATAATAAATAATGAACAGCAATAAATAAATTGGCAAGGTTGGGTGCAATAAAGCTGTTTAGGCACTGCAGTTTCACACAGAAATGTGCACAACCACTTCGACTTGGTCGGTGTACTCATGTATGACATTCAAGGCCTTTACTCAATGAGGGGCCGAATATACATGAGAGTTGTGGTTCTATTGCTCCTCTTTGGGATGTTGTTGTCTTTGACTATTTGAGCATAACTTGAATCAAACTTTATTCCTCTGTTGTTTTTATCCAGTTGTAGCAATGCAACTCCACCTATGGCATCATTGGAATGATCTCTTAAAGAAACTTGTGTTCAGCTGGTACTATCCATGGACTTTCTTCTTATCATATGGTTCCCTGCTTCCGTCTACAAAAACATTGTCACTCAAGGAAAGTGAGTTTCTATGAAAAACTTTGTTATGGAAGGTCTTAACAAGAAAATCTAGCATATCTCCACAGATAGTGTTCAAACTGGATTATTCTTCATACATGGTGGTGTATTTAAATAAAAGCAAGCTAGCCAGAATCAAAAGTAATCCTCTCATATCACCCTAAAATGATTTGGCCATAAAACTATTTGGTTAAGATGCTCATGCAGTTGTTTCATTGGAGTTGTGAATGTATACTCTCTTCCATTATTTGTCCAGACACATATAAAAGCATTTGTAAACAACACCTGGACATTCACACACATACATAGTGCCATAGCTACGTTAGGTTGTGTCCTCTTTTTAACAAAATCAAAGACAGAACTGCTAACTGCCAGGAAGCATCAGGGGCTACTATTCTCAATGGATTTTCAGTTTGCAGAAACTGTTTTATGTTTAAAGAAGGCCTGTCAATTGTTCTTTAACAACCAAGGCTAAACAATCATGATGCAACGATGTATGTGAAGGCAATTCAAGGATGAGCAATAAGCAATAAGCAATATATGTAAGAGCAAACCAGTGGCTGCATTGGCATAGACAATAGTCATGTTTAGATTGGGGAATGATGCCAGTGGACTTGGATTCGGCAACTTGATTTGGCAAATCTTCAACTTAAAGTTTAGTGATGATGAGCCTTTGTTAATTTATTTTCTTCCATCCAAAGTATGTTTGAAGGATGCATTCCTTCGGGAAGCACTTCCTTAAACCTGAGTTTGGTTTTACTTCCGCCCTAGGTTTCCCTTTTGTTGTACCGTTGCTTGTTCATTGGAGGAATTTTTGTCTGAGCTTGCCTATTTTAAACCTGCCAGAATATCTCTTCCCATGCAATGATTAGTAGTCAAAACTTACTTCATAGTCTGTTACGTAAAAGCTAAACACCAGGATGATGTAACCGATGTTCAGGCATTCAGCAAAGTATATTACGCACATCAATAGCTTTTTAATTCATGCATGTACTAGTACTCCTAAGCATGAGACATGTAAGAGATCAGACTCAACAGCTACATGTCTCTTCTTTACAATTGATATGAGTGTTATATTATTGAGCAGAAATGTGCAATCTTTATGCAGTTTAGGAAATATAACTATTTCAATCCAAAAGTTCAGATGCAATATGGTGCCTTGTTATTTGTAAAACAGTTCTTTTGAACAAGTGAAATGATGCAACATATCACACATGTATTCATTTATCCATTCCTCAAGTGATTTTATATCAGAACACCTAGTTTTGGTTAGCTGCGTGAAGAGCTAAGGGTGTGACATGCAAGGTCAAGGCATGACAAGTGCTTATAACACAGCTAAAAATTTTGTTCACTCGTATCCAACACAACAAAAACGACTTCCAACACAACAAAAGCTTTCACAATCAAGTGATCAAAATCACTAGTTTTTATGATTTGCGCATAGTAGGACAAGTGAAGAGAAAGGGATACTTTTAAACCTTAACACCCTTGAACTTGATGATTTAATTATTTGGACAGAAGCTCAGCAGCAGCGTTTGGCGACCTCATTTAGGCATGGGAGCTCGACGCAGAAGCTCGGCGATGCCGGCTCGAAGTTAATGAGTGTGGTTTGGCCATCGGTGACTAGGCTGCCTCGGGTATGAATGTTGGTTTCTGTTCAGCGAAGGGCAACAGTTCGCCGTACTCGATTGGCCTTGCCTTGATTTTTGGTCGGTCGACGCACTTCTCCATTTTTGTTCGACCGACTTTTGATTGGTCGGTCTTGCTCGGTATCCGAAACTTCAGCAGGATTCGGCTCCCTGGACTTTTGATAGACCGAGTTGTCTTTTTTGATAGACCGAGGCATTGTGTTTGATGTCGACAGAGCTTGTCGCCGAAATAGGGAGGGCTAGTTGGTCCATTGCATTACTGATTTGTCCAATTTTGTCACGTAATTGTTGATCGTCTTGTTCTCTAGTTCGTTTGACCATCCTTTGATGTCTAATAAATGTCTGCGAGTATTTATAGCTGGCAAGACTTGCATATGTTGTTTGTTCCAACCAACGCTTTAGTCGCCTTATTTATCTTTTTGGTTGGCTTGTCAACTGACTCCTTTATCGATCGATCTGTCTCTGAAGGTCCCTGAAATTTTTACTCAAGATAAAATATTAGTAACTTCGACAAATGTATATTTTCTATATTTCAATTTTGTATATATATTGGCTGTCGAGGAGAAAGCATTTTGCATTCCTCTCAGACCCATTAGTTGTGTCATGCCTTAAACTGAATATTCTCAGTCGGCAAAAACTGTCTATTATTAGACCATTATATTTTCCCATATATGCATTCGTCGGTTGATACTTCTTGCTTGGACTAAACAGTGTGTCCAACAACAGCAGATCATACATCATGCATAAAGACACTGCTAAGAAAGTTGGTTATCAACTACCATTTTACTGAATCACAATGACATGAAGTTAATTTGAATACTGTCATGTCTATATGAAAATCCACATTCATTTGTACTAAATCGCCTTTATACACATTTAATCACCAATTAATTGTGTTTCTAGGAATTAAAATCACGAAAGACGTTTAACCAGAATTTTGAATTTGCCATCAATTATTTCAGCATTTAAATTATACCTGTCTTCTTATACGCATTTATAAATCATCAATACAATATTTAAAGACATTCCTTATACGCAAGTTTGTAAATGGCAAAATGACAATGAATTGATGGCATTTAATTCTTCTGATTCATCACTTCTAATTTTAAAAACAATTAATCGTCGGATATTGTATTTGCTCAAGGTAATGCTTACCAAAAATAATCATAATTCGCTATGGTGATATAATTCAACCACAAGTTTAATCACACATCACACATAATGCATAAATGAGAAGCATTGCAAATTTCATGTGATTTTAATTTTATTAACCTATTAAAGAGATAATAAATACTTTTGAACCTCATGAGAGTCCACCAGAGCACGAAGGATTAGATGATTTTGTAATTGTTGAGTAGTCCAATTTTGTTATGTCCTTGTAGTAACGTTACATTGTTATCATTATTTGCATCCTTGATGTCGTTCTTTCCTTTCATAGCAGAATAAATTTTTCCTCCTCTTGAGGTGATTTTTTTTTTTTTGATTTGTACCTCTCGCTTGTTTTGCGGAGTATATGGACCTGTGAACTTCCCGAGAGTGCTTCCGAAAGCTATATCAAATTCCACTATGATAACCAAATGTAATCATATTGAAGAGATTATTAGACTACAATTGCAAGTTCAGACAATAATTTGCCAATATTATAGCAGCCTCCTTGAAACTTATAAAGTTTAAGATAGAACATTGAAAGCAACAACGGGCCAGTTATGCACTAATTGAAAATTAATTGAAAATGTGGTGTGTTTTGTTATAAACAGGCCGAGGATGCATAAGAAAATAATTTTGCTTTCTTCTGGCAGCAACTAATATAGAAAATAGAATATATATTTATTTACTTTTTATGCATAAGTTTTGAGAAGAAATAGAAATACTTTTAAACCTTCTCGAATAAACCTTAATTGGGCGATCTGCAAACACAAGGGAGGACATCGATCGGTGCAGGTTTTGGCAGCAACGATAATGGATTTAATGTTCTGATGACCTTCTTTAAACGACTCTCGAAATCAGACATGAGAACAATGAATACTGGGATGTCTCTTTGAGTTGTTCGGATCCTTTTCGGCTTGTTTCGACTGCTTCATCCCCGCTCATGCGTCCTTGTGCTTCAATCATTGGGATAGTGAATGGGATATCATGATCCCTCTCCTTCTAGCACCATTGGGCGTCGTTTCTTCTTCAAGCATGAAGACAACACTAATTGTTTTTCTCTTTATCTGGAGTGCAGATGGATACAGGCCGTGGATCTTGAGTAGATTTTTGATTCTGGTCTGACAATATTCTTTGCTCGGCTAGTCTCTGTTTGAATGGTATCTATGACTTACTCGAAGTAGAGTATTAGTACCTTCAATATAATTATGATTTGCTCACCGTAATTGTATTGGAAAACATTTATGGTCTCAAGTCATTTCTCTCTCATTTGATGCAATTAAATTAAATTAAATAGCATTTCAAAAACATCGTTTTCAGGAAAACGTTTCAAAGCATTTAACTGTCATGATGCAACTAAATGGTGTGAATAATGACAATTAACTACATTTATTTCTATTCTCAGCAAACTGAAAGCTAATAATCATATTCACAAAAGAACCAAACTAAACGCTCCTTTTATGGATTCCCCAATTTCAAATTGATTTGGCTTCAATCACCGGCCAAATCACGCCGAATGATGAAAAGTATGTTTCTATGGCCTCTTTGGAATTAAATCACAAACATCAATTCTCTATAATCAAAAGTAATTCAAGACACAGATGCAAGGATATTTACTATTTGAAATCTAATATAGATGCATTTTATTATACACCCTCCTCAAACTATAACATACGAATTATACTGGGGTTAAAGAAAACTTATCTTATGATGAGGTATGGCTCTGCGAAAGAGTGAATGTGTGGCACTATTTTTGTTCTCAGTTTTCCAAATTCCTTCGCCGCATTGGACATTTGATACACTGCTTATCCATGGCTTCTTCATAACGTGAACCTTGAGTCCGAGGCGGAGGTTAGCGAATGGCTCAGCGATGGCGCCCGACCACCCGCCCAGATCCAAGGGCTTAGTTCGGCAAGAGCGAGTAACCTGCTTGGCTATTCTACTCGGCGAACCTGTTCAGCGAAGACACGGTTTGACGCTTGGCTATCCACTCAATGATGTTAACCCCCGCGGCGAGTGGCTCAAAGATTAGGGGAACCATCGACGACAACGATGTTCGTTGGTGATTGCTTTTTTTTTATCGGCAAGAGGGAAATCGAAGGTGGGACAGTAACTTCCATGGGTTTTACAATTAGAAATGAGTGTGGATCTGCTTTTCGTGACAAATTCAAGGTGTTCACGTTCTTGCAGTAAAACACTAGTGATAACCATCGAGATCCATTTTACAGATCAGATCCCAATGGTTTTTAGTTTTTGGAAATGTGGGTGTGGGGGAAAAGTTTTACCATGGCCCCACGGTGGCGCCAATGTTCCTAACTATTTTCCTAGAGTAGGATATAAGCGAACACAAAATATAGAAAGTGAGAGTATAGAATGAGTAAACTGGAAGAACCCAGAAAATGTCTGTCATTTGATTAACCTCTGAGGGCGATATATATAGTACAGTGGTGATTATTCCTATTTATTACACATTATGACCGTTGTGGCCGTTACAAGATATAAGTAGCAGTTACAGGAATTCTCATTAATGTTTGTCCGCGGTCATGAATAGGCCGAGCCGACCATTGTGGTTGGCCGAACATGTAGGCCGAACCGATGACCAGTTTGTTGTAGGCCAACCGCTAGAGGCATGTGGGCCGACCGCGGGAAAGCTCATGCCGTGTTCTTCTTCCTTTGAGTGTAGTATGTCTGACCGAGTCTGCTGGATACCGGTTAGTCCGGTTGTGAACACTTATCAATAATTAAATTATCATATTTTTTGCCAAGAAAAACTATTTATGCACTTCCCTTACACACTTGATATCTAGATATTGGTTGACAAATTTGGTGACTCGTTGTGTGTTTGAGATAATGTTCATTCCCCCCATCGCACGTTATGGGTTGTTTCACTATAATATTCAGAAGTTACAAAGTGTAGTTTTTGGATCGACGTGGGTCATCACCATGATTTCACAATTGTCAAAACACATGCTTGATACGGGTAGAATTACTGACTGCAACATTCGTCAGTTGCTCAATTTGGATTGGTCAATCTCTTTCAAGCATGTTTTCCGAAAAGCAAATAGAGTTGCGGATGGTCTTCCCACTTTTCGCTTTTCATCCAATGTTGGTGATAATCTCATTATTTGGAGGAGCCCCATGATTGTATTGGAGGTTTTACTCTTTCATTAATTCATGTGTAATCGCTTTTTGGGTTTTATGCCCTTTTTCTATATAAAAAAATAACACACGTTTGATATCTAAACGTCCAAGGAGAGTGCACAAAAAATTCATTATTAAATTAGGATGTTGCACGTTACACCTCCATTTTCCCCCTCACACCCATAAAACTCATTTTTGATGGAACCAAAAAATACTCATTTATTCCCATTAAAATTTCAAAATACCCTTATCACTCCAATCTTATATACTCTGTTGGCAAGGCTGATCCACTACTTTATAATGGATCAACTTGTTGGAAGTGTTTGACATGACTAGCTTTTAGTATTTTTTTCACTATCTTATAGTATTTTATGAAACACTACTTGAAGTAGCGTTTAAGCTTATAGGTTATAACGTTCCATTTTTCCTCTCAATTTTACCCTCACCACTTTCACTAAATTTCTTATTTATCCTCCTTTAAATGAATTTCTCTCATTTTGTAAGCAATAATTACATATGTCTATTTACGTAATTTTATACTTATAAGCTACTTCAACCACTAATTTTACCAAACACTTTAAATTATATCCGCTAGTTTATACGATATCTGCTATCTCGTCTGCTATAAGCTAACTTCTCTGTTATCCGCTACATTTTACAAACCGAGCCTTAATCCAAATTCTCACCAAACAGCCCACCCCATCTCACCACCACATGCAACCATCCAACCCCACGCCAATCATTGAGTTCTTTGCAGATCAAAATCTTCTCACATTTTCTACGTTGTACAAATACCTTTTGTTCTGCCTAGAAATAATGGAGTTCTTTGACATATTATTAAACCTTCCTACATCATTTAATTCTTCTGAAACACATTTAAAGCTTATGTTCATCATGGAAAGGTTTGTTCTTGAGTTGTGAAGAAACTGAGTTGTTTTTGAGGGAGTTGTTGTCTTGAACCTTCTTAACCCTATCCTTCTCAAACCTTTATTATACTTTAACCTTCTAAAGATGTAACCTTCTCAACTCTGAATTTTCTGAAGATGTAACATTCTCTTCTACGAACCTTCTGAAGGCAGAACTTTCCCAAACCTTCTCTGAGTTGAACTTTCTCAAGTCATAACTACATTTGATTTTCACACTTTTTGGACCTTTGGTAGAATCATATTTTTTCTCTTTTCATAATGTGCTATTTGCACTTGACAAATATGTTAGATCACTAATAACTAGAAAACTTAATCCATTACTAAGTTTATTTCATCAAAACATAAGAGAGAGAGAGATTTTTATCCAAGCAGAAACCACCTCGAGGCCATCTCAAATGTAAAGTGGACATGTTTATCTGTACGTGTCGAGGTCGGGTGGGTTTAAGCATGTGGGTTTGCGACAACATTGGCTCCTTCATGTTGGCCAATATGCTTTGGACAACTCAAATGCGTTTAATAGACAAGGAGGAGCTGCAGGGTCGGCTCGAGGGTATCGTTAAAGCCCTAACTTAGGTCTACAACTAAAAAAAATATTTGTTACTCCCTCTGTCACAAATTAAGTGTCACACTTACACAGAGGTGTGCCTGAGATTTTGGGTTCCCCGTGTGAAATTTGAACGTGATATCCTATTTTTATAAGTCGTATATATTGGAATTAATTATTTTAATACAGCATCAACCCCGATACAAAATATTTTTTATATTACTATCCATCACTGAGATTGGAAAGGGAAGGGTAATTTAAAAAACAATTAATATATTGCCATCGATTTTTTTAAAAAAAATGAAAGACTAGAGGAAAAGTAAGTAATCAAAACTCATGAGAATTGGTTCATAAATAAAGGGAAAACTGAAAATGAAAAGTACAACGCTTGAATTTTCATAACAAGCTTCAGTCCTTTTAGCAAGCAACGATGACATTGACGACTTGATTTGCGATGATGAACAAATGTAGGTCATGTACTCACGTTTCATTTTCTTTTTTGATAAATACTCAATCAGATTTAATGTATCTTTTGGTTTCTCATCTTAAATAGGGTTTCTATTTTTAATGTATGTGGGTTCATTTTTTAAGTTTATAGGTTTTTTTTATCATTCTAAACTTTGTTTAAAAATGAATATATTAATTATATCATTTTTAAATTTTAATATAAATATATACTATATAAAAAAATATTTGGTGCTCACAAAATTTTGAGGCTATGTGCAGTTGCTCCTCATGCACACCCTCAGGCACCCTCGCACTTACCAAATAGAGTTTTCTCCGGCCTTTGGTTACATAGCTAGCTTGCTCTGATATTTTTATTGATATCTCAACATGTATTTAAACTATTACTTCTAAATTTAAACCAAATACTAAAACGAAAAATTAACTACTTAATTAGTTTTAAATCTAATTGATCAATACTTGAAAATTTTACTTTAGATCTCTGAATTTTCACCAACAATCTATGATACTACTATTAAACAGGGGAAACCGAAAACAAACAAGTCCAGAATAAAAAGAAAAATAAAGAGAAGATTGTAGACAATTCTAAAAATTCAAGAGACCGTGACAAAGCAGCGATACAAACCAATTGAAGGCTGCAAAGTCCTACAGAAAATATAGATGCATCAAACAAAATAAACCAACACCAACTAGCAAACTTAAAAGCTGTCTTTCACTGTGGTTAGGTGAAGCATTCATCATCAAGCATAAATGCTGAAGAATCCGGTAGGAATTGCAATAAGAAGAGTGGCCAATGCCATTAACATCATGTCTGTGATCATAAGAGGTCTAAGTAAAGATGAACCACTTGGGCTTGTTGTGGCTGTAGTTGGTTCAGCTGTAGCTGAAGCTGAAGGAGGAGTTAACTTTGATGCATTTGTAAAGATTGCTGCGTCTGGTGAACTTGGAGATAGGCCCAGAAGTTCTGTCACCATTTAAATTATAATGTGTATATTAGTATAATAATATAGAATTAAAAAAAATAAAAAAAGGAGGGTCTATTATTGCCTATTGGTTGACGAGACTAGTTTAGATCACTAAATGACCTATTTAGTGACTATCACTTAAGGGGTAAATATAAACTTCCAATCAAAAAAAATATAATATTTCAATACTAGCAATTTTGGGATTTCCGATTTATTAGGCACTATTTATGGTATTCATTAATTAAAAAACGTCCAAAGTTAATTTCCAAAAAAAGGAAAAAGAACAACCGATCAAATACACCCAAAAACCAACACTCCAAAAAATACAGCACTCCACAAAAACGGAACCCCTCCTTAGAGAAAGTAACTCAGCGAAGAAGACAAGGAGAAAATCGAAAAGATAACTAGAAATCACGAACGCAAGCGATTAACCAATGATATTAAATATTTTGGCTAGTCCTTGAATAACCAATATTGTTCCATATTTTGGCTAGTTAATCAGTTACCATTCTTGTCTGATCCGTGGTTAGACTGTTAACAACTTAGGAATTTGTTTGATTTTCTTGATGAATTGGATTTCTTAGGTGATTTTAGGTCTGGTTTGTAGGAATTTGTTTTGGTATCAAGGGACATTTAGCGTGAATAACCAATTTTGTTCCATACTTTGGCTAGGTTTTGAATAACCAATCGTGTTCCGTATTGTGGCTAGTCGGCAGGTACAGGATGTCTTCCCCTATCTGTTATTGTGGTTAATTGTTTTTTCCCTTTTTTTGGTACTCATTCAAACAGAATACCCGTTGTCAAAGACAATTAAGGGAAAATAGAAACAAAAAACTACTTAGAATGAGGAACTCTCTTCTTTTAACTCTATCATTCTCTATATAATTTTTTGCTTCTACCTTGTTTGTTTTAATGGATGAAGGGAAAAAAAGATGAAAATGTTGAAAAGAAAGAGAAAGGGATTAATATAAGAATTACGCTTAAAAAGAAGAAGGAAGAAACATAGGATTAATTGTTGTTGCCGAAAAAAAGCCAAGAAATCAGATGAAATCGAAAAAAAAAAGGAACAGTAATTGTCCCATAACCGTTGGAATTGAATGCCTTAAATATAGAAATCATGGTTTAATTGGTTTTATATATTTAATTAATTATTGAAATGAATATTGGATAGTAAAAAAATACCCCCCTTTAATAACAACTTTTGGATAGAATTTAAGTAAAATATTAATCATCCTACGACTATCATCAATCTAGTGACTGTAACTAAAGCTTTGGTTTAGTGATATAAACCTAAGCGTTGGTTGACGACATGTCACATGAGAATAGTATTATGCAACTAGTAATCAATAATGAATTCTCCACCTATGTGGTCCAATACATTTAACACACAAAGACCAAACTCAAATTTTTATTTGCATAATTATTTTATGCTAAAAAATATAATTTCATTTTAACAAAGAATAAAGTATACTGTATGAATTTTTAATACTCATCAATCCAATACTGATAAATAAATTGAATGCACACCTACCAAAAGAAATGAATGAACACTTCGGCTCTTTGGATCCTTGTTAACTGTTACGCGCTATTATTGAAAGCAATGGCAAGTGGCAATATCCTCTGAACCTAGCTACGGTAGATGAGAAGTATGTATCGTTTGTTTGGATAGAAGTTATTTTGAATGTTTTACAAGTTTGTGAAGATAGTTTATGGAAATAAAATTTTTATTAGTGTGAACTTATAAATTAATATAAAAATTTATTTATCTTCCTAAACTATTTTTTATTAAGTTAAAAATAAACTAATCCAAACGAACCGAATATCCTCCCAGTCCCAACCAATCTATAGATGATATATATGTAATTTCATTTCTATGTCTAGTATTTTTCTTACCTATTAGTTTGTCATTTTCTATTTACTTACGTGTGCCATATTGTATTGTATTGTACTCATTAATTATCCTTTTTCTTAATGATGATCTAATTTTTTATTTACTTTATGAATTTATCTCCATATAATGTCACTCTGCCATCAATTAAAAGAGATTTATGGTATGTAATGTTGCACACATAATATAAATATATGTTAGAAAAATCCTAACGAGTGCTTTTAGTATATTGGTTGAAAAAGTGAATATATTTAATAAAAAAATATTTATTATAGTATTTATTAAATAATTTAAAATATTTGATAAAATATTATAGTATTTCTTAAACAATTTAAATATTTGATAAAATATGTCAAATATTTTTTTTATCAGAAATATGTCAAATAGTCTAAACCACCAACAAGAGAGGAGTGTAGAGAATGACCATTTGATCATTGGAGGTATCAAATATCTATTTAAGAGACTGATTTCTCTAAATAAATATTTTTACATATGCATAGTGCTAAGAATCAAACTCAAGACCAATATATTTGTACCTAAATATATACTACCATTACCATGTTGTGTTGTATCATGTTGGTAATTAACAGTTATATATGATATCTAAGATGATGGGTATAATTATTGTAGAAAAATATGATGATGGATATAATAATTATTAATAAAAATAAGTAACCTTTGGTCAAAAAAAAAAAGTAACGGAAATGATTAAATTCAGGTCATATACCATATACCAAAAGTAATACAAATCATTTCCCAAAAATTCAACACAAAGTATATATAGTTCCCCAAAATAAATAATTTGCCTCAAATATGGAAGAGTTAAACTAGATCTTTAACAAGCTAAAAGGAGTATAAAATTATAGATAACCAATAATGTCATTCATTAAGAACAGTAAATAATTGCAATTTGCAGAAAGGCAAGTTATAAAGGGAAAAATTCATTAGACTTACTTGGACAGTTACTGATGCTGGCATTTTTAACGCTACAAACAGTAGGAAGCTGAAGCAACTTATCTTCTCGAATACCCATACTCTTACTTTCAGGGCTACCCTTATGTGTCTGTTGAATGATATAGCACAAACACTCTGGGTCAGTTTCTTTTATACTTTTAGCAGCATCACAACATTCTTTCTTTGGAGTAGGTGCCTTCCCTGTCGCGAAATCCAAACAAGGAATCACTTTCTGAACAACTTGTCCACATTTCTGAGCTAAATCTTCAGCTCCTTTTGCTGTGTTCATCGAACAACCTACGATCAAAACAAAGAAACACAACCACATGATTTGTTGTTGCTTCATCTTCTTAGCTAGATTTTGTGACTTGTGAGTGAATTGTGAGTTCTATTGAGATGTTTTTAAGAAGGAGATTTGGAACAGTTGTGGGTTAAGTAGTTAGTTAGTGTGGGTGGTGTTCTCTATTTAATGTGGAGAGATGGCTCTCTCTTTAAGGCTAGCTATATTGCACTATACGGTAGCTATAAATGCTGTTACGTCTTACTAGTGTGACAATTCAACTATACTAATAAATTCAATTCCACCAAATAACTATATTTATTTTAAATCCTTTAAATTCCTTCAATCGATTTGGATTGGTCTTTAAAAAATAAAAAAAATTAAGATGTTTAGCTACAAGAAAATTATACTACTAGTAGTAGCCTAGGTAGGTCTTAATCAAAAATTAAATAAATTCTCTTATTTTATTTTGATGCTGCAGGTCTTTATCCTAATAAATTCTCTTATTTCATTTTTGATAAAGACCTATCATAATTTTTTTATTATTGTGCTTTTTTTTTTGAAGTTGCCGTTCGTAATTTAGTTTTGAGATGAATATTTTAATTATTTTTTAAAAAAGCAATTTTTTCTAGAGCACTGATAAATGGTGTGAAACGAAAGATACGACCGTATAGTGTGATTGGTAAAAATACATTGGTGGTGGTTGCTTTTAATACATGAGTCAGTGCTTTTCTTCAAAATTCGTGCCATATTTTCGTACTATTGAACAAATTCCTTTTTTCTATGCCTTTTAAACTTTTAAATTTGCAAATAATTTTTTTTACAGAATATGGAAAATAACTAAAGCACACGTTTAATGTATTTTGGTTTAACTATTCTAAAATTTACAGAATATGGAAAATAACTAGTACTCCTTATTTCTCAAATTTGCAAAACAGTAAAAGAAAAATTGAATCATATGATAGAGGACTTGGTAAAAAAAAATGGTGGTCATCAAGTACTATATAATTGAGGAGGCATCAATGAGAGAGGTGGAAATGAAATAAATGGGCGGGGGAGGTAGCTAGGGAGGTGGTAGTTGGAGTCAAATTAAAGAGCTAGCTCGTTGTTTGGAGTGTGGTGGAAACACAAATGCCTGCCATGAATGAACTGTCATCATACTTAAGGTTGTTGAAGATAATATTGGACCATCATCTACTTACAGTGAGTTATAACCATTGATGTTTAATTAAATATGAAGAGAAACGCTCTGGACACTTCTTTTGACAATCTTCCTCTGAGGTTTTGTTTGACAAACCAAATCTGCTAGCTTATAGTAGATGGAAAAAATTAGAGGTGTTTGGTAAGCAGTAGCGGCCGGATAGCGTTTCTGGGATAATTTATAGTGTTTTTTAAAACGTTACTTCAAATAGCGTTTGAACTTATAGCTTATAGCGTTTTATCTTTTTAGACCTTTTTACCCTCACTTTTTTTATAATATTCCCTTTTTATCCTCAATAAATTAAAATAAATATTTTAACACTTTTCTATTTGAAACCTTTCGCTACCAGCAAAACGCTTGTCTTTTTTTTTCTTATCAGCATCACCCAAGCTGCAGCGCTTGTCTTTCTTTCAATAGAATTAGAAATTGAGACTACTTTTATATCAAAAGAATGCTTTTAGTTTGTACCTGTACCTTTTCTTTGTTTCCGAAGATTGAAGAATGCTATAAGCACTCAACAATCAAATACAATGCATACAAATCGCAATACAAATTAGACTCTTTTTTTAAAAAAAAAATAATTTCAAAATTTTATTTTCAAAATATCTTAATTATTTGAATTTACAGTAAAATAATTTATACATATTTTATATTGATTAAATAAATCCAATCATTCATTAAACATGTCCTTTTATATTTATCAGCTAGTTGATCTGCTAGTTTTACCAAACACATCATTCATCATCTGCTAGCTTATCCGCTATCAGCTAGCTTATCCGCTATCCGTTATAAAGTCATCCGTTATTCACTAATTGATCCGCTATCCGCTACTTTTTGCCAAACAGAGCCTAAGTGATTTGAAATTCATGTGAACTTCACAACTTTGGAAACTAAATGATCAATTAATTAACTTATAGTGAGAGTGTTAAGAGACAGTTATGTTAGCACTCTTCAAGCATTTAAGCTATGAAGTCCGAATACGGGATACAACGCGATACGGAAATGGGGAAACGAGAAAACTTTAAAAAATCAAGATACGATACAACTTGGATACTTTAATAAAAAATTAAATTCAAATATATAAAAACAAAACATAATATACACTTTACTAATTAACAATCATAATAGAGAAAAAAACACACAAAAAAAAACGAGAAGTAGCCACAGTTTCTCCAGAAAGTAGTGACTCCTTTTAAGTTTTAAGAAAACATTGCTAATTGACATACTAGTAGTAACTCTTTTTAGGATTTAATATTTTATTATAGTTTTTTTTAGGATATAAATTAAAAACACTTAGAAAGTAGTCACATTGGTTGTCAAAAAAAGAAAGAAGTACACATGTCGGATCCCATGCGTATCTGTATAAGTCTGCCATATCCCGGGCGTATCCATATAAGTTTGTCGTATCTTGGTCGTATCCATGTAAGTTTGTCGTATCATGGTCGTATATGTATAAGCCAGTCGTATCCATGAGTATCAGCCACGTATCAGACACTTTTCTTTTAAAAAAATAAATGAATATTCTAGGATACTCCATGGGTATGTATCCCAGTGTATCGAATACATATCAGTATCAGATGCATGTCGGATACAGATACTAGTAATTGATCTATTTTGGAGTATCAGGGCTTCCCAACATTTAAGATACAATCGATAACTTTTTTTGCGAGACAAATGGTGGTGAGCGATAGGAATAAAAATTTGGCTCATATTTATTGGGTACTTGGCTACTTGCAATTGTAGATATTGGAACGAATACTATAGTACCTTACTCCAATGAGTTGAGATCCTCTCCATTTATCCATTTCTCATTTTGGAGAGAGATAGACACAACATTCATGGTGGGCCATAACATTAAATTTATAATAGTAATTAATGATATGGTCCACTATGAATTTTGTGTCTTTCTCTCTCCAAATGGAGCTCTCCATTTCTTTTGAGAAATGGAGAGGATCCTAACCCTACTCCAATAGTAACTTTGTTAGCATCATAATGTCTGTGCCTATACCCCACACCTGTACCATACAAATTTGTAGGTAATTACTCTTACACGTTCTCTACCCATTTGTGCAGGTAATTATCCGCTTATCATGGATAATTTTTGCGTGTAATCAATATGTATAGGCTAAAATACCATCCCTATTTTGGGACAACAATTAAAGAGCCTAGCTCTGCCCAAAATGAGAGCTAACTCGGTTGGCCCATCAAGCTAAGCCCAAAGACAACTCTAATAGGGGTGAGTTTATCAAGCTAACTCGGTTGGCCCAACAATTAAAGAGCCTAGCTCTGCCCAAAATGAGAGCTAACTCGGCTGGCCCATCAAGCTAAGCCCAAAGACAACTCTAATAGGGGTGAGTTTATCAAGCTAACTCGGCTGGCCCAACAATTAAATAGTCTAGCTCTGCCCAAAATGAGAGCTAACTCGGCTGGCCCATCAAGCTAAGCCCAAAGACAACTCTAATAGGGGTGAGTTTATCAAGCTAACTCGATTGGTCCAACAATTAAAGAGCCTAGCTCTGCCCAAAATGAGAGCTATCTCGGCTGGCCCATCAAGCTAAGCCCAAAGACAACTCTAATAGGAGTGAGTTTATATCGTATATCAGATAAACTAGTTTTAAGAAGACACACTTGTAGCGGATAATTGATAGTAGATTAAATTTGAAGTCCTCCAAAATAAGTATCGTTTTATGAAGACAAATATTTCAAAATAAATATTGTTTTTTTTTTCAATGGTTCATAAACTAGTGGTTAATAAAGAAAAACTTTAAACAAGGACATACAAGAAATTTAATTTAAATAATAAAGATAAAATAAGAAGAAAAAAAATACCTTTTTTTTTTTTGCAAATAGGGTCACCCTCTTTCGCCTTCCACAAGAACTCGAACATATGATCTCAAATTTAAGTATATGGAAACATCATTTTTGTGATGGGGACATACGAAGCCTTAAGGGAAGCCCAACTAGAGTAAAACCTGAAAATTAATTAATTGCAAAGACTTAGGAAACCCACACAAAAACAGTAGCTAAGAAAGCTATTAATCAATAAACTAGGACACATGCCCGTGCTATGCACGAGGAGATGATTAACAGGCCTACAGATGTAGTTTCAAAAAAACATCAACATTTTATAAGGGGGTATAAAAATACGCAACACATATATATAAGACGAAGAGGCAACAATAGCCCTTGGTGGGATGAGACAACAATGTCGGTCCAAAAATATAGAGTGGGGGTATATTGGTAAACAGTGGGATACAAAATGAGGGATACATTTTGATAATAAAAAAAAGTGTTGGACAAAAAAAAATTTGTCAGGGGTATGTCGGTCCAAAAATATAGAGTGGGAGTATATTGGTAAATAGTGAGGTACAAAATGAGGGGTATATTGGTAAATGGTGGGGTACAAAATATAGAGTGGGGGTATGTCGTTCCAAAAATATAGAGTGGGAGTATATTGGTAAACAGTGGGGTACAAATGAGGGGTATATTGGTAAATAGTGGGAATAAAATTTTCCCACCAAAAGTGGATAAAAAAAAGAGTGTTGGACAAAAAAAAAATTTGTCAGGGGTATGTCGGTCCAAAAATATAGAGTGGAGGTATATTGGAGTGAGGTACAAAATGAATGGTATATTGGTAAATGGTGGGAATAAAATTTTCCCACCAAACGTGGAAAAAAAAATAGTGTTGGACAAATAAAAAATTTGTCAGGGGTATGTCGGTCCAAAAATATATAGTGGGGGTATATTGGTAAACAGTGGGGTACAAAATGAGGGGTATATTGGTAAATGGTGGGGCACAAAATATAGAGTGGGGGTATGTCGGTCCAAAAATATAGCGTGGGGGTATATTGGTAAACAGTGGGTACAAAATGAGGGATATATTGATAAATGGGGGAGAAATTTTTTTTCCCCCCAAATCACATATAATATGCGACCCTCTCTTAATAAAGAGGGGATGAACAACTTACTTTGCTCAGGCCGACCTAAGACATTTGAAGGCTTATAACGAACTTTTTAAGTGTCACATTTTAAAGTGGCGGAGAGTAAGTCCAAAGTATGGAAACTATAAGAATAAAATTTAAATATATTGGTCATTCGTGTACATTAAAAATAAAATATGAACCAAATAACATTTATAATCATTTAAACCATAATTGTAAAATGAAATTAAACTCCCTCCTACTCGTTAAGTGTTCAATTCTTTTATCCATTGGGCCAGGCTTGTGTAGCACTCAAGTGTTAGTCCAATTCTCCAAAAATTTAGGGTCCTAGCACATAATTTCAAATTGGCTTTCTTTTTTTATACCCCCACCCCATCCCCTCCCACCCCCACCCATTATTGTTATTCCAATTATACCCCTGGCATTAATCACTTTTTGACTTTCATTTATTTCACTCTGATTGGGACCCACAAGATAACGCATCGTATATACCTCAATGGAAGGTATATACGATTACATTTAATATTGAGCGGCGCGAAAAAAAGATTTGCGTCGTATATATGTCCTTCAAGACATATATACGATTGCATTATTAAATGATTCGTTGACTACTCGTCGTATATATGTCCTTCAAGGCATATATACGATTGCATTATTAAATGCTTCGTTGACTACCCATCGTATATAGGTTATATACGAGTGGGCTTGAAGATCTAATCGTATATACATCTTGGCTATATATATACGATGTGAAAAAAATACTCATCGTATATACATGGTTGAGGAGGTATATACGACTGGGTTATTTTTTCGCTTTTTTCTGAGTTGCTATCTGTTTTGTTGGAACAGATATTGACCCGCTCTACTGCAGATAGATCATGCGGCTCTCAGTTGGCTCCTGTTGATATTGATACTACATTGACTTTCACGACGGATACGGTATATTTTTGTTACTCAAGTTTGGTAAATGGAATTAAATTACTTAAGTACTTAGTAAATTAAATTACTTAAGTACTTAGTAAATTATATATTTTGTAGATATTTTCTACACGTGAGGTTGTGGAGGAGTGGGTCAAAGCTGTTGAAAATCATATCTGTTCTGAACGAGCAAAATGTACACTGGTTGCATCCGTATGCCGGACGTTTTACCCTATGGCAGTCTATGAGTTCAGCATTGTTTTCACTAGAATTCACTAAACATGTTCATTATATTGCTAAAAGATGGTACATAGACTCAACAAACATTTAACAAACAACACTTGACTAAAAATAACATTAAAAAGCTAATGACATAATTTGCCTCACCTCCATACTTAGCCTTTAACAATGTCCTCACTGCCTAGGAATAAGTGTCCTCCCGGTGCCCTTCCTCTTCCTAGCTTGCCTTTTTTTTTCTTTAACCTTCCACCCAGTTAAAGACTAATTTTTTTCACCTTCTCCACAATTTCAGAATCTCCTTGTCGAGTGGCCTGTTCTCCGCGGTCGGAATAGGTGAAAAAATTCCTTTCCTTAGAACCGTACTTGAGAGTTTCCTGACTCATACGGCTCAACAGTCAATAGCTTGTGTAGCATCATTGTGCTAAGTATGGTTCTATAAATAGTGCTACTTGGTGTTGTGACGTGAGTTGTTAAATATATCGCATAATGCATAATTGCAGAAACAACTCTAAAACAACAGAGTTAACCCCAAAACAACAGCCACCCACCAGTTCGATTCCTACAAATGAAAACAAACAACAAACTGAAAAATGAAAAGGTTAGAATCTAGGTTACCTCCTAGCAGCACTTAATTTATAGTCTTTAGTTAGACTGGGCCCTTCGACACAAAGTTATGGCGGGTAATACGAGAAAGTTAATTAAGAAAATGTAAAAAAATGGATAGAATAGAAACAACCAAGACTTAGTTCAATAAGTTTTCTCAAATGACTCAGTTCTACGAGTAATGCTATCATAGGATTAGTGTGTAGAATTGTAAAATTGGGCTTTCCAGCCGCTATTAAGCAGAATGTTACTAAGATATTATTATTCCTAAGCTCTCATTAGGTCTGCTATATATTTTGTTTAGCATGATTCAGACCACACAATAGTTTTGTTGTAACATTCCTACCATTACCAAGCTGGTTAATTTTCTTATCACCTAGACTATCATTTTATCTTTGAAATCAATGAATTAATCATTTCCGATAATTATCCCACATATCCTAACTAAATTGATCTGATCGATTTTGCAATAATAATATATAGTATTAAAACACACAAGATAATAATGTTGCAACAGATTTCACAGCAATGTCATTTGGTTCCAAAATACATCACATAGTCGTCTTGACTGAAAATGGAATTAGCTCATAGCGAACTTAAACCAACTAAAATGGTAGCTAAAAAACTAAAATAGAGTCATTACACTTGATTACAATGAGAACTCGAAATAGGGAGATGATAAAATAAATGTAGTGACTGCTTGGACAGTAGACAACACTTTCAGCTTCTATCCAGTGTTGCAGTAGTATCAACAACAATGTAGTTTGCAGAGTGTAAGGTCCAGAAATGGAGTTTTAGCACCAAAAATGGTGAAAGAGGGGATATATGAAAATGGTGTGATGATGGCTGCTAGGATTTCGTGGATTGAGGGTGTGAATGAGCGATGTGTCTCTTTTTAGGGTAAAATCCTCCTTTTATATGTTTTTCTCTCTCTTTGTACCCTAAAATAAAAAAGGCTTTTATCTAATGGAAATAGTTTTATATTAGCCCGTTTTCCTTAAAAGAGCCTACAACACCAGTTCGGGGACTACTTGTTAGAGAGCAAAACTTGCTTGTCTTTTGTGCTTCTTGATTTCGAAAATTTTCAATTACATTTCATTAATTTGCAGTTAATGCTCCCAATATTAATAATAACATCAAACACAACAATTCCTCTTGCAATTTCTACAAACTACAAAACACATAAAATTATAAAATAGAAATTTCCAAACATGCAAACTATTTATGTACAAAATTTACTCTAAAATAGCAATATTCTTGTTAAATGAGCACTAATAACTCTTATTTCTTATCAAGATGCGTAGGTAAAAGGAAGAGGTGCAACTTGGAGAACTATGTTACTACCATCTCCCTTATTAAGTTTAGCCATCAAAATAGAAAAATAAAGGTCAGAAGTCTTTGATGATCATCATGGCTATAAATAGATTTGTAAGTTGTATATCTTCCTTGTTCTAAAACTTTTAAATTTGACATATAAGAAATACCCCTTCTTACTTATACCGGTGCCCCCATTATCAAAAGACTTAAACAAGGATTAAAGAACCGTTTTTGTTCTAGTTGGTACCATTGTGTCTCTCACCACTTAGGCTAATGCTAGTCCTCACTTTTATTTTGACATTGTTACTTGTATCTTATAATGTATGCGGCTTGTCACTTTGCCGCCAATTTTTTTTTTTTTTTTTCTTTTCTTCCTTTTTTTTGGTTTTTCTTTTTTGTTTTTTGCTTCACTTTTTTTTTTTTGTTTTTTTAATTATTTTATATTACTTTAATTTTTTATCTTTTTTTTTATCTTTGTTGTGTGATACTAACAGTGTATTTGGGATACTTTAGCGTCCCGATTTTTTTATTTATTTTATATTACTTTAATTTTTTATCTTCTTTCTTTTTTTTTTATCTTTTTTGTGTGATACTAACGATGTATTTTAAGTACTTTAAGCGTCCGATTTTTTTAAAAATATTTAAATTTGCGAAGTTCACTCCTCAATAACCTGTTTGATGAAAAACAAAATAAATTTTATGACAAAATACATAAAGTGTGATGTTAGGCATTGTGTGTTAGGGTATTTTAGAATCCAGAAAAAAAATTACATGTCCAAATTTGTGTTTTCTTCTTTATTTTGATAATTTCGCACAAACGAGTATTAGAAGTATACTTAAATTGGTGTTTAGTTTTAAATCAAACTCGGCAAGATATTGTGTTGTCTTCTTTCCTCTTTAATTATGGGTTAAGTTTTTATATTTATGATGAATATAGGTAACGCTATTAAAAAAAAATCGACTTTTTCTTCTTATTATCTATGGATGTTCAATTCCAATGTCTGTGTTAAAGTTTTATTTTTAATTTTATAATATTTTTATTTAATTTATATTTATAATTTAACTTTTTTAGTGGGAGCTTCGGTCTCATTTACAATAAAACTCCCCATCATTTTCTTTCAACTTTGTATATTTACTTTTATTTTAATGATGGGTTTTATTTAACTCTGGATGATGTATTGATGTACTCCCTCCAAACTTAATTATAAGCAAAAATAACTATCTTTACACATATTAACAATTGATAATAGTTTTGTCACCTGTCCGCCAAAATGGTTTTTTTTTTGCCTTTCAGCTTATTTATTTTGGTTGAACTGCCTTTTTTTTTCGTTTCAATTTTTTTTGGCCGAATTGCCATTTTTTTGTTTCAGATTTTTTTTGTTTTCCTTCTTCTTCTTCTTCTTTAGTTTTTTTTTTCTTTTATATTTTACTTCAGTTTTTTTCCTTCACCTTATATTTTAAGGAGTGTTTTACAGTCTCAACAAATTTTAGATGTTTAAATATGTAATTTTGTTCTTCAATAATCGATTTGGTAAAAAAAATTAATTTCATGAAAAACTACGTAAAGATAGATGCTAAAAAGTGTGGTTTGGTGTAATTGATGGTGAAAACAATTTGTTCGGCTTGGCATCTGCGCGGCAAAGCCAAAAAAAATTTGGTTCCATTTTTTTTATTATGCAGCTTTTTTTTTTGTTTTTGTTTTCTTTTTGTTTTTTTCGCTCTTCTTTTTGGTTTTTCTTCAGGTTTTTTTTCTTCTCTTATATTTTAAAGAGTGGTTTACAGTCTCGAAAAATTTTAGATGCTAAAATATGTAAATTTTGTTCTTCAATAATCGATTCGGTAAAAAAAAATTCATTTCATGAAAAACTACGTAAAGTCAGATCCTAAAAAGTGTGGTATGGTGTACTTGATTGTGAAAAAATTATTTTGTAACAAAATGTCTAAAATGAAATGTTAAGTAGTGCGTGTTTAGTACTTACAGGATTTGAAAAAATTTAACTCTTCAAATACCAGAAGTTTGGTAAAATATAATAATAAGTTTGTGAAAAAATACGTAAAGTGGGATGCTGATAGTGCATTTTGGGGTACTTTAGGACCCCAAAAATTTGTAGATGTTCAAATACACGAAGTTCGTTCCTTAATAACCCTTTCTTTTTTATTTTATAATCTTCTTATTTAATGTTATAGTTTTAATTTAATTTTATCTATGTGAACTTCAGCCACATTTACAATAGATCATCAATCGTACTCTTTCAACTTTCTATATGTGCTTCTGTTCCTAACTTTCTATATAGTTTTAATTTAATTTTTGTTCACGACCGAGCCGAGCCCTGATCCAACGCCGCGGCATCCCAAGACAAAGCGCCGAGGGACTAAGACCTTGAAACGCCACTCACGCTCGGCCCGATCAGTAGTGATCGGTCCCCACTCCATACCTAGGCACCATACATCAGAATCACCTTTATTATGTGGCGAATTCTTAATTATGTAACGGTTATCAATTATTAGCCATGAATGATTGTAATACTATATATTTCGCCTGAGAGAGGCTAATGAAGGGTTGAGCAATTTCCTATTCACGCGAGATTGTTCATTGTGTTCTTGATTAATTCATTCCCGAGAAAGAGTTGAGAACATTGGCGCCACCGTGGGGCGAGCAAAACTTTTCCTACGCCCCACAATCGAACTCTAAACCGATTCATTGTCACTAGCATAATGGTGACCACGAAATCGAACAATGGTGGCGCCGTCCAAAGATCGGGGATCGAGATTGACACCGCCATGCATTTGTTCAAACACTGCAAGCCCAGAATGCAGACCAAGCCCGTCAAAATGAAGAGCAAGTTCTACGTGCCCAGGCTCTAGAAGCAAGGGAAGTGCAGCTACAAGCTCGAACCACAGAAATGAGACACTTCGCCCAGTGATCGATGCCACTAGAACACCTGCGGGCGTTTCAGCCTTTTTCCGCTGCTATCCAGGCTGCTCAACTTCCCCCACGCTTCCGGGAGCCATCCATTGCCACGTACGATGGCACTGGAGATCCTCTCAGTCATGTGGATGCGTTCCAAACGCAGATGATGATCAGTGGAGGAACCGACGCCATTAGCTGCAAAATGTTCGCCGGGACTTTAGCTGACGTAGCCTTGAAATGGTTCAAGGGGCTACCGGAGCGCTTCGGTAGCGAAGTTTTGAAGACTTGGCGGTCGTTTCATACAATGATTCTTCAAGAAATAAGAAGAAGCGAATGCTAGCCGAGGACATGTTCGACGTACGCCAAGAGCCAGGAGAGTCTCTGAAGGCCTACCTGGAGCGTTTCAATAAGTCCACGGTCTTAGTAGATGATCCGGACGAGAGATTCTTTGTGAAAGCATTTATGAAGGGCATCCGCAACGGAACCTTTAGTGAAGCCCTATCCCTATGGAAGCCGCGGACTATGGATGAGATTAGAGTCCGAGCGGAGAAACATATTGACGCCGATGACATTGCCCTTGGTAAAGATGAAAAGGACACGCAAGCACCGCCGAGGCGCGTGATTTCACCGAGACGTTCTCCACCCGTCCGGCATACACCCTATGACCGGCGCGACAGAGGCGCACATGCAAAGTCAAAAGGGCGACGCACCCGTCCCCCAAATGCGGAATTGGCCTTCACACCTCTGAAGGCAAGACCGTCGGTAATTTTGGACGAAGGACTACATGATGGATCGATACGCCGACCGTCGCCTTTTGTTGGTGTAATGGGTAAGAGTACAGGGTCTTATTGCAGGTACCACCGGACGGAGGGACATGATACAGATAATTGCTGGACACTCAAACAACAAATTGAGCAGCTCATCCAGCGAGGTCAACTTAAAAAAATACGCGTCAAGGCGGTGAGGAAGGAAAGCCGAAGGCAAAGCGCCCCCCAAGCCGCGGTGCAACAATCAAATGTACACATTTAAGCGAGGCGGCGAGAGGTAAACGCGGCGAGCATGAGACGGCTGACAAAGGAAGAGTTAACACAATATCCGGAGGATTTTCTGGAGGGGGAGCTACATCCTCATCCCGGAGAAGATATGCAAGATCTATTCTATCGGTTTCCTCTGCGGAAACCACTTATGCTGTGACTGATGCGGAATATCCCGCAATTTCTTTTGATGCGCAGGATTTTGAAGGTGTGCGGCCTCATTCAGATGATCCAATTGTAATCTCCGTCACCACCAGCGGTTATTCAATAGCTCGGGTACTGGTAGATGGAGGCAGCTCAGCTAACGTTATGTATTGGCCGTGCTTCGAAGGTTTAAATTTACCGGTGGAGGCACTTAAGAGCTATCCTGGAACTTTGGTAGGATTTTCTGGTGAACAGGTTGAGGTCCGCGGCTACATGGACCTGAGAACAACTTTTGGCGAAGGAGAGTCGGCAAAAACTGTAACTCTGAGATACATGGTAGTTGATACCGATTCATCGTACAATATAATAGTGGGAAGGCCGACACTTAATGCTTTAATGGCAGTAGTATCATATCCCCATCTGTGCATGAAGTACCCCCTTCCTAATGGCAAGATAGGTGTGGTAAGGGGCGATCAAGTTATTGCAAGAAAATGTTACGCAGAGAGTGCGAAGGTAAAGACGGTTCAGAGAAAGGCTGGGCAGGGAGTTAGTTCCAACTGCAGTTTTCTAGACCTAGACCCGCGGCTGTATGACCCGGTGAAGGAGGAGCAAAGGTTGAAGCCGGTGGATACTCTGAAAGAAGTAGTGATAGGACCGCCCAAAGATCGTAAAAACAAGGATCGGCACGGCCTAACTCCCGAAGCGGAGGATCAATCGATCAAATTTCTCCGATCCACACTCACGTATTCGCGTGGTCCCCTCAGGACATGCCAGGTATTGATCCTAACTTCATCTGCCATCGGTTATCACTAAACCCATCTGTAGCACCTGTAGCCCAGAGAAAAAGGAAGCAAGGTGGTGAAAAATCTGAAGCCATACGGGAGGAAACAAAGAAGCTGGTGGAGGCGCAATTCATAAAGGAGGTCGAGTATCCCACATGGTTGGCCAACCCCGTGATGGTGAAGAAGTCCAACGGGAAATGGCGAATGTGTGTGGACTATACAGATCTCAATAAAGCATGTCCCAAAGATCCTTACCCTCTGCCGAGTATTGATGGTTTGGTAGACGGAGCTTCTGGCTATAAACTCCTGAGTTTCATGGATGCATACTCCGGCTACAACCAAATCAAGATGAGCCCAGAGGATGAAGAGAAGACAACATTCATGACTGACAGGTATAACTATTGTTACCGCGTGATGCCTTTTGGACTGAAAAATGCGGTGCTACGTGCGGCGCACTGATGGGGAGAATCTTTGAGGCGTAAATGGGAGATCCATTGAAGTGTACGTGGATGATATGGTGGTCAAGTCAACAACCGAGGAATCTCACCGCAAACCTCCAAAAACCTTCCTACTCTTTGAAAAGCATGAGTTGCGTTTAAATCGACAAGTGTTCTTTCGGAGTTCAAGCGGTGAATTCCTAGGTTACGTGTTGACTCGCGAGAGGAATAGAGGCTAATCCGGCAAAGTGCCGAGCTATCAGAGAAGCCCGAAGCCCAACAAATGCCAAAGAGGTCCAGATCTTAGCAGGCCGAATAGTAGCACTATCAAGATTCCTCGGTCGAGCGGCTGACAAGATACGACCAATGTTTCAATCGTTAAGGAAGAATGCGCAGATTCAATGGTCGCAGAGTGTGAAGAGGCGTTGGAGGTAGTAAAAGCATACTTAGCCGCGCGCTAATCTTAACCCCAACACGAGGGCCGTTTTGTTGTTATATTTGTGCATTCACGAGCACGCGGGAAGTGCAGTTTTAGTTGAGGAAAGAGTCAAAGAACAATGTCCCATTTACTATGTTAGCCGAATGTGGAGAGGTCCGGAACACCAGATCGAGAAGATTGAGAAGGCGACTATGCGATCACTCGCGGCGGCAGAAACTTCTAAGAAGATTTCATGAGTCACTCAATAATCGTCAAAGCAGATTTACCTATCCGCCAAATACTTTCCAAGCCGGATATCATTTGGAAGAATGGTGGCATGGTCGGTTGAGTTGTCGAATATGATATTAAGTACCCACCAGAGGACCAATTAGCGCAAGCTTTGGCGATTTCGTAGTGGAAATCGCAGGAGAACAAATTAACGGTTAAAGCCCATTCGAATATTGTTGGACTCTATCGGTGGATGGGTCGTCTAATTTGAGAAGCGATGGAGCGGGGTCACGCTAGAGGACGATAATGTGCTTATAGAACGATCGCTTGGTTCGGTTTCAAGGCAAGAACAATCAAGCGCGAATCACGAGGCCTTAATTCTTGGCATGAACTTGGCGGTAGACATCGGAGTAAAAACCTTAAAGTTCGTAGTGATTCTCTTCTAGTCACCGGTGGCCAGTCAGTTGTGGGCGTTCGGCACCAAAGATGAACCGCTCACTAAATATTTGTCTAAGGTACAAGAGCTAAAACTCAAATTTGTTTCTTTTGAACTAACGCATGTTCCTAGGGAGCAAAATAGCAGGGCGATATATTGGCAAAGCTAGCAAGTACTAAAAACACAGCAATAACCATTCAAGAATACAAGAAATGATAACCCAACCCAGCATCAATCAAATCCAAGTCTTCGCGACAGAGATTGACCCTGATTGCTGGATGACCAAGATTCTTGCTATATGCAGGGTGAAGAACTGAATGTGCGTCGGATGACGAGAAGAGAAAGTGGTGAAAGCGACTACAAACTACACCCGATTGAGTCCGAATCGTATAAAAGAGGTTTCTCCATGCCGCGCTCCTTAAATGTGTTCCCAACAACAAAGCACAAGAAATACTCAAGGAGGTGCACGAAGGAGTGTGCAGCAGCCATGTCGGAGGTCAGGCCTTAGCTTCAAAAATAGTGCGTGCAGGATACTATTGGCCCACGATGAAGAAGGATGCGGTCGACTATGTCCGCCGATGCCACAAATGTCAGATGCATGCAAAAATTCCTAAGGCCCCACCAACCAACCTACGATCGGTTTCTTGGCTTGGCGTCATTTGTATGGGGTGTTGACATTCTTGGTCCATTTCTACCGCGCAGGTCATTTGAAATTCTGTTGGTAGTAGTCGACTACTTTACAAAGTGGATAGAGGCCGAACGATGAGTCGTCATATCGCCAGAGAAAGGGTGAAAAAGTTTTATTGGAAGAGGTTGATATGCCGATTTGGGATTCCTCGCAACCATAGTGATCGACAAACGAACGCAATTTGCTTGTAATCGGTTGCTACACTATGCAAAACTTGGAACATCTACCAAGCCTTTACCTCGGTAGAGCATCCTCAAACCAATGGGCAGGCCGAGGCTGCAAACAATGTAGTATTGGCAGGTCTAAAGAAGAGGTTGGAAGGTTCCAAAGGAAGTTGGGCCGAGGAATTACCTTTAGTATTATGGTCTTACAACACTACACCGCAGTCTTCCACAGGGGAAACTCCTTTCCGACTGACGTATGGTAGTGATGCGCTCATTCCTGTGGAAATACTGGAGCCCAGTCCAAGGAGAATACTGACTACGACGGTTGTCGGATCCAATGACGCCGTGCAAATTTAGATCTGCTTGAAGAAGCCCGGGAAACGGCAAAGGTTAAGGAGGAAGCGGCCAAACAGAGAGCAGCCAAAAGGTACAACTCCAAAGTGAAGGAAAGAACGTTCAGGGAAGGTGATCTAGTTTTGCGCCGAACAACAAGAGTAGGGGCTGTGGGTAAGTTATCTCCCAACTGGGAGGGTCCATTCAGAATCAAAGCCGTGGTCGGACAAGGTGCGTTCAAACTGGAAAAACTCAACGGGGGAAATATCCCAAGATCATGGAACGCTACCAACCTTCGGTTCTACTATAGCTGAAGATGAAAGAACCTTCGGTCTTCCCAACAGGACCGAGGATGAAAAACCGATTCTCTGTTTCTTTTACATCAATAAATGTATTTTTTGTAGGGAGCCTATAGCTTCCCAAATGTACTGTTACTTATTGAATAAAGAGAATCGAAGATTACAAATACTTTTGAAGTGCCAAATTTATTTGCAATAAAATTTATACAAGCAATACGTGAATGCGTCTGAAAAACAAAGTCCCGAAACGGCAAGGACCGAGTAGTTGGCTCGATGTTGACCCCGGGCACCGAAGATAAAAGGACCTGCCAAGTTTGGTCCGGACTGACGAGTTCGCGAACCTCTTGGAGGCACTTCACATGACCATGAAGTAGTTAGCTGAAAAGTTAACTGCGGAGACATGCGAAGAAACCCTCTTTGTATAGCAACACACCGACCATGACTCGCTGAAAAGCAAGTTGAGGGATCGCGTTTGTTCAAGAAATCAACGAGTTTCTGGCAAAGAGGATCAGAAACAAGACCGCGGTAGATGCGAGAGCATCCCGCGGCGTAAACCGGACGATCTTTCACGAAACCTCCTCCTCACATAATAGAGGAAGAGAAGCGTAAACCCAAATGATGCAAGTCGTGTGGAAGAAAAATAAAACGAAGAGCGCAATAAAAACAAAGTCATGAACATATATTACGCTGCTATGTTTCACAATATGGGCGAACAGGTCCATGGGACATAGTCATGAAGAACGCCAAAATCATCAAAATAGGAGGCAGAAGTAATCAAAATACAAGGTAAAATACCGAGATACAAAGCGTCAAAATATTCGTCAAATATTCAAATTACAAGTTGCAGGTCATCAAAGTTCAGGTGAAAGAAAATTAAGTATGTGGACCCTCGGAGTGAGTTCTCTCAGAGTCATCGGCCACCTCCCCAGCACCAATCACCAAAGCCCCATCTGCCGGGTTCTCATTCGCCGGAGTCCCAACTGGCGACAAACCATTCAGCACTTGGTCTAGCCCATCCAAGGTCCAAGAGGTAGTATTGTTTCCTTCGGCACCTGCAGCACGCGGTGAGGTTTGGTCATCAAGAATAGGAGCCATGATTTGGCCGTTGACCACAACATTATCAGGATCAAATACTTGGGGGTCCAAGGCAGGGAAGTGCACTCGCGCTTGATCAAGAGCCAGATAAAACCCGCGGTCAAACTCTGTCACCACACGAAAGCAAAGATAATCGCACTTCCTTCTTGATTTTATCCAGATCATTGTAGGCCGCGATCAATTTCTCTTTATAACCAGACAACTCCTGCTCTTTGATTGTTGCATCCTTCTTCAATTGCTCGTTAGCTTCCGACAAGCTCGTGATTTTCAAATCCGTCACTTTCTTATGATGTGCATACTTCTTCAAATCTTCCTCCAGAGATTTCTTCTCCTGCTGGCAGGTACTCAGCTCTTCTTCCATAGATTTCAGTCGGTCACCCTGACTGCTTCCTTCGGCCATTAATTCCCCGTAGGCACTCTCAAAGTGATGAGCCAGCATGGAAGCCCAAAGACTGTAGGACTTGATTGCTACCAAACTCTGCCGAGGTCCCATTTTCTGCACCCGCTCTACATCACCAGGAAGAGAAACCGAATTCAAGGCCTTTGTCAGCGGATACCGCACGTCCCAGGCAGTCTTGAGGGAACCACTCGCCGTCCCATCCTTTACCTTCTTTACATCTAAGACCTTCCGCCAAGAGGCATCCTCCATGTCCTGAGCATCAGCCGGCGTATTGGATTCAAATGAGTTGGACTTACCCCGGGCCAAGGTTGGAGAAGCCGGGGGTTCAGGCACAGGTTTCGGTTTTTTAAGGGGAGGAAGTTGAGCAGACCGTTGAGAACTTGATTTCCTTTTTCTTTCTCGCCAGCAAAGATCTTTGTTAGAGTCTTTGTAGCACCGGCGTCAGTGGTATACCCCTGTTTCCGTTTCTGCTCCTCGCGAATACGGCGTCTGTCTTCTACACTCAATGTTGACATACCGAAGAGTTCTGCAGAAACACCAAATATAAGATCAAAATCATAAAACCACATAACAAAATAGAAGACACGAAGTTCAAGTATTTACTTAGGTATGCTATAAGTCCGGATGAGTCGTCAACTTTCTGTATGATGTGGGATGCCCAGGGTTGGTTACCCGATTGAACGTAAGACCAAATCCGGTCTACGTCCTCCTGATCAGCCGGGGATAAGCTACACCTCTCAATGGTAAATTTGTTGTTCGGGCGTGGAGTCCAATAAAGGGGAAAATACTCAACATTATTCTCATCAACTAACAAAAATGGGTCACGAGGTCCGGCCTCTAACCGAAAGAAGTTGTCTTTGAAGGATTTGTAACTACTTTTGAACACTTTCATAAAAGGCCTACGGGTATGGTTACCTAGGGATACCCAGCGAGGAGGATCCTTAACCGAGGAGCGCATGAAATGAAGAAACTTCTCGGCGGTAACAAATACATTAATACACTCACACATAATCTCAAAGGCTCGAGCGTAAGCCCAACCGTTCGGATGAAGCTGAGTCGGAGCCACGTTTAGCAACCGAAGCATCGCACAGTAATATTCGGAGAAAGGAACCCTAATGCCTAGGTGCTCAAATAAAGTCGTGTACATATAAGTGTAGGGCTTATTTCCAGCCTCCGGACAATCGCACACGGCCTCATCCGGGTCACTGCGGCTTTGCAACAAAGAAAGACCTTCACGTCGTAGGATGACAAAGAAACGATCGAATTCGTACCAATGACTCTTGATCACTAACACAGAGTGGGAGTCCAATACATCCAAGTCAATGCTTTCTGAATAATCACTATGATCTTCAACATCCTCCCCAGCCATTGAAGATCGTGGCGAAGCTGCCCCTGTGGAACGAGAGGGTTCATCATCAGAGGCAAACAGAGTGTTCATAGCCTGCACATTTTGCCTAATACAATCTAAGCGACAGCGTGAACATTGCCTACCAACGCAGGAGGCATTGCCACACCTAATTCCAGAAGTAACCTCTCCCTCACTATCGCTACTAATACTTATTATAGAAACCATAAATGTATTTCGCAGGTGTAACTATGCAGAAAAGCCAAAAGATAGAAAGGAAGGGTAACAGAAACTACCAGGATTAAAGAAAACAAGCGTACCTGAAAATGGTGGAATGACTCAAAGCGCAGAAAATGTAAGTGCGTCGTTTTTCAGACTAAGCAGAATAGGAAAAGAGCGAAAGGGGGAAAAGAAAGAAGCATTCGACTATTCAAATAACAGCCATCAAATGAACCGTTCGAGTCTCTACAATCAACGGCTGTGATGTGAAGCCTTTTCGACTCTAACGACTAGGGCAACGCCACGTGGTGATTATTCGGCGCGACAGATGGCTGGCACAATACCAGAGGATCAAAACATCATTAACTGTCAAATCAAAAGTCACGTTTCATTGCACGTGTCCACACGCCAAAGATGACGTCACGAACAACCGCGGTATGATCACAAAGACCCGGTAAAGATAAGCACAAGCTGAAAAAATACCTCTCACAAATTTGGATACGTACATATTCTCATTCACAAACATATTTTGTTATTCATAATACATGATGCGCTAACAAAATGGCCGGCCTAGAGCCGAGCACAATGAAAGTTAAAAATACAATTGCAGGCTTCAACACATGTGATGATCCGCGGCGAACTAGAGCAAACAAGCCGGTCCACGAAAAACTCGTCCTCCGGAGTTTCTGTAGATCCAGCGGAAGAAGCGGGGAAGTCGGCGGCCGTGCAAAGGGAGTGGTCCATGGAAAAATTCTCCAAACACCGGGCCCATGGAAAATTCCTCTACATTGAGAAGGAAAAATTAACCACTAGGCCGCGGCAATACCACTTCGCAGACAGCACCACCTTTGGGCTCTTCACACAATCTCAAGCAGAAATGACCGGATTAACCACAGCGAAGAACACCCACAAATGCCGGAAGTCCACAACTCCCTCTTTGAGCCCCCCAACAATCTTAAAACACTGAGGGACTTTAAGATTGTGTGCAGAGCCCAAAGGGGGAGCAGCAACCTGATAAAGCACGCAACCCATAAGCATCAACAGCTCAAGGAAAGAAAGCAGTAGCTTGAAAGAAAGGGAGTGACAATCACGAAGCATCATGGCCCTTTTTTATAGATAAAGAAAGAGAACAAGTTACAAACAGGAACTGTTCACAACCGGACTGACCGGTATCTTGAAGGCTCGGTCGGACATACTACACTCAAAGGAAGAAGAATGCAGCAAGAGCTTTCTTGCGGTCGGCCAACATTCCTCGGATGGTCGGCTCCTACAATCATCCGGCCATCGGTTCGACCTATATGTTCGGCCACCTACAATGTTCGGTTCGGCCACCTACAATGTTCGGATCGGCCACCTATATGTTCGGCCTATCCGTTCGGCCACCTACAATGTTCGGTTCGGCCACCTACAATGTTCGGCTCGGCCACCTACAATGTTCGGCTCGGCCACCTACAATGTTCGGCTCGGCCTATCCATAACTGCAGACAAGTATTAATGGGATTTCTGTAACTGCTCCTTATGTCTTGTAACGGCCACAAAGGCCATAATGTGTAATAATTACTAATAATCACCATTGTACTATATATATTGCCCTCAGAGGCTAATCAAAGGACAGACATTTCTGGATTATACAGATTACTCACTTTATATTCTTACTCTCTATATTTTGTGTTCTTGCTATATCCTACTCTAGGAAAATAGTTAGGAACATTGGCGCCCACCGTGGGGCCAGGTAAAACTTTTCCTGCGCTCCACACAAATTCATTTTCTCCAAAAGCAGATTCCATTAGAAAATATCATTTCTATTGGTCCCTACTGTTCGTCGCGCTTCGGTTTCACTATTTTTGAATCTAGAGGAAATAGTTTCTTACCGAATTATAGTGATCCAAGACCGAATCATAGTTCCATAGACCACTACGATTATAACTTCACTGCGATTCCAATCATTACTCACCACATCCGTACCATCAAAAGGATCATCTAAGGACACATGAGGTGATACTGAAACTCTCGAGAAAGAATATCTGACAACGTTTATTTTCCAATCAGGTGCTTTCTTTCTTTATTTTATTTATGCACAATGAAACGTTCATAACACTAGGTTGGATCCGGTTGGGATAATTACCACTGGATCTCGAAGGTTGCTATATGATTTTATCATTCGGTATCATCTAGGTGTCATGTGTGCTATTACAATGTTAATTGGTGTGGTGTATTCTAAAGTTTGTTTTGTTTGATAATGTTCGGCACTTCAAGTTCATGTCAGTTGCTAAAACCATCGAATACTATGACATTTTCAACATCATTTTTTAAATGGCTTTGCAATGGTTTATGGAAAGAATCGGCCATAACACCACCTAAAAAAAAAAAACTCCTTTGGACTTGATTGGCAATTGCTTTAAAATTTTGATGGAAGACTAAATATTCATGTTAGTGCAAAGCCACCTTAACTAACAAAGCCACCTTTTGAGTTACATGTTCTTGTTTGAAAAGGCTGTCGTTATTGCTAGAATAATAGCAATTAACTTCATAATATTTTTGATAATAACCTGATCGCATATTGGAGATGAAATATTTTGAAATGAGGACAAAACATTTTGGTTATAATTGCATCAAGAAGATTTAATGTCCTTAAAACGTTTTGAGTGGTAATAAAGTAAATGTTTTGAAACGTTTTTGAGACATAATGCTTTTCAAGACGGTTAATTATTTTTGGTACGATAATTATGGTGAGAAAATTATAATTTTCTTGAAGTTACTAATATTTTACTTTGAGTAAGTCTCAGATGCCATTCAAACAGGGACTAGTCGAGCAAAGAATACTCGCAGACCAGAAATTAAGTTATCAACCAACTGAACAAATGGTGTCTCCGAAACGGACGGATTCCTCGCTACTTTTCTCCAATAACTTTGACATAGAATGTTCCGAAAACAAAGTTCCGATTGGTAAAAACCGAGCAACGTCTCGAAGTACCCTCCAGGCGAACCTCATGGGAAAAAGCAAAGCCAACGTGCTTGCCGCACCATGGGAAGTCCTCTTAGATAAAAAGCGAAGCTAACGCGCATTTGCAATGAAGACAACGGGCTCATTGCTCAAGAGTGAAACAAGGTAAAACCGAGCAATGTCTCGAAGTACCCTCGGGCGAACCTCATGGGAAAAAAGCAAAGCCAACGCGCTTGCCACCCATGAGAGGTCCTCTTAGATAAAAAGTGAAGCTAACAAGCTCGCTGCAATGAAGACAACGTGCTCATTGCTCTAAGGGTGAAACAGGGTCATTCTAAATGTCAAAATTAACGGAGCAAAGTATAAAGGAAGATGTTACGAAAACGATCACCTATGAAGCAACTGTAACTGAAGAAGGACTACCAATCATGGAACTAAAGGACTCGATAGCCGAAGGACTTGATAGTTGAAGGACTCAATAACTAAAGGACCTGATGGATGAAGGACTTAAGTACGACCGAGCCTATCTTAATGTTAGAACGACTTCACACTTCATGCTCGTCGCTCGAAGGACTATGTTCACAACCGGACTGACCGGTATCTTGAAGGCTCGGCCGGACATACTACACTCAAAGGAAGAAGAATGCAGCAAGAGCTTTCTTGCGGTCGGCCAACATTCCTCGGATGGTCGGCTCCTACAATCATCCGGCCATCGGTTCGACCTATATGTTCGGCCACCTACAATGTTCGGTTCGGCCACCTACAATGTTCGGATCGGCCACCTATATGTTCGGCCTATCCGTTCGGCCACCTACAATGTTCGGTTCGGCCACCTACAATGTTCGGCTCGGCCACCTACAATGTTCGGCTCGGCCACCTACAATGTTCGGCTCGGCCTATCCATAACTGCAGACAAGTATTAATGGGATTTCTGTAACTGCTCCTTATGTCTTGTAACGGCCACAAAGGCCATAATGTGTAATAATTACTAATAATCACCATTGTACTATATATATTGCCCTCAGAGGCTAATCAAAGGACAGACATTTCTGGATTATACAGATTACTCACTTTATATTCTTACTCTCTATATTTTGTGTTCTTGCTATATCCTACTCTAGGAAAATAGTTAGGAACATGAACATTTATGAAGTGCACAGAAACGCTCGCAGCAGTCAAACACAACTCCCAAGGGGGTCAAAGCGTTACCTACGGTCAAGAGTGATAGGTAGTGTCAACTACAGCACTCGGTTTTTTATTCAATAACAAGGAAAGCCGGGAACCGATGAGCAGGCATACTTTTGAGCGACTTCATGTTTCTCATTCATCGCTCGAGGGACTGTGTTCACGACCGAGCCGAGCCCTGATCCAACGCCGCGGCATCCCAAGACAAAGCGCCGAGGGACTAAGACCTTGAAACGCCACTCACGCCGCCGGCCATGTCATCAGAGCGATGGTCCCCACTCCATACCTAGGCACCTTCTGTAACTGTCACCTTTATTATGTAACTGAATTCTTAATTATGTAACGGTTATCAATTATTAGCCATGAATGATTGTAATACTATATATTTCGCCCAGAGAGGCTAATGAAGGGTTGAGCAATTTCCCTATTCACGCGAGATTGTTCATTGTGTTCTTGATTAATTCATTCCCAGAAAGAGTTGAGAACAATTTTATAATCTTCTTATTGATCTTCGCCGGCTCTGGCTCTTTTCTTTTGCAGATGGCTTTATCTCTGAATGTTGGAGTTGTTCAAAAGACTCAAAGGAGGATGCGACCCACAATAGGGAGGCGTGCGCAACCAAGCCATGAGCGACAAAGCGACGAGGAACCCCTATTTATACAAGAGGAGGAGCGAAACCCCCTGGGTTACGTTTATGGTGTAACGGAAACCCATGCAAGTCAAAATCGACCAAGTCAAAGGAAACACACTTATGATGTGAGAAACCCATGCGAGTCAAAATCGCGGCCGGTCGGGAGCACAAAAATCCACACAAGACCAGTACCCAAGACGCTAAAAGCAAATACGGGCGGGTCACCTCAGCACACGGAATGAGGGACTATGGGAATTGAGGATAGGTCAAAGCACCTTGGAACGCCTTCGCACAAAGTGCTCGCCGCTCGAGGGACTGTGTTCCCAGCCGATCACCTAGGAATGCTCGGATATGATACGCCTCCTAGCCGACTCATATGAGCTTAGAAGATGAAGACCAAGGCCACCTCGCCCTTACCACCGAAGCATCCGTCAGCGACACACAAAGGCCGATGCGCAGACCATCTTCCGGCCAAAGGGCCGACGTCTCCTATAGGCTCGGCTTCAGGCGAAAGCCCAGTAAGGCATATTAGGCAAGCCCGAGAATCTCGCCTGAGATCTCGCAGGTATTCATGTACCTTATGAGCATTTATGAGCTTTAATGACACCTTGTAATATAAATATATGCCCCTGAGGCCAATGAAAAGGGATGAATATTCTACTTTCCACCCACTATATTCTGTGTTCTTGCTAAACCATACTCAAGGGAATAGTTAGGAACAACTTCTATTTTATTGGTAATTTCCATCAAACCCAGCACGATACCACATGTTTCACTTTCTATTTTGTTGTCTTCTTTATTTTGGTCATTTTGCACCAACGGGTATTAAATATTTTCTTTAATTGGTTTTTATATTTTTATCTTTCATTAATATTCGAGTACATGTAGTGTTGCTGCATTGACTATACTCCCCGTGGGAATTTCAGTCACCTTTACAATAGAACCTTCATCGTCTTCTTTCAACGAGACCTTCAGTCACATTTACAATAAAACCTTCATAATCTTTTTCAACTTTGTATAACTGCTCCTATTTTATCATGGGTTTTCCTTCAACCATGCATGATATCAGAATTAACGGAGAGTTTTTTTTGACAGAAAAATCAAGGGAGAGTTTTTTGACAAAAGAATCAAGGGAGAGTTAATAGTCTATATTTGGTTCCGTACAAAAAAGGGGAGGGTAATATCTATCCTTCAATATGAATCTTTATTTACCATTAGTCTCAATCACGAAGAATTGTAAATTTACATGATAAGTAACATGATTATATTTTTTTTGACAAAAAAAAAACTATATTTGGTTTCTATACTATTTAACTTTTATTTAAAGTGTCATTAGTAATCCAAGTGTGTTGCTGGGTTTGGTGGTTTGATCCGTGATTGCGGTGAAATTTTCATCTGTGGTTTTTATGGTGCTCTTTGTGTGACTGATGTGATTTATGGTGCTCTTGGTGTACTTGATTGTGAAAAACTCCTATTTTATCTTTTTCAACGAGACATTCAGTCACATTTACAATAAAACTTCCATAATCTTTTTCAACTTTTTATAACAACTCCTATTTTATCATGGGTTTTCCTTCAACCATGCATGATATCCGAGTGTTTCACTTTTTCATTGTATTGTCCTTTTTATTTCTTATTATAGGTTAATTTTTTGTATTTATATTTAATGAATGTTGATAATTATTAAAGTTCTTTAGACTTTTTCTTATTATTTTATCTGCGGAGAATGTTCAATTTAAATGTCTTTATTAAAGTTCCTTTTAAATTTATAATATTTGTTATTTAATTAATATTTATAATTTAATTTTTATTCATGATTATTAGATTTTATATTTTGCAAAGTAACATCATTTGCCTAATGGCATAAGTTACCTCCAAAGCACAGGGGACAACCACTGTGCTCCTTACTTTATTGATTATCACGGTTGACAAGCTCGATGTTAACCAGTGCAATATTTTCTTTCAAGTACGATGCGATATTATTATTTCCAAAAAAATTAATTACTCGATTATACGATAAAATTTAGCCAACCCCGTGATGGGGCTAGTTGTCAATATTATCGCCAATGAAATGAAATGACCCGACCTTTCTTAAAGAAATAAAAGTTACTTACCATGACAATGTCGGAACATGAAGATTGCATTTTTTTTCTTAACCAAAAAAGGCATTTATTTTTTCATTTATAAAAAAAATTAAATGCTCCTTAGATCCTTAAACTGTTTAGGAATTTTTAAGTAGACCTCTGAGCTAAGAAAAGTGTATTTCTTGAATTTTAGTTAGGTCTCTTTATTTTAATTGGATATAAAAACTTGTAAATAGTTTGTAATTAGGCTCCTAATTTTTTAAGTAATTATTTTGATCAATTTTTTTGAAGTAATTTGTAATCAAACCCCTAAGCACAAGTGCTTAATTGCAAATTACTTAAGAATTCAGGAACTTAATTATAATTCTTTTAATTCATACACTTATTTAATAGTTTCCAAATAATTCAAAGATCTAATGATTAATTAAACTCATTGTTACCACTAAAAACAGGCAATAAAAAATTAGACTATTGTATCCCAATTTCAATTTTCAACACCTAAAATTCCAATAGCCATATTTTAGCCATCCCATCCCCATTCCATTTGTCAAAAAAAAAAAAAAACCATTCCCCACCAATTTGGATAGTCATGTCATGTCCCAAAAAATCTTCAAAACCAATCAATCTCTTAAAAAAAAACATTTCATATTCCCTTATCTTTTAGTCATTGAACCCTCACTCTCACTCGTTGCGCTGCCAATTCTCTCATTCCTTCCCATTCTCATCCATCATTTGACAAAATCAAACCACCTTCATCCATCACCTTCCCTTAACACACAAGACTCCCCCTTCTCAAGCAAATAAGTAATTGCCCAGTCCCTATAACATGATGCCACACAACAACACAACCACATTACCTTAAACATCTCTCTCTATTCTTAATCTTGTCTCGATCTTCATCTTCAATCATATATACATATGCAACAACACAAACATTGAAAAATGAAGAACCGGTATCCTCCTCTCCCAGAGAGACGGTGGTTCCTCGGGTTAACCATAGTGGGATTAATAGGAGCAGCTCTATTCATAGCCACAGCGATCATAAACACCAACACTTCATCGTTCCATTGTCCGATTTCACTTGGGATCCGAACCCGAACCAAAATACAAGAAGATTACGATCCTACCCCGATCCAACTCAGAGCAATACTCCACTACGCCACGTCACACGTTGTCCCTCAACAAACGGTTTCAGAGATCAAGGTCAGTTTCGATGTCCTCAAATCATTTGGTCGTCCTTCCAATTTTCTCGTCTTCGGACTCGGCCATGATTCACTCCTGTGGGCCTCATTAAATCCACGTGGCACCACGTTATTCCTCGAAGAAGATCCAAAATGGGTTCAAACCGTTCTTAAAGATGCACCGGGTCTTCGAGCCCACACAGTTCGTTACCGTACACAACTTCGTGAAGCTCCTAAACTTCTTTCCTCGTACCGCTCCGAACCCACGTGTTTTCCTTCTAGAGCTTACCTACGTGGCAATAAGGGTTGTAAACTTGCGCTTGAGAATTTACCTGATGAGGTTTATGATACGGAATGGGACCTTATTATGATTGATGCTCCTAAAGGGTATTTTGGGGAAGCTCCTGGTCGTATGGCTGCTGTGTTTTCTGCTGCTGTTATGGCTAGGAATAGGAAGGGATCTGGTGTGACGCACGTGTTTTTGCATGATGTGAATCGTAAGGTGGAGAAGGTTTATGCGTATACGTTTCTTTGTAAGAAGAATTTGGTGAAGAGTGTTGGAAGGCTTTGGTATTTTCAGATACCACCATCTAATGCTACCGATGCTGCTCGTTTTTGCTAAACTTGTTATGATTTTTGTAATGGTTACTGTTACTGTTCATCTTCATTTTTGTTTTTATTCTTTCCTTCTTTATTAGTTGTTTTCTATTTCTTTTTAAAAATCATAATACTATGTTTTTTTTGCTTTAATTATTGTTATTCCAAAATTTGGAGACAAAAGGAATCACCGACTTATGCATGTGGTGCCCACTGCCATTGCACCTTTTGCCGACAGCAATGGCAGAATTGCGAATAATCTGTTTTTCATTTTAATTGGACCTTTTGTTTTTTTTTGGTGGGAAATTGAAAAATATCTCTTCAGCTAGGCTTTGAGACTAGAACTTGTTCGTTCCCCTTCCCAAATGACTTTTTTTTTTTTTAACTGGACTCTTCCGAAATGAATTGAAGTGTGCAAAAAGCTTCATGTAATTAATTTTGATCACTACCTTTTTGGAATTGTAAGCTTGGTGTACACCGGTTGTTCACTTGGCAACCTAATTTTAATCCATTAAAATTACCTCTGTTCTTTATGTGGCACTATCAAGATAATTACCTCAGTCCCTGTATCCTACTTGACATGTTTTTCAGCTCCACATCAGCATACCAGCGTATTTCTCTAGTTACGGGTTGTAACTGATATGACAGTTATAGCTAACTGTTTGAGAAACGATTAAGGGCGCCAAAACTCATTTCTATTGTATATAAGCGCATTGATGCATTGTGATAGTTAGTTAGTTGTATAATCACAGGGGAGTGGAGTGAAAACACTGGGATCAAAGGGATTTGGGAGTGAGGGGGAAACACTTGGGAAGAACATAGTTCAATCTTGTAACTCACATTGGAATTCCATAAAGATCAATGATAATGGACAAAAGCAATTGCTTCGTCCCCCAGAGTAGATTTCAATCTTGAGATCGTCGAACTGGGTAAACAAATCTTTGTGTTGTGATTTCTGGCAAATTTCCCCAATTCTACAATTTTAGGGTTCTTACTGCGTGTGAATCAAATTAGGAATCAATTGAACAAGAATTGTTCAATTGACGCTTGATTAAATTCTTAATTAGTTTTTGATATTCGATCTAAAACGTTTCTTTTGATATGTAACTTGCTACTCGTGAAATCACTCGATCTGTTATACTCGCGGTACTGTTCCATTGTTGTATCTCTGGTTTACTGCAGAATTCGTGTTTCTGCATAATTTTGCAGTTCTAATCCTAACATGCTCGATGTTGGATTGGACTCACAGGCTCAAGAATATTTGCACAATACTCAATCGTATCACTGATCGCTGGTCACTACTAACTTCTAACAAGTCAATGACCAATAATACTCAACATGATCACTAATCACTATTTACTCATAATGCAATACCTAACTGGTCGATGATCACTACTCAGCAGTATCACTGGTCATTACTAACTACTAATTGATCACTAAGGACTACTAATGAAAATCATAATTGGTCAATGATCACTAATCAATCTTATCAATAATCACCAATTAAATCAACTCTTTTGTGGTCACTAATCACTATTCATCTTTAATCAAAACCATTTTCTTCACTAATCACTATTCATCGACATTCTGTCTTCCCTTTGCTCATCCCTAACATGTGAACCAACCACTAATTAGTGGTCACTCATAACTTCTGACCAAATCATTAATTTGATTGAGGAACTAAATAAAACCTTTTTTAATAAATCCTCTTTAACCCTTGTTAATTTGAAAGAAAAATTAACAACAAAATTTTAACCTTTTTTTTTATTTAATAAAACGATGAAAAATTCTTTTCAATAAGTTAAATGTAACGTTTTGTTAAAAAACATTTAAACAAATCTAAAGGTAAAAATATTGATTATAACAAATAATTGTGATGATGAATTATGACATTAACATGGGACTTTAACTTTTAAATAAATCTAATGGTATGTTTGGGTAGGGTATGTTCCTCATATGTAAGAACATGACCATTAAGATTCATAGCATTTGTGATTTTTTCACACGGCCACAGTAAGTGACCACATGCTCATCACCCTTCATCTTTAGAGTCTCATATTGAGCTCTTAGGGCTTGTAATTTTTCCTTTTTTTGCCTCTGTTGCCCCATTGTAGTAGGAGTCCAGAGTGTCCCAAGCTTTCTTGGCACTCTCCACTCCTCTAACTCTATCAAAGTTACTGTTATCTAATCCAATGTGGATTAAATGCAGTGCTTTCCAGTCCTTTTGGACATCCTCCTCATATTTTGTTTTATCCTCTGCAGTAGAGGTTGTTGTCAATGGTGTAACACCATCCTTGACAACTTTCAGTACACCTTGGCATCCAAAAACCGCCCCCATCTAGTGACTCCATCTATCCCAGTTCTTCCCAGTTAGGGTGGGAACTTGAGTCCCAAAGCTAGGGTTAGTCTGAATGTCTTTTTGTAAATCTTTAACCAGCAACCCTTCTGCACACACACACACACACACACACACACACACACATTGTTAGACAAAAATGAATTTAAAGAAAAGAATGAGAAGATTAGAAAAGAGATTCAGAATTGCCCTGGATCGATTACACTTGCTCTGTGTATACCATGTTTTTTTTTCACTTTTAACACTTTATTTGTCTTGCAGGTGGTATTAGCAACTGAGGGAGGTACAGATAGTAAAGGCCAGCTTTGCATTGGCCCAACCCAATGATGTAACACACAGTTGCAAACAAAATTGTTTGATGGGTTCTGCGCACCCGAACCCGCCTCAATATGGATAACACGTGAGTCGTCTCTGACCCGATGTATATAAAGATTATTCTCATTCTCTCCGTCAGAAAATCAAGAACTCTTCCTCTCTCTTCTTGAAACTTCGTTTCACCTTCTCTATTATTCTCTCTTCAGAAACCCTAGTTCTGATGAAGCTCTCACCACAACTATGGTGATTGAAGCTTCACTAGCTTCAGTTTCATAGTCAATGATGAGTTAGGATGATGATGAATCAAAACCCCAAGGTTTTGATCTAAATCCAAACACCCTGAGACTACAATCTTCACTTCTCACTTTGCGATAAAGGCCGTTCCACTTCGCAAACCCTAGTTTGCTTCAATATGGCTGATTCACACAATCAACCACCAGAATCACGTCAAGCTAAGGTATATTCTCTCTTTCTTCACAGTTTCTTTATTTCCTTCTTAATTTGTACACTATTTGCAGAAACCCCAATTTTTGCACTTGTTGATTTGCAGGTGAAGAACAAGTAATCAAGGTCCTCAGTGATCAAGAACGGTAAATCTCACACCCTTGTGACTTTTGATTTAACCTTTCTCTGAACTGAACAGAAACCCTAATTTCTGGTTGTTCTTCTTGCATGCACACTATGAGCTTCACTTTGAAGCTCAACCCAGAAACCTTTTACCAAACATACCTTCAAGAATCCTCACAAAGGTAATCAAACACTCTCTTAACTGTTTCTCTATTTTCTTCTTAATTCCAGTCACTGAAACACTCTTCTAACTCAGTCTTTCTCTTGTTTTGCGAGGTACAAACACTCTCTGTTTGCACTACCAGAACCCAAAAAGAACTATGAAGGAATATGAAGAACTTTAGGAGCAAACGTTACAAGGAGTAGTGTAGAGTAGTATAGAACTTAGGCAATTTTAAAACTGTAAAAACTATTATTCATTAGCTGTAACTGTTGTATGTACATGTATGTGCTATTTAAAGCTTTCGCTGGACACAAAAGTAGCTGTTAGGCACATAGTTTGTTGCTAGCCAACAAACTCAGTTTGTTGTATAACAAACTAGATGTAGTTAGTGAGTTATAACCATCTACTTGATTTGTTATAGCAACTGTTTTCCAATGATACAATTGAGAAATAGCCATTGGGAGTTTAAATTAAACTAGGGTTTTGATTACAAAAACTCAATAGTAGGAGCTAATCATAGGGGCAGTAAGTATGAATGATATTGAAATTCGCCCCTTCAAGTAAGCAAGTATATTATCTCACATTTACCTATTTTTTGAATTATTGGAAATGTGTAAAATGCGGATGAATAAGCACCCATACAGGGACGTCCATGAGCCTGTTTACCCTGTGCTACAGTACAGGGCCCAAGCCCAAAATCAACTTTTTAGGGCCCCAAAAAATAAAAATAACATATATGTATATCGTTCTGCACTTATTTAACCGAATACACACACATAGCCCATCGGCACAAAGTGGAGTGATAGTAACTGGCGAGCTTCGGAACCTGAGTTCAATCCCCAACCTTATCATTTTGCCGTTTTTTTCTTTTTTTATTTAGTTGTTTCTCTCTTTTTCTGTTTTTTTATTGAGTTGTTTCTTTTTTTTGTTTGATTGAGCTATTTCTTTTTTTTTGAATAAGTTGTTTCCTTTTTTTTTTTAAAACCGCATTTTGTTTCTTTTTTAAAAATGTTTTGGCAAAATGATTAAATATATTATACTATATTGATTTTGGAATGTATTCAACCAACAAATGTATCACTCTTAGAAAATGTTTTTTTAATAAATATTTGAAAATTTGCAAAAAATAATTTAACAATATCAAAACCAAAATTAATTATTTTTACATTTGTTTTTAATAATATTTTGATTTTGAGTTCTTAACTGAATTTCTATTGACGTAATAAAATAGCTTATTTAGAAATTTAGTTTGTTTATAGTTATAGTATTTTTTGATGTATACTTACTTTATATATTTGATTATTGAGTATATTCGTTGATGATTTTGGTCCTCACAATAAATTTGTAAAATTTCCTCATTGAGTGGCTAAATTTGATAAAAGTAAGAATCCAATTTTTAAGAATTGAACAGGTCTCTCAATTGTTTGGGACGACCCTTGTACTTAGCATATTTAGGAACCCAATTTTAAATATTTGAACAGGGCCTCCAAATTGTTCGGAACGGCCCTGCACCCATATATAGTATATTTCTTATTATTTGAAGTTTACTCACCCTCATATGATCTGAATTGCTTAGACTTGGCAATGAAGAGAATCCATAACTTGTCATTCCAAGTTGGCTCTGATTAGATAGATGTTCTAATTAATTAGGCTTGTGTTATAGTGACTAATAGGCAAATTGTTTGTTATAACTAGAATGTTGGAAATCATAGCAGAACAAAGTCTCTTATTCGCGAAAACTTCTCTTGAAGCTTCTGTTAGCACATATCATAGCAATTGGAATCATGCTGAGCCTTGTTATGTTGTTGAAGTCCCTTGAGACAATGATGTTTGCATGGGGGGGGGGGGTTGTTTTTCTGATAAGTAATAATAATAATAACCAATTATTTTATTTAGGAGTTGCGTCAAAAAAAAATTATTTTATTTAGGAGTTGATGACTACTTGTACAATGATATTTGCATAGGACGGGTTGTTTTTCTACAAGTTTTGCAGATGTTGGATCCAAGCATCATTGAAATAATCAAACGTTGAGTAATAATATGGTCCAATGAAAATATATACCACATTGTAAATTTATGATACAAATAAGATAGGAGTAGTGCTCAAACTTTGTCAGAAAAAAAAAAGAAGATCGTGCTAAATAATGAGGTGGATTTCTCAAAAGATAAAAACTTCAATTTGATTTTAGGCATTAAATAATAATTAATACAAAAAATAATTAACATTGACTGTAGATTTGAAATCAATGCAAATTTCTTAAAGCACGATTCTAGCATTAAGGATTGAATTGATATTGTCAAAACGTGTAATGGAACTGATATAAACATTTCTAAATATTTTTCTTATAAGAAAACTAAGACGAAGCATATTATTAATGTGAAATGTAATGGAGCATATTTTTGTCTTTCTTCTTTACAAAGACATGATGCGACCTTCGAGTCATGGTTCAACCGCTATAAGATGGAAACGTTATCAAACCGCGCAAATAACTAAACTAGAGGTAGTGTCCGATCATGGTTTAACCGGTTGAATCGTTTGGTTGGTTCAGTTTTAAGAACACCGGTGTAGATATTTCACAATACATAAAAGTTGAAAAACTAGACTACTTTGCAATCAAGGAACCAAACAAGGTATCTATGACTAACGACCTTCAATTTAATTTCCATGTACAACAAATGAAATTAAATAATGTGCATAATATTATCTTATAATTATTGAAACAAAGAATACTAAGTCACATCTTCAGATAATACAGAAGAGATCCAATTTGCACCATGAATGCATCTGATATAATGAAATCGTGGATTAATCAAAGAACAAAATTAGTCTAACCACTAGAAAGCAGGCATGTCAATATATATATCCCTTGGAAACACCGCATCCTATACAAAATCTAACAGACTACAAAAAGTATTTCATTCTGTCATCCCTCCTCATGGCATTATATACAGCTTGGACCTGAAAGATACAACATAACTCCATATCAGTAAATTCACCCAGACACCATCTACTACATAACAACCGGAATCAAATGTTTATTTAAGAAAGAATCCACATTTCGCGAAAAAAAATACTACTCCGTTACAGATTATAAGCAAAAACTGGACAACATAAGTTGATGTATCTAGTCTAAATTTTGAACCAGATACATCAACTTCTGTTGACCAATTTTTGCTTATATTCTCTAACGGAGGGAGTAAGGTGGTAAAGGATTACTTCCCAGAGATAGGAAAAGAGAAAAAGGGAACCAGATAGAAAGACCTGTTCACTGGAAACAACTTGGATGGGCCCAATGTTTACGGACACATATTTTCCCCTTGATGATAACTTGTGCTTCACACTTCCCTGTAGCCAAGATGTTAACATTCTTGAAAGATGAAAATATTATTGAGAATTAATCATGCAATATTCCAGACTCCGCCCATAGCAATCTCTTGGAGTAAATCACATGATCCAAGGTGAAATAATTATACCTCAAAACAAATTTCAATTAATGCTCTAATACATTTCATGTCATTAACAACAGGTTGGCAATGAAATCAGAGTCAGTCTGTTTTGCAAGTCCATACTAGTGATGGAATGCTTTACTTGTCCACATAAAGTAGTGTTCTTTTAAGGAGCAAAACACTCTAATTCATTGTCACCGATCAGGACAAAACCATAAATTTTAATGTTTAGCTGCTTATAAAATCATATGTGCACCACACTGCTATCAATGGTAGGTATTTTGAAGAAAACAGGTAAACAGCATCTTTTGGTTGGCCATTTCGTGCCAAATTTTCAAACATCTTGAGTGAAAGGAAACTGAAATACAATTAAAGGCTAACTTATACAGGACTATACACAGATGATAATAGTTCAGTTTGAGCCCCACTTATTCACACACAAGCACAAGTCATAACTCTCCGAAAAAATGTAGGTACTTTCATTTTCTGTTCGCAACTTCCAGAAGAGATTTTGGGAACCATTTTCACTTCATATGGCAACCCCGAGTGGATGCTTAAAAGTCATTTTTTAATGTGAAGCCCTCTAATCGGAGTCTTCCATGGTGCAGGGTCATGAGTAGTGATTATTAGAATGTGATTGAAGTATTATATGATCTTAACGTTTATGGCAACTAGCTGGTACTTTTGGGGGGAGGGGGTGCTTTTTATCTGACAATCAAGTAGGTATGGCATCACCAACAAGAATCACATCAATGTTAAAAAAACAGCCAAGTTACACAATGATTTAGGATGAAGGAAAACTAGACACAAGATTAAACTTAAGTAATAATCACAAAATAAATCAAAAGAACTTCAAAGATGATATTAGATAAGCAATAAGTTAAAGGTTCTATTGCCATTACTAATATCACATACCATTTCAATCAGCATATCAGTACTATAAATTACTACATCAACCAGCACTGCTTTGACCCAATGCATATGTCCAATCTCCAATTTCACAAGAATGTGTTGATATATAGTATAATATAATGTACCTGAGGAATTGGCTGTTGGATTACAGATTCGACGGCAACAACCATGGCTTGCACGAAGTCATCACCTCCAGTCCCTATTGCAGTGAACCCCCTAACAGTTGGGTATGAGTTCACCTGTGCAGCACATTGTAGCAAACAACACAAGTATTGCAATTAAGAGACACACAGTGCATATATGAACATGATGGTCAAAACTAGAAGCCAGGAAAATAAAACCAAAAATTAATTAAAGCCATAATGAAAAGAACACCTTTTGGTCTAAAGCGAGCCATTCATTGGTAGAATCATCCGTCACAGTTCCTCCAATAACCATGTTCGTAGTTTGCCCAACCCTCCCTTCTGTTTTAGATACCTCTGCAACCATTAACCAAATGAAGACAAATTCTTAATTTTTATTTGAAGCTAGTTACATGAAAAATTCATAATATAATAAAATTAAATTGTTGAGAAGAGAGAATCACCTGAAATGGCTTTCAACACAGCTTCTTGAGGAGGACCTTGATCATCCTGAAACGACGGCGAGTCATTGTGAGAGCAACGAAGAGCTCCTCCATTCACACGGTGAAACGGTCGAGCCTCAATAGTTTTGAAGCGAAAACCTCCTCTGTTATTCGGATTAAAATTAAAACGAAGAGGTTGTAATTGAAATTGGAATGATTCCACGAAAATCGCTGAACGAAGCACGCTCTTGCACGCCATTTTTTTGTCTCTTTCTCTCTTCTCTTCTTCCGCTTTGTACTCTCGTCTCTGAAAAACACAGATTTTTTTCTCGATAAGGACCCAAGGAATTGTCTCTATTACCCTCGACTTTAATCATTGTTTTGAGGGCTTTATCGACTTTTTATCTCCGGCTAAATTGTTTTTTCATTTCGTTATTTCTTCTTTGCGTCTTCAACCCTAACCAAACCTCCTCTCCATTTTCCGATGTACGGTTCCGAGAATAACCGAGACGATTCAGAGCGAACGGCTTTCAGAAGAGCAGAGAAGAAATACAAGCTCTACTACGATAACGACGCTTCTTCCAAGAACAAAAAGTATTTAATTTCTTCTTAATGCATGTTATTTACACTTTCTATTGAATCCTAATTGCAAATCTCTTTCCTAACAGGAAAAAGCAACCCAAACCGGTGGACTTAACGGAAGTCCTTGACTTCAAGTCAATTCTAGAATGCCATCACCGCAACGGTGAGCTTCCTCCGGGTGTTATCGTTCTTCAAGACAAGTTCAGTTCTCCGGTGTTCTCTTTGCCAAATCGCCCAGGTATTATTCCATTTATCCCCTTTGATTTTATTTTCTCTCATATTATTGTAAATAAGAAGCTTAAATTGATTGATTACAAACTAGCAATGTGTGGTTTTCACTTTACATGTTAGTACAGATCCAACAAATTATCAAAGAGTTAGAACCTAATGAGCTGGAACTAGATGACTAAGATAACTGATTGGAAACTAGATATTACAAGTCATTTTGAACTGACAAGATAAGTAAACTAATGAACTCAACAATGGTGATTTTTATGGTGCAGGCTTTTATTTTATCCCTGGGGCATTAAGCATAGAGAAACAATGTGATTTGATAAGGGAGAGTTTGACTGATTTCCCACAGCCACCTAACAGAACTAATCACAATGCAATATACGGTCCTATACACAACTTATTTGTTGCAGCTAAAGAAGGGAACATTTTGGTTGAAGAGAAATCTTCAATTACTTCATCTGAACCTAATAATGAGATAAGTTGTGGGGATGGTGACGAATGGAAGTTTGTCACGGAAAAGGAAGGGTCCCTGAGGAAGTGCAGATCCATTTCTGCTTCTACTTTGCTGCGAAAGTTGCGGTGGAGTACCCTCGGCCTACAATTTGATTGGTCCAAGGTAAGTTATGATTAAACTGTCAGGTGTTTTTCAGCTCCAATCAGAATTAAGTTTTAGTTTCAGGCTTATTGTGTCTTTAGAATAGTTGATTTGGCTTGGCTCAAAGATGAATCAATGAATGATATACTGCTTAGCATACATCCGTATTTAGCTGGAGAGGAATTGTTTTTATACTTTATAGTTGTGACTTACGATATAAGACAATTGCATGTAAAAACTGGCACAAAAGTTCCAGTGTCTCAACTCAATGTCCTTGGAGCACCACACCCATCTTAAACAACAATTTTTTTAGATTAATGATTCATCATTGTTATTTTTAAGGTTGCTCAGAATATGTCTCAACTTATGTTAGCCAGTAGTAATTGTTCCACTCTGTTATAAAAATGTCAAACAAAGCTTTATAAGCAAGGTTGTTATTAAAGTTGCATCACCAAGATGTGCATTGGGCCTTTGTCAGGAGTTATAATTTCAACTTCTGAGATTAGTCACATCTAACTAATATTCAGGGGAATCATTCAATTATCTTTGTGTGCAGCGAAATTATAATGTGTCTCTCCCGCATAACAAAATTCCTGAAGCACTCTGTGAGCTTGCCAAACAATTGGCAAAACCTGCATTACCTGCTGGGGTTGAGTTTCAGCCTGAAGCTGCAATAGTGAATTACTTCGCGTCAGGTATGCATCAATCAAATTTTTAATTTTTATGATGAGTATGCTTGTGTAGTGATTCTTCTTCCTTTTTTTACTCCCTTTTTAATTTATCTTTGATACACTATCAACTTAAAACTCATCAAACTATTGGTTATTTGGTATGCAAGAAAATGTCATTAGGGTCTGCTTGTTTTGAATTCTAGTAAAATCAATTGTAAAAAAATTGATTTCGAAGAAGTTGATTCATGTTTAGGAATGATATCTAAAATGTAAGTTTAGAAGAATTTATTTTGTTTGAATGGTAATCACTTCTGAAGTGTGATTTGTGAACATAGAATTATAGATAGATTTTATGGTCTCAGATCAAGAGTGCATTCTTCTTGGTGGAAAAATTTTAAATTTTACTTTGTGGTCTTTTTGTTTTAAAAAAACAGATTTATGTTTAGGAATGATTTTTAAAAAGTAAGTTTAAAATAATGTGTTTTGTTGAATGGTAATAAAAATTTGAAGTGTGAATATAGATAGGTTTGGTAGTCCTACTAGAATGCATTCTTCTCAGTGGATAAATTTAAAATTTTACTTTTCCCAAAGCTAATTCTACACAAAGCAAACTTAACTTTGGTGAACAGAAATTTCTCCAAACATGGATGTTATCCTAAACAACTTAACTACTTTACAACCTAATTTTAGTAGAAAATGCTCCAGAATTAATGAATTATGTTGTGTTTCCTTTTCTTAGGCCCCATTTACTTTCTAAAATTATGTTCTGTTTCCATTTCTTAAAATCTGTATTCATTTTAAGTTGCTACCGAGAAGGTGGAAGATTCTTGTATTGAATGATTGTTTTCAAGATGAAAGACTAGCTAGGGAGAATGTATTTTTGGAAACTTTGATAATAGTTTTTTTCCATTTTCGAAATTTCTGAAAATGGTTAATCTGTTTAGTGAAAATAAGTGGAAATGAAGCTGGAAACAAGGAAGTAAATGGGCTCTTAAATTTAGTGAACAAGAAATACAAATACCTCTAAAATGGATGTTTTCCCTAACAACTTAATTACTATACAACTTAATTTTGGTGACCAGAAAATGCACTAAACACGGATGTTTTCCAAACAAGCATACATTCTTGTTGTAAATGTCGAGATTTCCTGTAGTCTGAAGAAAAAACCTTCTAACAGTTTTTTTGAAGAGTCAGCACTCAGCATCATATAGCTCATTGATTATTGATTAACCTCACACTTCTATGTAAATATTATTCCAGGGGACACACTGGGTGGCCACCTTGATGATATGGAAGCAGATTGGAGCAAGCCTATAGTTAGTTTAAGGTATTACCCCAATTTCTCTTCACTAATTTGTTTCTTGGTTTCTAGATACAAATGCTGTCATATGAAAGATTGAACATGTACCATGATGTTGGATCCTAATTGTTTATTGTCCTTGTTGCCTCAGCTTGGGATGTAAAGCTATTTTTCTTTTGGGAGGAAAATCAAGAGAGGATCCTCCCTTGGCGATGTTCCTTCGAAGTGGTGATGTTGTACTCATGGCTGGAGAAGCAAGGGAATGTTTTCACGGTAAGTATTAGTGTATTACCCTATCAAGAGATAATCTATGAATTAGTAAGAAGATAGTTTACTAAATATAAACCCTTTTATATTAAAATTTAATCTTCATTCTTGAACCTCATGAAACCGCTTTATCCTCTCCGTTTTTCATGAAACCACATATCATCTTAGTCTTATGACACATTTAGTGTTTTCATATTAGATTAAATCAATATTAATTACTCCTAAGTTAACGATTTAATCAAACAAAGCCTTTTCTCTTTTGGTTTTTACCTTAATTTCTTTGATCAATAATTTCTCCAAATAATTTTCATAAAAAAAATCTCCAAATACACATTGAATGTAATAGGATATATGTAAATAATCATTAAATATATTTCTTAATATCTGTATATTTAGATTTAATTTGTTTAGTACTATTCAAGTAATTTTTTATTAATAAAACTAATTTGTTGTTTTTAAAATTTGTTTTATGTGTTTCACGGAAATACCCATTCTATGGGGATAGGTAAAATAGCAATTTATAGGATCAATTGAATAAAGTCACTTGGAGAAATATCATAGTAAGTATTATTCAAATATGAGCAATGAAGTATATGTCACTAGGATAAAGATTGTAACTAGAAGTTCACGTATACAATTTAAGACTTGGGTGTGATGCTTATACTGACTCGTTTAGCTTCAAAATTCTGTCTAATATTTGGAAATCGTTCTGATGCATGTTGCAGGTGTTCCTCGGATCTTCACTGATATAGAAAATGCTGAAATAGGCCAACTTGAGACACAGCTGAGGCACGAATATGATCTTTGTTTCTTAAATTATATTCAAACTTCTAGAATCAACATCAATATCAGACAAGTTTTTTGAGTAGTATTTTCTTTGCTTTCAAACTGAAATTTTGTTTTATATTAGCTCATGAATAAACAAAAGATATATTTCTATTTAACGTGGACTGCTCTATGACAAGTGAGTTATGTCCAGCAAACCTCGCGTTTTCCATGATCTTTCCCTCATACAGGAAATGCTGAAATAGGCCATTTTGGGACCCAGCTGACGCACGAAGCTGATATTTATTTCTCATTATATATTCGAACTTCTAGAATCAACATGATATCAGACAAGTTTCTTGAGTCGTATTTTCTTTTCTTTAAAGTGGAAATTTGTTTTATTAGCTCACTAAAAAAGAAGAAAAATATATTATTTCTATTTAATGTGGATTGTTAGTTGACAACCAAGTCATGTCCAGCAAACCCCGCGTTTCCCATCACAAAACACTTTTAAATTGTTTATTTATAACTATAGGGTTAGGGACTTGGGACTCACGATAACACTATGCTTTGTTGTGGTGGTTCAACAATGACTTGATAATCCCTTTGTAATTGTTTGGTTATTGACGGAGAAGGGTAAAACATTTCAATGGAATTTGTTATAAGCTTTATTCACAACTATATAATCATCACAGCAAAAAGAATGTAAATAAATATTATAACAATTCACCAAAATGTTGAGAGTGGGATTTGAACCCACGCCCTTTCGGACCAGAACCTTAATCTGGCGCCTTAGACCAACTCGGCCATCTCAACATGTTATTAACTAGTTTATCAAAGTATTAATATAGACATAGTTATTTGGCATAAACCAACTACAAACAAATTATTTCCCATCAATCAGATTTAAAAAGTTATGGCACCTTCAGAAATTATCTCAGTGGGATAAGGGTCACACAAATGTTTATTATGGTTCACTCTCCAATTGAGAGTTACCTCCCTTCCTACGAAGGATTTTTCCACTAATCATCCTTGGTTGCAACAACAAATATATATATCCTAGTCAATTTGACATCTTTGTTGATCTTCAATAAATTAGTTGCATGAAAATCATCAACTATATGCTAGAGGTTTATTATGTTTAGGCTAAACTACTGTTTTGGTCCTTTATCTTTGGCCTTGATTTCCTTTTGGTCCTTTATTTTTTTTTCTCATTATTGTCCCTCATGTTTCATTTTTGTGTCAATTTGGTCCTTTTTTGTAATTTTCCATCCACCACCTTAACGGACGCTACGCTGGCAGTTAACTACTGACGTGAGGTCTTAGTTGTCAGGCCGACTAGGATTCATTAAATGATGTGACACTTTTTTTGTGAAAATAAAAAATAAATTAATAAAAACTAAATTAACAAAAACAAATTAACAATAACTTCATCTTCTTTGTTGCCATCAATCTTCATTGGCATCAATCTTCAAATTTGCCATCAATGGAGTTTGAATTTTTTTGATTTACCCAAATCCCAAAAACCCAGAAATACAATTAAAATACAATCGGAAAAACATATTCACGAAATTGAAAAACGTAATTTTTTAAAACTTCAGATTTACCCAAATCTTAAAAACCCAAAAACACAATCGAAATCGAAACCAAAATATGTTTTTTCCATTACGGTTTTGCTGATTCTGTTTTTGTTTCACCTTGTTAAGTTAACAATTTAGTGTTTTGTGTTTTTAGAAATCGAACAAAAGAAAGGAAGAAGAACGAACCCAGATCTATGTGATTCATCTTCCATTCTTTTCAATCTTCAAAACAAAATAAGAAACGAACCCAGATCGAACAAAAGAAAGGTAGAAGAACGAAATCAGAAATTGAACGGATCTGGGTTTCTGGGTTTTCTGGGTTTCTGCATTTTTCTTCCTGCGTTTCTTATGAGTTTGTTAATGATGAAGATGATCTGTTTCCATATTTTAGTGATGAATATGATTCTATTTCAAGATTTGTTAATTTGAGAGTAATATGATTTTGTTGTTTCCAAATTTGATTTTAATAATGAAGATGATTTTGTTTCCATATTTGTTAATTTTAGAGTGATTTGATTTTGTTTTAGCCCAGAATGTGTTGTTAATTTTGATGGTTTTGATTTAGTTTTACAATTTTTGTTCCAGAATGTTTCAGAACAATTTCTGATTTTGTTCATTTTAATTGTACCATTTTTGTTCAGTTTTGAGTTTATGTCAAATTGGTTCCATACGTTTTCTTTTAGTTTCAATTTGGTCCCCCATTTTCAGGTCACTTAATAAATTTCAAGTCAGTCCTGACACTTAAGACGCCACGTCAGCAGTTAACTGCCAGCGTGGCGTCCGTTAAGGTCATGGACGGAAAATTACAAAAAAGGAATTGACACAAAAATAAAAGATAAGGGACCAAAACGAGGAAAAAAAAGATAAAGGACCAAAATGAAATCAAGAACAAAGATAAATGATCAAAAGAGCAATTTAGCCTTATGTTTACGTTGTAACCTCTAGTTGTTGCCTGTAGAAATGATCATAGAAATACCTTTCCATGTCTACTCATTTTGAATAAAGTTTGGTGGTAAGAAGGAATATCAAGCGAAGGTTGTTTCTGCTTAAGGTGGTGGAAACAACTGAAGGAATACCTTTAGTGGTTTGTTTTTGGTTTATTCTCCTTACAATCACATTATAGAGAGCTAATCCATAACCCACATCATCATAAACCAGGATAATGGCCAAGTATTTGGAGCCTTAAAATTCCTTAAAGTTCCTACCAAGAACCAGACTACAGACTAAAGGGATCACATGGTGCATATGTCCATTTTGTAGAACCAATATAGAAAATGTATCGCACATCTACAAGGGGTCAAAATGAAAATTATATAGGAAATTAAATAGGGATTTCTACTTTTGAGGGTGTGCAAGTGCACTCTAGACCTCAAGTAGTCTTTCCCCTACTAAGAATGCGTCAAACCATCATAACTAAGTCACGATGTTGTGGTGTTTGTACGAAGAATAAGAAATGAGAATGTATGGGAAGAAATTAAAATTTGCACGCAGGATGCACGAGCTACACGTGAGAAAAAGTGAGCGCTGCTAGTAAAATCTCAAAGTTGGGGAGCTTTTAAATACAAATTAGGCTTTTGAGGTATTTCCGAAATTTTTTTCGGAATTACCCAGTAATTCCGAAAATCCATATTTTTTTTTCAATTATTAATATTTTCTAATTACATTTATTTTTTTAACAGTGTCGAGTAGACGATCAGACAACGTAGAATGAAAGCAGAGTCTTGAGAAGCAAAGACACGCGCAATGACGGCAGACGAGCACAAAGCGGCGTGGAGGGAAGAGTAGTAGCAGTACTCCTTCTCCAGACACTTTACAGAGGCTCAGAGCTGCTGGGCATGCTTCTGAGCGTCAGAGGCGCGAGAGAGCCCGTGCCAGAGTGGTAGAGATGGTTGAGCACGAGCCTCGGCCTCGGCCCGCCCTCGGCCCCGGATGAGCAGCGGATACAGGACCACCCTGATTATGAGTACAATATGCGGCACCAACAGGAGTACCCAGAGCTGTATCATGACGGTTGGGAGGCTTTGGAGGAGCAGGAGGATGAGGGCCAGCATCAGGAAGAGGAGGAGGAGGAGGTTCGGGGAGGAGGTTGAGGAGGAGGAGGTTCACCGCCCCCCGGTGTGGAGCACACACCCTTATATTTACACACGGGATACGCTGCTGGCGTCCCGGATAGATAGAGGCGAGGTAATATTTTAATTTTTATTTTAATTTTACTTAACAACAATTAATTACTTATTTTTAATAACGTATGGTTTAATTTTAATTTTAATTTTTCAAACCTCGGAAACTAAATGTTGTATCTCACGGCGGAAGATTCTAGAGTTAGACCTACTGAGCACCACCCACGTGTAGAAACCTTTGGTTGCGTGCCGCTAAGCTTTACGAGTTGGACATCACACCTCTGGGGCAATCAACCATGAGTTGATATCGCTTTTGTGGAGAGGTGGCATCCCGAGAGACTGTTCATTCCACATGCCCTTTGGGGAGATGACGATCACCTTGGATGATGTGGCGATCTTTGCTCCACTTTTACATTGGATGGCACCCCATTGGACCACAAGGCGATTTTGATTCTGCTGAGGCTCTTCACATGGTCGTGGATCGTTTGGGCATGGATCGTGCTCATGTCATCCAGGAGCTTAAGGATAACGAGGCGTGATTCGAGGATCTCTGTGTAGAGGACGCCACAGGGAGAACATGGCACGGGGTGCTTATGAAAGCGGCCGCGCGGTGCTGCTACATGCTCTTCTGTTAGGCACCACCATTCGGCCGACAAGACTCATACATTAGTGCCAATGAGGTGGATGTATACGCCGGGATCTTCAAAGAGTGTGGCGATGGTCTTGGGGTATAGCCGCTCTTAGTTACCTCTACACACACCGGTGTAAAGCGGTCTTTTATACGACAAGCGATTCGGCGGATACGCGACATCGCTCCGGGTAATCATTTATTTATTTTTTTAATTTAAAACTTTTAATTAAATTACTCATATATTAATAAGCGATTATTTTTAATTTAACTATTTGATCTTTGGATCTACAAGCACTTTCCCACCGTCGTTGGTCGGAAAGTGTTAGCTAGGGACGATCGACCACGTGCCACCGGTGGGAACAAAAAGTTGGATAAAGTAAAGTTGGTGGACTTTAGGCGCGGATAGATGCTCTGCGGTGGGGATGTCATCCTCACCCCTTATGATGACCACAGCGGTATGTTCCTTTGTCGAACATATCCGTTGTTGCGAGGTCGGATGCTTTGGGGCGATGCGTTGTTCCCTACATGCCGCAGGCGCAGTGCGTTGGCGATTCGAGCGGTATAGAGGATCCTCTTCCACCCATTTCGGGTAATTTTCCTCTGCGGACAAGATCATACGAGGGTTCTTTGATGTATCGATTCGGCGCGGACTTTTGGCGAGCTAGTAGAGTGGCGGGCTACCACGGCGAGTGCGATCCGATTACCTTCCTTGTACAGTACGATCGGGTAACGGTGCGTCTTACTGCGTGCGAGCCACGGCTAGAGCGAGCCACAGAGAGAGCCGGCTCAGATCCACCATATCATCAGAGCTGTTGTCCCGAGACATATGAGGAGAGGTGTGAGAGAAGCGGTGCATTGGCGGGATGCCCTAGATGTCGCCCGTTCACCTACTTCACGTGCTTATTTTTGATCATTGTTAAATATTTTGGACCCATAGTTGTATTTGTACTCCTATTTTATGTTGGTCATTTTATATATTTTGACGTCTTCTTATTTAAATTGTAATCCGTTCGTATCATATTTCCAAAATAAAACGCGTTTAAATATTAATTTAATATACAAACTTAAAAAAAAAATTACAAATTTCGGAATTACCTATTTTAAAGGTAATTAGAATTTTTTATTTTATGAACCGGAATTACCTTTTTTAGAGGTAACTCCGAAATTTTAATTTTTTTTGAACCGGAATTACCTTATTTTGAGGTAATTCCGAAAATTTTAATTTTAATTTTTTTTTTTAAAAACGCAGGGGTAGTATTGGGTTTTTGGGAAATATGGGGGTGAGATGTAGGTTGAGGGGGTTGAGAAAATCAAAAGCCTACAAATTAATGTTACTCCTATGTTTTGTGATATGGAATGCTTTGAGGTTGGCTTGTACGCGAGGAATTAAGTTGGAGAATTGTGGAGGCAAAAACAACATTTTTTTGACGGCAGTCCTCCGTCCAACTCAGTATGATATGATGAGACTTTGGGCTTATAAGAAATTATTCTGTTAAATCTGGCTATAGAATGCTAATCACTCCTTCTCAGAAAAATCCTATTGCCTCCTCTTCTAATGATATTCTTGTTGATGTTTGGAAAATAATTTGGAGTGTTAAGGTTCCTTCTAAGATGAAACATTTCCTGTGGAAGGCTCTCCACAATTATCTTCCTACTAAAGATGCTCTTTACAAAAAGAAAATTTCTCTATCCCCTAAATGTCCTTTTTGTAAGAGTGAACATGAAACTGTTGAACATCTTTTGTTACTTTGTCCTTGGACTCAACCTTTGTGGTTTGGTCTTCAAGTTGTTCACCCTCCTAATCCTATAGGTTTAACTACTTTTCACAATTGGTTTCGGAATATGGTTCAAAGTTTTTCCCAGGATTCTGAGCATAGTTTAATTAAGCTTATATTCTCCCTTTGGAATATTTGGAAAACTAGAAATGAATCTATGTTCAAAGAGAGAATCCCTAATCCTATGGAGGCTCTTTTTAGGATTAAGGCTCTTTGGCTAGAGTTTATAATTGCAACTATTCCCTCTACTTCCTCTAGCCCATGTCCTAACAGAGATCAAGGCAGTAAGGTTCCATGTAAATGGAAACCTCCCAGTGGGAATGAAACTAAGATAAATTGTGATCTTCGCTTTTAACAAAGCAACATTCACTTCGGTTTTATAGCTATCATTTGCGAGAGATAATAAAGGAAGTATTCTACCGCTAGCCATAAGAAAATCTTTCTTTCGCTTCCCCTCTTGTGGCTGAAGCTCTTGGTATGCGTGAAGCTGTCTCTATGGCTTTGTCTCTTCAGCTCCATCATCCGGTGATTGAATCAAATAACTTACAGCTTGTCAACATGTGCAAATCAAAGAAAGTTTCATCAGAGGTTAGTGTCATTCTCAGGGATATAGAAAACTTCAGGAAAAGATTGAGTGGTTGTGTTATTACCTGGACTAATCGTAATGGAAACAAGCTTGCTCATGAGGTGGCTTCGCTTGGTTCGAAAGGGGTTCTTCTGAGCAATTGGACATCGAGACCACCTGATTCGATTCGCAAGATTATTGTAGATGATTGTAAGGCTTGCTATGATCCTGAGTCTCTGCGATTTGGTGATTTTCCTTGATGCATCTATCATCGGTGTTAGCTTCCGTGTCGTTTCTTCAAAGCAGTTGAGATGATTTCACATTTCTCTTTCATCTCGTTTCTGAAGTGGAATGACTTGAAGAGGTTTGATAGTTTTAGTGCGTCGATGATTGAGAATTCGCTTGTATGGTGGGGTTTGAATGTTATCTAGGGTTGCTCTTTCGGTTTCGAAGGTGGTGCGTTAGAAGTGTTGAAGCTGAGTGTGATTGTGCGATTTTGTTCAGCTATTCTCGACCTTGTTTGGGCCTTGGGCCGGTTTGTTTTGGTAGTTGTTTTAAGTTTTATTTGGACCCTGTTTTTTTATCTGCACCTCTTGTTTGCTTCTTTGTTTCCTGTTGAACCTATGGATTGTATAGGTCAATTTGGTTCATTTAGGCTCAACTTTGTGTTGTATTTGGTTGTGGCCTTTGCCCATATCTATGTTAATCAGTACAACTTGACCAAAAAAAAAAAAAAAAAAAAGGAGCTAGTATTAACTAGTTAGGATAGAAATCCACAGAGTGAATTTTGGAGTGGATTGTAAATCAATAATGGATGACATTGTTTTGGAGGAAACTTGTCAAATCGAGCTAGGTACTATTTTGATATGTCAAAAGCGAGACCGGGTGGTTTACATAACTATGAGGGGAAGTTTTCTAGTGAATTTATGAGGGTTAGTTTTATTAGGAGACAAAATAACTTTGTTATTCATACATTAACTAGAGCGTCAAAACAAATAAGTTTCCTATTACTTAAAAAAGGTAATTACATACATAAATGCGAGAAACATATTCAAAATTGCGTGACAATTTCACTATACAGTCCAAGCACCTTCACAATAGGCATAGCCTTGAGTTATAACATAACGATGAGTCTAAGACCTATCGAAGAAATTTATAATTGAGTAAATCTTCAATTTAATTCATAGTGTCATCCTCTTTCCTTTTTTGTTCCTAAATTATAAAAATCTATTAAATAGTCTCTAAAATTTATCTCTGTCCATCAATTAAGTCTCCAAAATTTGCCGCTTAACAACTGAATTAATGGATAAAAATAGACCTTAAAAACTATGTTATAAATTTCCATAGTTTAGAGATTAATATTTTATGCAGTAAATTGAAGGGTTTCTGTTTATGATTTGAGCAACTAGTGTGGCCCAATGTTGCTAGAATAATAAGTTTTTGGGCAGTTTTTTTCATACCCCCACCATATCTCCTTATACCCCCACATAATTGTGAAACCCCAAAATACCCCTTTGAAATCTATTTTTTTTTATTAAAAAAAGGTCAATCGTATATTTATAATTTGGACATATATACGATGCCTATATTTAACACATCGTATATATGTCCTTAAGACGTATATACGATTGGTTGCGTATGTTGCAACCGTATATACGTATTTAGGGCATATATACGATGTGTTAAATATAGGCATCGTATATATGTCCAAATTACATATATACGGTGAGTTGTTATATTATTATTATTTTTTTTAAAAAAAAATTTAACGGTTAGGATTTCACTTTTAAAGTTGATCAACGGTGTAGTTTGCACCGACAAAATCAACGGTTAATAACGTTTTACCTCAGCTACAAAAACCCACTTCCACCCTCACTATTTTCACACCAAAAATTCAACTTCCTTCGATCACACAACACAAGTCAAGATGATGCAAGCTTCGCTAATGTCATACTACGAGCCTTCTTCCCTCACTATCGTTCATTCTAATCTAGGGTTCGCTGATCATCAGGGCATCATCTTGTAAGATGATGGTGTAGGTTTCGATGAGAGAGATGTTATTCAGTGTAGGTTAAAACACTGCATATCATTTGCTGCTTTTAAGCAGAAACTACTGCGGATGGTTCAACCAGAGAACGACGAGCATGAGATAATTCGTATCGTTTATCGGAAACCGGAATGGACTGATGGAGGTCTTTACTGGTCTGTCGTGGATGTCAACAACGAGGATGACCTCTGACAGATGATGTCGAATCATATTATGTTTAAATGTAAGAGTTACATTCATCTGTATGTCGAAACCAGAAGGACCGTCGCTGAGATCCAACTCCACCAACTCAGTAGTTTCTATTGTATTTTTTTATCTGTCTATTTTTATTCTAGTTGTTTATGTTTTATCGCTTGTGTAAGTTTGTTTTATCGAATCAATGAAATCAAAAATTTATGGAAATTCGTAAAATATAACACCCGAAAAAAAGTAATAATAAAGTGCAAACATAAAAGTAACATGAGCACAAATACATCAAAGTAGTAATAAAAAATCCCTAACGTCGTCCTCGTCCCCGTCTAAGTGCTTGCGGAACCTGATCTGGTAGTGCCATCCCCACTAGCCGATAGAGTGTTCGATACGTCCGAGTGCCACTTGTGATCTCGCCATCACGAAACCCCTCCCTACAAGCATCCACAACCTCACACACCCAATCAGGATCGTCGAATCGTAGCTCTGGGGAGGGTGTAAAGACTATTGGTGATGGTGGAGCTGGTAATAGTTTGGGGATAGATGCACAGACGTACCAGGGTAAGTACTCAGCTACGGTCTCATCCGTCCGCCGAGCACCCCAAGTAGTGCGAAGAACATCAGTGAGACTAGCCATGAAGTCGGTGATCCTAAACACGCAGTCGGCATGACCTGGACGACCTCTAAGTGGGTCACGTGGGATGACCTGAACGTACCCAAACTGTCGCAGACACCTATCAGGCATGTAAGGAACTCTGAAATCAGCCCGGCTGATGAAGCTCCTGTATAGGGAGATCTCTCAGAGGGTCTAACATCCCAGTGCTCCTCAAATGGTCGCCAGCAGATATCCTCTGGTCTCATCTCATCAATCATCCTCCTGTAGTGGCTCAGCTTCAGGTGATCTGACTTCTTCTTCCTAAAGCGCCCGGCCAGTGGCTCCGCACCCTCTATATGACCAGGCATCCTCACTGCCATCTGAGGGAAGTACCACATAATCCAAGCCTGAAATGCAAAAATAAACAACATATTTAATTAAAAACTATTTACCCAAAGACAGTCTGAATTAAGGAAAAAATTAAGTTTACATTTATACCTGGAATAGACTGGCATACCCACCACACTGCGCCGTGACCCTCAAAGACGCAGTGTTCAAGGACTCATACATGGCAGCTAGTGCACCTGCACCCCATGCATAGCCTCCAAGAACATCTGCACTCATATCATCAAGGTAGAGCAGCCACTTAGCCTCAACCCTGTCTCTAGTCTTCGTAGTGAAGATACTGTAGGTCAGAAGCAGATAAGCCCTCACAACAACTGTCATGTCACCCCCCCCTCCGCCTTATTACGCTCAAAAATCTTTAGCAGCCAAGAGAAACTGTAATACAGACCTCCTTTAGTGTTGTTAGCAGCCTCAGCTCGTGAAACACCCAGATAGGTCTCTGCAAGCTGTGTGGCATACTCCGAGCTCACAGTAATGGCATAAGGTGTGGCATAGTTCCCCTAGATGGGAAGATGCAGCAGACATGAAACGTCATCCAGAGTGATCGTCATTTCACCAAATGGTAAGTGAAATGACGAAGTATCTGAGTGTCATCTCTCGATAAAAAGCCGACAGCAACTCATGGTCTACTGTGGCGTGGCCAGTGTAGAGAAGTGGGGCTAGTCTGGAGTCCCTGACCACTGTGGAACGCTGAAGTAGGGTCTGGTACTGTAGTTGCAGCTTAGTATGGACTTTGTTGCCATGAGCCCATACTTTCACAACACCCTGATAATCTTGAATTAAAAATAAATAAATGATGTAAGCAAAAACTGCAGACTATGTGCGTTAAATAAATTATTTAAGCAAAAAAATTCAACTTACCGGGTCAGCGCGTACTGAAGTGCAGACATGATCTACTAGGTCAGTGAAGAGAGAGGGCTGAGGCTCCTTCTGATGCCCCTGATCCTCCTGAGGTTGCTCCTCCTGATGCTCAGAGATAGACTCATCTGAGGAAGACATATCAATCTGAGACCCATCATGCCCTTGATCCTCTAGAGGCTGCTCCTGCTGATACTCGGGAGGCGGGGGATGGTAATGAAGAGGCTGGGGATGGTACTGAGGAGGCTGTGGATGGTACTGAGGAGGCTGGGAAGTGTAGTGAGGAGGCTGGGAAGTGTACTGAGGAGGCGGCCTCCCCCGATACCGATCCTCATGCTGACTCTGCTGCAAGAAATCCCTGTGATAAAATCTCCAGTCGATCCCGATCATCGACACGGGTGATGGTACTCGGTGGCTAAACATCACACAGGGGTGGCTCATTTGCACCGAGTGCGTCGGACTGTCGATATCCCGTCTCCTCGCCGAAGCATGCAGCCGATTATGCCTTTGAGTCCTCGTGTTCGGAGCAGCCGAAGATGACTCCCCTATCTTTATGTATGGAGATACCTCCCATCTCCCTCTCTGACGACTGTCCCTGTGACTGCGATGCCTACCGGACACTGCACGCAAAGAAGAAAAAAACCATTAGTTCAAAAAAAACCAGCACATCGTATATACGTAATACAGAAGGTATATACGATGCCTTACTTTTGAGGGGTCGTATCTCTCTGGGATGTATTTACGAGTGGCAAGATTCTGATGTAATCGTATATACGCCTGGAAATGTATATACGATGGGTAAAACTTAAGGGATCGTATATATGTGTGACTTGGGGTATATACGATTGGTGCAAAAAAGGCTCAATCGTATATACGTTTTCAAATGTATATGCGAGTGGTTATATGGTCAATCGTAGATATGACCAACTGAGTGAAGGATTTGGAGTTTTGTAAAAACGCAAGGGAATTTTGGTCTTTTCCTGGAGTCTGTGGGGGTAGAGAGGGAAAATGTGGGGGTAAAAAAAAACCTAAGTTTTTTTTAATCAACTCTAGAACTAGAATAATAATCGACCAAAAAAAAAGAACTAGAATAATAATGTTAACCGCACATGTCAATTGTAGTAGTAGCTTAGAAGGCACTTTTTCTTTGACAAATTGTAAGGGACTTTTTTTAGATAAACAAAATTCTTGAGATTTTGAACAAAACAAATGATTTTGTTTGAGGGACTTTTTATTTGTGACGGTGTAAGAGACAAAAGAAATGGTCCCAATATTTATCTGTCGACTGTCATTTAGACTCTCTCCCCCTTTCTTCCGTGTCTTGAACCATCTAAATGTTGGGTTATGTGGCGTAAAAATCTTCCATACGTAAAAATGGAAATTACCTCATTCATCATCACATTTCACAAGTATGTGCAACAACAAAATGCATTAGTAATGACATCCTAACTACATTCCTTACATGTGTTTACAATTATATATACATCCATATGTTAATTTATATATACAATTTTCATTTACATATTTTATATTTATGCTCTTATATATATATATATATATATATATATATATATATATATATATATATGGCCTATAAAAATATTGGTAATTATGTTCTATTGTGTATTATATTTGTGTTCTCACATGAATATACTTTATTTTAATGAAACTATATAAAAAATATATTTACCATTTTATAGATATTTTATTTGATATTAAATATAAAAAGAGCTTAAATACTTGTCACACCCTGCAAATGTACCTGATATCCAGTTACCCCCTACAAATATACCTGATATCCAATTACCCCTGCAAATATACCTGAATATCAGGTATATTTGCGGGGGGTGACAAGTATTTAAGCCTATAAAAAATTATACTCAATTACAATTATGTTATTAGTATGTGTTATGATTTTTTGAATTTTTTTAATAGAGATTAGGTCATGTGATTTGATTAGTGACTCATTGGTTCGACCAATGACTCAGTGTGGACAATAGTAATAATATTTTTTTCTTAAAGATAATCATGGTATAACCAAGGGAGGAGGAGGGTAGGCAAGTATGGGGTATGCTTTATATTTAGCTACCTCAAATAAATTTATTAGTCCACAAAGATAAAATAATAATAACAAGTCCAATAATTTATAATTAGAGAAAACAAATATGACCTACAAATCATTATTTGTCAATTTTTTTTGTCGGTGTTTTAATTACATTTTTTATAGCTGAAAATCATTGTGAAATGTTTATTTATTATATTAACTTTTTTTTAAAAAAAATTATATATTGCCCCTTTTTATAACTGGCATTGAAAGTCTCCATGACTTATAGAGAAAGGAGGAGTATTGAATCAATCAACCTTGAGGAGTTCATCCCGTATAGGCTATATATAGCCTATTCAACATTCACCCGTTTTCTAGATGTTGAAGTGTATATCCATCAGAAAAACAAAAATGTTATTTGGACATAGATTTTTACACAGAAATCGACATAAATCAACTTACAACACCAATTAATCAAGTTTTTTAGACTATTAACCAACCTGTTTTTTCACAGTTTTCGAGGCGTTGTTTAAAAACTTTGTTAATTGATCACTTGGCTAATAGTCTAATAAACTTGGTTAATTGGTGTTGTAAGTTGGTTTTTGTCGATTTTTGTCTACCTTTTTTGTCTATATAACATTGTTGTAAGAAAAATACAGAAAATGGTGCATTTTTTTAATAAGAGAATAAGTAACTTTGCCTTGTGGGTGTTTGGATGCGTGGTAGCATCATCAAACGCATGTCTAGCACCAGTGTGGATGTGGTTTATTGCGGCAAATTTGAAGCATCAATTCGTAGCTTCAGTGTGGAAGTGGTTTGTGGCCGCAGATCCAAACAGGCGCTGGTTGTTGATCCCCTCAACAACCAACTTATAGTTTGACTTATATATGACTTTTTCCCCAACCCATCTCCCTAACCTAAAGCATTTAGAAAGGCCTGTGCATACTCCTTCTTTATCATCAATATTGTCTACATGGAGTGCATTTAAAAGTTTTTACCTTTGAAGCTACTTTATCGCCTCTTTTCTTATGTTTTTTTTTTGTCGAAGGTGAATTGATTAGACGAAATCGGGCCAAGCCCAAATCAATACAACCTGAGTAGCCAAACCGGCCATAACTTACGAGATTTACTATCCGGATACAACCCGGTTACCGAAGCACCAATGCAGAAATGGCTAAAATTCTACGATCACGTGAAGGAACTAGGGTTCCAAACGACAAAGAAGGTAAACACCTTCACCAACTCTTCAACTACACTCAATTATTGTCATCTTCAACCACTCATTGCCTATCAATTCGCACTAGATTTCGAAAGAATCAGGTGGTTTGAAGATCCAATTTTTCTCCAAAGAGTTTGTTGATGCGAGCCTAGCAATTTCGTGAGCTGCTGTGTTCCCCTCCCTCGTCGTCCAGGTAAAGCCACAGTTTGGAATTCTCGCTTTGATTACTGAGATATCTTTAATGATATGTTGAAGATCTAATTTCTTTGTTTGCCCTCTATATATGTTGAAGATCTAATTTCTTTTCTTATGTTTTAAATCATTTTCTCTCATTTTTATTATTTCATTAGCCAAGATTTTTTTTGTTGGAATGGTACTGACTCATTCAACAAATGGGCAATGCTCAAACCAATACACGCTATGGTGACACCAAAATGGCCCAACTAAAGTCAACAAGGCCAACAACAAAAAACCAAAAAATAATCGAGCTAACAAAAAGCCAAAAGCCAGCAAAACAAAAGCAGGCCCAATACTAGGCAGCTCGCGTGCAAACTGACCCACATAATCCAAAATTGGCTTTTCCCTTATAATCTCTACAAATAGTACTAATATAACCTTTCCCGTTAGTACAATTAAAAGGAGCATCTGTATTAATTTTAACATAGGGGGCCCTGGGAGGTCTCCAAATCTTCGCAAAAGGATCAAAGGGCCATTAGGGATCTTCAGATATTTTGGGGGGTCAGAGTGAATGAATTCTGAAAACTGGGCCTTAGCAAGCATCAAAGTTGTCATGGGAAATGGATCTCTTCCATTAAAGACAATCTCATTACGAGCTTTCCAAATACATAAGGAGTAGAACAATAGAGAAACATTGGCCTCAGTAGTCAACTTGTCCTTCTGCAGCTAAACAGGCAAATTCTTCAACTAGTTACGAAAGGTAGATAAGCCCGATCTAGTTGGCATGGGAAACACATGATGTCCAAACCAAAGGGGCTCGGTCCAAGGGCAAAGCAAACTCATGTGTTCCACATATTTTGGTTCTGACTTACGAATAGGGCAAAGAGCATCCTTAGCAATCTTTCTCCTCCATAAATTGCCTTTAATAGATATAGCATTGTGGCACAACTTCCAAATAAAGTGCTTGACTTTATATGGGACCTTAGCACTCCATATGTTTGGAGTTGATTGAAATTGAGCATCTTGAAAAGTCTCACATTGTTTAGTTTTGTGAAGGAAAGAGAGACTATATATAATGGGATCACATTCTCCTTTACAAAATGCACCAGTCAGAAACATTTTAAGTTGTATTCGACTTTGTTTTTCCTCGTATACTCTTGTTTTAAAGTGTTGTGAGATGTAGTTAAATAGTTTTTTTGGAGGGTGTGGGTGTACTGGAGCTATGGGGTGTTTGAGAGAGGTCTATGTGTTGTAAAAAAAATTCACATAGTGTTATTCTGTGGTTGTCATTAGACAGCAGTTCGTGATTTTTCTCTGGTTTTGGAGTTTTTCACGTTAAATTCTTGTGTTCTGATTGTGCTCGTTTTATTTCTTATGTTGTTTTTTCCCAACAATATGATACCCCAGATATCTGAGGAAATAATATTAGAGCAATGGGGCTTAGAGGGAGGGGTGAGGGAAGGGTTCCAATAACAACCGTACCCCGACTTCCCTGTATATACCCCATCTTTAGAATGAGGCCAGAAAAATACATCTTTCGGAAGGGTCCAAAAGATTTTGGTTTGGAGAGAAGCAATACCAGACTGGGGATTAAGGTTATCTCTAATTAGCGCGCAATTCCAAGTATGGTTTGAGTCAATCAATTCATTAACATGTGTAACATGTGAGTTACCAACCAAAGTAGCTTTGTTCCCATTTGCCAACCAGTTATCCTAAGTAATATCAATAGAATGGCTAGAGCCAATACACCATCTCCCTCAATTAGTCAATAAATATCTCCCATGAATTAGGCTTCTCCAAACCCAAGAGGAACCCATAGGAGAACCAACCTGCCAGAAACCAGAAAAAGGAAAGTCAATCCGTTTCAAAATAGAGCCTCAATAGGATTCAGGATTAGTAATGATTCTCCATGCCTGCTTACTCAATAAGGCAGAATTTATAACTTCAAAGTCTTTAAAGCCTAAGCCACCAAATCTTTTAGGGAGCAGATAAGATCTCTATTCTTCCAATGAATACCCCTAGCTTTGCCATTAGACTGCCACCAAAATCTGGCCACAGAAGCAGAGAGGGAAAAGTAGAAAGTTTTCGAAAGTCTCATTATAGACATCATATAGGTAGGGATGACCTGAATGACTACTTTTATCAAAACGTATTTACAAGCTTGATTTAGACGATTACCCTTTCAACCTTTCATCTTAGTAAGAACCCTCTCCTTAAGCCATTGCAAACTCGGAATCTTTGAGCCTCCCCATTTAGTAGGAACATTCAGTAAACACCAGGGTGATCCCAAATATGAATGTTGGTGATAGAAGAAACTGACATTCTCTGACCAACATCAATCTTGAACCAAAAATCATACCTGATTTTATCAAATTAATCTTCTGTCAAGGCAGTGGTGAAATAATTGAGAATGGAAACTGTTCCTGGGTGTATCAACAATTACAAGAACTGCCAACAGCAATTGGGCCGTCGGCCCGGACCTTATCTTAGAATCGCCCAAACACGCGCTTGGACCGCGATTCATGAACCGCCGAAAACTTCGCAAAACGGTCGGACCTCTACAGTATATATATGCCATTCGCACATGGCATCAGGTACATTCTCTTACCTTGTGTTATCTGCCCGAGCGACCCCTTACTTGATCGTCGGAGTGTCTTTGCAGGTAACACCCGAGGTACTCAGCGTGAAGCAGGACCCGGTCCTTCCTCATATCCAACGCCGCCCGATCGGCGCAGACAACTATAACTCTCTACTCTTGGTGGTCGCACGATCAATTGGCGACCACAATGGGAGGCCCGAGCGCTATCCTACCTCATTCATGGCTCCACGCGACCGCCCCCGGGCGAGGCCTCATCGAGACTCAACCCTCCGGGCAACATCCTCAAAGAACAGACCGGGCGTGGGCGTTACGATCCACGAATCTCGAGGACATCGCGGCAGAGCCCTGCGTGTACTGCTGGCCGTGGGCCGGTCCTTCAGCCCGGTTCACCTTCGTTCCTAATGATCTACCGCCCGAGCCGATTGGCGGGCATTCAGAACCATTGCGAGCATGTCACTCGGGCCGTTCTGCAGATCCCGCATAACAAGAACCGTGTTATCGCAGATAGAGATGAGCCGATCTCTCGCTCACGAAAGAGGTCTATTCCGGACCGCCGCGTGCGGAAGGCGGAGAACATACGCGCCGACGCCGACTACACGCGTGCACATCGCTCCCCTCCTAGAAGGAGCCTTTCTCGCGCCGAGAGCACCACCCACCGGTCTCCGCGCGACGAACAAGAAGGCACGTAGGTCGCCTGCGAACGTCGCGTGAGACGCCGTTCGTTATCTTATAGCGACTATGATGATTCCAATTCTACCGAGTCGACACCGCCGCCGCCCCCACTAGATACTCTTCTAATGAGTCGTCCGGTTCACGTCGAGAAGCGAGTCTTGGGACTCGTGAAGAACTTGAAGATTACAGAGATGGAAGGATCGGGGACGTCTCACATCGGCCGAGGAGAGGCCAAAGCGAACGCCCCAGAAGACCTCCTCAACTTTCACCGTCTGGCCCATCCGGAGTGTTTTATGGAATGCCGGGCAACGAGGCGTGCCTCGCTATGCAACCCTTTGGGTCGAACGGCATTCAAGACGGTCACGACCCATTCACCAGGGAAATCAGGCGCTACAGGATTCCCAGAGATTTAAGAAAGCCTCCTAATCTGAATAAGTTTGACGGTCGTGGCGACCCAGATAAGCATCTCCGGTACTTTAACAATTATTGCAGTTACAGAGAACTGGGCTCGGCCATGAAGTGCCGGCTGTTCCCTCAGTCTTTGGACGGCCGAGCATTAGAATGGTGGGAAACACTTCGCCCCAATACTATCTCCTCATGGCAAGACCTGATCAAAATCTTCTTATCGCACTATACGGCCAACCGCTGCCAATATCGATATGAAGAACACTTGGACACGATTGTTCAAGGTGATAATGAGACGCTGAGACAGTACATCGACCGGTTCAATACCGAGGCTGAGTCTGTTTGTGACTTGTCAGATAAAGATAAATTGAAGTATCTAAAGCGTGGTATTCGACCGGACCACAGGTTCGTAGAGGAATTCACGTTGAACCATTATCAAGATCTCAGCTTCTTCCTAACAAGGGCCAACGTCCATATGGCGTATGAAGAAACTTTAGCTGCAAGAAAGGCCGCCCGTGCGCGACCAAAGGAAGAGCAAGACAGACCGGCTAAAGCTCGGGAAGGTCGCCGAGACAACTGGCCAGATTTCAGAGACAAGAAGTTTGATCATCGCACTCGTCTCAACACCTCCATTGCACAAATCTACAGTGAGTGCCAGAACAATGAGTTTGTGGGTGTAAAGCGGCCCGATCCACTCGTGCTCAAGAAAGGGGCACGACCGACCAAAAGGTACTGTCGTTACCACAAAAGCAAGGGTCATGATACTAATGACTGTATGGCTCTCAAAGACGATATTGAGGAGCTCATTCAGAAAGGCAAGTTGGGCAAGTATGTGAGATCGGAGGAAGACGACCGACCTCAAGAAAAGACGAAAGAGAAAGATCAGGACAGAGGAAAGGGTGCTCTAGTCATAACGAGCACCCAAGATAAAGATCAGTCTGAAGATCGAGATACTCGACGGTCCAAAGGCCGCAATGTAGCGATGGTCATTCACGGTGGAAATCCGTTGGATCGTAAAGAGTCCAACAAGGCTATGAAAAGAAAGTGGGACGAGCTCCTAATGGTTGCCTCAACTGCGAAAGCGGCCGGTCTCGAATAGACCGCCCATTTCCTTTGGGGACGAAGACCTGCTCGACGGCAGGCCGAACAGTTATGTTCCATTGGTGATCAGAGCAGTTATGGCCAATACAGAAGTTCAAAGAATTCTAGTCAACCAGGGTAGCTCGGCCGACATCATGTTTGAAGATTTGATTGACAAGATCAAGGTTGATCGGAGCGAGATAATCCCCCAGGCCGAGCCTACCCCCCTAACGGGCTTCAATGGAGCGATCACCTACCCGTTGGGAACGATCGAACTCATGGTCACATTTGGTGACGACACTGAAGGGAGCACTTTGTACAGGACGGTCCGCACGACGTTCCTTGTACTCCCCATCAAATCATGCTATCAGTGTATCATTGGTAGGCCGACCTTGGGCAAGCTAGAGGCCGTGGCATCGACGGTGCACTTGAAAATGAAATTTTACAGAGATCGACACGGTAGTTACCCTGGCGGCCGACCTAGAGGCGGCAAGGCGGAGCCACTACTTGTATCAAGAAAGTTGTGATGAGGTAGATCGTGGCCCAAGTTCTCAAAACACTGGTGAAGGTCACCAGGTCAATCTCGCTGATTTGGATGCTCGTTATGATCCAGATAGCGACCCAGAGGATAACGACGGTGACTTAGCCCGAGAAGCCAAGAAACGAGGTTGAAAAGACCAGAACCTCATGGGAATTGGAAGATGTGCGGTTGGGAGGCGACCCAACCAAGACGATTAAGCTCGGTAGCGACCGCGAGCAAGTGAAGCAAGACTTGTGCAGTGTTTGAGAGACTATGCTGACCTGTTCGCATGGCAGGCATCAGACATGCCCGGCATTCCTATCGAAGTAGCTTGCCATCAACTTTCAGTCGATGAAGGGGTTAAGTCGGTCGCTCAAAGAAGACGAACTCAGAGTGAGGAAAAATCTCAAGCCGCTGCAAAGGCCGTTGAGGACCTCGTAAAGGCCAACTTCATCGAAGAGATCAAGTACACGACCTGGCTATCCAATGTCGTGTTGGTTAAAAAGAAGAATGGCAAATGGAGAATGTGTGTAGACTACACCGACCTAAATAAGGCATGCCCGAAGGATGCCTTCCCTGTGCCCAACATTGACAAATTGGTCGATGGTGCCTCGGGTTATAAATTAATTATTGTCTTTTTTGGACGCTTATTCGGGATACAATCAGATCACGATGTATCCACCCAATCGACACAAGACAGCCTTCATGACAGATCGAGGAAATTTTCAGTACAAGGTGATGCCTTTCGGCTAAGAAACATTTGGAGGCGACCTACCGGCGAATGATGAATAAAATTTTCAAGAGGCGATCGGTCGAATCTACGAGGTGTACTTGGGCGACATGATCATCAAAAGTGGGACCGATCCGGATCACGTGAACGACACGAGGAAATATTTGAAGAAGCTAGGAAGAATGCACTCGGTGAATCCGAGAAGTGTACCTTTGGGGTGAGGTGGGTGATTTTGGGCTTTCACCTAAGCGAAAGGGGATAGAAGCAAACCCCGAGAAGTGTAGAGGCGTGTCGCCGACATGAGGCCGCCAAAGACCAAAAAGAAATCCAACGGTGAGCGGGATGGTGGCTGCTCTATCCAGATTCATTCCAAAGGCGGCCTGCAAGTCGCTTCCACTGTTCAGACTCCTGAAGAAAGACGTAGACTTTGAGTGGACCGACCAATGCCAGCGAGCATTGGAAGAATTGAAAGAAGCATTGACTAACCCGCCAATTATGACCAAGCATTGCCGCGGCGAAACATTGTATTTATACTTGGCGATAGCGAGAAGAAGTTACGAGTGCCGTGTTAGTAGTCGAGGAAAGCGATCCAAGCGAGAATCCGGTCTATTTCATCGATGGGTGCAGTGAGATATCAGAAAATAGAAAAATTTGCCCTTGCACTCCTAGTGGCTGCTCGAAGATTAAGACCTTACTTTGTGGCCCACCAGGTCGTGGTAAGGACCGATCAGCCAATCAGGCAAGTCCTTCATCGGTCGGACTGGCGGGACGAATGATAAAGTGGGCGATGGAGCTCGGTGAATTTGGGATTAAGTTTGAATCGGATCGGCGCAAAGCGCGAGTCTTTGGCCGACTTTATAGCCGTGAGATGACCCGGTCCCGGAGGATCAAGATCAAACGACACGGATCTTGCATGTAGGCGGGTCGCCCAATAGCGAGAGGAAGTGGAGCGGGCCTAATATTAGAAAATGCAGAAGGCCTTGCCGTGGAAGTTTCATTGACTTTTGCGTTCCACACATCGAACAACCAGGCCGAGTATGAGGCGTGCATAGCTGGCCTGCAGCTCGCTAGGGATTTTCAAGTAGACCGGGTTGAACTCAGATCAGACTCCTTACTTGTTGTCTCGCAGATCAAAGACTTATACGATGCCAAGGATGACGTCTTTGAAAAGTTATCCGGCGAGTAAGAGAGTCGCTCAGCGATTCGACCGAGCAGAAGTGGTACATGTGCCTCGGACCGAAAACGTTCGAGCAGATATTCTATCAAAACTTGCAAGTACCAAGACTCCGGGGAATCACGAAGTTTGATTGGGGAGACTCTAAATCGGCCGGCGTGTCGAGCCAAGCCAAGCGATCGTTGGCCGTTCTATGTGTCAAAGACAGATTCGATTGGATCGCCCCATCCTACGGTACATCGTTGAAGGAAAAGAGCCGAGCGACCCGAAGCAAGCGAAATTGGTCAGGCTCAGGGCGACCAAGTATTCGGTAATAGAAGGAAAATTATACAGAAGAGGATTCTCGTCCCCATTGTTAAAATGTCTTACGTCGGTCGAAGTCGACCATGTGTTGAGGGATATTCATGAAGGTGTTTGTGGAAGCCACCAAGGTGCGTTCCATAGCTAAGAAAGCTCTGGGCGGCTATTCTTGGCCGACCATGGACGAGGACGCTAAGAAGCTCGTTCGTAAATGCAAGAAATGTCAAGTACATGCCGGCGCCCACATTGCACCTTCCTCGAGTTACAAAGTCTTGTCTCACCTTGGCCGTTCGCTGGTGGGGCATGGATCTGCTAGCCCGTTTCCACTGCTCGAGGCGGTTCAAGTTCTTGATCGTGGCAGTAGACTATTTTACAAAGTGGATCGAGGCCGAGCCTCTCGCAACAATCACATCGGCCAAAGTCAGCAAGTTCTTCGGACGGTGTGTGTTAGCCCGTTTTGGGATCCTCAAAGAATCGATAAGCGACAGCGGCACCCAGTTCGCAGACAAAAGGTTCGAGAGAAATGTTGGCGACTTAGGGTAAAACAACGTTTCACCTCGGTCGAAACATCTTTGTTGCGCGAAAAGTAGTTGTGCAAGTGTACACAATCGCAACAAGTAATATCTTGATAAGTAGAATTCGTCTCCACAGGATTGGTATTAATTTTAGAGTTTAAAAGGAATTACACTTTAGAGGAACAAGTAGCAAATAGGTTGAGTAACAAAGTTTCAGTTGAACAAAGGTTGTAAAAGTAACAAGTTAACGGTGAGTTAAAATATAAGAGAAATAAGTTGGATTGCTTTCACTATGTAAATTTCCAGAAACAAGACGCTATAACGTCACACGCTATAGCGTTAAGCGCTGTTGCAAATATTTTGTGCCTTTCAGTCACTAGCGCCAGGGTTTCACTACAAGATGCCTATGTCTAGGTTCTAAATAGGTTCACCTGTATAATCAAGATCCCACTTATGCTTTATAAACTATTGCAACTTCTATGTCAGAGGAAGCAAAAATTGATTAAATGTCTTCAACCAACCTTATCATTTATATTAATCCTTGAGTTCTTTCTATGGTTCATGTCTGAATCCACAGAGGTACTAGTTTTACGTGGCCAAATATAAAACAAGTTTGGAAGAGTTATCACACAAGGATTAAAACACAAAACGTGAGAAATTATATACGAAGCATTAATGGTTCATTACAAGCTATAGCAACCCAACTCAAAGAGTTTAGCTCATGTTGAGCAACATCAAAATAACACAAATAAAACTACTTGTATTCACGTAGGTAAGAAGGAAAATATAAGTGCAAAAGATACAAGCTTGAAGTCCCCTAATCATCCACGCTAAGATGGCTCATCATCAGCCTTACACCATGAGAAAAAGTACAGAAAAATACAAAAGAAGAAAGTAAAATAGCAAAAGCTCCTAAGGTGTATCAATGGAGAAGAAGAAGTGTCACACACTCTCTCTCTACCAATACTCTCTCTATATCCGTTGGAAGTCCTAAGGTATGGGAAGAGAAATCAGCAACTCTAGTATATCTAGCATGAGGTACAACTCTCCTCCAAAAGTCAAAAAAGGTGATGTTTACTTTTTCACCAACTCCACTATTCCTTTACTCATGCAATGACAAGTGTCCACACAAATCCAACAAAATCCGCACATGTCAGCAAGGTACTGTGGACACAAGATATGGAACATGGATTAATGAGCTTGGCGCCAAAGTTTCACTTTTCCTTTAGATGCTCAACTGCGCTGCCCTCTTGACGCTATAGCGTTAGACGCTATAGCGCTAAACACTGCACTACTTCACAAATACATCAAAATAATCACAAGGGCACCAAATGTGCCAATTTCATAGCAAAGCAGGGTTTAGCCCTTCCTATCCTAATATTAATAGAAATGCAATAAATACTATACTAATATTACTTGAGAACTTACTTAATTTAATGATTAGAGGTATAAATAACTCATATAAATATGAGTTATCACACCCCCAAACTTAAACCATTGCTTGTCCCCAAGTAATGACACTTGCAAAGACAAACCAACTGACACACATTTACAACACTCATGCCCTGATCAACACTTCATTTTCACGCACACTCATTTAAATATATTCTCAATGGGCTAGTGATTCAGATTCACACTCCCACCAACACACCAATGCATTTATTCAACTTCTAAGCTTATTACTGCTCAATAGTGTGTGTGTGATCTCTTGACTCATCTCAATTCCTAGCTAGATTTGGATTTCTCTTTAGCCTTGGAAAGAATGGTCTTCTTTTGGTAAAACCAAGAACTCTTTCAAAACAATGACTAGATTAACATTTTCACACAGGAATGGGGATTTTCAGGCATGACAAAGGGTTTAACTAGGCACTTCAAGTCTGCAGTCGGTGTTCCTAACTTATTGAATCTAAAGCGACTCACGCTTATAGCGTTTGGCGCTATAGCGCTGGTCAAAGATAACAGATTTATTTACTAGTTGTAGTCCCTCATTACTTGGCTCTCTCAAAGCATTATTATTATTATTATTTTTTTTTTTTTTACATGAGGCTTTGCCTCTTTGCCTGGGGATGACCTAGCTTTTGTTTTGGGTAACTACTGACTTTACAACATATTTACATTAAACTTCTAAGTCACGACCACCCTAAGACCTTTGTACCTAACCTTTATATAGCCCAACACCCCCAAACTTTTGCTTCAAAACTCTTCAAGTTTTTAGTCAAGCCTTGATCTCACCTTTGGTTAACTCTCGCTAGCCTAAACCTCGGATAGTCCTTGGCTAGCTAAGTTTCTTCTTAAGCACAGAGATTTACGTGTGAGAGCAATAATAAACAAATATTTCATCTAAAAGCACGGCTCTCTTACTTACTCACACAATTATCACTACAATTAGCCCAAGGGGAACGCATTCAATGACTATACTTAAAAATGAGGCACTTGAAACAGAACATTTTTGACAAACATTAACAAAAACATCAAAAACATTAACAACTTTAGGTCCTCCCCCCACAACAAAAGTGAGCAGTGTCCTCACTGCTCTTTAAAGAACTAGGGAGAGGCCTGAAATTAACACACCAACAAAGTAAACCAAGTCTTAAAACATTTGTGAAGCGCAAGACAGACGCTATAGCGCTTCACAATTTATTCTTGTCACAAAACAACTAAACTTCTACAGCAGAAAATTAAAATCACTTCTTAACTAGACCAGACCTGGTCCTTGAGCTAACACGGGTTGGTTGAGGAGGCTTTGCAGCCTTTTTCTTCTTTTTCTCTTCTTTCTGCCCTTCCTCAGGCGCTATAGCATCAGACGCTATAGCGCTTTCACCAGGAGCTGCCTTCTCTTTTTCTGCCTTCATCTCTGCTAACTTGCTAGCAGCCTCCTTCTCCTGTTCAGACACTTCCTTTCCGCATATTTGCGCTTCTTGCTGACCCTTTCTTCATCAACTTCCTCAATCACCATCCGCTTGGCTCCTGGGCTCCTTCTTGCCAGATACATACGTTGGCCTTTTTGTTGCCACATGCTTCTCCTTCAGATTTCTGCTTGGAGTGTCAGATGGCACTGGGCCTTGGGCTACCTCCCTGGGAGGACTCTCAGCCATAGCTTGAGCTTCTTCTTCAGAACCTGCAATAATGTTAGTCTTTGATTGAGGGCTCCTTTGGGCTCTTTGTTTAAGCCTAGGAGACTTTGTTGCACTTGACACGGATGATCTTTGGGCTTGCATGCGAGCTGCAGCGCTATAGCCTCGAGACGCTATAAGCGCTAGCAGGCCTTTCAGAGGATTTTGGGAAAGCAGGTTGTTGTGGTGAAAGCAGTGGTGGACTTTGTTCTTTTGTGGAATTGGGGATTGGGTGATGGTTACGGTTGTCTTTGGTTCATTTAGGTTTGGTGTTTGTTGAGCGGTGAGGTGACTTTTCTTTTCTTTGGGTTCCGGTGGAGGTATGGTTGGTTCAGATTGTGGGGTTTCAGGAATGATCTGGTCTTGGGCTGGTGGTGAGGGTATTTGTGGTGAGGGTAGTCTTGTGGGGCTAGGTGTGGGTTCAGCAGTCACTTCTTCATATTCTTCATTTTACGATCCTTCCTCCTTTTCAGGCTCTCTTCACGGACTTCTCTTCACTCTCGTAATCCTCTTCATCTTCGTAATCATTGACTTCTTTCATCACCCTCCTTGTCTCCTCTTCATCTTCTTCACTGAGTTCTTCTAAATCCTCGGTGTTGAGGATTCTTCACTACTCACCTTTGCTTTCTTCTTAGCGGGGCTCTTTACCTTCTTCAAGGCGGGGCTCACGGCTCTCTTCTTAATGGATCTGCAATGACCTTCTTACTCACCCTTTCTTTTGGTTGGGGTGGCTCCTTCACACCCTCATCTTCAATTAACCACTGGGAACACAGGGGTTCCATTAACTCCTTGCCCCTAGATAACTTTTCCAAAGACGGCCTTTCTCCCATTCAAACTTAGCCTTCACAAATTTGCACAAGGCCTGCTTGATTCTTTTCAATCGATTGAGCGCTATAGCATCGGACGCTATATAGCGCTAGCACTTCTTTGCGGGCTTAAAAACAACAGGTATATCTCCTTGAGGAGTCCTCCTTTCATCCCTAATCTCAATTTCTACCTCAGCACTCTTGCATAACTCAGTAATTAAACATGGAAAGTAAAGATTACCGTCAGTCTTCAGCCTACTTTTCTCAATTTCCCTTGCAATGATCTTGCCCACGTCAATGCTCTCACCTTCCAGAATAGCATCTAGCACTATCAACCTGTCCTTCTCCACATTGGTTGTGTGGGAAGTAGGCATGAGTGAATGCTGATGAAAGTAAACCACATTGCGGCCCTCATCCACCAGAAATGCTTTCTTGACTTTAAACTCTGATCCAAACCTCTCCCATGTAGCTTCCTCCACACATATTCTCTTCTTGACCTCCTCCATTTCATCACATCCCCACGTATCAAGCTTCTTCTCCAGGGCCTTTCCAGAATAACCCAACTTGAAGTGGTCATTGATAGCACTTGGGCTAAAATCAACCATTTCACCCCTAACCATAGAATAGGTTTGGGGCTTTCCCCTTTGGAGGAGGAATTCCTTTGTAAAATTCTCTCACGGAGAGGCACCACAAATTCCCCTCGTGCTTGATGAATTTTCGCCACCCTAACGCTATATAGCGGTGGATGTGAACACGTCAGAGCTTTTTCGTTTTGAAACCCCTTTCTGCGATGAAGTTCATCTTCCAGTAACGCGCAGGATCGTCCTTTGGGTCTATGGCTCTTGAGGAACTGGGTTCAGTGGTCTTGACCTTTCTCTGGGGTTTTTCAATTGAATGTTTCTTCACCATTTTGAGATTTTTGAAGATTTGGGGTGTTTTGTGAATTTTTGGAACAGATTGCAAGATTGATTTGCAGAGAAATCAGGAATGGAAGTTATGAGACGACGGGGGTTATGGAAGAAGAAAGAGAATCACCGGTTAGAAAGAGAGAAAGAGAAGGGAGTGGTTGAGTGAGAGGTTGTGGGGAATTGAATGATGTGACCGTTGTTGATGGGCGGAGTGACTGAAGTGATTGGGGCAGTCACACGTGGGCGCATAGGGCGCAACAGTTGAAGTGCACAGGGCGCGCGTGCCACGTCATTAAAACTGTCCCAAACTTTGAAATAAAAAAATGTTTCTTCTTGCCAGCTACCACCTCTTGACGCTATAGCGTCAATATCACACTTCAGGCCTTCAAGTTTCCAAATTCCTCAACACAAAAATTTTCCCTCCCTGCAAAACAAAATAAAAACAACGAAATGTTAATTAAAATCTTGGGGTGCCTCCCAAGAGCGCTTGTTTTAAGAGTCATCAGCCTGACTTCTTCATTTGATGTTAGGGATCTTGAAGATCAATTGAGGTCTTGTCCCTCATCACAGTGTCACCATGGTATTGTTTTACTCTCTGTCCATTCACCTTGAAAGTGGTGTTGGTTGCTTGATCATATAAATCCTTTGCGCACTAAGGGTAGACCTTGACTAATTTAAAGGGCGGACCACCTTGATTTGAGCTTGCCAGAAACAATTTTAATCTAGAATTGAAAAGGAGCACTTGGCCTCCTTCAATCACTCTACTGCTCAGTATCTTCCTGTCATGCCACATCTTTGTTTTTTCTTTGTAAATGGCTGAACTCTCATAGGCAGCATGCCTAATCTCATCAAGTTCATTTAATTGCAGTAGTCTAGCCTTACCTGCCCTATCACAATCAAAATTGAGCTTTTTTATGGCCCAATGAGCTTTGTGTTGCAACTCAATAGGGAGGTGACATGCTTTTCCAAACACAAGTCTGTATGGAGACATTCCCAGAGGTGTCTTGAAGGCTGTCCTGTAAGCCCATAATGCATCATCCAGATGGATTGACCAGTCCTTTCTTGAAGGTCCCACCATTTTTTCAAGCATCCTTTTGATTTCTCTATTGGACAATTCAGCTTGCCCATTTGTTTGTGGGTGGTATGCAGTGGCAATTTTGTGCCTTACTCCATATTTTCCCAACAGAGACTCAATCAACTTGTTACAAAAGTGAGAACCCTCATCACTGATAATTGCTCTTGGTGTACCATATCTGGTGAATATGTTCTTCTGCAGAAACTTGCTGACTGACTTGGCATCATTGTTGGGAAGAGCCACAGCTTCAACCCATTTGGAAACATAATCCACAGCCACCAATATATACAAATTCCCATGAGAAGGAGGAAAGGGACCCATAAAATCCATGCCCCATACATCAAAGAGTTCAATCTCTAAGATGTTGGTTAAGGGCATTTCATGCTTGTTTGAAATGTTCCCAGTCCTTTGACACCTTGCACAGCTCTTTACCCATTCTTGAGCATCCTTAAATAATGTAGGCCAGTAATACCCACATTGCAGTACTTTTGCAGCTGTTCTTGTTCCTCCAAAGTGTCCACCACATGGTGAAGCATGACAATGCTCTAACACTGAGGTTGTTCTTCCTCGCAAGGCACCTTCTTATCACTTGATCTTGGCACTTCTTGTAGAGAAAAGGTTCATCCCAATAATAATCTTTCACTACATGGAAAAACCTTTTCTTTCTTCGATAATTCAGATCTGCAGCACAATTCGCTTACCAAGTTATTCACGATATCAAGAAACCACGGAGGCGGTGTCTTCAGCGCTATAAGCGTCTGGCGTTATAAGCGGCAACCGCTATAGCGTTACACTTTTTTCACTCGCATCACAACAACTTCTCATCCGGGAAGATTTCTTTAATCTCTCCCCTGCTCGCACTGCATTGTCTCCTTCAAGTCTAGACAAATGGTCAAAGAACTTGGTTCTCCACCCCCTTTTATCATGAATTTCCAAGTCAAATTCTTGGAGGAGGAGAACCCATCTTATTAGCCTTGGTTTTGCATCTTTCTTAGAGATCAAATACTTGATGGCTGAAGATAGTCAGTAAAAACAATTACTTTTGTGCCAACCAAGTATGATCTAAATTTATCAAAGGCAAAACCACGACTAATAACTCTTTTTCAAGAATCGTAATTTAAGCGTGCTTCAATCAAGGTGTTTTGCTTGCATAGTAAATGGAATGAAAGATTTTATCATACCTTTGCCCAAGCACAGCTCTCCACAAAGATAGTCACTTGCATCACACATGAGCTCGAATGGTTTACTCCAATCAGGGGCAACAATGATAGGTGCAGTAATCAGAGCTTTCTTTAACTTCTGGAAGGCTTCAAGGCATGCATCATCAAAGTTGAAAGTGGTGTCATGCTGAAGGAGTTGACATAGAGGTTTTGAGATCTTTGAGAAGTCTTTAATGAATCTCCTATAGAACCCAGCATGCCCAAGGAAACTTCTTATGCCTTTGACACTTGAGGGGGGTGGCAATTTCTCAATAACTTCAATCTTAGCCCTATCCACCTCTAAACCTTTCTTGGAGATCCTATGCCCTAGTACAATTCCTTCTTGCACCATGAAGTGACATTTCTCCCAATTGAGCACAAGATTTGTCTCTTCACATCTTATCAGTATCTCTTCCAAGTTGTCCAAACACTTCTGAAAGCTATCCCCAAACACAGAGAAGTCATCCATAAAAACCTCCATAGATTTTTCAATGAAGTCAGAGAATATGGACATCATACATCTCTCGGAAAGTTGCGAGGGCATTACACAGCCCAAAGGGCATTCTCCTAAAAGCAAATGTGCCATAAGGACATGTGAATGTGGTCTTTTGCTGGTCTTCAGGAACTATTGCTATTTGATTATAGCCAGAGTAGCCATCAAGAAAGCAGTAATAGTCCTTACCAGCAAGTCTGTCCAACATTTGGTCAATAAAGGGAGAGGAAATGGTCTTTCTTTGTGGCCTTGTTCAATTTCCTGTAGTCCATGCAAATCCTCCAACCGATCCACTGTTCTTGTGGGAATCAACTCATTTTTGTCATTTGTGATCACAAAGTGACACCACCCTTTTTTTGGGAACACATTGCATGGCTAACCCATGCTTTATCGTCGAAATAGGATACACAATCCCCGCATCTAACCACTTGAGGATTTCCTTCTTCACCACTTCCTTCATTATTGGATTAAGCCTTCTTTGACCTTCAATGCTATGTTTAGCATTTTCCTCTAACACATCTCGTGCATGCAGATTGTAGGACTTATCCCATGTATATCGACATTTGCCAACCTATTGCCTTTTTTGTGCCTCTTGAGTTGTAATGAGCTCCACCTCTTGGTTTTGGTTCAAACTAGCAGAAATGATGACAGTAGAGTCTCATTTTCCCCCGGATATGCATACTTGGTGCTTGGGTAATTCTTTCAACTCTAGATCGGTGGTTGAATAATAGAAGGAACACTCTTCTTGAGGTTTGAATTTTCTTGCTCTAGTGACTCATATCTCCTAGCCCAAACCTCATTCACAGCTTGCTTGCCTTCTTGAAATTCTTCTTCTTTCAACAATTCATGTTCCTCAAGTATTGTTTAGCACCTTTCCCAAGTGGTTGTTAGTTTTTGAAAATGTTTTGAACCACTTGGTCAAGAGAAACCACAAAGGAACATTCTTCAGTATTGACATCTGGAAGTTTTAATGCATTCAGAACATTAATCTTCACTTCTTGATCATTAACCCTCATTGTCAATTCTCCTTTTTGTACATCTATGAGTGTCTTCCCTGTAGCCAAAAAGGGTCTACCTAAAATGATAGGTACCTCTGCATTCGCTTTCAAAATCTAGAATAACAAAGTCAACAGGAAAAACAAATTTATCTACCTTAATTAAAACATCCTCCAGTATTCCCTCAGGATAGGCAAGTGACCTATCAGCTAACTGGAGGCTTACAGAAGTAGGCCTGGTAGTTCCTATACCCAATTGTGTGTAAATGGACTTAGGCATTAAGTTAATACTTGCCCCTAAGTCACATAAAGCACGACAGAATAAAAATTTCCAATGGAGCAGGTATTGTGAAACTACCAGTGGTCCTTTAATTTTCTCGGGAGTTTATTTTGCATCAACATGCCGCATTCCCGATCATTGCCACGATTTCAAATTCTCCCAACCTTCTTTTCTTTGTCAAAACATCTTTCATAAATTTGGCATAGTTGGGCATTTGTTGTAATGCCTCAACTAGAGGAACATTAATGTGCAATTGTTTTAACACCTCAAGGAATTTATTAAATTGTTTGTCCTCATGTGCCTTTTTTAACCTTTGAGGGTAAGGGGGAGCAGGATATTCAGGCACCAATTTAGGTTCAGGTGTTCTGTTTGCATTTGACGCTATAGCGTCAGGTGCTATAACGTCTGGAAAATTCTTTTCATTTCCAGCTACACTTGACTCTAAATTATTGGGTGCAGAAGTTACCTCTTTACCACTTCTGGTGGTTATTGCTTTCACATGCTCCTTGCCTGGTGCATGAGATGGAGAAGGTTCAGTAGTAGAAGGGAGTCCACCATTCTGCCTTTGTGTGAGAGCAGATGCAATCTGTCCCACTTGGTTCTCCAGAGTTTTGATTGATGCTTCATGAGTCTGCATTGTTGTTTTGCAATCACTGATGAATGATCTTAGCAGAGACTCCATCGAGTTATCCATAGGAGGAGCAGGAGCATTCTGTCTAGGAGGTTGCTGTTGTTGTTGTCTTGGGAACCCAGGGGGAATAGCAGGAGCATTTGTGCTTGTGTTAGCATTATTTCCTCCCCCCCACCTGAAGTTAGGATGATTCCTCCAACCAGGGTTGTAAGTATTAGAGTAAGGGTTGTTGCCCTTGTTGTAACCCACATAGTTAACAGAAGCAGGGTTTGTTGTACATTCTTCATACAGATGAGCCCCTCCACAATATACACAACTGGCTTCTCCAGGTGGAGCTTGTTCAATAGCTGCTGCAGTAGACCTTTCAGGCGCTATAGCATCAGATGCTATAAGCGTTGGCGGTTTCAGCCCCTTTTTCAATTTAGTCAGAGTAGCCACTTGGGCTGAGAGAGCGAAACCTCACTCACTTCATGAACCCCAGACTACTTTCCTTGTAGAATTCAACCTTTGTTAGGCCATGAAGAGTCATTAATGGCAATGCGCTCTATAAGCTCACAAGCATCATTATATGATGAGTTGATTACACCTCCGGATGAGGCATCCAACATGGACCTAGTAGGTGCCTCTAGCCCATTATAAAAGTCTCCATTTGAATTACAATAGGAATTCCATGATGTGGACACTTCCTAAGCAACTCCTTCCACCTTTCCCAAGCCTCATGTAATGATTCACCCTCTTTTTGCTTGAAGGATGTGATGTCATTCCTCATCCTTGCATTCTTGTTTGGTGGGAAATATTTCTCCAGAAACTTCTTTGTCATGTCTTCCCAAGTAGTGATAGAATTAGACTCAAGGAATTCAACCAAGCTTTTGCTCTGTCTTTTAAAGAATAAGGAAAGCAGTTTGACTGAATGCATCCTCACTTACCCAGGATAATGAAATTATCTTGCACACTTCTAGAAAGTTTCTCGGATGGGCAAAAGGATCTTCTTGAGTGGAACCTCCAAATTGTCCAGATTGTTTGGAGCATTTGGAACATCATAGGCTTGAACTCAAAATGAGTAGCGATCACCACCACAAGCCTAGTGATACTTGTTTCCATGGAATGTGGATCAAACACAACATAATCTCTCATTGGCTTTGTCTCTGTCATTCACCATTTGATCAGTCCTTGATTAATGAATCGTCTCTGTACAAAGTATTCATTATCAACTTCGATATGGGTAAAAGGACCTTGCCTTCCACCTCTTGGACCTCTTCCTCCAATCTGTGAGGAGTTCTTCCCCCAAGTGTGCCTCTACCGAAGATGATGAGAGTGATCGGACATAGTTAGCTTTGATTTGTTGTAACCTTTGTTGGCGCGTCTTAACCTTCTCGAATCTTCTCTCCGGTTCAGGATCAAACTCAAAAGTGGGTGGTTACGATGCGGGGCATACGCTATAGCATCGAGACGATATAGCACTTCCCGTAACACAACACGAGAAAATTGCCAAGGTAAAACCTCCCTAAGGATGTAATAATTTCTTAAACAATAAAAATTAAATGCAATCCCCAGCAACGGCGCCAAAAACTTGTTGTGCGAAAAGTAGTTGTGCAAGTGTACACAATCGCAACAAGTAATATCTTGATAAGTAGAATTCGTCTCCACGAGGATTGGTATTAATTTTAGAGTTTAAAAAGGAATTACACTTTAGAGGAACAAGTAGCAAATAGGTTGAGTAACAAAGTTTCAGTTGAACAAAGGTTGTAAAAGTAACAAGTTAACGGTGAGTTAAAATATAAGAGAAATAAGTTGGATTGCTTTCACTATGTAAATTCCCGAAACAAGACGCTATAACGTCACACGCTATAGCGTTAAGCGCTATTTGCAAATATTTTGTGCCTTTCGGTCACTAGCGCCGGTTTCACTACAAGATGCCTATGTCTAGGTTCTAAATAGGTTCACCCCTGTATAATCAAGATCCCACAGCTTATGCTTTATAAACTATTGCAACTTCTATGTCTAGAGGAAGCAAAAATTGATTAAATGTCTTCAACCAACCTTATCATTTATATTAATCCTTGAGTTCTTTCTATGGTTCATGTCTGAATCCACAGAGGTACTAGTTTTACGTGGCCAAATATAAAACAAGTTTGGAAGAGTTATCACACAAGGATTAAAACACAAAACGTGAGAAATTATATACGAAGCATTAATGGTTCATTACAAGCTATAGCAACCCAACTCAAAGAGTTTAGCTCATGTTGAGCAACATCAAAATAACACAAATAAAACTACTTGTATTACCGTGGGTAAGAAGGAAAATATAAGTGCAAAAGATACAAGCTTGAAGTCCCCTAATCATCCACGCTAAGATGGCTCATCATCAGCCTTACACCATGAGAAAAAGTACAGAAAAATACAAAAGAAGAAAGTAAAATAGCAAAAGCTCCTAAGGTGTATCAATGGAGAAGAAGAAGTGTCACACTCTCTCTCTCTACCAATACTCTCTCTATATCCGTTGGAAGTCCTAAGGTATGGGAAGAGAAATCAGCAACTCTAGTATATCTAGCATGAGGTACAACTCTCCTCCAAAAGTCAAAAAAGGTGATGTTTACTTTTTCACCAACTCCACTATTCCTTTACTCATGCAATGACAAGTGTCCACACAAATCCAACAAAATCCGCACATGTCGCCAGAAGTCTTGTGGACACAAGATATGGAACATGGATTAATGAGCTTGGCGCCAAAATTTCACTTTTCCTTTAGATGCTCAATCATACGCCCTCTTGACGCTATAGCGTTAGACGCTATAGCGCTAAACACTGCACTACTTCACAAAATACATCAAAATAATCACAAGGGCACCAAATGTGCCAATTTCATAGCAAAGCAGTGTTTAGCCCTTCCTATCCTAATATTAATAGAAATGCAATAAATACTATACTAATATTACTTGAGAACTTACTTAATTTAATGATTAGAGGTATAAATAACTCATATAAATATGAGTTATCAAGCACCCTCAGACAAACGGCCAAGCTGAAGCGGCCAACAGAGTTATCCTGCGTGGCTTGAAGCGAAGACTCGATGAAGCGAAAGGAGGCTGGGTCGAAGAGTCTGCGATCCGTTACGTGGGCTTACAGGACGACCCCTCATTCAACGGCAGAGAGTCCCCTTCGCATCGGTATATGGGACGATCTTTGTAATACCCATAGAAATGGGCGAACTAAATTGGAGAACTTCGAATCCCCCTACAGTGGTTGACAACGACCGAGCTATACGAGAAGAGTTGGACCTGATTGAAGAGTTGCGTACCCAAGCATCACTAAGAGAACAATTGATCAAGCGTAAGGTCGCGGACGGATACAACGCCGAGTTCGAAGAGAGATTTCTCGGTCGGCCCGGCTCGTCCCGACGCAGCAGATGTGGGAAACAATAATGCTCGACAGGGAAAGCTGGCACCAAATTGGGAAGGTCCATACAGGGTCGTGAAGAAGACCGGCAAGGGGGCATATGAGTTGGAAACCATGGAGGGGGCGACTATCCCCAAAACATGGAACGCAGAAAAACTTAGAAAGTATTATGTCTAAATGTAATGAACGACCGATTTATTAATGAAAGACAGGCAGGCGCTCTTTTTCCCACTGGGTTTTTTACAGAGGCCTGACCTTTGAAAAATTGTTATTATTTACTTTCTCGCAAAGAATGTATGCCCGGTCGCTCAAACATGCTAATGATAAAGGAGCGACCGAAGAATTATCGAAGTAGTTATCAAAGATAAACAGATCGTCGAATCGATCTACCTCGAGTGCCATCGAAATGGCCCAAGGGTTGAATAACCCACAAGCTTCAGGTCGTCGAAACGATCTGTAGCGTGTGCCGCCGAGCCGGCACAAACAATGGTCACCGAGTTGACTCAAACGAGCGCCATCGAAAATGGCCCACGGGTTAAGAAATAACCCATCATAGTAGGCCGTCGAAACGACCTACCTCGAGAGATCATCGAAATGATCCCAGCAGGTGCCATCGAAATGGCCCAATCGAGTGCCATCGAAATGGCCCAATCATTCTGAGCGTTCGAAATGGTACAAAACGGTCGTCGAGCGGCCTACAAGTTCGAAAACTTAGACAAATAAACGTACAAGATGGATAGACGTAGCAATGTGAATTCAAGTAAACAAAATTAAAGACAAGTTAAAATGTCATTACAAAACAGAAACGCCCGGTCGAAACCGAGCGCTCGAATATCTCACTGCACGAAGGCAGCTTTCAAATTGTTAGGCCCGAAGGCAAGTCAAAGTATTACAAAAATTTCTCCGCTCGCAGGCGGGCTTCAAAAGAGGATCGAGCTGGGACGAACGACATTGCCCTGATCGTCAAGCTCCTCGGGCTGCACGATCTTACGATTCGACATAGTGTTCGGGCTTGATCGCTTTTTCATCAAAGTTGATGCTCAAGTCTCGAGTTCAAGCACCGCGACTTGACCTAGAGCATTGTAGAATCGCTCGATCATTGCACCTTAGCCATCTCGGCTATCTTCCGAACTTGCGCCTCCAGCTCAGCCCTCTGGGTCCCCCATTTGGCCTTTTCTTTCTCCAAAACCTCGAGGTCGGTCTTCAGATTGGTTACTTGAACTTGGAGTTCCTTGTTCCTCTTCGATAGCTTGGCCCGGTCGTCTTCGGCCCGTTGCATGGCGTCCTTCTTGGACTTAGCTAGTTTCTCCAGTTTCTGCTGTGCCTCCGCCACGGCCTTGTCCTTCTCAGCCCGCGCCGCTGTAAACAAAGATGGTCAAAGTCAGTTAGTCGATCGAATGTAAACGAAAGCGCGACGGGTAAAAAGATTAAAATACCTTCGAACCGTCCGCCGCGACTCTTGCATGATTTTGTCCATCCCCATGCAGAGAGAAGCACAAACCTGCATGGCTTTTTCTTGAACCGCTCGAACTCGGCCGACCCTAATTCCTCGAGTGAAAGAATAGGGATGTCGTCCTTAGAAAGATCCAAGTCTCGCTTATCAAACTTAGTCCGCTTGGCAGAACGGTCATCGTCGTGAGGGGGCGACCGGACCTTGGAAACGGGCTTTTTCCCTTGGCTTTTGGGGGTGGGAGGCACCTTCGACGACCCCTCGAGATCGACCACATTTCGTGATGGCGGCCGGGAGGCGCTGTTCTTGGGAGGATTCAGAACTTTCTCGATTTCGGCCCAGTTCTTACCCGCCATTCTTTCTGCAAAACAACAAATTAAGAGTTAGAAGAGAAGATAGACAGCACAAATATAAAGGCAAAGTTTAAAAGCAAACCGATCTCGGCTCTCGAGCCGAACCAACGAAAGCAAGACGAAGGGGCGGCAAGGTAGGTCGCCGCCAGGGTGCGGAGGCAGCATGCCCGCCAAAGTCTTGATCATCTCCAAAGATTCCAAGTCGGCCTCGCCCAAATCTTTGACAGAATAGATGTAATCGCCCGGCCTCCTGAAGAAGTGAGCTTCATTCCACATAATTGGGAAGTAAGGGGGACCGAGCATCCCGTCCGGTTGGACCTCAGATATGGCCTTACCGGCCTCCTTGGTGGGAGCGATCCAAAAGTAGTGGCCTCTCCAGGCCGCGCCCAGTGACTCTTGATAAGCTTTGAAATACCGGTGCTGAGTTTTCTGCATCTTTAAAGAGACCTGCTCCCTCTTCTCTTTGTTCGCTTTCTCCCTGAGCCAGCTTAGTTCAAAGAGGGCAAAGAATAGCATGATCGATACCGGCCGACCAAGTTTGGTTAAAAGGACTTCGAAAGTTTTTAAGAATGCCCAAGCATTGGGATGGAGTTGAGAGGGGGCGACCCCGATATGACGCAGAACGTCACGTTGAAACTCGGTGAAAGGTGGGATGATGTTCATCCTCTCGAGCACGATCCGATACATCGTGAACTTAAGATTGCTGGAATAAGTTGCAATGTCTTCTCCATCTTTCATGCCTCTCACCCTCCAGCCCGGTGATTCATTGAAGCAGCACTGAAGGTCGGACAAGACGAAGTGGCCGACCGTAAGTATACTCTTGTGTGAGCGAAGAGTTTCTGACACCCAAGACATGTCAGATGGGTCCCGGGCTACATCAGTTTGAACGTCGGTCGCCTCTTCGTTCGATCCTCCTTCGTTGTTGACCTCTCGACGGAGGAGCTAGGCTCGCGGTGAGCTACCACTTCCTCGTTGGCTTCTTCAGCTCGGTCACCTTCGGCTTCCGCCATCTCCTCGTCCGCGACTTGGACGGCACTTAGCACTTCGTCATCATCTACAATCACCACCTTTACCTCCTCCTCTCCTCTCGCTCGAGATACGGCGTTCTCCGGTGGTGGAGTGTTGCACGGCCGATCAGCAGAATGGGCGGACTTAGAGCCGGAACTCTTCGAGCTGGCCGATCCTTGGCTAGAAGATTTGGAGCTCGAGCTTGACTACTCGAAGAATGACACCCAAGACATGTCAGATGGGTCCCGGGCTACATCAGTTTGAACGTCGGCCGCCTCTTCGTTCGATCCTCGCCGTTGTTGACCTCGACGGAGGAGCTAGCTGCAGGCTGAGCTACCACTTCCTCGTTGGCTTCTTCAGCTCGGTCACCTTCGGCTTCCGCCATCTCCTCGTCTGCGACTTGGACGGCACTTAGCACTTCGTCATCATCTACAATCACCACCTCTACCTCCTCCTCTCCTCCCGCTCGAGATACGGCGTTCTCCGGTGGTGGAGTGTTGCACGGCCGATCAGCAGAATGGGCGGACTTAGAGCCGGAACTCTTCGAGCTGGCCGATCCTTGGCTAGAAGATTTGGAGCTCGAGCTTGGACTACTCGAAGAACTTCTGCTCGAAGAACCAGAATTTTTGTCGACCGAAGACGACTTAGACTTCTCCTCCGGGGAGGCAGCCTCGGACGTCTTAGACATGTTGACGGCGAAAGATTGGGACGGCCCTCCGGGAATACGAGCGGTCTTTTTCGTCCGCGGCATATACCAGCACCTGTGATAAGGGGATCGAGTCAGGTCGATCGAGCAGAGTACTCGTGAGAGGGGGCGACTTGGCCGTCCTCAGACCTGACACCCCCTATCACGAGGCGCAGAAGAGCGCGAAGTGCGTTCAAAGAAAAACTAAGTTTAAAAAGTAAACGAAGAGATCGATCCATACCTTGAACAGATGTGGTGAATCGGTCGCAACAGCAAAGGCGAGCAATGCGTAAGCAACAACGGATGTAAGTCGGCGGCAGACGAGTCGGTCGCTGGCAGAGCTATGCGCGAAAGTGTGAGGGATGATCTGTGACTGAAGGGGTATTTATAGTACGGATCCACGACGCGAAGGGGACCGGGAGACGAAGCGTCGCAACGTTTCACCTTCTCACCAATAGTTGCCTTCAGACAACCTCGGAAACACCGAATGTCATGTCTTAAATGTCAGTAAAGACCAACCGTCGCGTCAGCACGGCCGATGGTTGGCGAGCGGTCGAAACCGTTCGAATCAAGAAAGCGCACGGCCGCGTCCGTCTCGTTTAAAACGACACTCCTGGGGGCAGCAATTCAAGCCTCAGCCCGCTCTTAAGCGACCTAGGCTTGGGGGCAATCGTTCTGGGTGTATCGGCAATTACAAGAAGCGCCAAGCAAGAATTGGGCCGTCGGCCCACTTAACGCAGAATCGCCCAAACACGCTGCTTGGACCGCAATTCTCGCAACCGGCCGAAAACTTCGCAAAACGGTCGGACCTCTACAGTATATATATGCCATTCGCACATGGCATCAGGTACGTTCTCTTACCTTGTATTATCTGCCCGAGCGACCCCTTACTTGATCGTCGGAGTGTCTTTGCAGGTAACACCCGAGGTGCTCAGCGTGAAGCCAGGACCGGTCCTTCCTCATATCCAACGACCGGCCCAGTCAGCAGGACAACTATAACTTCTACTCTTCATTGGTCAGGTACGATCAGAAACCAACAGATAAATTTTACGTTATAGAAAATCCACTCCCAACAACGAGAAACAAAGGCCAGCACCACCGATCTACCTCCATCGATCCTCGTCTAAGGTTCCCCACGTGTTCCGGTTAGAAACAATTGATTATTTAGTTTCATGACTAATGCATTCAAAATGCTCATTGTTCCTGGGTGTATTAGCAAATACGAGGACTGCCAACAGCAATTGGACCTGCGGCCCAGCCCATCACGAGCGGCCCAACACGCTGCTTGGAGCGCAATTCTCGCCGGCCGAAATTCTCGCGTAGCGGTCGGACATCATCAGATATATATCGCCATTCGCACATGGCATCAGCACGTTCTCTAACCTTGTGCTATCGCCCGGCGACCTCTCACTAGATCGTCGGAGTGTCTTTGCGCAGTACCACCCGAGGTGCTCAACGCAGCGTGAAGCCAGGACCGGTCCTTTCACTCATTCAACGACCGCCCATTGGCGAAGCAACCAACACTTCAACTCTTCATTGATCAAGGTACGATCAATTGGCGACCACAGTGGGAGGCCCGTGCGCTATCCCACCTCTCTTATGGCTCCACGCGACCGGCCCGAGCGACGCGGGCCACTTCTCGACTCAATCCCTCGAGGCGAGAACGGCAGAGCAGACCCGGGCGTGGCCGCATACGATCCACGAATCTCAAGGACTTCCACGACAAGAACCTTCTGGCACAACGGTCGTGGACCGGTCCTCCAGCAGATCCATCCGGCCGTTCCTGGAGACCTACCGCCCGAGCTGATTGAAGCGGGCATCCAGGAACCTCTGCCGGACCATGTTACTCAAGCCGTTTTGCAGATCTTGCAAAACAAGAATCAGGTGATTGCAGATCGAGATGCACTCATCTCCCAGTATGAAAGAGGTTCGATTCGCGGCGCCCGCGTGCATGAAGACGGAGAACCTTCAGCTCGCCGCCGACCGGCGCGAAGACACCGCTCCCCTCCTCGCAGGAGCATTTCACGCCGAGAGAGCACTACTCATCATTCTCCGGCCAGAAGAAGCAGGGCACGCAGGTCGCCCCCGAGCAGGAACGCGCGTAGACGCCGTTCAATGTCCGATGACTATGAAGATTCGGGCCTACCGCCCCGACACGCGGCCGCCGCGCCCACCGATACTCCTCCAATGAGTCGTCCGGTCACGTCGGTCGAGAAGCAGATCTTGGGATTCCCGTGGAGAGTGGAAGAGTCTGAGAAATGGAAGAATTAGGGCGCCGCATCGGCCTAGAGAGGCCAAAGCGAGCGGCCCAGAAGGCCTCCTCAGCTACCGCCAACCGGCCCATCTGGAGGATTCTATGGAATGCCGGGCAACGAGGCATGCCTCGCAATGCAACCCTTTGGGTCGAACGGCATTCAGAATGAACATGGCCCGTTCTCAAGGGAGATCAGGCGTTATAAGATTCCGAGAGATCTCCGCAAGCCGCCCAACCTCAACAAGTTTGACGGCCGAGGTGATCCGCATAAGCATCTCCGTTACTTCAATAATCGGCCGCGCTACAGGAATTGGGACCGACCATGAAATGCAGGCTTTTTCCCCAGTCGTTGGACGGCCGAGCATTGGAATGGTGGGAGTCTTTGCGGCCCAATACCATCTCCTCGTGGGACGACCTGATTAGAATATTCTTGTCTCACTACACTGCAAACCGCTGCCAATACCGGTATGAAGAATACTTGGACTCTGTTGTTCAAGGAGATAATGAGACGTTGAGACAGTACATCGACCGGTTTAACACTGAGGCTGAGTCTGTTCGTGACTTGTCAGACAAGGACAAGTTGAAATATCTGAAGCGTGGTATCCGACCGGACCACCGGTTCGTTGAAGAGTTTACGTTGAATCATTACCAGGATCTCAGCCACTTCCTAACAAGGGCCAACGTCCACATGCAGTATGAAGAAACTCTGGCAGCAAGAAAGGCCGTCCGCGCACGACCGAAAGAAGAAAACAGCAAGCCGGCCAAAGGGCATGAAGGTCGCCGCGACAATCGGCCTGACTTTCGAGACAAGAAGTTCGATCATCGCACTCGACTCAACACCTCCATTGCGCAGATCTACAGCGAGTGTCAGAATAATGAGTTTGTGGGAGTTAAGCGGCCTGAACCCCTCGTGCTCAAAAAGGGGGCACGACCGACCAAAAGATATTGCCGTTACCACAAAAGCAAGGGTCATGATACCAACGACTGCATGGCCCTCAAAGATGATATTGAAGAGCTGATACAGAAAGGTAAGTTGGGAAAGTATGTGAGGTCGGAGGAAGGCGACCGGCCTCAAGAGAAGCCAAAAGAAGCCGATCCAGACAGAGGAAAGGGGCCGCTGGCCATAGAGGGCACCCAAAACAAGGATCGATCTGAAGATCGTGACACTCGGCAGTCCAGAGGCCGTAATGTTGCGATGGTTATTCATGGTGGAAACCCCCTGGATCGCAGGGAATCTAATAAAGCCACTAAGAGAAAGTGGGACGAATTGTTGATGGTCGCATCCACCTCAGCACCACCACCGGTCTCGAGCAGACCTCCCATCTCGTTCGATGATAGCGATCTATACGACGGCAAGCCTAATAGCTATGTTCCACTGGTAATCAGAGCCGTTATGGCAAACACAGAAGTGCAGAGAATCCTGGTCGATCAAGGTAGCTCGGCCGATATCATGTTTGAAGGCTTGATCGACAAGATAAAGGTTGATCGAAGCGAGATAATTCCCCAGGCCGAGCCTACTCCTCTAACGAGTTTCAATGGGGTGACGACCTACCCGTTGGGAACAATCGAGTGATGGTCACGTTTGGTGACGACACGGGGATAAGTACTGCATGCGGGACTCGGCCAGACGACGTTCCTTGTACTCCCCCTCAAATCCTGCTATCAATGTATTATTGGTAGGCCGACTTTGGGTAAGCTAGAGGCCGTTACATCGACGGTGCATCTAAAAATGAAATTCTATAGCAAGGACGACCAAGTAGTTACCCTGGCGGCCGACCTTGAATCAGCAAGAAGAAGCCACGCTCTATACCAAGAAATATGTGACGAGGTAGATCGTGGCCCGAACGCTCAAAGCACTAGTGAAGGCCATCAAGTCAATGTCGATTGATTTGGATGCTCGGTATGATCCGGATAGCGACCCGTAAGACAATGATGGTGATTTGGCTCGAGAACCGAAGCACAGCCGATAAGACCGAGCCTCATGGAGAGTTGGAAGACGCTCAACCGGGTGACGACCCATCCAAAGCGGTGAAGCTCGGTGAGCGACCTACCAGAGCAAGTGAAGCAAGATCTTGTACGATTGCTTAAGAGACTATCGCCGACTGTTCGCATGGGGGCATCGGACATGCCCGTATCCCTATCGAAGTGGCTCGCCATCAACTTTCGGTCGACGGCGGGTCAAGTTTGGCCGCACAAAGAAGACGCACTCAAAATGAGGAAAAATCTCAAGCCGCAAAGGCGTTGAGGACCTCATAAAGGCAAATTTTATAGAAGAGATCAAATACACGACACTGGCCGCCCAATGTCGTGCTAGTTAAAAAGAAGAATGGAAAATGGAGGATGTGTGTGGACTATCTCGATCCGAGCAGGCATGCCCGAAGGATGCCTTTCTGTGCCCAACATTGACAAGTGGTCGATGGTGCTTCGGGCTACAAACCATCATTGTCTTTTCGGATGCTTACTCTGGATACAATCGATCACGATGTATCCGCCCGATCGGCACAAGACGGCCTTCATGACCGATCGGGAAATTTTCAAGATAAGGTGATGCCCTTCGGTTCAAGAACGCTGAGCGACCTACCAATGCGCATGATGAACAAGATCTTTAAAAGACAGATCGGTCGATCTCGCAGTGTATCCGACGACATGATCATCAAAAGCATAACCGACCTGCACTCACGCGAGCGACTCGAGAAATATTTGAAGAAGCTAGAAGGAACTCGCTTAGACTTAACCCTGAAAAATGTACTTTTGGAGTGAGGTCGGCGATTCTCGGGTTTTCACCGATCGAAAGAGGATGAAGCAAACCCCGAAAAGTGTAGGCGATCGCCGATATGAGGCCGCCCACGCCGAAAAAAGAAATACAACGCTTAAATGGTATGGTGGCCGCTCTATCCCAGATTCATCCCAAAAGCGGCCCGCAAGTCGCCTCCATCGCTTAGATCGCTCAAGAAGGAAGTGGATTTTGAGTGGACCGAGCAATGCCCGAGCATTGGATGAGTTAAAACAAGCCTTGATTAGCCCGCCGATCATGACCAAGCCGTTCACGGGCGAGACGTTATATCCGTATTTTGGCCATACCGTAAGAAGTCTCGATCTTTGCTAGTTAGAGAAAACGATCTAAAGCGTAATCCGGTCTATTTCATAAGCAAAGTACTCCAGGGCCCGAAGTGAGATACGAGAAGATAGAGAAGTTTGCCCTTGCACTCCTAATAGCCGCTAGAAGGTTGAGACCTACTTTGTGGCCCACTGTGTCGTGGTAAGGACCGACCACCTATCGTGCAAGTCCTTCATCTACGTGACCTGGCGGAAGAATGATAAAGTGGGCTGTGAGAACTCGGTGAGTTTGGTATCAAATTCGAATCCGGATCGGCCGCAAAAGCTCGGTGTTGGCCGACTTTATAGCGTAAATGACTCCTACCCGTAAGATCGTGGAACGACCGGATCTTGCGTAGATGGGTCGTCTAATAGTAAAGGAAGTGGAGCCGCCTAACTCGAAAATTCGAAGGCCCGGCCGTGGAGGTGTCTTTGACTTTCGCTTTCCATACGCCCAATAATCAGCCGAATATGAGGCGTGTATAGCCTACCGCACTTTCGCCAGAGATTTCAATGTTGACCGAGTTGAACTCGGATCGATTCCTTGCTCGTAGTCTCGCAGATCAAAGAATTATATGATGCCAAAGATGACGTCTTTGAAAAGTTATCTAGCAAGAGTGAGAGAATCGCCAGCGATTCGGCCGAGCCGCCAAGTGGTACATGTGCCTCGGGACCGAAAATGTTCGAAAGCAGATATCTTATCAAAGCTTGCAAGCACCAAGACTCTGAGGGAATCATCGAAGTGTAATTCAAGAAACTTTAAATCGGCCGAGTGTGTCGACTAAGCCAAGCCAACCTACCATCGGCCGTTCTTTGTGTCGATTCGATTGATTGGATCGCCCCTATCCTAAGGTACATCGTGGAAGGCGAGGAACCGAGCGACCAAAAGCAAGCAAAGTTGGTCAGGCTCAGGGCGACCAAATACTCTGTTATAGAAGGAAAGTTGTACAGAAGAGGATTCTCCTCTCCATTGCTAAGGTGTCTCACCCTACGGGGCGACCACGCTTTGAGGACATTCATGAAGGTGTTTGTGGAAGTCACCGGGCGCTCGTTCCATAGCGAAGAAGGCCTCGTGGCGGCTACTATTGGCCGACCATGGACGAGGATGCCAAGAAACTCGTTCAGAAGTGCAAGAAATGCCAAGTGCATGCTGATGTCCACATTGCACCTTCCTCAGAATTACAAAGTCTGGTCTCACCTTGGCCGTTCGCCTGGTGGGGCATGGATCTGCTAGGCCCGTTTCCACCGCTCCAGGGCAGTTCAAGTTCTTGATCGTGGCAGTAGATTACTTCACTAAGTGGATCGAGGCCGAGCCGCTTGCAACAATCACATCGGCCAAAGTCAGTAAGTTCTTCGGACGGTGTGTGCTAGCCCGTTTTGGGATCCCCAAAGAATTGATAATGCATAAGCGGCACGGTTCACGGACAAGAGATTCGTGAGAAATGTTGGCGACTTAGGGTGAAACAGCGTTTCACCTCGGTGGCGAACACCTCGGACTAACGGCAAGCCAGGCGCCAACGGGTAATTCTCGCGTGGTTTGAAGCGAAGATCGGATGAAGCAAAGGAGGCGGGTCGAAGAGTCGCGATCCGTTCTCGTGGGCCTACTGGGGCGACCCCCCATTCATCGGCCAGGGAGTCGCCGCCCAGATTGGTGTACGAATCGATCTTTGTGATACCCATAGACGGGCGAGCCGAATTGGAGGACTTCAAAACCCCTACGGTGGTTGACAACGGCCGGGCTATCCGAGAAAGAGTGGACTTAATTGAAGAATCTGCGCACCCAAGCTTCGCGGCGGAGCAATTGATCAAAAGAAAGTCGCAGCTGTGTACAACGCTCGAGTTCAAAAGAGAGAATTTCGGTCGGCCACTCGTTCTAAGACGGGCCGACGTGGGAAACAAGAATGCACGCCAAGAGGAAGAGCGGCACCAAATTGGGAAGGTCCGTATCGAGTCATCACGAAGACCGGCAAGGGGGCATACGAGTGCAAACCATGAATGGGGCGACTATCCCGTAACGTGGAATGCGAGAAAAGCTTAGGAAGTATTACGTTTGAATGTAACCAAGAATTTGAATGTAATAACGACCGATCTATTAATGAAAGCAGCGCAGCGCTCTTTTTCCCACCGGGTTTTTCTGAGGCTCGACCTTTAAAAACATGATGTGTTCTTTACTTTCTCGCAAGAATGTATGACCGTCGCTCAAGATTGCCCGAGGCAAAGGAGCGATCAAGACTTATCGAGCCACCGAGATCGTCGAAACGATCTAAATCGAGCGGCCGTCGAAACGGTCCCAACCGAAAGTGCCATCGAATGGCCCAAGGGTTAAAACTCAGAAACCTTAGATCGTCGAAACGATCTGAATCGAGCGACCGTCGAAACGGTCCCAACCGAGTGCCATCGAAAATGGCCCAACAACGCTAGGTCGTCGAAACGATCTGCATCGAGTGCCATCGAAAATGGCCCAACAGCGCTAGGCCGTCGAAACGATCTACCTTAAATGCCATCGAAAGGGCTTGATAGAAGGTCGCCGAGCGACCCAAGGCCCCGTTGGGATATTAACTTATCAAAGAATAGATGCTTTCGAATTAAGCACGAATGACGACCGAACGGTCTTAAAATTCAAAGACTTAGAGAAAAATAAGCATACAAGGCGCACAAAGAGAAGCGACCAAAAACGAGCGCTATCAAAGTAGCACGAAACGGCCGCCGAGCGGCCCACAAATTCAAAATGAACAAGGCGAATAAATGCAAGAAGTACGCAGAAATTGCAACGTAAATTCAAACGGGCATAAATGAAAAGCAAATAAAGATTGTCATTACAAATAGGGACGCCTTACAGGCCGAGCGCCACGAATAAAAGGATCGCACGAAGGCGAAATATTGTCGAGCCGAAGGCAAGTTACAAAATTACACCGCCGCAGCGGGCTTCAAAAAGAGAATGGTGGTCGGGCGAATGACGCGTTGCCGCGCTCGTCATATTCTGCGCAGCAACATGATCTTGTTATTTTCGACATAAGGCGTGGGCTTGATCATCTTGTCATCGAAATTGATCTGCGGTCGGAATTCAACACCCGCGCCGCCAAGAGCGTTGTAGAATTGCTCGATCGCAGCCTCCCGACCGCCTTGGCCACCACACGGATCTTCGCTGCGGCTCGGCATTTACTGACCCAACACGGCTTTCTCCTTCTCGACGGATTCAAGGTCAGCTTTCAGAGTGTTCACCTGGCCGGCAAGCTCCTTGTTCCTCTTTGACAGCCTGGCCCGGTCATCCTCCCCCCGTTTGAGGGCTTCCTTCTTCGACTGGAAGAGCTTGTCGATTCTGCCGCTACTCAACCAAAGCCTTGCCCTTCCCTGCGAATTCAGGGTCGAAGGTTGGTTAGTCGGTCGAATAAAGGTAAGATAGAAATTACAAGACTAAGAAAGTGAAATTACCATCGATTCGGCCACCAGCTCGGCCATGACTTTATCGACCCCCATACAGAGAGAAGCGCAGAGCGCCACGTGGCTTCCTTCGCCGGTACTCCTCCAGATCGGCCGCACTCAAGCTTTCGAGCTGGATGATGGGAACCTCCTCCGTTGCAGGAGCCGGGACCCGAACGTCACGCTTGGCCCGCTTGGGTGAGCGATCGGAACTGGGAGGAGGCGACCGAGGCCTGCCGACCGGCTTCTTCCCTCGCCCCCAGGGGTGTGAGGACTTTGGAGGAAGGTTCGGGATTACCCCCGACCGAGAAGAACCAGGTCCCCGAGCCCTCCTTCGGGCTTCGTGGGCCGAGCGGCGAGCAGTTCGATTTTTTGCGGACATCCTTTTCGCAAAATAACGAGCCATGGGTTAGGATAACATGTTGACAAGGCCTACAAAGAAGAATATAAAGAAAAAGCTCAAGGCGGACCAATCTCGGCCTCAGATCTTCGCCTTCGCCATAGCACGGGCGGTCGGCAAGGTATATCGCCTTTAGGATCCGGGCGCATCATGCTCGCCAACGCCTTAATCATCTCCAAAGATTCCGTGTCGGCCTCCCCGGATCGTTGTGAGAATAAATGTAGTCGCGCCTCCGGAAGAAGTGGGCTTCGTTCCACATGATTGGGAAGAATGGGGACCGAGCATCCCATCTGGGCCGATCTCGAAATGGCCATCCGGCCTCCTTGGTTGGAACGACCGTAAGTAGTGGCCCTCCGGACCGCACCGAGCGACTCTTGGAAAGCCTTGAAGAATCGATGATGAGTCTTTCGCATTTTGAAGGAGACCGCTCCTCTTCTCTTTGTTTGCTTTCTCCTTAGCCACCGAGCTCAAAGAGAGTGAAGAAGAGCATGATCGACACCTACGACCAAGCTTGGTTAGCAAGACTTCAAAGGTCTTCGTAAACGCCCATGCGTTCGGATGGAGCCGAGAGAGGCGACCCAATATGACGCAGACGCCCCGTTGGAACTCGGTGAAAGGAGGACGATCTTCATTTTCTCGACCACGATCCGGTACATGGTGAACTTCAAGAAGCGGGAGTAAGTGGCAATATCTTGGCCGTCTTTCATACCCCTCACTCTCACCTGGTGAGTCGGCGAAATAACGCTCAATGTCGACAAGGCGTAATGATCGACCGTCAAGATACTCCCGCGGCGCCAAGAGTGTCGGAGACCCAAGACATATCGAGGATCTCGGGCTATATCCGGTGAACGTCGGCCGCTTCTTCGCTCGACCCTCGCCGTTGTTGGCCTCTCGGCACGAGAAGCTAGCAGCGGGGTGGGACGATCGTTCATCGGCCGCTTCACCTCGGCCGTCTCGGCATCGGGCATAGCCTCGTCCTCGACACGGACGGCTCTCGGTTCCTCTCATCATCATCGGTCGATCACCTCGACATACTCATCTTGTTCGAGTCGGGGCATCGACCGACGGCGGTGTAGAGTTACTCGACCGAAGCGGTAGAGTGAGCAGTAAGAGTGGGAGCTAGAGTTAGTCTGCCGCTCGTAGAAGTACCGCTCAAGAATCAGCATTTTTGTCATCGAAGACGACTGAGAGTCCGCCTCGGGGGCATTGGGCTCGCCCTACCTCGATATATATGCGAAGGACCTGGGGCGGTTTTCCGAATACGGCGATTAATTTTGTCCGTGGCATACACAAACACTGTGATAAAGGGATCGAGTCAGTCGATCGAGCGAAGCACTCATGAGAGGGGCGAGCCGCCATCCTCGACGACACCCCTATCACGAGGCGTGGAAAAGCACGAAATACTTTAAGAAAAAACTCAAGTTTAAAAGAGTAAAAGCGGAGCGGTCGATTCGCACCTTAGCAGTGTTGAAGATCGGTCGCGAGCAAACAGGAGCGACTACTGATGATGCGAGTCGGGCGATTTAATCGGTCGCCGGGCAGAGCAAATCAGAAAGTGTGAGATATGAACTCGTCCGGCGGGTATTTATAGTGAAGACCCATGGCGCGAAGGGACCGGAGACGGCGTCGCAACGTTTCACCTTCTCGCCAATGGTTGTCTCGCACAACCTCGGAAACACCAAACGCCACGCCTTAAATGTCGGGAAAGACCAACCGTCGCGGCGGCCGGCCGATGGTTGACCGGTGGTCGACCGCCTCGTAGAAAAAGCAAACGGCCGCGCCCGTTTCATCAAGAGAACTTCACTCCTGGGGGCATCGATTCAAGCCTCGGCCGCTCTTGGCGACCTAGGCTTGGGGGCAATCTGTTCGGGTGTATTAGCAAATACGAGGATCGCCAGCATTGATTGGACTGCGGCCCGACCCATCACGAGCGCCCAACACGCCGCTTGAGCGCATTCTCGCCGCGAAAATTCTCGCGTAGCGGTCGGACATCATCAGTATATATACGCCATTCGCACATGGCATCGTGCACGTTCTCTAACCTTGTGCTATATCGCCGAGCGACCTCTCACTAGATCGTCGGAGTGTCTTTTGATGTACCACCCGAGGTGCTCAACGCGTGAAGCGGGACCTGGTCCTTTCACTCATTCAACGACCGGCCCATTGACGAAGCAACCAACACTTCAACTCTTCATTGATCAAGGTACGATCACTCATTAATATTTTTGAAAACAATATTTAACAATTTGAATCTCTCCTAATTAGTATTTGCAAGTTTGCAAACCAAAATTTGCATCTCCGCTGCACCGAAAGAAGTGTTTCCTTTTGTATGCCTCTAACATGATTGCATTCCATTGGAGAAGATAATGTAGGGAAAAACTTAGAGCGAGCACTTAAAAATTTGTTTCGCAAATAAGCCCCTTTAAAATGCATTCTTTAATTTATATTAAGAGTTAAATCCACTTTGTTACATCAGTAAGACCTAACTCAACTAACAAATGTTGAAATTATTAAATTAAATATCATCATTCAGGTTCAAACACAGAATATCGCAGTTGTATGTGTGCATTTGATGTGACACATCCACCATCACAATACATGGTAGAAATGACACATCAGGTGGTTATTAATTGAGTAACTTTTTTTAGACGTGTCAGATTATCATCGGTAGATAATGTAAAACATATATACACATGTTTTGTATATAAATTGAACAATAATGTTATGTAGCCAAAAATTTCAGCCAAAAATAGACAAAAATCAACTTACAACACCAATTAACCAAGTTTTTTAGACGATTAGCCAACCTATTTTTTCACAATTTTCGAGGCGTTGATTAAAAACTTGGTTAATTGATCAATTGGTTAATGAGCTAAAAAACTTGGTTAATTGATATTGTAAGTTGGTTTTTGTCTAAATTTTTTTGTCCAAATAACATTGTCATAAATTGAACTCTTGTTAAAGAGACTTTAGTCTCTATTAAAACTAATTTGGTAGTATCATTAAAATGTTTTAAAACTAAATTTATACTACCACCATGGTATAGCATAAGTGGTAGATACTTGGACTCCTTAATTATTTAGTCAATTGTTCGATCTCTAGCCGGTACGTATGGAAAAGTAATTGATGATAGATGTCAACTCTTTAAATGAATCTCAGTATCTCAAGAGTACGGGGGATACCTTAGTTTAAAAAAAAACTAAATTTATACTTTTCATTTCCATCTATCAAATATTTTCTTGTATTTTTTCCCCACGGACAAATTTGAAATTTGTCCCCACTAAAAATATACTTGCCGTGTGAACATTTAAAAAAAAAAATTACACATGAAATAAAATCTTCAATTACCGATTCCGAAAGAGAAACTAGAATTGAAAAGAAAAACATCTGCACTAACTTCCAAGTTCCAAACTTCAAGCTTCTTGCAGCCACCAAAAACAGTGGCGTCAACGTGTACAATTCCACAACCACTTTATTTATTTATTCATTTATTTTCCCCTCTCTTTACTTATCAACCAAACACTGCAAATATAACTCACAACAAAAAATCTTTATCTCTTCTTTCTCCCTCTCTCTGCGTTTTCCTTTGATTACCTTCTCTTCAATCTTCAAACTCCGTTCACTACTTCAATTCAAAGAATTCAAAGAAATGATTCCGATCGTGATAAACCAATTGGCTACCGGTCTAAGCGTGCTAGCCGGAGCGGTTCTTGTGAAATCGGTGTTGGATCAGAAACCTATGGCCGGTCCATTTACTCGTTGTCCAAGCTGTAACGGAACCGGTCGAGTTCCTTGTCTATGTTCTCGTTGGTCTGATGGTGATGTCGGTTGTCGAACATGTGCCGGTTCGGGTCGCATGGGTTGTAGCAGTTGCGGTGGTTCTGGTACCGGTCGACCTTTACCTGCTAAACTTATAATACGGCAACCGAACCGCCCTTCAGGTTCCTAGTTCACCGGTTCGGTCTGGAATTTGTTGTCTTCGGAGCTCCGTTTAGTAGTTAGTAACATTTTATAGTTGTTTTTTTTATTTTATAATTTTTTTTTCCCATCCTGAGTTAATCAGTCATGTAGGTATTTATGCAAAATTGCAAATATATAAAGTGCAAATTGACACTTGTAATATAGAGAAAGAGAAAGTTTATTATGGGTTTGTGATTACATTACTGTGAGATTCTGGTTCATCATAGAATTTTACTATACCACATGCTTGGGTAACAAAAATAGGATGGCTAAAATTGATTTTGGAGTGAGTAGAATTGGTTTTTATAGAGGCAACAATTTATTTGCTTTTGTGTTGAATAAATTTAAATTCTGCATATGGGCACACAAATTTCTTTATATTTACAAATCAAAAGTGTATTGGCATAGTTTTTTTCAACGGTGCAACATTTCATTGATAACAGGCAAATCTATAATTTTTTTTTACAAAGAATGTAAGTTTCAAGCTCACATAAAAAGTAACATCAGATCTACTAAAGGATAGCAACCAAATCAGGCATAAAGCTGAAACTTCTAAAGATAAGTAGTAAGCACAAGAGTAACACCCGAAACAACTAAGATCCTAACAAACTAAAACTAAAAACAAAAATCTGCAAACTACCAATAATCATCTGAACTAAAATGCAAAGGGTATAAAATAACATAGATAGCCCTACAAACAGCTAGAAAGCACTAACACAGTCGATGATTCTACCGCTCAAGCTTGAACCAAATGCAAGACCAAACCAAATCTTTGACAAACTACACCGCTGAGAAAGAACATGGACCTCAGAGGAGATGCCAAAGGTCCAACTTTGTAGGGGGACACCTCACTCGCTAATGGGCTCATTAGCCTGTATTCACCAAGTCGCCAGTTAATGGACTTACCAGTCTGTATCCAAGTAGTTTGGAGCCATCTTATCGAACACATCTAGCCTAATCAGTAAGGCCTAATATGCCCATGACGAAGACTGGGCTCGTCCTTCTAAGACTAACGCTTAACCTAAGTAGTCTTAATTGCAATGCGCCATTAACTCCATGATAAATGCTCTCGTCCTTTGGAGAAACTCTACTTAAGGGATTGTGTTTTAGATTGGAATAGTTATTAGTTAATGTATGTACTATTAACTAATTAATGAATTATGGTGTTAACCTTATCACACTTGTACTAAATAATTGGGTGGGAGGATTAAAGTTCAAGAGAATTGTTGTATGGATAAACATCACCAAGTTTCACGGAAATCAAGGGTAATCCGTGCGAGTATGAAGTTGGTTTCTAGAATAAGTGTTTTCCAAAATTCAATTTTCCCACTAAACACAGTCTAGGACTAAACTGAGGATTAGTCCAATTGGCGGCGAGACGATCTGAAAAAAAAAATACTCAACTTGTGATGTGAATCGTTATAATATTTGAACTGGTCGTTTTTTCTCACGCAATAAACAACAATTGAGTGTGTCTATGCTCAGGTTGAAATTTGAATGTTAACACACAATGATCAAAGCAATGCAACTTGCCAACTTGATTGTTGAATCCAAATAAAAAATAGCTTCTCCTCCTCAAGATTAATTGACCTAATCAAATTATTGGTCCATTTTCAGAGGACTTTACAAGTGTGACTTAGAGTGGTAACGACTTTGGCCCAAACCATATATGCTTATTTGATATACATATTATTCATTATAAGTTGGCACTTGGCACACATGCTTCTGGTTAGTTATTAGTGCCTAAAGTAAATTTTGCCAATTTGATCTAATTCCATTTTTTTTTTGACCAAAACTTGATCTAATTCCTAACTACAACTTACCACTTGTGCTTAGCCATGATATGTCAATTTGTAGATTTGATTATTTTGCTTAATGCGCCTTTTTGTTATGCAGTTTTGTGCGTGTCAGTTGGCTTCTAATGAAATGCCACATCAATTGCACAATTTTATATATGAAGAATCTTCTAATATAACCACCATTTATAATCTCTCTAAAAACAGAAATACACATTGAAGGCTCGTGCACGTTTTACATGTGTTTAAATTATGTTTTTTTTTTGTGGGTATAATGTGTTTAAAGTCTTCTGTTAGACCCATTCACTAAGATTCTTCTTAGTTGACTTGTATTATTTTAATATATAGATGACTTATGTAGTGATGCCAGTTGTTAACGTCTTGCATATAAAATGTATAGTCAACTAGTTTCAAAAATTATGAAGGGTTTTCGCTGTTATTTAATTTCCAATTTTCCATGAATTCTCTCGTTTCCTTAAAGCCTTTCCTGAACATAAACAAGGGTCATTACTTTTCCCACACTCCTCCCTACTCACCACACACTCCAAACCTCAAATATTCTCAAATTATCCTCACGTGGAACACGCGTGGAAACTTCCCCACACAGTGTTTTTGACGGGTTCGGTTCACATCCACTGAACCAGTTCGGCTCACACCCACCGAACCCATTAGGATGGGCATGTCCGAATGTTAGGTGACGGATTACTGTTATTACAATTTCAGTGAGCTTAAATTGGTTTCATGTTTCTGTCAGGAGGAAAGACTTCAAAGGCTTCAAGAACGGCTGCAAGTTCCTTATGATGAAACTCGCCTCGACCATCATCAAGTAATTATGTTTTTAATGCAAGCTTCCTTTCTGGCTCATAGGCAAACAAATTATCAGTACTTTTAACAATTAAGTTGTTATATTCACATTATATTTCAATAACAATATCATTAACACTGTCACTCAATATCATTTAAGTTGTTACGTTCGGTCAGAATGACCCGAACTGGTTCGGCTGACTTGATCCGAACTAGTTCAGCTGACATTGTCTGAACGGGTTAAAATCACAATTTTGGAGGTGTGTCTCAAAAAAACACCTGTTCGGTTGCTCTTGGCCGAACTAGTTCGGATGCCCGCGTCCGAACCGGTGAATTTTTTTGAAAAAAAAAGACGCGTTGTCATTTCATTAATGACCTTTTGGTCTTTTCGCAAGGTTATAGAGTGTTTTTTAAATAGGAGGGGTGTGAGAAAAACAGTGACCTAAACAAGTGGTAACAAGGTCCAAAAGCAAGACACAAAGCCACCGGCGAAGCCCAAGGCCCACAAGCATTACAAAAAATGCTCATTCTTTTTCCACTCCCCTATGTAGTCGCTCACCCCCCTGAATTAGTGAAAAGACAAAAAGACTTTAAATAAATTCACCCCATCTCACCTTTCTTCTTCACCTTCACTTCCCACCCCAAACTCCATATCCTCACCACCCACCTCTAACCTCTCTTCTCCTCACCCACTTCTTCCTCCAACATCTCATCAACACATCATCCTCCACATTCCTAAGATTTGTTCCCACCATCATGGCGACTCCTCTTTGTCATATGGGGTAGCCTATGCTACCCAAAAAAAGAATAAAAATACAAATACCTCTATAACATGGTAAATGAAATTACCATCGTAAGTGCTTAAAGAGTCCGAAGGTCTTCCCTACCTTGGACCGGGGTGTCATTTCCTCATCTTAAAGTTTTTGCTATCAAAAAAATAAAACAGACTAAAGGTAATAAATTAATGGATAAGACTTATGTCAAGTTGCTAAGTCTCTCATATTATTCATTATAATAATGAAAAAAAAATGAAATGACCCTCAAAATATGTTAAAAAGATACACCCTTAAAAATATGAAATATAGAAAAATAGTTTATGACTAATTTAGTCTTGTTTTAGCCTTCTTCGTCTTATTAGCATAAACGAGAAAGATTAAAAATTGTCACTTGATTGATTTGTCATGTTTTGAGTTTTATCATCTCAAACAACTACTAACATAACTTTTTCGCGAGTGAAAACTTTCTAAGAGAAACTTCAAGACAAAATAATGATGAGTTTCATGCCAATAGCTTAGTTGTTTACATTGAAAAGGACATTGCAAGTCTATAAAGTACTAGAGACAATTATTGTTAAATTTCACTACTTCAATGAAGTTCATATTACATATAAAAAAATTGCTCCTTATATTTCGCCACCCCATAAAAAATGGGCTAGCTCCACCACTGCCCACCATCCACCATTTTTGAACGAGAACACTATGTTCTCGTTTTTTTTTTTTTTTTTTTTGCGTTTTAGCTCAACTCGGTACCTTAGTACTGAAACAGATCAGTATCAAAGTACTGGACATAAAAAAAATTAAAATTTTGGGTGTTTTTTTTTTGCTTAAGCCAATACAAGGTCGTTCTTGTATATTGGTCTGTGAATGGGCTTTACACAAATTCTCTTTCAATGAGCACCTTCCAAAAATGCGTGTTTGCTCAACTTCACCTATGTACATTATATGAGCCGCTTTTGCACAGAGATGCATAACACAAACTATAATTCATTTCAATATTGTTGGATGTCAGCTAATATGATTATTATGTTGTTTGTAGGTATTTATGAAGGATGGCAGTCCGTTACCCTCTACCAAACTAATATGGCATGCAAATAGGTTGGGCATGACGCGTGATAGGGATAAGACATATGTTGGTTGCATACAACAATGGAGGTTGTTGCTTGTAGGGTAAAAAACACGTGCTTTTGTAGACTTAAGCTTTGTTTGGTAAAAAGTGGCGGATAGCGGATAAACTAGCGGATAGCGGATAAACTAGCTTATAGCAAATTGAATTTAAAGTGTTTGGTAAAATTAGTTGTTGAACTAGCTTATAAATACAAAATGACATAAACAAACATTTGTAATTAATGTTTAAATATGAGAGAGAATATTAATTTAATGGAGGATAAATAATGAATTTAATTAAAGTAACAAGGGTAAAATTGAGAGAAAAAATGAAACACTATAAGCTATAAGCTCAAAAAAAGGCTATAGGCTACTGAAAAACACTATAAGCTACCATTGCCAAATACTTACCAATGGCTCATTCGCTATGAGCCAGCAGATTGGCATCGCTAAACAGAGCCTTAATGGACATTACATATGAATGAATTCATTTTCCATGTGATTATATTGTTAGTTGAATATTTTCCACTTGATTATTGTTACTTGAATTTTTTTCACGTCATTTAGTCTTAAATAATATTTTGATAAGATCCTCCACCCTTAATCTTAGTCATACGTGCAAAAAATTATAATGTTAGTTACAATGTAGTAGCAGCAATACAAATAAAAAATAAAGTATCAACAAAATTTGGTGCCTTAGTATCAAAAGGATTCAGTACCTTTGTACCGTAATCCCTCGTTGCTTTAGTACCGTATGTGTTTAATGAAACATCTCAAACAACACATTCGGTACCTTGGTATTGTGATGGTCTGATACCTGGTACCAAGTGTGTTGTTTGAAGTCACCCCATATTGTACAGGTGGTACCAAAGTACCGAAGAAGTTCGATTCAAAAGTATCAAACAGTTATCAATTGTAGAAAAAAATATAGAAGCCCGGCCCGAAACGCAAAAGAAATGAGATGGAGGAAGAAGACGTACCAATAAAAGTGGGTGGGAATGCGAGAGATGAATGAGAGGGAGACCTCGAAGGAGGAGAGGGTTTATTCGTTAGTATGTTCCCATATAAACTTTCTGACATTTTTTCCGTCGTTAACTTCCCGTATAAACTTTCAGACGAATACTTTGTTGGTATGTTCCCACTAGAATTTTACGACAGAAAAGTCATCGATATTGCATATATATTTTTGATTTTCTGTTTGTTCACCATCCAATATTACAACATAATCAATATATGTATCCCTACTAACCGAATTCAGTTAACATTAAGTAGCATGCTAATTGTATTTGAACTTTTGTTGTTACCAAGTGTGTCAAAAATAAACTACAATAATCCCAATAAGAGGGATACCAACAAATGTCTTTGGCTATGCCACTAATGTTACCAAAGTGTCTATAAACTACTAAAAGAACAACAAAACTAAAAAAAATACAAAATAGTTCTAACGACTTTAATTGTAATATTTAATTCCTGCTCCGATTAACGTACATAATAATCAAAAATAATAATGTTAGACTTTACAAATTGAAAACTAATATATTTTACCCATTAGTTAAGAAGTAATGTACCTAAATGTCATCATTAATTCCGATAAGAAGACACTCCAATGATCATCCAAACCTGTCTCATCCCCATCTTCACCTTCTTATTGCTATGGGGTTGCTGGTGCAGAGGTTGTTGTGGCAGAGGGTTGTGGGGATGGTGTCCCAATCCTTTCTAAAACTAGCTCTATAAGATGTTGTTGTGATGCTAGTTCTTCTTTGAGCCTCTATCATTGTGATGCTAGCTCTTCTTCCAACCTCCTCTCTCATTGCTCAGAAGTGGCTACTTTCTAACTTAGCATACTTATCACCATAACCTATTCAGATGAGCTACTAGTCGACACTCACTCAAAGTCTAAGCGAGTAGCCCCTTTTCCAATATTGACAGACATGTCTTAAGACTCGTACAAATGACTTTTATTCTTCTCTCCAACAAGTAGGGAGTTCACGGTCCAGGTTGACCCCTTCAACCCAACGACCCAACTCAACCCATATTTTACCCAATCCGTCCAAGTTCAGATCAAACCCAAACCAACGCGTTCATGCCTGGAGTGGCTTGTTCAGATAACAGGTTTATAATCTCAAACCTGCAAACCCGACACGTTCAAAAGAAATTATAAGTGTTTTATTTTAGTTTATGTGTTTTAACTTAAGTCATTTATGTATTGATTTAAAAGTTTGTCAAAAAAAAGTGTTGATTTAGAAGTGTTTTAATTTAGTTTAAGTGATTAAATTTTAAATTGTAGAATTATTTCTAAATAGTAAAAATTTATGATATATATTGCCATTTAATTTAATTAAAAATATATTAGCACATATATTTTAAATTATGGCTCATGACCTGGTGGCCCGATCCAAACAAACCTGCTCAATATTGGGTTGGGTTGATTCGGAATTGATAGAAGAAATGTAAGTTTTTTACCCAAACCAAACTAATTTATTTGGGTTGGGTATCGGGTTTGGCCAAAACTGACCCAACCCAACCCGAGAACACCTCTACTTATCAGGGTCAGCGAGAATAGATGTTTGGGACAACCTAACGTAAAAGTCAAATTAGTCGTTGATAACTACTATAACCAAATTAAAACCATCTTTAAAATAGAAATACCTTGGTACATGTGGAGTTCGCATCTACAAAATCTCCTTCCTAATATGAGTGTGGCGATGGAGCTCATTCAGATGTGGCATCCGCCCATACTTCTTATAATATAACGTAAGTATATAGATTTTAAATTATAATTAATCATAAAGAAATAACCATAAAGAAGGCTTATATATGAAAGTATTAAGCCTTTTCGCGTGCCCTGTAGTGATAGAACCTCTAGTGTTCAAGCTTCCATCTTTATTTAATGCCCTACTTTTCTTCGTTTGCTCAGAAGTCTTAGGGTGTGTTTGGGAGTTTGGAGAGGAGGGGAGGGCATGAGATTGATAGTGTAAATTCTTTAGTGATAAGGAGAAAAACTATCCCCCTAAACCCTCTCAAACCCTCCTCCTAGTTCATTTTTGGAGCCCCTCCAAAATCCTCCAATTTTGGAGGGTTTTGGGGGAGATCCAAAAATGAACTAGGAGAGGGGTTTCGGAGGGTTTATGGGGATCCTTTTTCTCCTCATCATTAATAAATTTACACTATTAGTCCCATCTCCTCCCCCTCCCATCCCATCCCATCCAAACTCCCAAACACACCCTTAAAGATGCACAGATCTCTAGTGCTCAACAAGGATGGACCAAAGTTTCTCTACAATCCAAAAGGGTTGCCTCTTGCTCAGGCGGATGTCTCTGGGTATGTTAGGGAGTCAGTGCACGACTTTCCTATGAAATTTTTTCTCAATCGCTGCCTCATATTCGCTATTCCAATCAACTTTCTTATGCAATATTGAGACATTTACAATACAATGTGGTTACTATAAAAGAACATACTAAAACTAAAACAGTATGACGTGCTAAACTAACATGACCTAGGAGGCTAGGACTAATGCTAATAAGGACAAGTTATTCTGAATGAATTCTCATATTACTTGATCACACTGAGTAATCATCTTGTTTACTAGATATGAACAACCACCAATTTACCTTTTGATTCTTCTCGACGTTTATGCTGGTTGAAGTTCAATTTTGTTGAACAAAAAAAAGCATAAGAAAAATTTATGCCCATAATATTTAGGGATGGCAAAAAAAAACCGCACTCGCGGGTAAAATCCATAACGAGTTTCACGGGTACCCACAAGTTAAATAAACGGGTAATTAGACTACCCGTCAATAAACATGGCGAGGCCAGGTAGTGAGGTACCTGTGTCTATGAATACCCATTCCCGTGACAGAAACACTTATTTTCCCTCATATATACCAAATTTAAAACCCTAAACACCCTCCACCCCAGTCTCACACCTGTAACACATCAACACAGTCCCACTCTCACTTTCAAATTTAGCACTCCATCCCACAAGTGGCCACCACCATTGCCAAACACCACCACAGGCAAGAAGCTCCTCTGCACCACCACCAACGACCAGGTTCCAACTATGTTTTCTCCTTTTAGTGAGTTATCATTTTCAAAGTTTCCTATTATTGTCAATTCTAGTATTCTTTATCTCCTTTCATTAACGATTATAAGCTAATAAATAATTGATAAGATAAATGCATAACGAAATGTCTTTACATAAATGAACAGAAAAAATGTTGTTCAAAAGGTTAACTTTATATTTAACAAGTATCCGTGAACACTTGTGAGGAGACAACACTCGCTTAAAACCTATTATACGGGTACCCGCCCGGATACAAGACGAGCACGAGTTGCATTTATATCTCACAAGGCCGGTAGCGGGTAACTGCTACTCGTGCCCGTCCCACCCCCTTGACATCCCTAGTAATATCACCCCTTGACATCTATAGTAATATCACTATTGTTGATTTCCCCCACCTTTTTTTTGAACAACCGATCCAGATTTCATTGATAATGGGCCAAGCCCTACCGAATACAAAGACACAAGACTAATCCATAATCCAAACAAGCCAGAAGTAAACACATGCCAAATACGCGAGCCCAAACTAAAAGAAACCCAAACAAACAATTACAAGGCCAAACAAAACCACAACCCGGCCCAAACACAACAACCACACAACTACTAAACAATCAAAACAGAAATACAAGACAAACCACAAAACAAACCACAGAATGAGCGAAACACCCCACAACACCAAGAAACCCTAGACGAAGAACTCGCAACGACGATCTGCACCCCCCCCCCCCAAGCACACACCAAGCACAACACCAAAATCATGACGGAGATGAACTCAGAGCATCATTGTTCAAGATAACATGCAGAGAACGAGGGTTATGGCAGATCCAATCCATCGGCAAGCAATTAGACGCACAAAGCTTGGCAATCAAGTCAGCCGTTGAATTACATTCTCGATTCACCCAATTGAAACTCAAACAGGTAAAATCCCCCTTTAAACTATGTATATCTGCAACAATATGTTCAATCTCCTTACTCATTCTTCTTCCATTACAAACCTCAATTGCAATTAAACAATCTGATTCGATGGCAACATGATTTCAATTTCCCCCACCTTTTATTCCAGCTTTTCCTCTTTATTCTTGTTGGGTCCAAAACAAAGCCCAAGCTGTCACTTGCCGTTCCTCGTTTCTTACGTAAGAATGTGGTTGGCCCCATGATTGCAACAATGTCAAGGCCCATTTTTATTCTTAAATTATGTACATGGAATATATCAAAAGTAGCATCAAACTTAAACCTCTTTTTTCAATTCCTTATTTTCTTTTTACTTTTTATCCTTCTTAATCAACAAGTTGAGTAAACAAATTAGAGTAGAGAGGAAGCTTAAAACTTTTTTTCACTCAAAATACTTGGTAGCAAAAGGCACCAGCATTAATAGTGAATCATATTCGAATGGTAGGGAATGTCGTAAAGATTTGCCACAACCTCCCTCGTTCTTATCTTCATGTGTGAGGCAAAATTATAAGGATATTGCTTTTCCCACACCCCCTCCTACTCAAAACACACCCCACAAGGGTGTGAAATGACCAAAAGGCCAGCCAAAACCTCTTTTTTTTCACGAAATTTCACCTGTTCAAACACTGCCTTCGAACAGTTCGAACGACATCGCTCGAAAGTGTGTTAAATATTGACTTCACACACCTCTCATGCGCAATTTCACTGTCGAATGGGGTCACTCAACCGGGATTCGCATAACCTTGTTCGAACACCCAATTTTATTACAAAAAATGGACCCTCACACCACATTCATCAGTTTTATAGCGTTCGCATGATGTTGTTCGAACGTGTTCGAACAAGGTCATTCGAAACGTCATCACGCGAGGGTATCTTTGGAATAAAATTTGTTAAGGGGTGTGAAAGAGTAGGAGGGGGTGTGGGAAAAGCAAACGCCAATTATAACTTCCATATACATCACTATAAAGGGCGCTTGCTTTTCCCACACCCCCTCCTACTCGAAACACACCCCATAAGGGTGAGAAAAGACCAAAAGACCAGGCGAAACCTATTTTTTTTTCAGAAATTTTCACTTGTTAGAACACGGGCCTTCGAACGAGGCCGTTCGAGTGTGTTAAATATGGACTCACACCCTCTTGGGCGTTTTTCACCTGTTCGAATAGGGTCATGCGAACACATTCGAATGGGGTCATGCGAACATGTTCGAATGATGGTGTTCGAACAAGTGCTGCAGAATGACAACTATTGGACGTCTCAGATTCCACCGACAGTTTTTGATCGTACATTGACCAATAGAAGGACCTGGGTCGTTGAGGACCTGGGTCGTAGAGGACCTGGCTGGAACCAGGGGTCTTGGCCGCACGGAAGGACCTGGTGGACGTTGATGGAAGGACTGTGAGGAAGGACTGGCACAGTCGTTGAGGAAGGACTCGGCACGGTCGCCGAGGAAGGACTCGTGAGGGCGACCGCCCGTCGCCGAGGAAGGACTGGCACGGTCGCCGAGGACCTAAATCGGTCGTTGAGGACACGGTGAAACACAGGGTCTTGGCCGCACGCGGGTGGTACCTGCAATGACACTCCGACGCTCTAGTCAGTGTAGGTCGCTCGGGCAGGATTCACAAGGTGAGATAACATACCTGATTCTCGGGATTTGTGCTCCTTTTATAGTGGCACAGCGCTCGCCATATCTTGTGGAGCACGCCAAGTTGGGCCGTGTTGGGCCTATTAAAAATCTTGATCGGGCTTGAGCCCACTCCGAACGATTGCCCCCAAAGCCTAGGTTGCCCGCCGGCGAGTTGAGGCTTGAATCGCCGCCCCGTGTCGTGTTGTAAGCGGCGGGTTGCATTTGCGCAATCGGTCTCCATCTCTTGAAGTGTGTGGTTGCTACCACGCTAAGTCGGCGGTGGTCGCCGCCATCGCCGAGGTGTGGACGCGTTGCCGCGCCAGAGGTGTGGTCGCCGCCATCGAGTGCATGTGGTCGTTGTAGTCGGTCTCTTCCGCCGTGTTCGCGATCAATGCTCGTTATTGGGTCATTGCTCGACCTCGGTCATTCGATGACATCGATGGTTGTGCCAACTCGGTGGCACTCGATGTAGACCGCTTGGGGCCTACTGTTTGTGGGTCCTTCGACCGGGCCATTTCGATGGCACTCGATTGCATCGCTCGGGCCTACTTCGTTTGTGGGTCCTTCGACCTTGGGCCATTTCGATGGCACTTGATTGTAGACCGCCGGGGCCTACATCGTTTGTGGGTCCGCCGACCCTTGGGCCATTTCGATGGCACTCGATTGTAAACCGCCGGGGCCTACATCAAGCCAGTGGGTCTTCGACCGCTTGGGCCATTTCGATGGCACTCGATTGTAGACCGCTCGGGGCCTACTGCATTTGTGGGTCCTTCGACCCTTGGGCCATTTCGATGGCACTCGATTGTAGACCGCTCGGGCCTACTGCATTTGTAGGGGTCCGCCTCGACCCTGGGCCATTTCGATGGCACTCGATTGTAGACCGCTCGGGGCCTACTCTGTTTGTGGGTTCTTATGACCCTTGGGCCATTTCGATGGCACTCGATTGTAGACCGCTCGGGGCCTACACTTGTTGGTGGGTCCTTCTGACCCTTGGGCCATTTCGATGGCGCTCGATTGGGCCAACTCGGTGGCGCTCGTTGTAGACCGCTCGGGGCCTACGTTCTTCGTTTGTAGGCCGGGCGCCCTACTTGGATGACCCGAAAGGGGTCTAGAACGTCTGAATATAACTTGGAGTTTAACATGAAAGCTGTAGCACTGCTTCTCAGCTTTCCAACGCATGCTCACACGCCCCCATCGGATGAACGTGGACGAAGTTATGGTCTCTCCGTACTGGACAGACCTTTGGGTCGCTCACGGGCGACCAGCTTTTGGACGCCCCACTTTGGGCGAGAAGAAACGGGTGGAAGACGCCCGAATTGGATTTTGACTTCAACATGAAAGCTGTAGATCTACTTCTCGGCTTTCCAACGCATGCTCACACGCCCCCATCGGATGAACGTGAACGAAGTTATGGTCTCCGTACTGGACAGACCTTTTGGGTCGCTCACGGGCGACCAGCTTTTGGACGCCCCACTCTGGGCGAGCAGAAACGGGTGGAAGACGCCCGAATTGGATTTTGACTTCAACATGAAAGCTGTAGATCTACTTCTCGGCTTTCCAACGCATGCTCACACGCCCCCATCGGATGAACGTGGACGAAGTTATGGTCTCTCCGTACTGGACAGACCTTTGGGTCGCTCACGGGCGACCAGCTTTTGGACGCCCCACTTTGGGCGAGCAGAAACGGGTGGAAGACGCCCGAATTGGATTTTAACTTCAACATGAAAGCTGTAGATCTACTTCTCGGCTTTCCAACGCATGCTCACACGCCCCCATCGGATGAACGTGGACGAAGTTATGGTCTCTCCGCATCGACGGCCAGAGACCTTTGGGTCGCTCACGGGCGACCGGCTTTTTGACGCCCCACTTTGGGCGAGCAGAAACGGGTGGAAGACGCCCGGAATTGGATTTTGACTTCAACATGAAAGCTGTAGATCTACTTCTCGGCTTTCCAACGCATGCTCACACGCCCCATCGGATGAACGTGAACGAAGTTATGGTCTCCGTCATCGACAGACCTTTTGGGTCGCTCACGGGCGACCGGCTTTTGACGCCCCACTGCGGGCGAGCAGAAACGGGTGGAAGACGCCCGAATTGGATTTTGACTTCAACATGAAAGCTGTAGATCTACTTCTCGGCTTTCCAACGCATGCTCACACGCCCCCATCGGATGAACGTGGACGAAGTTATGGTCTCTCCGTACTGGACAGAAGTTATGCTCGTACATTGACCAATAGAAGGACCTGGGTCGTTGAGGACCTGGGTCGTAGAGGACCTGGCTGGAACTAGGGGTCTTGGCCGCACGGAAGGACCTGGCTGGACGTTGATGGAAGGACCTGTGAGGAAGGACTCGCCCGTCGGCGAGGAAGGACTCGCCCAGTCGAGGAAGGACTTGTGAGGAAGGACTGGCCCGTCGCCGAGGAAGGACTCGCTCGGTCGCTGAGGACCTAAATCGGTCGTTGAGGACCTGGCTGAAACCTGGGGTCTTGGCCGCACGCGGGTGGTACCTGCAATGACACTCGACGCTCTAGTCAGTGTAGGTCGCTCGGGCAGATTCACTGAGGTGAGATAACATACCGATTTCGGGATTTGTGCTCCTTTTATAGTGGCACAGCGCCGCCATATCTTGTGGAGCACGCCAAGTTGGGCGTGTTGGGCCTATTAAATCAGCATCTTGGGCCTTGAGCCCACTCCGAACAGATTTTAATCAACGGCCATAATCACCAAATGTGTCAGATAAATGAGTGGATGTCAATCCCTTTGGAAAATGTGCCTGAGCGGATAGAATTTAAACGGCTCAGATTTGTGATCTAAAAATGAAATCAACGGTTGACATTTCACCATGCCTATTATAAAAGGGGGTTCACATCCTCAGACCTTCTTCACCAAACCCTAATCTGCTTCTTCACCAAAATCCTCAGATCTCCTAAAATGGAATGACAATTGTGCTCAACCCAGTACTCAAACGACAAATTCCTAACGGCCCTTCATCACCATGGGACTGTCACCACCGACAAACATGCTGTTGTGTTTCGTTGTCCTAACCATGTCTTCTGCAGGATGAGTAAGGGTGAGAGGAAGATTCGTCCAGAGGGAGCGTGGCGTAAAGACGTGGAGCGTATACGTTTCAAAAAGTTCAATTGTAGAGATGATGGGACTGTCCATTATTCAGTCATGGAGATCCAAAGCGACGACGACGTTCGCGCAATGATGGAACATCTAACTAACGTTCCGATGGGGCGACAAATCTTAGAGTTGTACGTGGACACAGTACGCACTCCAGAAGAAGTCATTCATATTCTTCAACAAAGACCACCCGCACCACAACAACCCATACCGGAAAGACTCATTACGCACACCTGTAAAGTTGACTATCACATGACTGTCCAGTCCAGGCAACAAGCTGGTTTCTTGTTTCATGGTCGTGACACTAAACATTCCAGGCTTAAGAACAACATCACCTTCGCCGAATTGAAAGAAAAACTAACAGAAAATGTGCACCTAGATGGTGTGGAGCAAGAAATCACTAGTATCGAATGTCGCTCCCCCTACATCTGCAGCATGACCCCACGTAATCGTATTCGGATGTGCCCCGTGCCTATCAAGAAAGACAAAGACGTTCGAGAAATGTTTGAGAAACATGAGAGCTTCCAAGGTTTGATTGAACCTTATCTCGAATTGTGCGTTGAAACACAAGAATCTGCCAAATCCATTGTCCGTAGCATTAGAACTAGACGTTCGAGAAATGTTTGAGAAACATGAGAGCTTCCTGTCGTTTCGTTTTAAATTTCCTATCCTTGTATTTTTGCAATTTGTGTTTTTTATTTCTGTTCTTATCCAATATTACTTTATAAATAATTTTACCGTAATGACAATAAATTTGTGCCAACGTAAAGGGAATTTCAAATTAAAAAACCAAATGAAACAAAGTAGTTAAATTATACAAAAATTCCAAACATATATCCCCCCTATGACATGATCCTACTGGGTGTTGCGCCCCCTCCTTCTCTCATACACATTGCCAAACCTCCTCCTAAACCTACGGAAGGGGTTGAGCAACCTCTTGATGCGCTGAAAGATGCTCCTGGTTGGCTCTGGGACATTATCATCGATGGTCCCATCCATGTCATCAACCAAATCCAGCAGCTCTGGTAGCATCTGTCAACCAAATAACATATAATTATTATTTAAATAAATACAAGATTAAGAAATATTATCAATGCAATTAACATAAAAGACACGTACCACACCGACATCAGGCTCATCAACAAGCTGTACATAATTCTGAGGGAAGAGAAAGGGATGTGAGACCCTAGAGTACCATGGAAAGTAGCCCGGCACCGTGTTTGAGGAGTACGACACACAGGGAGGCCCTCGCGCCACCAAGTGGTCCTCGAATCACACTCGGATAGGGTACAGACGACCCTAGTAGCAGGTCTGGGATCCTCGGGAATGTGCTGGACCTGCCCAAACTGTCTGAGCACTCGATCTGGCAAATGACACATCATGCAACCACCACTCCGAATGAACCCACTGAACCTGGCCAGCTCCTCAAAGGGTCTCACCTCCCTATGGGCTGTGTAAGGGTCCCATGTCACCTCCTCACGGTCTAGCCGGTCAAGGCATAATCGATGGTTCAGGACTTGATGGCCCTGGGGCCATCATCGCGACAACCATTTCTTCGCCGTGGCATACTCGTCATACTCTTCGTGCACCACCCGGGAGGAAAAATTCGCACTGGAAGTGCTCAAAGATCAAGCCTGCAATGAACATATCATTGGTTGATTATTAATCTGAAAGTAACCCTAAAGCAAACTTAAAAGTAAAGAATATGTTTTATACGAAGTAAAGGAAGATGACCAAGAATCTTCTTGGTCTTCTTTCTTGTAGCATCCTTGGTGATCATACAAATGGTCGAGGGCCATGGCCCCCCGTGCCAAGTCTCCAACATCATCCAAATCGGTAAGCATACCAAGGTAGCAAGCTTAACCTTGTTGCACGACTTGTGTCAACAAACGGTGGTGCAACCCAAAAGATACTGAGAATGTAGGCCCTAGCAAAGATGAGCCCACCTCCCCTCGCCTATGGGTGGGTGGTAGGCCCATCCTCACCATACGAGCCCAACAGACAACCCACTACGAAGTGCGTGGCGGTGCATCTTCGGGTGTGGCCCCGAATAGTCAATCGTGTTTGCTCTCCCCGCCACGAAGTCGGCCCGCATGTCATAGAACCCGCCCGATGATGGGGATGTGTAGCGGTGGCATACATCATCAAGGGTGATGCTCATCTCACCCACGGGGAAGGCGGAATGATGATGTATCCCACCGCCAACGCCTATGAATGCGTTCAAGAAATTTCTTGTGGAGAATGGGGAAACCAAGCCCAACCAGAGGAACCAACCCTGAAGCTGTCAGAGTGTCCCTAATCCTAACATGAAACACTGTTGTAACAGGTCCATGTGGAATTGTTTGTAAATCCGGCCGAACCTGCATTCAGAAATGACACAATAAGTCAAAACATTCAACAACATAATAAACAAATTTACAACAGTCAACTATAAAATAATAACTTACCTGGCCAGAAAAAAATTCAGTAAGAATATGTGCCCCGTATGTGGGCAAGACAGGACCATCTTCAGGTCCACCAAGAAATGGGAATGTCGCCCTAGGAGCAGCAACCTCCTCCTCACGAGGCTCAGCAGCCTCCTCCTCATGATGTCTAGAAGATGAAGGCCTAGCAGATGAAGGGCCAGCCAACTCATATGCCGAAAATTGAGCATCACGCTCAATATCCTGCCCAATATCCTCGGGAAGTGGGGGAGGAGGAACATCAACCCTGCCCCTACCCCTAGCACAACCCCTAGCTCGGGAGGGTTCACCGGCTTCTTCTCTCCTATTGCGGTTTGAAACCGTAGGAGGTGGCCGACCGACTCGCTCGGATGGTTCTGCTGCATGACCACCTCTGCTCCTCACCATATCTGAAACAACAATCAAGAGAACCAATTAAACCAAATTAAGAGAACCAATCACAAAAAGCCCGAGAAATCAGATCGCCAAACGATCGCTTCGACGGCCACATGCGAACATGTTCCTGACAACCCCGCTCAACAAGTTTCCGCTTCAACTCATAACTGGTTCGAATGAAGTCGTCGAGCGGTGTTCGCACGACCTCATTCGAACACCTTCGTTTTCATGTGTTCGAAGGAAGTCGTTCGAACAATGCAGCGGTACAGAAAAAAAAAAACCAAATGCACAGAAGGGGGAGAGGCATACCTTGATGAAAATGGAACGATTAGAGAGTGTGAGAGGAGGCGAAAATAACCCAGCAACTCTTGAGAGTGTTAGTGGAGAAGATTGAGTGAGAGATTGGGTGAGATTGAGTGAGTTGGGAGAAGGTGAGTGAGAGGGAGAGTGAAGGTTAGGGTTCGAAGGAGGGAGAGTGAAGGGAGGGGAGGGGTGTGGTTTTTTTTTTTTATTTTTTAAATTGGGGGTAAATTAGGAATTTAGAAATTGAAGGGGTGTGTTGAAGTAGGAGGGGGTGTGGGAAAAGTAAAAGCCCTATAAAGTTGGCAAATGGGCTGGCCCACATCCAGACATTCCTTATCCTTCTTTGTCCGTTGGGCCATACTTGAGAATCCTATTCATCCAGCTTTTTTTTGTTCTACTATCCAAATACGTATGGTCCCAAATCTCTACATTTTTGACCAAAAATATCTGTACATCATCAATCGTTGGTTGGGGTGGTTTTTTTATACCCCACCCCTACCCCTAGCACAACCCCTAGCTCGGGAGGGTTCACCGGCTTCTTCTCTCCTATTGCGGTTTGAAACCGTAGGAGGTGGCCGACCGACTCGCTCGGATGGTTCTGCTGCATGACCACCTCTGCTCCTCACCATATCTGAAACAACAATCAAGAGAACCAATTAAACCAAATTAAGAGAACCAATCACAAAAAGCCTGAGAAACTGTACTGCCAAACGACTGTTCGAACGGCCACATGCGAACATGTTCGCACAACCCCGTTCGAACAAGTCAGTTTCAGTTTCCAACTCATAACGGTTCGAATGAAGTCGTTCGAACGGTGTTCGCACGACCTCATTCGAACACCTTCGTTTTCATGTGTTCGAAGGAAGTCGTTCGAACAATGCAGCGGTACAGAAAAAAAAAAACCAAATGCACAGAAGGGGGAGAGGCATACCTTGATGAAAATGGAACGATTAGAGAGTGTGAGAGGAGGCGAAAATAACCCAGCAACTCTTGAGAGTGTTAGTGGAGAAGATTGAGTGAGAGATTGGGTGAGATTGAGTGAGTTGGGAGAAGGTGAGTGAGAGGGAGAGTGAAGGTTAGGGTTCGAAGGAGGGAGAGTGAAGGGAGGGGAGGGGTGTGGTTTTTTTTTTATTTTTTAAATTGGGGGTAAATTAGGAATTTAGAAATTGAAGGGGTGTGTTGAAGTAGGAGGGGGTGTGGGAAAAGTAAAAGCCCTATAAAGTTGGCAAATGGGCTGGCCCACATCCAGACATTCCTTATCCTTCTTTGTCCGTTGGGCCATACTTGAGAATCCTATTCATCCAGCTTTTTTTTGTTCTACTATCCAAATACGTATGGTCCCAAATCTCTACATTTTTGACCAAAAATATCTGTACATCATCAATCGTTGGTTGGGGTGGTTTTTTTATACCCCACCCCATCCCCTCCCACCCCCACCCATTTATGATATACCGATTTTACCCCTGGCATTAACTCACTTTTGACTTTCATTAATTCTCTCTGACTGGGACCCACAAAATCTCGCGTCGTATATACCTCAATGGAAGGTATATACGATTACATTAATTAATGAACGCTGACCTGAAAAAGTGTGCATCGTATATATGTCATTCAAGACATATATACGATTGCATTATTAAATGTTTCGTTGACTACTCATCGTATATATGTCTTTCAAGACGTATATACGATTGCATTATTAAATGCTTCGTTGACGACCCATCGTATATAGGTTATATACGAGTGGGCTTGAAGATCTAATCGTATATACATCTGGGCCATGTATATACGATGTGAAAAAAATACCCATCGTATATACAAGGTTGAGGAGGTATATACGATTTGGAGTTTTTTTCGTTTTTTCCTGAGTTGCTATCTGTTTTGTTGGAACAGATATTGACCCGCCTACAGCAGCAGATGTCGACTCTCAGTTGGCTCCTGTTGAAATTGATACTACACTAACGTTCACGACAGATACGGTATATTTTTGTTACTCAAGTTTGGTAAATAGAATTAAATTACTTAAGTACTTAATAAATTATATATTTTGTAGATATTTTCTACGCGCGAGGTGTGGAGGAGTGGGCCAAAAGTTGTTGGTAGAAATATCGGTGTAGTCGTTATTATTGTGAGATCGAAAAAGCAATTGGAAAGAGGGGAGAGCGAGATAAGATTGATTTTGGCCGTGAGAAGAAAGGCGGGTTTACTAATGATTCAAGGGTTTCGGTTTTAAAAGGAGAGGTTGTCCTTTTAGATTGAAGGCTACTTTGACTTTGTTCGCCGTGAGGTTGGTGTGTGACGGTTAAATGTGGTAGACACACGCATACGAGTTGCTTAAAACTTCCATTGGGACTAATGCATTTGGGCGCCCGCGTCTAAAGCGCAAAGGATCCGTTAACGAGCATGCGGATATTGATGTCGGATTTGAAAGATACTATTATCGCTTTGAAGAAGCTAGATCCAGGAGAATGTGACTACTCTTCGTCAAGTTTATAGCAGCGCCACGCACGGACTGGCCAGGTGCGAAAAGAGGGTCCTAGAACGGACATTCAGGAGGTGTTGAGACTGATTGCATCACATAATTATCTATGTTGGAGTAGAAAGATTCACGGGTCTGATGTCGTCAGTGATATCATGTGGGCCCATCCCACTTCTATAAAGTTATTGAGGTTGTTTCCCAAAGTTCTCATTCTTGACTCAACCTACAAAACCAACAGATACAATTTGCCTCTTTTGCAGATTGTGGGAGTGACTAACACTGAGTTGAGTTTCCATGTTGCATTTGCCTATATTGGACAGAAGCTTGCTATTCATTTTTCTTGGGTATTGCAGCAGTTGAAAGATATTTGTGATTTCATCCTCAGGTTGTCTTGACAGTCAGCATGGACTAACCAGATCCCACACTTGGGGAATTCCACGACCAACAGGTATTTCTATCCGTTACTAAATATTTTTTGACACGTGGACATATTTTTTATCGTCGATTAAATTTCTTTGACACTTGTTTATTATTTCTATCCGTTACTCGATATTTTTTGACACGTGGACATATTTTTTTTCGTCGATTAAATTTCTTTAGCACTTGTTTATTATTTCTATCCGTTACTCGATATTTTTTGACACGTGGACATATTTTTTTCGTCGATTAAATTTCTTTGATGCTTGTTTATTATTTCTATCCGTTACTCGATTTTTTTTGACATGTGGACATATTTTTTTTCGTCGATTAAATTTCTTTGACACTTGTTTATTATTTCTATCAGAGCGGAATCGTTGCATTGGTCTTTGAAAAGACAGCTGAAGACTTCGAAGGGTGATCTATCAAAATGTTTCATATCTATTGATGACATGCTGACAATACATTTTGATCAAATTATCGGGTCTTTTCAAAGAAGCATCAGCAGAATCGAAGTCAAGTCTAATATTCCACTGTTTAAAAATCTTCAAGGACTTGTTTCGTTATCTGCATTGGGTCACATGGTGAAAGAGTTTGAAAGGTCAAAATCTGGGGTTGGATATGACAAAGGGCGGTGTCGGTGCATTCAAAGGAAGACACATCTACTTCCTTGTGCTTGTGAGATCGGTATTTTTCATGCTTCCGGCAATTCTATTCCGCTTAATGTTGTTGATGATCACTGGAAACACTTGAGTTTGGATGCAGTAGATTCAGGAAACAAAGGACAGGGAAACATTGTATTCAGACATGTTTGAGAAGAACCGACTTTAGAGCTTCGCAAAGCTTTAACTATTGAGTCATACGGACGTCAGCCGGAGTCAAAGTGGTTTGATTTGCCTGAGATGGGGTATATGGTTGCAACCAGGTATAATGTTGCATTGGTTCAGTTTTCTTTGCCTATGAATTTCACTTATCTGCCTTTGAGAGGCACTTACGGTTCATCTAAGTTCAAAATCATATCTGTTCTGAACGAGCAAAATGTACACTGGTTGCATCTTTCAATCTCTTCCACTTGTCCCTTGCCTCCTATTGCCCCACAGTGGTTGTAACACCCCCTTTCTAGACAACCGTTAATCACTGTATTCTATCAGAGTTTTTAAATTTAAAAAAAATCACGAAAGGGAATGTCGCATTTCAACGCTTATGAAAACAATCAGCTCATAGTCAATTCATAAGAAGTTTATAAAATATTAAAACGATACGCAGCACATAGTTTAGGGTCGGGCCCTCAAACACCTGTTTTAGTTTACAGTACCGAAATAAAGGACGCTTCCAACACATCGGAAGAATTACTAGTTTTTAACAAATCACTTAGTACATCATCAATAAATGTCTAAAGCATCAAATAATAAATTAAAAGACGACTACGCCCCTCCCCTGGTGCTACATATCGTGAGTGAGAGACACTACTACTAGTAGGCAGGCATAAGGATGCCCTCACTCGCGAGTACCTGCAGCGTTGCCACATAAGAGCAACATTCCAAGCAGAATGGGTGAGTCTTTCATACAGATAATAATAGTTAGGATAGGCATTATATATTGGCGAGGCAACAAACACTACAATCAGTTCACCACATTTATCAACACGTCATCACTAAGCTCATTAACATATGTATGAGAGTATGCATGTATGCAACATGCATGAGGATCCTTCATCACCACTATTTGCCTTGAGGGCACTCATCGCTTTGACCGAGTCCCACGTCGCTTTGGCGAAGCCTACACATCGCTTTATGCATATGCATCATGAGGCTCTATGTCAATGCACCACAATATATTAGGCTCACCATTTCTTTTAATTATTTATTCACCTCCATCTCACCAACAAATTAGCCTGAGAGGGCTCTCATCACTTTTGGACCAAGTCCCACTTCGCTTTCACACTCCGCTTAATTACAACTTAATTTATACTCTTACATTAATATTTTAGCTCACAATCACTTCACAACACAAGAGTTGCACCAACTAACACCCTAGGGACCATAAGACACCTAGGAACCACACTAGCGCCACTTGGCGCCACGGGAAGCCACTTTGGCGCCCCACAAAGAACACACACTCACACCCACATGCACAACCAGTCCAACCGGGCGCACTGGGCTGCCACATTTGGCGCCTGCACCCAAGACACACACCCACGCCTTGCACACCTGGGCGCACACGGACACGCAGGGCAGCCACATTTTGGCGCCCTGCTCAGACATACACACACACGGACCGAGACACAGCGCGCTCAGCTGCCCATGGGCGGCGCCTCGTGCCTGCACACACACACACAAAGACATCGCACTTGGCGCCTCGGTTGGCGCTGTGCTAAACACACACACGCACACACGCACACGGGCATGCCATTTGGCGCCCCTCGGTTCACTCACAATCTCCACGCGCAGGCAGCCACTCGCGCCCGCTCCAAAGACACGCCACACCCACCGGCCACCACACCGCCACGGGCGCAAGTTGCTAGGCAATTGGCGCTGGCCGTAGCCCACTTCACACACAACACACACGCCCGCACTTCAATCACGTAATTTATCTCACATTTCCACCACTAATTCACACCTACTTCAACACCACTTCATTTGAGATTTTATTAATACATCACAAACCACATATATTTACATTCAACTCATTGAGGTAATTAATCAGACAACTAAGGGGCACAACTCATATTATGTTCATGTCCACATCACTCCATATACTTCACCACACTAATACAACTTTCAAGCACTCAACCATTCAACAATTCATACCACTCCACATTCAATAGTTCAACAGTTCTAATAACCTACAACTCAACAATTCTAACATTCACAATTTAAACAATTCAACATTCACCAAATCAACAATTCTAAGAACCTACAACTCAACCTACACATAACACAAATCCTAAGAATTATTATAGGTATAGAAAGAGCCCCCATACCTTGAAGGATTGAAGAACTCGAAATCACCAGCAACTGAACCACCACACGCACGCTTCTCCTTTCTCTCCTTCAACACCGTGGATTTCTCTCTGTTTTGAAGCGTGCGGAGGAGCGAGCAAAAAGGGAAATTGGAATCATACACTTGGAGATATAAGGGAGAAGAATGGAGAAGGAAAGGATTCAATGTTACCTTTAAAGCTTGAGAAGAAGAATTCCTCTCTTCCTCCTTCCTAGCGTCGCCGTTCTTCACCCTCTCAAGCTCTCTCTCTCGCGATTTTCTTTTCTTTCTTTTTCGGTGATGGTGATCGATCCAATTGGAGACCCATTTAGGTCTTGCATAGTGATTGGGCCAACTAGTGGGTTGGGCCCTAATCACACCCCACTTTTTAATTCAATACACCTCCTGCAATAAAACCACTCCATTTTAATTATTCCCATTCAAGTAAATATTGTAACCCTCAAATAACTTAATTAAGTAATTAATTAAATTATTTTGGGGCGTTACAACTCTCCCCCACTTACGAAATTTCGTCCTCGAAATTACCTGAATCAAACGACTCGGGTATGCTTCCTTCATCTTACTTTCCAATTCCCACGTCATGCTCTCGCCCACTGCTCCCAGCCAAACCACTTTCACTAAATGTATCTCTTTGCCTCTTAACACTTTTACCTCACGGTCTTCAATTCTAACTGGCATAGTCTCCACAGTGAGGTTCTCCCTCACCTCCACAGTATCCATCTGGATTACATGTGACGGGTCAGGGACATACTTCCGTGGTGAGATACATGGAACACATCATGCGTGAGTTAGGCAGTTAGGTGGCAAGGCCACCCGATAAGCAACTTTCCCAACCCTTTCCGAAATCTGGTATGGGCCAATGAAACGAGGGGTTAACTTCTTAGACTTCAGGGCACGACCCACACCTGTCACCGGAGTGACTCTCAAGAATACATGATCACCAGCTTGAAACTCTAGATCTTTTCTTCTCTTATCATGGTAGCTCTTCTGCCTACTCTGCGAGGCTTTCATCTTCTCTCGAATCATCTTCGACCTTCTCTCGTGGTCTCGTGCACGATCTCGGGGCCTAACACCACACTCTCTCCCGATTCATACCAACACAAAGGGTGTCCTACACCTCCTACCATACAATGCCTCGAAAGGCGCCATCCCGATACTCGCATGAAAAGCGTTATTATAGGTGAATTCAATCAATGGCAAATGAGAATCCCAAGAACCTCCTCGCTCAAGAAACGCATGCTCTCAACAAATCCTCTAGTGAGTGAATAGTCCTCTCCGTCGCCCATCATGCGGGGTGATAAGCGAGCTCGGGTCTCAATTTAGAACCTAAGGCCTCCTGCAAGCTCCTCCAAAATTCGAAGTAAACCTAGGATCCCAATCGGACACGATACTCACGGGAACACCATGCAAACTTCACAATTGTCTTAACATAAATATTCGCCAACTTGGAATGGATAAGTCATATTAATCGGCAAAAAGTGAGCGGACTTTGTCAACCTATCAACAATCACCCATATAGCGTCAAATCCCTTTCATCGTATTCGCAATCCAGTTACAAAATCCATAGAGATACTATCCCACTTCCATTCTCGTACATCCAATGTCGCATCAACCCCGCCGGCCGATGCTCTACCTTGGATTTCGACACGTCAAACAAGCATACACAAATTGGGCCACATCACGCTTCATGCCGTGCCACCAAAACAGCTTTCTTCAAATCTCGATACATCTTTGTGGCTCCTGGATGAATGCTCAATTTACTTCGATGTCCCTCTTCCAGAATTGATTTCTTAATCTCTTCATCATCAGGGATACAAATTCTTCCACGGTATCTCAACACGTCTTGTGCATCTACTTCATAATCTTTAACCTCGGAGTGATCGATTCCCACCGCCACTTCAACTAGTTTAATGTCCTGTTTTTGAGCCTCTCGAATCACGTCTAGAAATTCATTATGGATCTTCAACATTCCCAGCCGTACACTCCTAGGCGTTACTTCGCAGACCAAACTCAAATCCCGAAACTGCTCAATCAATTCGAGCTCTCTCACCATCAACGCTGACACATGAAGGGACTTTCTACTCAAGGCATCGGCTACAACATTAGCCTTCCCCGGATGGTAATTCAAACTAAAGTCATAGTCTTTCAATAATTCTAACCACCTCCTTTGTCTCATATTCAATTCTTTCTGATCAAACAAGTACTGCAACCCCTTATGGTCACTGAACACTTCAAACTTAGAACCATACAAATAGTGCCTCCATATCTTCAAAGTAAAAACGATTGCCGCAAGCTCCAAATCATGAGTAGGGTAGTTCTTCTCATGAACTCTCAACTGCCTAGACGCATAGGCTACTACCTTACCTTCTTGCATTAGCACACCTCCCAAACCCATCTTGGAAGCATCGCAATATACTACAAACGGTTGGTCTGGAATAGGCAATACCAAAATAGGAGATGTCGTCAACCTCCTCTTTAACTCATTGAAGCTCTCTTCATGACCGGGCATCCCACACAAAAGCTTTTTTCCTTACACGTCAATTGAGTCAACGGAAGGGCTAGCTTAGAATACCCTCTATAAACCTCCCCGTAGTAACCACCAACCCCAGAAACTCCCGATCTCGATCCACCGACTTTGGGCTCTCCCATCGCAACACAAAGATCCACCTTGGCCTGGTCTCACCGCTATACCATCACCGGAAATTACATGGCCGAGAAAACTCACTTTGCTCAACCAGACGAGTGACTTTGACAATTTCGCATAAAGCTTCTTTTCTTTCAACACCTCAAAGCACCATCCTCAAGTGTTCTCTGCGTGCTCTCTCTACGTCCTAGAATACACCAAAATGTCGTCTATAAATACCACCACAAAACGATCCAAGTGACTATGGAAGGTACGGTTCATATACTCCATAAACACTCCGGGTGCGTTAGTAACACCAAACGGCATCACAAAGATATTCATAGTGCCCATATCTAGTCCCGAAAAGTCGTCTTACGAACATCATCATCCTTCACCTTGATTTGGTGATATCCCGACCTCAAGTCGATCTTGCTAAACACCTTAGCACCTACCGGTTGGTCCATCAAATCATCGATTCGGGAGTGGATACATTTCTTGATTGTCACCTTGTTCAATTGTCTATAGTCTACGCAAAGTCTCATACCACCATCCTTCTTCTTTACTAACAACACAGGTGCTCCCCAAGGCGACACACTAGGCCTTATGAACTTCTTCTCAAGTAACTCTTCTAGTTGTTTCTTCAATTCAGATAATTCGGACGCCGACATCCGGTACGGTGCCATAGACACGTGCCCTGCACTCTGCAGACAAGATCAATAGTGAATTCAACCTCCCTCTCTGGCGGAACACTCGGAATCTCATCAGGGAATACCTCCGGAAACTCGCACACTACTTTCAACCCTCCTATGATATCTTGACTCTCAACAGACAGAGACGCCATCAAGGCAAATAGATGAACTCCTTCCTTCATTAATCTACGCAATTGACCAGCAGGCAGCAAAACAGATTCTTCCTCCTCAGGGGCGAGGAAACTCACTGATCTATCGAAACAATTGATATGTACATGGTTATCAACTAACCAGTCCATACCAAGGATAACATCTAATCCCTCCAAAGGTAAACAAATAAGGTCTACAATAAAATCCCTGCCGAAGACTGACAGAGGACACTTAGCACACACTAGGGAGGTAGTTACCGAACCCTTAGCTGGAGTATCAATAACCATCTCCCTCATCAGGGAAGACAAATCAAGATTTAATTTCTCAGCACACAATGAAGCAATGAAAGAATGAGTGGCACCGGTATCTACTATAGCAATCAAAGGAGTATCAAAATAAGACAAGTACCTCGAATCTCGTTAGCATTCTCGGTTCTCGCTAGAGCAAACACTTTCCCTTAGCTCTCTCTCTCTTGGGCTTAGGACAGTTAGCACTTATATGTCCCGCTTCATCACAATTAAAACAAATGACCCCTTTCTTTTCACAGTTAGTAGCCATATGGCCTTTCTTACCACACTTGAAACAAAGGGCCTCAGGACACTCACTACTCTTATGACCAAAGCTTCTTACAAGTGAAACACACCATACCCGAAGAGGCACCTCCCCCACTTGAACTCTTACCAGCACCTGCTTTCCACTTGCTTTTACCTCCAGCAACATCATAGGGTTTTCCTCTAAACCGAGAGTTCCTCTTTTCCTTCACAGCCTTATAAGCAGCAGAACTGTCTTCCTCAAAGATCCTACACTTATCAACCAATCTAGCAAAATCCCTAATCTCCTGATACCCAATCGCTTTCTTTATGTCCAAGCGCGAGACCACTCTCAAACTTGACGCACTTGGAAAATTCAGAGTCGGCTTCATTGGCATAGTAAGGACAAAATTTGGCCAACTCCTCAAATTTGGCGGCATACTCACCATCTTGTCTTATTTCCTGCTTTTTGACTCCAGAACTCCACTTCCTTCTTAGCTCGCACATCCTCAGGGTAATACTTTCTCTTGAACTCTCTCGTGAAAACCTCCCAAGTAACTTCCTCACCAGCACCTTCCAACCTTCGCGACACTCCCAACCACCAGCCGTCAGCTTCCTCTCCCAGCATATGGGTCCCCAACTTCACTTTCTCAGAAGAAGGTGCAATCCATGACCCGAAAGATCCGCTCTATCTCCTTTAACTGGGCCAAGGCCCCATCGGGTCATACCGACTTCTTCAAGGTGGGTGGGTTTTTCTCTGAAACGTCGCTAAGTTACGAGCATTCACAAAGAACACCAAAGATTTTGATTCCCAACAGCTTGGGCTATAGCTTGCAAGGCAGCAGCCAACGCAGCATCATCGCGTCTTGCCATCGAATCGAACTTCTACACAAAGGAACACAATTAGCTACAACAGATATAACACTTAGACACTTGGTCGGACAGACCAACTTCAGCTCGATACCACTAATGTAACACCCCCTTTCTAGACAACCGTTAATCATCAGATTCTATCGAGTTTTTAAATTTAAAAAAATCACGAAAGGAATGTCGCATTTCAACGCTTATGAAAACAATCATTTCATAGTCAATTCATAAGAAGTTTATAAAATATTAAAACGATCACGCAAAGACATAGTTTAGTGGTCGGGCCTCAAACACTGTTTTAGTTTACAAGATCAGAAATAAAGGACGCTTCCAACACAACGGAAGAATTACTAGTTTTTAACAAATCACTTAGTACATCATCAATAAATGTCTAAAGCATCAAATAATAAATTAAAAGACGACTACGCCCCTCCCCTGGTGCTACATATCAGAGCTGAGACACGACTACTAGTAGGCAGGCATAAGGATGCCCTCACTCGCGAGTACCTGCAGCGTTGCCACATAAGAGCAACATTCCAAGCAGAATGGGTGAGTCTTTCATCTGAGATAATAATAGTTAGGATAGGCATTATATATTGGCGAGGCAACAAACACTACAATCAGTTCACCACATTTATCAACACGTCATCACTAAGCTCATTAACATATGTATGAGAGTATGCATGTATGCAACATGCATGAGGATCCTTCATCACCACTATTTGCCTTGAGGGCACTCATCGCTTTGGACCGGAGTCCCACGTCGCTTTGGCCGAAGCCTACACATCGCTTTATGCATATGCATCATGAGGCTCTATGTCAATGCACCACAATATATTAGGCTCACCATTTCTTTTAATTATTTATTCACCTCCATCTCACCAACAAATTAGCCTTGAGGGGCTCTCATCACTTTTTGACCGAAGTCCCACTTCGCTTTCACACTCCGCTTAATTACAACTTAATTTATACTCTTACATTAATATTTTAGCTCACAATCACTTCACAACACAAGAGTTGCACCAACTAACACCCAGGGACCATAAGACACCTAGGAACCACACTAGCGCCACTGGCGCCACTGGGGCAGCCACTTTGGCGCCCCACAAAGCAAAACACTCACACACCCACATGCACAACCAGTCCAACCGGGCGCACTGGGCTGCCACATTTGGCGCCTGCACCCAAGACACACACGCACACACCCACGCCTTGCACACCTGGGCGCACACGGACACGCAGGGCAGCCACATTTTGGCGCCCTGCTCAGACACACACACACGGAACTGAGACACAGCGCACTCAGCCGCCCATTTGGCGCCCGTGCCTGCGCACACACACACAAGACAGACTTGACTTGGCGCCTCGGTTGGCGCTGTGCTAAACACACACACACACGCACACGGGCATGCCATTTGGCGCCCCCCCCCCTCGGTTCACTCACAATCTCCACACGCAGGGCAGCCAATTCTGGCGCCCTGCTCCAGCACACGCCCACACCAGCCACCACACCCTGCCACGGGCGCCAAGTTGCTAGGCAATTGGCGCCTGGCCGTAGCCCACTTCACACACAACACACACGCCTCCGCACTTCAATCACGTAATTTATCTCACATTTCCACCACTAATTCACACCTACTTCAACACCACTTCATTTGAGATTTTATTAATACATCACAAACCACATATATTTACATTCAACTCATTGAGGTAATTAATCAGACAACTAAGGGGCACAACTCATATTATGTTCATGTCCACATCACTCCATATACTTCACCACACTAATACAACTTTCAAGCATTCAACCATTCAACAATTCATACCACTCCACATTCAATAGTTCAACAGTTCTAATAACCTACAACTCAACAATTCTAACATTCACAATTTAAACAATTCAACATTCACCAAATCAACAATTCTAAGAACCTACAACTCAACCTACACATAACACAAATCCTAAGAATTATTATAGGTATAGAAAGAGCCCCATACCTTGAAGGATTGAAGAACTCGAAATCACCAAAGAATCGAACCACCACACGCACGCGCTTCTCCTTTCTCTCCTTCAACACCGTGGATTCTCGCTCTGTTTTGAACGCGTGCGGAGGAGCAGCGAATAAAGTGGGGAAATTGGAATCATACACTTGGAGATATAAGGGAGAAGAATGGAGAAGGGAAAGGATTCAATGTTACCTTTGAAGCTTGAGAAGAAGAATTCCTCTCTTCCTCCTTCCCTAGCGTCGTAGTTCTTCACCTCTCTCTCCTCTCTCTCTCTCTCGCGATTTTCTTTCTTTCTTTCGGTGATGGTGATCGATCCAATTGGAGACCCATTTAGGTCTTGCATAGTGATTGGGCCAACTAGTGGGTTGGGCCCTAATCACACCCCACTTTTTAATTCAATACACCTCCTGCAATAAAACCACTCCATTTTAATTATTCCCATTCAAGTAAATATTGTAACCCTCAAATAACTTAATTAAGTAATTAATTAAATTATTTTGGGGCGTTACAGTGGTACCAGCACTACTCACCAGAGTCTGCTTCATGGTTGCATCCGTATGCCGGACGTTTTACCTTATGGCAGTCTATGTATCCTCCCGTGCAGCCTCCCACTCACAGTGATGCGCCATGTATCGATTTAGCCGATGATTCTATTGACGACTTCTAGATAGATTCACACCTTTTTTGTATTACACGTGTATATATTACTATATCGCGTTTTTGTAATTATACGCGTTTATTTAATCCAATATATCTACACCGTTGATGTTAATCAAATCACGAGACTTCAAATTATAACCGGTAATAAAATCATAACTTTTAACCAAAAATAAGCCCATCGTATATATCTCTTTTGGGGCATATATTCGATGGGCAATGTTTTCACATCGTATATATGTCCATTGTGCGTATATACGATTGACTTAAAACGCATCAATCGTATATACGCACAATGAACATATATACGATGTCAAAATTTTACCCATCGTATATATGCCCCAAAAAAGATATATACGATTCGTGTTACTTTTAAAAAAAAACAGGTTTTTTGAAGGGCATTTTGGGAATATCATACTGGGTGGGGGTATATGGGAAAGGGGTGGGGGTACAAAAAAAAAAGAGCCTCGTTGGGTTGGTTTAGTGATTACATATCCCTCTGTATATACACGTACATGAGCCCACTAGCACACAAAGTAATGCAAAATCTAAGTCTAAGGTTGCAAATTTTTTGTATAACTATTCTACCGTGAGTAGCTCAAATTAGAGACTTTCTTTTCAGTTTATACGAAATGAGAAATAAGTACCACGCACACGAGTTGTCACACTGTCACTTCTGGATTCGAATCTAGGAGTCGACATTCCCATGAGGCCATGACTCTCCCCCAGATAAAGAACTCAAATTCTATTAATTTTGGAGTCGTGAGTTAAATGTAAAGTGACTTTGTGGTCAGATGAATTGACGTAAAATTGTGTTGAACAATACATTTTAAAGTAACAATTGCTTTTGAAAACAAAAATTATAAAACTAGTTTAAAGTTAGAATCTTAAACATGTATGCGGCTTGGCATGCATGTTTAATTTGGAGGGAATAATTTTTTGGTCAATTGGCTTCCAATTTTTTGGCCAATTGACTTTTTTTTTCACTTTGGTTTTTTTTTCTTTCCTTTTTTTTACTTTTTTTGTTACAATCTCATTAGTGTGCAGTTTTCATCGGTTTTATCGATGACTAATGTACACCGGGGAAATTGGCTGGCCACGAGTACTCGGTTTTGTCGGCGTGTGTGGTTATATCCTCCCAACTGAGTTTTACCGATGACTAATCTACATTTTTTTATATTTTAAAGTGGGATGATAAATAGTGTGCTTTAGTGTACTTGATGGGGACACAATTATTTTGTAGCAAAACGCCTAACGTGAAATGTTATACAATGTGTTTTGGGTTACTTTAGTATTCAGATAATTTTTTAACTATAGAAATACTTCGTTCGTCAATAATCTATTTGATGGAAAAACAATTTGATGGTAAAATACATAAAGTGTAATTCTAGGCAGTGTGTTTTGGGGTACTTTAGAATCTTAAAAAAAAATACATATCCAAATTGGTATTTTCTTCTTTATTTAGATAATTTCACATCAAGAAGTATTAGAAGCATAATTAAATTGATATTTACTTTTGTTTGAAGTTGTTATTTACTGTTGTTATTATGCTTCTTTTCTTTAGAGGTTTACTCTTTAACAAATTGTTAGCCAACTGGTCCATCAGACGGGTCGTAGGGCTAGTCAATTCTAAATGCAGAATGAATTTTATTTGAGAATGTTCAAACATGCCAAAAGCAATTTTATGTCTCCATAATCATTTTTGCCTCTCCTAAAAGTGAATTCAAACATACACAAGTCGTGAAAATACCTCGATATGTAGGGGTGGAACAAACACGAATGAGTTAAAAAAACAAATAATATATCTAGTTTTCTTACATTAATTTCTTATTAAAACTTAAGTTGGATCTAACTCAACTCTACAAATTCGACTTGTAAGGTGAGAGTTGCCCTTTAATTATATACTCTTTCGAAACCATATCTTTAGGATTTGGGTTTCTCAAAATACACCCCCTTACGCCCAACAATATTAGATTTGGTGTGTGGATAATAATGGTAGGTGACCCAATAAATTTAAAATAGACTCTGATGCCATATTAGAATTTGGATTATGTCTAACTCAACACTACTGTGAGAGTTCACTTAATTAGCCTTTGGTTTTAAAAGACTATTACACATGGCCTTTGTGCACATCCCATAATGAAACATTTGAAATGACAGAAGATTGATAAAAAATCCAGCATTAGTTCAATAATTTGGTTTGAATTGTCAACCACAAATTGCTCTAAGCAGTAAAAGAACCGATCAGAAGATGTGGTTTGAGGGGAAACTAAGCCTTTTAAGGAAGCAAACGGTGGTTTAAACAATGATAGATGTCTATCGTAATTAGTAAATAAATGTTTGATGTCTACCAACAATATCAAAGCTGTCATGATAATAGATAGTATTTTAGCTAACAATCCTTATAAAGTGACCATGATTTTGATTTCACTATGTTTCCTTGTGATGCTTTTTTCATGCAAGCATGTGCTAGCAATTAGTATAGCTATAATGACCAAAAAAGAATTATGTTATGGATCTTAACCAATCTCTTAATTATGTATCTTGTGAATTATAGTGTAAATCTCACTAGCCCTACGACCCGTCTGATGGACGGGTTGGCTAACAATTTGTTAAAGAATAAACATCTAAAGAAAATAAGCATAAGAACAACAGTAAATAACAACATTAAACAAAATCTAAGTATTTTTTTTTCTAAACAAATTCTAAGTATTAGAAAGACACTAGCCCCACGACCTGTCCGATGGACGGGTTGGCTAACAATTTGTTAAAGAGTAAACCTCTAAAGAAAAGAAGCATAAGAACAAAAGTAAATAACAACGTTTATCTAAATAAAACAGTAAATAACAACATCAAACAAAATCTAAGTATTTTTTTTTCTAAACAAATTCTAAGTATTAGAAGACATCACATTTAAAGACAAAAGTCACACATATTAGATCAAGTCATAACACAAACAGTTTAAAGTTGGAGCATAAACAATAATCACACAGATTAGATGAAGTCATAACAAAATCAGTTAAAAGTTATAAAATAAACAACAACCTATAATAACATTATCCGTATTCATCAAATGTAACCATAAAACTTAACTCGTAATACCATCTTACCGGTTCGAGGGATTAGTCTCTAGAGTTGCGGGTAGAGGATACCCAGTTTATACCAAAAAAATGTACACTTGAAAACTTAACTCATAATTAAAGAGAAAAGAAGACAACATAATTAAAAAGTGAAACACGTACGTAGGTCTCATGCAGAGATTGATTTAAAAGTAAATATCAATTTAATTATGCTTCTAATACTTCTTGATGCGAAATTATCTAAATAAAGAGGAAAATATCAATTTGGACATCTAATTTTTTTCAATATTCTAAAGTACCCCAAAACACACTGCCTAGAATCACACTTTATGTATTTTGCCACCAAATTATTTTTCCATCAAATAGATTATTGGCAAACGAAGTGTTTCAATAGTTAAAAAATTTCTGAATACTAAAGTAAACCAAAATACAGTATCTAACATTTTGCGTTACGCGTTTTGCTACAAAATAATGTTGTCCCATCAAGTACACTAAAACACACTATTTAGCGTCCCACTTTAAAATATAAAAATATATAAAAAAATGTAGATTAGTCATCGGTAAAACTCTGTTGGGAGGATATAACCACACACGACGAGAAAACCGAGTACTCGTGGTCAGCCAACTTCTCCAGTATACATTAGTCATCATTAAAGCCGATGAAAACTCCACACTAATGAGATGGTAACAAATAAAGTAAAAGAAATGAAACAAAAAAAAAGCCAAAGTGAAAGAAAAAAAAAGTCAATTGACTCCGATGGACGGGTTGTCTAACTATTGATTAAATGAATTACTTTTAAACAAAAACAACAGTAAATAATAATATCAAACAAATTCTAAGTATTAGAAAGACATCACAATCAAAGACAAAAGTCACACATATTAGATCAAGTCATAACACAAACAACTTAAAGTTGGAGCAAAAACAACAACCTAATCACACATATTAGATCAAGTTATAACACAAACAGCTTAAAAGTTGTAACATAAACAACAATCCATCAAGAATGACTATTCTGGGTTAGTTTGCTATTGAGGTTGATAGATTCGTCCTGAGCCGGTTGTAGGATTCTGTCGATCATGCACGGTTTGATTTAAAACTAAACACAAATTTAAGAATGCTTCTAATACTTGTTGATGCGAAATTATCTAAATAAAGAAGAAAATACCAATTTGGACATGTAATTTTTTTTTGATTCTAAAGTACACCAAAACACACGGCCTAGAATCACACTTTATGTATTTTGTCATGAATGTTTTTCATCAAATAGATTATTGAGGAACGAACTTCGCTTATTTAAACATCTAAATTTTTTCATGCACTTCAAGTTCCCCAAAATACACTGTCAACATTGCACTTTACGTATTTTGTCACAAACTTATTATTTTTTACCAAACCGGTTATTTACGAAGAAACTTCTAGTATTTTAAGACTTAAAAAAAATTCGGAATCCTAAAGTACCCCAAAACACACTGTGTAAAATTTAGCGTTACGCATTTTGCGATAAAATAATTTTGTCCCAATCAACTACACCAAAACACATTGTTTAGCATCTCACATTACTTTTTTTCTTACGAAATTAAACATCTTTTCACCCAAAATTTTCATATTTCATTATGTAAGATTTTTCGATATTGTAAAGTACCTCTTAAAATATAAAAAAGAAAAAAAATGCAAAACCATAAAATATAAAAGAAGAACATTGGGTGTGACAGAAGATAACCACACAAGCCGACAAATCCGAGTTCTCGTGGTCAGCCAGTTTCCCAGGTGTAGATTAGTCATCGGTAAAATTAAATTTTTTTCTAAACCCTAAAGAACCCCTAAGCACACCGCTTAACTTTTCACATTACACATTTAGTTACAAAATGATTTTTTCTCCATCAACTACACCAAATCACATTGTTTAGCATCGCACTTTATGTGTTTTGTCATGAACTTAAATAGTTTTCCACCAAAAATTTGCATATTTAAACATCTAAAAATTTTCAAGACCGTAAAGTACCTCTTAAAATATTAAAAAAAAAAAAAAAAAAAAAAAAAAGAAAACCTTCAACTATAAAAAAAAACTTTGGATGTGGTAAAAACTTTGTTGGGATGAAAGACTTGTGGTTAGCCAGACTCCCCAGCGTAGATTAGTCATCGACAAAGACAATGAAAATTACGTACCAATGACATGGTAAAAAAAAAAGAAGGAACAAAAAACAAAAAAAAAATAGAAGCAAGAAACAAAAAAGAAAGTGAAACAAAGAAGGAAGAAGAGAAAGAAAAAAACAACCAAAAAAATAAACCAACAAAAAATCATGCCAAAGACCAAAAAATCTTTCCCACCAAAATCCAAATCAATTTTTAGCACATGCCAAGCCGAATACAATTTTAAGATCACATGAAAAATGTAACCATAAAAGCTTAACTCATAATACCGTCTTACCGATTCGAGGGATTAGTCTCTAGAGTTGCGCGTAGAGGATGCCCAGTTTATAAAAAAAAAAATGTACACATGAAAACTTAACTCATAATTAAAAAGAAAAAAGACATTAAAAAGTGAAACACGTACGTAGGTCTCGTGTAGAGATTGATTTAAGAGTAAATATCAATTTAATCATGCTTCTAATACTTCTTGATGCGAAATTATCTAAATAAAGAAGAACACACTGCTTAGAATAACACTTTATGTATTTTGTCATCAAATTGATTTTCCATCAAATAGATTATTGATGGACGAAGTATTTCAATAGTTAAAAAAAATTCTGAATACTAAAGTAACTCAAAACATACTGTCTAACATTTCACGTTACGCGTTTTGCTACAAAATAATTTTGTCCCCATCAAGTACACTAAAGCACACTATTTAGCATCCCACTTTAAAATATAAAAATATAAAAAAAATGTAGATTAGTCATCGGTTAAACTCTGTTGGGACTTGGGAGGATATAACCACACACGCTGACAAAACCGAGTACTCGTGGCCATTAGTGTACATTAGTCATCGATAAAGCCGATGAAAACTGCACACTAATGAGATGATAACAAAAAAAAAAGGAAAAAAAAAAGCCAAAGTGAAAAAAAAAATTGGCCAAAAAATTGGAAGCCAATTAACTAAAACATTATTCCCCCCAAATGGAACATGCATGCCAAGCCGCATATATGTTTTAGATAATCTTCTCTTTATGCCTAGTGGCATAATGAGGTTTTTCTCTTTATCCCTAGTTAGGATATCACTTATATAACCAACACCTTTAGCCCAATGACATAATCTACTCTGATTTTCTGAGACATGGAGTCGACTTGGTGCTCCTGAGTTCGATTCCCGCAGTAGACAAACTCGGTATTGACCAATGCGAAATTTGATTCTAAACACGAACGGATATTAATCTTTCATCAAAAGTATCGAGACACTTTGTAGATAGCCAACAATGATTCGGAAAAAAAAAGGATAACCACTTATATGGTGATCAATGTGGGGTATTTTTGTCAAAAAGAAAAAGTGGGGTCTTTGATTTTTCCACATACATATCCATTCTTTCCACTCACCCATTGATTAGTCCTCTTCATTTCCTTTGTTAGTTGCGGAGTCAACAAGCTAAGAAGCAGTCTTTTGGAAATCATTGACTTATATGTGGGAAAAAGCAGAAACTGCTAGTAAAATACTTAACCGTTTATCTGATTTCGGAAATGAAAGTACTATACTATTATGCAACATTTGATTGATATTATTTTGTTGGCTTCTTGGTATTTTGGGCCCCACAAAAAAATTTATCATTTGGTTTTTCAGTTAGTGTTCATACGGTTCATTACAATGTCACATGTTGGTAGGGGCAACATTGCTTCTAAAGATTAGTAAAGATTTTTGGCTATAAGATGGGATACAATTCCATTGCCAATAATGAACAAATTTGAAGTTAGTGAGTGTAATGCAAGAATGTTGAAAGTTTGATAATAAGGCTTTGTGAGTTTGTTCCTTAATTTGTGGACATAATTGCTCTAATTTGATAATAAGGCTTTGTGAGTTTGTTCCTTAATTTGTGTTCTAAAAAGTTTCCATTAACGAAATTTTAAGGATAATATTTGGTTAACAAGTTGCTAATGACAACCCCCTCCCCTTATTTATGTTCACCAAAATCAAATTAACTAAAATAAGTTCGTCAAAGTAAAATTTGGGGTGAGTCCTAAAATAGTGTTTCACGTTTTCAGGTTTGACTCTAGTGAATGTTAAAATGTGGTTGTGAGAAGAGATTCTACTAACGATGACCAAATAGTTTCCGATATGATTTAGTTATCGACAAAGCTGATGGATATTTCGCACCTATAACATGATTAGTTAAAAAAACATGTTAAAAAATTATCCAAAACACAACATTATCTTCTACTGGCTCATTGTGATCCAACTCGACTTGAACGATAATTCTCTACAGCTACACGCAAAGAATACCTGATTTTAAAAATATATATACTTCAACTATTTTTGTGGACTCACACACCAAAAGTAATATTGGAGGAAGAAGAGCTTTATGATGCAAAATTATAGCATTACATTGAGTTAAAAGTAGATTACCAAAAAAACTTTTCAATTATTGGGGTCCAAAACAACAGAACTTCTCAATTATTAGCACAAATGCAAATCTTGGGTCCAGCAAAAGAGAATCCAAACTGAAGTGATCATCTTACTTACACATCAAGCAGGCAGCTGCTTTCAATCGAATAATGAAGTAATGTTTGAAGTCAACTCTACTAATTACCTTCAGAGTAATTATTTATCATAGCTTTCAATCTTCACATTTTATTGCATTAGGATTAATATTGTGAAACTTAACATTATTCGAATATATACGCTTTTTTCATATAATAAAAGAGGTTTTTAATTTGAAAAAATTAATTCAATGTCAAACGTATAAGAAAGAGATGAGACAAGCCCGTTTGTTACAGATTAAAAAAATAAGTGATTTTGTTGTTAAATAATTTAGAGATTAGTTTTTAGAGATTTTTAAGAATATGAGAAGTTATTTTGTATTTGTGTGACATACTGAAAATCACTTATTTAAAAAAAATCATTCTTAAAAAACTGATTTTTATGAGAAGCTACTCAAAACAGCTTCTCATATGAAGCAATTTTTAGATTATTTTTAGCTTTTCATTTTTTTAAGAATCTGTAACAAACGGACAACATGTCGTCATAACTGATTATTTTTTAAAAAAAACAACTTTTTTTCAAAAAATAAGCCGTCACAAACAGACTCAAATTTGTGATCTAATTAATTCTGGAGAATTTACGCTAAAATAATTATTTTTTATTGTAATCATATTCATATTTTTTAAAGAGCATATATATATATTTTGATTAAAAAAAAAGAGCATATATATAAGTGGAAATATTTTTTAAATGGTGTTTGATGAATTTGTTTTTTTTTCATTCAATACCATTTCATTAAATGTTGTATTGTCCAATAAGGACATCAACTTTGATATATCAAAGTTATAAACACTACTTCCTCCGTTCCTAAACTTTGGTCCTTTTAGAGTGTTTCACACAAATTAAGAAATCATAAATTTATAATACCTAAAGACTAAAGCATTAATACCCACTAACTTGAGAACTCAAAGGAGTTCATATTGTGAATAGTGACAATTAATTGATAAAGGGTAAACTTGGAAAATTTAGATAAATTGTACATTGGTATCTCAAAAGGACCAAAGTTTTGGAACAAAAAAAAGAGCCCAAAAAGACCAAAATTTAGGAACGGATGAAGTACTTGATAATGTTTGATAGATCAAAGTTATAAGCATACAGAAACTCCAAAAGAATCCTCAAACATATATAATTGTTGCATCAATTCCAGAAGAGACTCATCAAGTACTTAGAAATTTTAAAATTGAAGAGATCTCAATAAATTATGTCATGAATGAAGTATTGTAGAACTGAAACGAAGTAAACGTTGACGGTATTTTTGCATATAATATAACGTTAAATATTGAAACTCTTGAAGAGCTTCCAAAAGTGATAGATTGCTTAAAGAAAGAGTTTGAGGCGAAGGACTTAGGAAGGACAAAATTTTGTGTAGGATTACAAATTGAGCATTTAAAGAATGGAATTGTTGTACATCAAGAGGCTTATATGGTGAAGGTGCTAAAACGATTTTATATGGACAAATCACATGATGTGAACAAATATTCGTTTAGACCTCAACAAAAGGATGAAGTACTATTTGGTTCTAAATTACAATATCTTACCACATCTTGATATATCGTTTGATGTCAATCTATTAGCAAGTTCTAATTCTTTACCTACACGAAGACATTGAAATAGAGTCAAGCATATACTTTAGAAGTACAATGGTCGAGTTTATTGTATTCAAATGCACCCAACTCATACTTTGCTGGTCATACAGGTGTTGGTTATTTGTTTGACCTTCATAATGGTAGATCCAAAAATAGACTTTTCGTTTACATGTGGTGGTACAGTCTTTTCATGCTGGTTATTTGCAGCAATTTTAGCATTATATGAGGTAAGTCGAGAATGGATTTGGTTGAGGTCTATAATTCAACATATACAATAAACTTGTTGTTTGTCTGATCTTCTCAAAAAATGATTGTTACAACTATGTATGAAAATAAACGACATGCATTGGTCAATTGAAACACTGTTATATTAAAAGAGATCGAATAAAACATATTTCGCCAAAGAAGATTCACTCATGATGTTCAAAACAGCGGTGATATTAGCTTTCAATAAAATCGCTGATCATGTGATAAATTACAAATGCTCTTACAATGTCATTGTCTAGCTAAACTTTTGAACAATTAACACAAAATAGTGGTCTTCATCGTCTTAGATATGATTACATGCACGAGGGAAGAGATAAATGTGTTCTTCACTCTTTTTTCATTTACCGCGGTTTTGTTCCGATGGAGTTTTGTCGTAAGGTTTTTAATGAGACAACTCTCTCACAAAGAGTATTGTATTTTTTAAAGCTAGGGGCGAGAAAGAGTCACTAAAATCTTATTAAAAAATGAAAATGAAACATGAAACAAAATCATGAGGAGAGAAATACCATAACCAATGCAAAAATACAAAGAGAGAGAGAGAGAGAGATCAAGCATATATAAGGATTTATTTTCTATTCTTCCACCGTTTATACTTCTGAACTTTATATGTCACTCTATGAAATTAGATTCAACCTCATTAGTATTATCCACGATCTCTAGGATAGCTTCTTGGGAAATTTGATACCGAAGGAGGTTATATTATTTCTCCTTCATTGAGATTTTTTTCTCATTGAATTTTTTTCTTAGTAAGGTTTTAATTGGGGATATTATAGATATTCAAGGGGAAGTATAACTAATTGGATTCTCTTTATATTTCTAAGATAAAATGCTCTTGTAACTTGTATTAGTAAAAGATCTCTATTCTTTGTCTTGCACATGATTGGACGACCTCTCAAACCCTTCAAAGAAGGTGGGGGAGTGTCAGTGTGTGTCAATGATGCTGAGCAAAGTGACCATTAATAAAACTTTCTAATTATCGAAAACAAATGTTAGATTTTGATATCCACTTGTAGATTACAGTGCCTTATAAATTGGATTCTTATGACATTGTAAATCACACACCTTGAAGAGAATAATACAAAGAGTCTTTCATTCTCTCATTCTCTTATAATTGTTCTTGCTCTATTTTACTTTATTTTTTAAGACCAAATTTTTTTAAGCAGTGATTTAAGACATCATTAACTTTTAAATAACTAGGATTTTGGGTACCGAAATTTGATAATGACTGATGTATATATATATATATATATATATATATATAGGGTAAGATACCGACCAAGCAGCATAATTTTGTTTTTAAGCCTGATGATGCAATGCAACAATTGTTTACAAATAAAACCTAATCCTTCTATTTAATTTTATCTCTTCAAGTATAAGGCATGTTGATGTTGCCATTTCTCTCTTGGACGGCCATGTATATTTCATGCATGTTGATTATGTTATATATTGAAGTCCACTCTAACACACCAATGCTAAACTTACAAATATATAATTTGGGTTGTTAATTAATATTACAGACAAGTTTGTTACATCCATATCATATTTTAATTCATAAATATGAAAAAACTTTAAAGTTTTGGAGGCGTGATTATATGGAATGCAGCACTCAAATGACGTACGAATTATATCTTATTTTCAATCAAGATGGATGCATATTTAAACGATAGAATCGAAACCGAAGCCTTAAATCAATAATCAATAGAAAAATACAAAAGACATCTTTGTCGTTTTAACTAGTATATGAAAATTAATGATGTGAATATGTGATGACAATAGAAAATTGGAAATGGATCATATACCATTGAGGCTTCTAACTTTTCCTAACTTTAGGCAAAAATGAGGTAAAATGAGGGATAGGATAGTTAGAGGTTTCAATGGTAGAGGATCCATGCCCTAGACAATTTTGGTTATTCTTTAGTTCTGGCCCAATGTATTTGTTGGTCTAAACCAAAATTTGAGTTAGTTAAGGCATTTTACAGATAATATTATTTATTAAAATTATAATATTTTTTCAGTCAAAAAATATAAAATATTTTAATTCACATTTTATCTTTGTAAAAAAAATTATATTTTATAAAGTGTCATAATTATGGTTGATGTAAATTTTTGTTGTGTGTAGATGCAAACACATGTACAATTTTCGTATAATTATACTCCATGGTTTTTGTTACCCTATATATCAAGAACAACATACAAATTTTCATTTGATTTCATAAACTTGATTAAGAGGATTCCGTGCTTAATTTCAAAAACATTAAAGTGAATCTAGCTCAAATTCTCTCTAGCTAGGACATTTTTCTAAAATTGATTCGGGGCTTAGTTTCTTACAATCATAGCAATCAAAATATCTCAATAACTACACAATTTCATTAAGAAAAATGAGAAAATTTTGTATTTTTTATAAGCAAAAATTATATTAAAAGAAGACAGAAAAGGGGCCCCAACCCTTACACATACAAAGGGTCTCATTAAAAAGAAAAATTGATAAGAAAATTTTGTATTTCAATTTGCCTTTTTTTTAGAGTGAAGTTAAGTATTTTGTTTTGTTATAAAAGAAAGTGAAGTTAAGTCTAAACATTGTGAACAAAACCCTCAATGATTACATGAATTTATTGAGAAAAATGAAATTTGTATTTCAATTTGTTTGTTTTCTAAAAGTGATGTTAGGTCTAACGATTTAAACTTTTATAAACATAAATGACTAACCTGACATCAGAAAAGATAGGGGATTAAAGCATAAAAATAATTCTAAAATAAAAAACCCAAATGTACAATTCTACCAATGAAAATTCTTTTATAAATTACCCCTCCTTTTCCCATTGTAAAAGTTTAGACCATTTGACCTAACCTCATTTTCAATCTATTTTGTCTTATATTTTACAAATTTTACTAAAGCGTAAAAAATAAATTTAAGGTAAAAAAAAACTTAACATACTTATACAATTTTGCCAATGAAGATTCTTTTCTAAATTACCCCCCCTCTTCCCCATTGTTTTCCTTTATTTTCTTAAATTTACATGATTGACTCTGATATTATTTTCTATTGAACATTCAATTGAATATTAATGATGACAGTTAAAAGTGAAGCATTCATGGGCGCAGGTAGCCACAAAATCCAACTTTGTTTATCTTCCTTTTGACCAACTAAAGCTCATATTTTTATTAAATTTTATTTTCTATGAGTACTTTATGAGTAGTAAGTTGTAGAAAATGATTATAATAATTCCAAGAAGTGAAAAGAACAAAGAATGTTAGATAGCTTCAAATTCACTCAAAACACAGATGGCCAAGCCAGCACATGTAGGGGCTGTGTGGGGTTTTTGCTCGTTAAACGAGGAAAGTGCTTTCAAACAGAAGCTAAATGGGTTAAGCAACATCATACACTAACAAAAAAAACATCGATTCCTTCTCCTTATTCCTATTTATCGTTAATTGTGCTAAGATTTCACAAATCTCAATTACCAATCGTAGTTCACTGATGGTAATTAAGTAAAGATTCAGGAATAATAATGACACTAATTTACGCTACCTTTAGCTGCCATCACATTTTAAGTCATCTATTTATGTCATTCTTAAATATTTTACCATAATAGGTGTGGTACAAAGAATACCGTTGGATAGGTTTCTTAATTGAAAATGACGTTATTTTTTAACATAAATATATGTGAAACATTAGTTAAGGTTTGCAGAAACTGTACTAAGACCGTTGATTCCTACGGTAGACAAACTCGGTGTTGGCCAATACAAATTTTGACCCTAAGCACGAGTGAATATTAGTCTTCTGTTGAAAGCGTTGGGATACTCCGTAAGTAGTTAACATTAGTCGAACAAAAAAAAGGTTTGTAGAAATTGAGACAGGTGGATAGGGACCAATATTTTTAAAACTGGTCGAAGATTGATTCAGTCAGTTCAATCTAATGGAACCGAATGAGTAATAATTAAATAAAAAATAAAAAATATTGTAAAAAAAGTAAATTAAAAAATCTAAAAAATATATTTTGGGCGGAGAGTTCAACCCAGATCCATTGTAGGTTTAAAGTGGTTCAATTCGGCTCAACCCAATTCAGAGCAGTTCAATTGAACTACAATTCAAATAAGGTTGAACCAACTCTCATACTATCCGAATCTCAGTGCAAGTGCAATCAGTTGAACCGTCCAGCTCGGTCTAGCCTGATGAAGACAAGCTTAAAATTCATAGATTCAAAAGTAGAAAGAAACTTGACAATAAAATGTGCATTTAGAATGTCATGCCAAGCCCGTGATAATTTGGTAGGGTAAGTGACCGACTGTGTGTATAAGTTATGAAACGATATTTCAAAATTGTCAAACTCAATTTACTCACATGAGCCTAATTAGTTTATTCAGACCTGTTATTTCATTTATAATAAAGTGTTGATAAATGAACATCAACTTTTCGTTTGTTTTGTTTATGTAGTAGTAGTACTATATTTTGGCTAGAATATTTTATTTTATTTTATTTTGCAATTGTAGCTTCAATTAATTAATGTATTGCAAACTGAGACTCGGAAACAAGTCATGGAAATTATTTCCTGTAGCATTTTCTTAAATGATTTAACGATTTAGCTAGCTATATAGCTAGGAAAGTGAAATAAGATGTATCTTAATTAATTTTTTTAAGTGATTTATAATTTCAATGGTCTGAATTGATATGCTCCATTAATAATATAATAGTATGGGGTCAAGCATGACATGTTGGTATTTGTTTTCTTGAGTTCTTCTAGTAGATAAATTTGGGATTAGATAGCCTCCCCACCACTCACAATAATGCGCTCACGTATGTAGGTATGAGGTTTCAAATGCAATGATTTGTGTTCTACCCATTCACCATCTTAAACACAATCTTTTTTTTTTCTCCACTTAAATTTGGTTGACTCGTATGGATATACACTAGAACTTTTCAAAGATTGCAAGTTGTACCACTTAGCTTCAATTGCAAATTTCTAAAAAGGTTTAATAATTAATAATTTTGGTTCCTATTATTTTGATTGCGTAAATTTGGTAAAAGAGGTGGATTTTTTGTTTCATGAAGGTGCTCAGTTGGTGAGCTAAAGATATCGAAGGAGTACATGTAGGGGATTCAATGTTCAAATCTTAGAAACTAATATTTTCTCACCCCCTCCTCCCAACTAGTAACAATTAACATTTGCTTATAAAAGAAGATTGTGTATTTTACTGAGAGCGTCTCAGAAAAAGTTTTTGTTGTGAGAATTAGGTAAACTGGATTTTATTGAGTGTGTCCAAAAAAAAAATTAGTGTTAGAATTAGGTTCTCCAAGTATCGTAGTTGTGTGATTTTAGTCATTCAACTTTGAATTATATGCGAATAGGTCCTCTAAGTATTGTGTTTGTCCAATTTTGATCCCACCTTCCAATTGTCGTACAATTTTTTACAAAAATATTGTTGTATCACTTGTGGGTATACCTTAAGACCAAATTTGTATTAGATATTGCCTAACAGGTTGTCTCTAATCTTTGTAAGTTTGAAACAGGTTTGAGCATTATTGTACTTCTTTGAATACAATTTCTTTGCTTATCAAAAAAAGAACCTAGAGATCAAATTTTTAGTTAAAACAACAAAATTAGTTAATTACACTAACACAAAACTGAAACTTAGTGTTTCCGATTAAAAATTGAAAGTTAGTTGGAACTAGAAGATATTAACCGCACAACTACAATATCTAAAGGACCCAGTTTGCATAATTTTAACCTAGGTGACCAAAATTGCAAAATTGTGGATACTTTGAGGACCTAAGTCGCTCAACTAAAATTTGGGGATCAAAATTGTATAATCAAGATACTCACATCCAAATGTGCTATTAGAAACCTTTCTAAAATTAACATTTGCTCGATTACAATTTGAAGGATAAAATTTGTCCAATCAAGATACTTAGGACAAAAAAGGCTACGAAGCTTTTCTAAAATTAATAACACCAAATGGAAAGAGAGACGAAAACAATAGTGGAGCGAAATGAAAAGAGAGAAAGAGGTGAGAGATAATGAGAGAAGAGAGAAAATGGTGAGAAATAAAGTAGATTAAATAAGTCAAAAATGATAGCAATGGAAGAGGGTTCTTTTGATCTCTCTTTGTTTTGGTCGAGTAGAACGTGAGTTGATGTTACTCAAGTCTATTTTGATTCCCATTCATCCTTTGTGTCGCTCTACAGATTTTATGGCATTGGAGGTATGACAAGTTTCACTCTATTTCTGTTCGATTTTGTTATCTGCATTTGTTGAGTTTTTTTGTAGTAGTCTTGGTTAAGCACTCTGATTCTACAAGCTCTTGATGATATGTGGAAACTTTTCAATCCTACAAAAAAGGGGGTCTTTGGCTGGAAATTATTGACCGAGAGGCTTCCGACTCGTGATTTGTTGGCTGATAGGGGAATTATCTCTGAGCCACACAAATCGTGTTGTCCCTTGTGCTTTGATCTTGATGAATCAATCGACCACTTATTTTTCTCGTGTTATTGTTCTCACCTTGTTTGGGATGAAATTCAGAGATGGGCGCGCGCATCACAACATCCAGTAGTTTGGTTGGGGTGGACCACTTATGTGCTCGTTTGGGGGTTGCTTCGAAGAAGTCCGTAAGGCATTGAAGGGTCTACGTTAGAGCAATTGAGGGCACTTGCCCCCACTTGAATAATTATTCACTTAGTAATATACATAAGTTTTATTTTCACCCCACAAAAAAAAAGGTGTTGCCCCCATATGATAATTTTTTTAAAATAATTGTAGAAATTCATAAGAGGTGATAATATAGAGAAAAAGTTGCTATTAATTTATCCTTTGTAGTTTTGTAATTTGTTGAAATTTAGGTATTTTATGAATTTTTTTGTCAAGAAAATATGTAAACTGTAAAAACTAATAATATTTTTTTTAGAAACTATCATAGACTATATAATTTTTTCCCACTAAGGAAAATTTCTGGACCCGTCATTGCCGACACGTATAATTATTTGGTGTGGATGGCAGTCACGTAGTGTATTTGGCTCCATAGGAACCATATTATGTTTAGAGGGGTTGTTTTTGATTCTATGCTGGTTAAATCATGTAAAATTCATTCTGTGGGAGTGGTTTATTAGTCAAAAAAGGTTGTAATTTTCTTTTTGTGGGTTAACCCACTAAACTGCTTGAAGGCGTTGTAACTGGTTTGTGGCCTGACAGGTCTCGTTCTTATTGAGGTACTCTTTTTTCTCTTTAGATCATTTTTCTATGGGGTTTTGATTCGGGATGGTTTTAATAAGACCCATTATATATATGTACGAGTTGGGATAACCCTTATACTCTTTTCAATACAATATTTTACTTATAAAAGAAAAACAGAAGTTCACTCTCTCCTCCACATTTATGTCTATCTTACCTTTCTCTTTCCTATTTCCTTTACCAAACAAACACCGTTATATATGATGATTTAGTAAAAAGAAAAAGTCAAACTAATAAAAATGGTACAAATTATACTAAAATTTTCGTCCCATATTATATGACTTTCTAGGAAAAAAATTTGTCACATAATACATGACTTTTTAGAATACCAATGCAAAATCAATTTTCTTTTTTCCAGTCATACCCTTCATTATTTAATATATCTCTTCTTATAATTCTATTTTTTATGTTTCCAATGTCATTAATAAATGATAATTTGGTAAACTAACTCACAATCTCTCTTTTTCATACAAAATTAATTTATTTTCTTAATCTCTGTGTGCCACAACCTTAAACGACATATAATATGAGACGGAGCGAGTAACATTTTTTTTTCTAGAAAAATTTACTTGTTTTACTTTTTTTTTAAAAATTGTTACCTATTCTTAGGAGTTCCTTCATTTGCTGCGTGTAGGGGTGAAGCTATCCTTTCTTTAGTCATTCTTTCTACTTTCTTAACACTTTTAGTTAGAGGTGTTCAAAACCGAACCAAACCAATAGGAAAACCGCAAACTGAACCAAACCAAACCGAAAATCGCAAAAAACCGCTTTTGATCGGTTTAGTTCGGTTCTTTTTCATTTATCATGCATGGTTCAGATTCGGTTCGCGGTTTTGATTTCCAAAACCGAACCAAACCAAACCAAAACCGCAAGTAATACTAAGGCTTGTTGAATTACAACCTTCCTTACTAACCCAAATGCAACTTAACTCAACTCTCACTCACTTACTAGTCCAAATCCAATTAATTTTTTGACTCACTTACAAACAATCTATATTGTTATGCTATATTTAAAAATTACAACAAAATATTTAATTTAAATTCTTTTAAACATTGTCTTAAAGAATTAAAAGAGAGTGATTTATATACTATATATATTTGAGTAGATTTTTCTTAAAGATTTATGTTAGTCTTTTTATGTTAATTCATTTTAACTCCGTTTTAAATTATTTTTGTCTTGAAAAAACCGAACCAACCGGACAATCCAAACCGCATTGGTTTGGTTTGGATTGATTTTATTTTAAGGCCAACCAACCAAACCAAACCGCCGCGTGTAATTTTCTCATGCGGTTCGGTTCACTTTTCATTTCAAAAGCCGAAACCAAACCATGCGCGAATACACTCTTTTAGTAGTATATATCCTACCCAAATATAGTTTGTTTGAAAAGTTGAGTTAAAACTCTTTTCTATCACACGTTACGTTAGTAGTAATTTCTATCACACGTTACGTTAGTAGTAAAACTAAACATATGTAGTAGTAGTAGTACTAGTTAAGTTCACTTACCATGCACGTAAAGTTGAAGGGAAACAGGGAGCAGTAGTTTGTCCCACGACTAGGACACATAAAACTAACCACTCCTTGCTTGCACGGTCAATTGAGTGAGAATATATCTATCTATCTATCTACACACTCTACTAAATTCACAAGAAAACCCCTCTTTTCTACTAATTCATGTTCAGGATTCAGAATTTCAGTGCATATATATGTTTATGCAATTTGAAGAATTTTTAGTTCTAGAAAAATAATAAAAAATATAATATGACGTTTGATTCAGTGATTCGCTCGTACACAGTATTACCCTAACACGGGAAAAAAATAATTAATAGAGCAACAAAAGTCTGAGTACTTTATAGGTAGTGAATTGTCTTTCTGCTTAAAACTGGGAAATACGACAAAAATGAAAATTTAATATGATGATATTGATGATTTGATGTATAGTACTCCATTTGCTAGCTGCCAAATGTGAATACGTAGGATCTGAGTGTAGTGTTATAAAAGATAGCGTGCAGCGTGCTCGTCCATTGCTAGCCTAACACAGTGAAATTAAAAAGAATTAAAAGACTAGTCAAAAATCTGCTATTTACATTTGACTACTCTTCACTTTCTTGGGGCAGAAAGTAAGGTACAAAACCAAAAACACTGTCAATAATCGAGTCGATCACGTGCAACAACAATGTTGCTGAGATTCTTGTGCCTAGTAAATCATACAGAGCGGCAACTGAGATTATAGAATAGGTTCGGCTCGAATTTGACTTATTTTAAAAATGTTTAGGTTTGAGTTTATCTCTAATCTATTTGAGGCCTAATTTTAAGGTGTGTTTGTTTGAGGTGAAAGAACAAAGAGAGAGTGAGCAAAAAAAGAGTAGTTTTGACATGTTTGGTTAATAAGAGAAATAAGAAAGAGAGAGTGAGGGATGATTAGTTTAGTGATTTTCGTAGAGAAAATTAATGACTCTTAACCATTTTATCATCGACTAAATCATTTTACCATGGATAACAATTATTATAATTTTTAGGATGTGATACTTCATAAATTTAAAATAAATAGCTCAAATAAATATGTAATTAATTAAGTTAAATGAATAAAATAATTATTTAGCTAATTAAAATAAATATTTAGATTGGTAAAAACAATTAGCTAATTTAATTAAATAATTAAGGTTTGGCAATGCATTTTTAGAAAGTTTGATAAGGCGTATTTAAAGTCTACAAAAAAATAGGCTTAAATATGTTTTCCGTACTTGCAAATATAACGATTTTTCAAATAATTCTCTACAATTTTTCTTTTAAAAAGTCCTTGCAAAATAATTTTCTTAAATACTCTTATGTTAAGTTTCAGTTAGCCAAATGTTGATGTGGCTGACAGAATCAAATGACTACTTTAAAAACATTTGCAGAGATTATTCGAAAAAAACATTATATACTTAAGTGGTGAATGACGTTGGCTTTTGTAAATAGGCCAATAAGTTAATAGGTCAGTGAAATTAAATTATATATTAAGAAGATATATTTAAATTATATTTTATAATAATACGTTTAAATATGTCTAATATAAATGTACGACATTATGTTTAAATTACACAAAATGTTAGCATATTTATGATTTAATACAATATAGACAATTTAATATAATAATAAAATTTGTAATAAAAATGATTATTTATATGTACTAAAGTAGGTTGGTATGGTAGTCCTAAAAGTTTTTTTTGTGCTTATCGCTTGATCTTTTTAAGAAAGTCTAGCCCGACATGAGCTTGAGAGGTAGGTTGGGTCGTAGGCCCTTATCGGTCGGTTTGGCCTATTCCCATTCCTAACTAGCATCATGATTCATTTTGTTTTTCTTACATAATTAAACCTAATTAACTTCACCCAAATATTTTTGATTTACTCACTACAAAAAAACAAGGAATTAGCGAGGGACTTTAAGGGAAAATTAAGTCCCTCGCAAAAGCAAAAATTAGCGACATAATTAGCCAGGGAAAAAGAGTCCTCGCAAAATTGGCAATTAGCGACGGAATGTCCCTCGCTAAATGCAAGGCGCGAAATTCAAATTGAGATGCACGATTTTCAAGGCACTTAGCGACGGAAATATGCAGGTCCCTCGCTAATTGACTGACATTGACAGTACACTTTGCAGGATTCTGACCGTTGGCAGGTAGGTGGCTTGGGAAACGCGAGGATTAGCGAGGGACAGTCCCTCGCTAATTCCCTCGCAAACTGTCATATTTTTTTATAATAATCCGAACCAAACACACTCTCTCTCAATTTACTCTCTTCTTCTCTTTTCTTCTCTTCCACCACTACACCACCACCACCACCACCAAAGTAGTTACCCTCTCACTCCACTCTCTCTCCTACGAGCTTCACCCTCTTTTTCTTTCACACCACCAACACATAGCTCTCTCTTTCTTCCACACCACCACCACACTACCACCACCACCACCACATAGATCTCACTCTCTTTCTCCCTTAATCTTTCTCCTTCTCTCTCTACGACCACCACCACACTACCACCACCACCACCACCACCACCACCACATAGATCTCTCTCTCTCTCTCTTTGGAAAGTTTGGTTATTATAATAATAATAATAATAATTTAACAATAATAATAACAACAGTAATAATAATAATAATAATAATAATAATAATAATAATAATAATAATAATAATACACTCAGATTGAGAAGTGTGCCGGTCAGATTTGGGATGCGTGCTGTCAGATTAACGAGGGAATTAGCCACGGAATAGTTCCTAGCTAATTAGCGACTGACACAATTTCCCTCGCTAAAGGGAATTAGCGAGGAGGATATTAGCGACCGATATGTCCCTCGTTAATTCCCTCGCAAATGGACATTAGCAAGGGAATTGGGCCTGTTAGCGACATATATATGCCCTCGCTAATCCCCGTGTTTTTTGTAGTGACTGTTGTAGAAAATTTTTATGCGACAATTTATTTCAGATTTTGGACAATCCAAAATCCACTGTAAGAACAAAATATATATTTTTTTGACAAAGAAAAACTTAGTTCTTTTCATTAATAACCAAGTTCATGATACTGGTTGGATTCAAATCAAAACACTAGGAGCTAGCATAATCCCTCAATCTCTGGGTAGAGCATGAGCTACAAAGTTGGTCTGCCTCCGAATAAAACTAACCTTAAAGTTTTGTAATTGGGATAATCAAAGAGTAACAGACACGTAATATAGAGTCATACTCAGTCACAAAATTGCACCTTCGTTGATGTCATCTACCACTGCTTTGCAAGCAAGTTTGATGGCCATTGGAACTGTAACTGTTGTAGCCACATGACGGCTGCCAAAAATCTGTGTGCCTCTTCCTCCCGGGGTGTTGGAATACCCCTGTATTAATAGGTTTGCGCCTACACAAACTCACCTATGTCGTTACGAGCACAAATGCCAACTCCATAACACCCCTCCTCCACAAAGATCCCAACATCAACATTGCATTTCAACTCCCCTTATCCGGCCTGTGCCACACCTCTGCGCCATTAGGTCCCGGGGTAGGCATGTGCATAGACTTCTGTTTCCTCGCCTCCTCCCATTCAAAAGTGAAAGAGTAGCTTTGCTAATAGAAATACTAATCGGTTTAAGAACATTCTTTCACACCTTATCGCTCCTCCTCTTCCAAATGCACCAAAGCATCATTGCAAATAGTTTCCAGGGCCCTTCCTGCAAATCATTAAGGATATTAAATAAACACTCCTTAAATCCTTCCGCCTCTGCCATATGTCTCAAAATCATATTCCACCAGCCTACCCCCTCCAAACTGACTTCGCATGATTGCATGCAAAGAAATTGTGTCATTCGTTGTCATCGCTAGTACCACACATAGGACAGGATCTTAGGCATTGCACCTGTTTCCTCCTTAAGTTGTGACGACAAGAAAGACACCCTCTAGCCGACTCCATAGTTGAATGTTCAACTTTTGGGGGTTAGATGCCATAGGACCGGTCAATCATCCATAAACACACCTCAGTATTATCAATTAAATCATTCACTACACCATAGTAGGCTGATTGTCACTCAATAGATAGCATTTCTACCGCGATCCCAAACCAAGTCATCTTCACCTTGAGTTGTGAACAACGCCATGTCAAATACCCTCTTCGCCTCTTGTTCATTAAATAAAGAACCCGCCAAGTCTGAATTCCACCCTATATCCATTGGATTAATTAAGTAAGGGATGTCCAATTCTTAGTCCTCGAGACCACAAGGGAGTTGATATAAGCACTCCCTTCCCCCCTAAGCCACGGGTCATGCCATATATGCCAAAATGTGAGCCACTACCAATTTTCCAACTTGTCCCCAACGTCATGACTACCTGTGAAGTATGGATCCTACGCCAGTCATTGTTGGGATTATGACCCAAGCGGGCCCCCATAAAGTCCCCCTTTGAGAAGTATTTAGCTTTGAAGACACGTGTCACTGTAGCATCCTTGTTGGTGCATAAGCGCCAACCTTGCTTCCTTAGCATAGCCAAATTGAAGCCGTGGAAATGTCGGAAACCCAAACCACCAAACTCTTTTTGAATTGTCAACTTGTCCCAGCTGAGCAAATTTATACCTCTTCTAATGCCTCTATTCGAACCCCACCAAAAAGAATTGATCATCATCTTTATCTCCTCTCCCAATGAGGTAAGGATTAAGAAAGTACTGATCATGCAATAAGTAGGGATAGCCTGAGCCACTGACATAACAAGGACTTCCCTAGTCACCTTAGAGAATGTCTCCCAGACCAATATTGTTGTACTTTGCTCCACAACTTGTCCACCAAGTAACTAAAGAGCCGCTTCTTAACGTGCAATTATAGAGGGAAAACCAAAATACTTACCAGTGCCAAGGCATTCGACCACACCAAAGTTCGCCACAACCAGCTCATTTGTCTCAACATTTGTGTTTCTGCTAAAGATTATGATTTCTACAAATTAATGAGGCTCTCTCATAAAGAATAAAGTATATTCGAAAATCTATATTTTTGAATTTAGGTGATTAAACCGCGATGGATAAAACTAGTTTTAAGATAAACATAGTTGATTCTGAATGAAAGCAAAATATTTATAGGTTTTATGTTGAATAAAATCAAGAGTTAAATATGTTTTTGGTCTAAGAAATTCATATTTTTAGTCTCTTTAAAAAATTCACTAACTTTTAATTGTCACTTTTTTCTCCAGCAATGCTTTGAGTCAATTATGAAGAGTAACGCCTCAAAACAAAAAACAATTAATGATAAAAAGTGAAAATATTAGAGCCCGATTGTTACAGCTTATTTTTAAAATAAAAAAAAACACTTTTTTTAAAAAATAATCACTTATGAAGTCATGTTGTCCGTTTGTTACAGATTCTTAAAAAAATGAAAAGCTGCAAATAATCTAAAAATTACTTCATATGAGAAGCTGTTTTGAATAGCTTCTCATAAAAATCCATTTTTTAATAATGATTTTTTTAAAATAAGTGATTTTCAGTATGTTACACAAATACATAACAACTTTCATTTTTCTGTTTTTTAAAAAAAAAGTACTTTTCATTTTCTTAAAAATCTCTAAAAACTAATTAATCTCTAAATTATTTAACAACAAAATCACTTATTTTTTAATCCGTAACAAACGAATCCTTGATATTGAAATCATTGTGAAGTGTTAATGACATAAAAGAATATTTTAATTCTTAAATTACTCTGCTCAATATTAAATACGACATATTATCAATTGATTATTATTTCAAAAAAATTATGTGTTTTTTATTACATAAATAAATTTATGTTAGTCAAACTTTTTACATTAGATAAACTAATTTTTACTATGAGAAAAAAAATTAAATTAACAACAATTTAGAGATAAAATATTATAAAATTTATCTTTAATTGGGCCCCTAAATTTAGCTATTTTTCCTGTCTAGTTTTCGTAGATAATTCTACTTTTTGTTGGTTAAATGAAATAACACTCAAACATATATATATATATAACACAAAGCTTAACAGGGAAAATTTAGCTTAGACCATACACAATGGTGGATAGTATTAGTACATTACATATACACCACGTGCAGCACTCACACCGGTCACGAGGGTCCCTACTCCTTATCTAATGAAGAAGAAGAATGTGGCATATGGCAAATGCGTTAAGCAACATCCTCTGCATTTGTCTCGTTCAAACAAAATCATCAGTCACGTATTGAAATACGAACACACACACACACACACACACACACGCATGTTTATAAATGAAGTAATCTTTGTATTTTTCAGTCACTTAGTTTTAATCTCTCGATGAATCACTGCGTAAGGAATGGGGAATGAGATTGACATATTTGTACGTAAACCACGATCATCACCTTCCTTCCTCAATCTAAAATATCCTAACCTTCCTTCGATAATCTCGTGGCTACAATCATATATAGAACAACTTTTAAATCTTTTATATAACTGCTCTATGAGGTTGAAGCAGGTGCATGCATGCGACATGGCAATGATACATGGGCACGTAGGACCAATTTTAACTTAGAAAATCCTATCCGAAACCAACGGGAAAATATTTAAAAGGAATGGAACACATGTTGCAGACCATTTTGAACCGGTAAATTCTTGGTTGCCCTTTAATAGAATGTGGGTAATTTGTCTTATCCACTTAAAAGCTGACATATGGATTCCACTAACATTCATCACATAAATATATTTATATTATTTGTTTTCAAGTTTCTACTATTTATTTATACTATTTGCACATTCACCCCAAGTTTAATAAATGTTTTTCTACTTTCATATTAACCCATTGTCATTAATGTAAGTAACAGCTGTAAAAATAATTAATTTCAATTGCAAGTTTCCAAATATGCTCGCTGCAATATATTTATGCTTTATGATCTCATTCTATCTCAAAAGATCAAACTACAAGATGGTGATGCTATTATTGTGGTGGCCACACTCAGCGTCGTTTGTAATATGTTTGTTGGGGAATATGAGAGAACATTTTCCCTTTTCAAGTAAATTTGGATATAATGATAATTTGAAAATAATTTCTTTAGTGCAATTAAATAACAATTATGCAATAAAAATTTGTTTTTAATGGACTAGTATTTTTAAGTGGAACTATAATAAATTTCTACAAACAACAGGTAATGAACAGTTTATTTTCAAAAAAATTTAAAAATCCAAAGTTTGCCTAAAATATAATTTAGGTTAAATATGTTATTGATCTTTATAAATTTGAAAATTTTGTTTTTAGTCCTTATAAAAAATTCCAATTATTTTTAGTTCTCACATTTTCCTCTTTAAATATTTTTAGTCTCTCATGATTTTTAGTAGTACTTAGAAGCATTATTAAAAGGCAAAAAAACGCTATTAAAAATCATGCGGGACAAAAATCATTGACGTGGAAAATGTAGGGACTAAAGGGAGTGAGATTTTTTAAATGGACTAAAAATAAAAAAAATTAAATTTTATAAGGACTAAAAACATATTTAACTCAAACAATTTAAAGTATACCAAACTGATCGTACCTCGATCACCAAGTGTGTTGTTTGCTGCTCCTTCGTCCGGTCGCTGTTTCTGGTGTGGGGACCGGTCTTCAGAGCACCTCGGGTGGTACCTGCAAAGACACTCCGACGCTCTAGTCGAGGTGTGCTAGCAGGCGGGGTATCACAGGGTAGGAAGTGCGACTGACAAAGCATGGGTGAAGGTGGTATTTATCTGCGTGGGGCGACCGACCGTTGCGATAAAATGCGCCGGGCCGAGAAGTGCGGACCAAGACACGGTCTTGGCGTTCGTTTCTGAAGTGGGCGTGGCCCATTGCTAATGGCACCTTGTATTTTCTGATACGCCCCGGAACAGTTGCCCCCCAAGCCTAGGTCGCTGTAGGGCTGGCTGAGGCTTGAACTCCTGCCCCCGGCAAGGTGGCACATTCGTCTTCGCCAGCGTAGGCGGTCTATCTGGAATAAAGTCCGACCGGTTGTGGCGTTTGGGCTTCGATCCTGCCATTAATGCGTAATGATGACAGTGACTTTTGCGTGTCTCGAGGTGCCTTTTGGTGTTCCCCATACAATGGATGGGGGTGAGGCGTGCAGATGGGCGTGACGCCGTGCAGTGGGCCTCCTATAAATAGGGCCCTTGGTCAAGACGTCTTCAACACCGACAGCAAGACTCTGGCCGCCGACCGATGCCGTCGGTATACCGAGAGCTTTCGTTCGAGAATCTTCCGTCCGCTCCTATTTTTCCAAATCGCTCTTCTCCGTAAGCGCTCCTCTTTGGCTTAGTTTCTTTGTTTTCCGCTTTATTGCTTTCCTTTAGTTAGATTCCACGCCTCGTGAAAGGGAGGCATCCGGTCGGGGACGCCACGTCGCCTCTTCTCCCCCGAGCGCTCGGTGAGAGACCTGACGCCGTGTTCCTTTCATAGGTGGATCCGCCAGACTAAGCTGCACCGCCGCATATCTGGTGCCCTCGCCAGAGCCTAGCACTTATGGCGGCGTCGCGTTCGGGCGAGAGCCGGAAAGGGACCGAAGTCTATGTCATCGGGAGAGCGGACGGTTCTCCCTGCACTGTAGAGATCGTTCCCGCTTCGGCCGCTTCATCATCGCGCGCTCCTCTAGCACCGGCTCGAGCGGCGGCGTCTCCTATCGACCTCGGACGGAATCGGCGAAGTCTTGGGTTCCACCGCCACCACTGAAGCGGTACCGAGAGGTCGCGATGGAAGCGACGACATCACCGATCGATGTCGTGGGCGACGAGGATATGGGAGACGTCACTCAGCCGGCGAATTTGTTAGTTTATATACTGTTACCTATTTTTATTAGTTTTTAGTAATGTCACGGGTCATGCGGGCCAACCAGTGACCCCTCGGTTCGACCATTGACCCAGTGACCCAGTACTTTGATCGGGTCGAACACCGGGTCGATTTTAATAACATTGCTATTTAGCATTGTACTTTACGTCTTTTGCAATGAAATTAATTTTTTTGAGATTGATGATATTACTAAGATACCCCTATAAATTATGGTGAGTCACACGGACAATGATTACATTTTTCTACTACAAAACCAGTAAAAGCCAGTTGATAAAAAAAGCCAAAGTCGACACTAAACTCACCTTTACATTCGATTACTATCTTTAGATTTAAAGATTATTGATCGAAATATATCAGCAATTAAATATACACATTAACATATTTTTTAATTATTTTGATAAATATGTATTAATTAAAAACTATAGAATTATAAGACAGAAACATATAATACGTTTCATTTATTAAGATGAACCAATTGTTTTATATAATACATTTTTAATTTAAAACTATAGAATTATATAAGACAGAATAAAATTAAAACAATGGAAATCTACGACAAAGAATAAACATTAACATAGGCATGTCAAAAACAATTATTAAGACTTGGAAATGTAAATCAAATGACAAATGCATTAATTAAAGTTGGGTGAATATGCAAATAATTTAAATATATAGTAGAAATTGTAAAAGAAATAGTATGGATTCATTTGTGTGATATAATGTTAATGAAATCCATGTGTCAACTTTTAAGTGGCTAAGGTAAACTACCCACATTTCTCCCAAGGCAACCTAGGCCTCACCTTTTGAACCTTGACATTTGAGCAATTGGATATTTTACGTGTCGTACCCATGACTTTTCATTCACCACACCGATCATTGCCACGTATTTAATTACAGTTTTTTATTGGCCTAGTCAAATTCTACAGTCCATCTTATATGACAAATGAATTTTATGGAAGAGATGAATTAAAAAGCAATAATGTTATTTGGACATAGAAATCTAGATAAAAATAGACAAAAATCAACTTAAAACTTCAATTAACCAAGTTTTTTAAACTATTAGCCAAGTGATCAATTAATCAAGTTTTTAATCAACGCCTCGAAAACTGTGAAATAGCAGGTTGGCTAATAGTCTAAAAAACTTTGTTAATTGGTGTTATAAGTTGGTTTTTGTCTATTTTTGTCTAAATTTCTATGTCCAAATAACATTTTTGGTAATTTTAGGGGAGGAAATATACTGTACCTTTAGGGTACATAAAGGATCTTGGAATGTGGTTTAGACCTAACTCAACCCCACAAAACCGGTTGGTAAGATGAGGGTTGCCTCTTCATTATAAACCTTCTAGAGACCTTATCACTAGTCAATGTGGGACTTGAGATTTTCCCTAATACACCCCTCACGCGCAACACCATTTTTATTTTTATTTTTGGCCTTGTAGCGTGTTTTCTTTTTTTTTTTTAATGGTAGGTGGCCCGATAGATCTAGAATAGCTCTGATACCATCTTGGAATGTGGTTTAGGCCTAACTCAACCCCACAAAACCGACTTGTAAGATGAAAGTTGCATCTTCATTATAAACCCTCTAGAGACCTTATCACTAGTCAATGTGAGACTTGAGATTTTCCCTACTAAAGGAGATAAAAACCAAAAGAAAAAGAGAAAAAATCCTCTGAGAAGAAACTTTAGTAGGAGTGCGGATTCTTACAACTATTTGTGGGACAATTTCAGAGAGAGAGAGAGTGACACATACAAAAAGACAATATTATTTATTGTATTTATTATTATATTGTATGTGTCACTCTCTCTTGACGTGTTAGCCTCTCTAGCAGCTCAAACACCGAGAGTGACTTAGGGTACTAAGGAAAATTTTAGTAACTATTATTAAAAAGGGTATTGCGGTAATTTACCTAAAAATTTTAAAAAAAAAACACTCATAACGCGCCCAAAAAATAGAACCGAAATGAAACCTTCACATTCCATTCCTTTCGTCGTCGTCTTCCATTCTTCTTCCATTCTCATTGCCTTCTTCTTCCATTCTTCTCCGTTCACGCCACAGAAATTACATAAATCATAAACCATCGCGCTCAACCTCCGGCAACGAAACCTCTGACCACTTTTCTTCAGGTGTGCGTCTCTCTCTCTCTCGTTCTTTGTCTCTCTACCATTGCTTGTTGCTATTTGTGTATTCCAAATTGTAGTTCTTAGCAAAGTGGCTTTCGTTTTGTGTCTTTGTGTAGAATGCATACTTGTAAAAATGTTAAAACTGAATTATGTCTTTACTCTGCATTGCTTCTGTATATGAATTTTTGATTCCATTAACCACAAATAGGAATCTGTGGTTAGTGGGGGTTAGTGGCCACTAACCACATATTCCTATTTGTGGTTAATGGAATTCAACTAGTGTTTGTGGGTATATGTGCTAATCGGTGATGATTTTTGCAACTTTATCATTTTTCCTTACTCCTCAACAAGTAAGTGATGTTCTCACATTCTCACCTTGGTGCATTTATAATTTCTTAGTTGCTCTATGAAATTTGTTGTTGCTTGTTGCTCTTTGTGTATTCCAAATTGTTGTTCTTAGCAAAGTGGGTTTCTGCTTGTGTCTTTGTGTAGAATGCTTACTAAGTGTTTGTAAAAATACTAAAACTGAATTGTAACTTTCCGCAAACCACAAATAGGAATATGTGGTTAGTGGCCACTAACCACAAATTTATATTTGTGGTTAATGGAATCCAACAACAAAAATGTTTTGGTTGTTGAACGTTATAGTTGAGGATGTTTTAGTTGTTGAACGTTACAGTTGAATATGTTATACAATTCTTATATATGTTTTGGTTATTGAACGTTACAGTTGAAGATGATGAAGTAGAATTTCCAGCTAAAAAGATTAAGCAACGTAAAAATCCATGCAATAGCAAGATCAGATTGATGTTTGAATCAGATAAAAGACAATTGATTTGGAAACAACAACGCATCCGGGCAATTGAACTTTAGAAGTTGTCCGAGATTTAGAACTTGTGTAACAGTTTAGGAGGAAACAATTGTTCTTACATTTTTTATGCATTTATACTTAAGACTGTAATGTCCATTATACAACGGCACGTAAACATATCCTTACGGACATACCATTGCACATTGTGTGCATAGAAGTTTGATAATTTGATTCTAATTAAGTTTGATTATGTTAAATTATTTATATAGCTATTAATATCCACTATTAAGTTGTTGCCTGTATCTTTGGGGTACATAAAGGATATAAAAACCAAAAGAAAAAGAGAAAAAAATCCTGAGAAGAAACTTTAGTAGGAGTGCGTGATCCTTATAAGTATTTGTGAGACAATTTCAGAGAGAGAGTGACACATACAAAAAGACAACATTATTTATTGTATTTATTATTATATTGTATGTATCAGTCTCTCTTGACGTGTTAGCCTCTCTAGCGGCTCAAACACCAAGGCCACCATGATTTTTTGGAGTCGTCATAGTGGACCAACTAACTAAGTCAATCCCCTTATTAGCCTTGCCTTTCCAAATAAAATCTCTTGTCATTTTATCTAGTAGTAAGCATACAGATTGAGGGATCCAAGCAATTTTCATTTAATAAGTGGGGATGAAATTAAGCACCAAGCTTACAAGCTTTAACAATTTACTATTCCAAAAAAACAATCTAGCTAGCTTGAACCTTATATTGATGATGAAATTATCGTATACCACATTGAGGAAGCATTTTCTCCGAAGGTGCAGGCGTGGAGAAGGTGCAGGCGTGGTTTCATGCCTATTTGGCACATAGTCCTCTGAGTTATTTGGATTTGAGGAATAGCTGTTTTTTCTGTGGAGGTGTACTACTTGATTTTGGAAGAGCTACAAACAGGGTCATTGTCCTAGCATTCAAGATAGGGGAGCTCTTTCGTCTGTTTATTTTATGAATGGTTTGTTGATATGTTTTTACATCAAAAGTTTTTTTATTAAGACAACACATCAAAAGTATCTAATTTTTTTAAAAACAAATTGGGAAAGGGGAAAATTTTATTAACCCAAGTGGTACGAAAGATCATATTACAATTGTCCCCTATGAGATTTGAACTCATCACCTTGAAGATATAATGCTAGCTCTTATCACTGAGCTAGCACCTTCAAGTGTGTAAAAAAACATAACAATTTTTGCATTCTTTAATGAGAATATATTGTTTTGGGAAATTGTCTAGCCCAAAGTAGGGGTGGGAATAGTAGCTGCATCGCTTTACAGGGCTCACGACCCACCACCTACGACGATAGCCCAAGCTGCAGACTAGACTTTTTTTTTAAATAGACAATGCCAACATTTTTCAAAAACCTATTTAAACAAATAGGCCAGTGAAAAAGTCTTCTAGGCCTATCAAGCTGACCTATTTAAATAAATATAAATAGTACTTTTAATTATTTTCATTATTATTTTATCAAATTTTCTACTGTGTTAAATCATTAATTTGCTAGTATTTCCTATTAATTTAAACATATTGACCTACATTAATTTTTGACTTATTTAAAGTTATTATTATAAAAAACAATGTAAATAGGATGTCATATAAAAATATTTTCGCAAAAGATTTTGTTAGATCTCTAATTAGAGCTTAATCTAGTGATCCTTCTCAACCTATAAGAATTGGTTTCATTAAAACTCAACGCATCGTATATACCTCCAAAACCAGGCTACTCATCGTATATATGTCCTTCAAGACATATATAAAGTACCCATCGTATATAGGCATATATACGATTGCATTATTAAATGCTTCGTTGACTACCCATCGTATATAGGTTATATCGCAGTGGGCTTTGAAGATCCAATCGTATATACATCCGGGCCATGTATATCTGATGTTCAGTTGCTATCTGCTTTGTTTATATTGATACTACATTGACTTTCACGACGGATACGGTATATTTTTGTTACTCAAGTTTGGTAAATGGAATTAATTTACTTAAGTACTTAGTAAATTATATAAACCTCTGGAAAGAGGGAAGCGAGATAAGATTGTTTTGGTCATGCGAGAAACATGGCGAGTTTACTAATGATTCAAGGGTTTTCGGTTCTAGAAGGAGAGGTCGTCCTTTTAGATTGAAGGCTAAACCGTAGCCGTGGGTTGGTATGTCACGGTTAAATGTGGTGGTACACACACGCACGACTTGCTCAAAACTTCCATTGGTACTTGTTTTTTTCTGTCTAAGGCGCAAAAGGATCTGGTTAACCAAAGATGCGGATCTTGATGTGGGTCTATAAAGTTGCTCAAGGTTGTTTCCCAAAGTTCTCATTCTTGACTCAACCTACAAGACCAACAGATATAATTTGCCTTTCTACAGATGTGGGAGTCATAACACCGAGATAAGCTTCCACGTTGCATTTGCTTATATTGGGCAGGAGCTTGCTATTTTTTCTTGGGTATTGGAGCAGCGTGCGAGGTATATGTGAGTTGCATTCTATTCATCCTGGTTTTCTTTGATGTGAGAGATCTCCGCTATTCTTGATGTCTTTCCGCCGCTGCTACAAATTTATTGTGTCATTGGCATGTTACAAAAATGTCAAAGCCAAGATTAAGGAGTTGGTTCACGTGATGAGTCACACTATTTTTTTTTTTTCATTAAAATGACACATGGTTGACACCGCATAAGGAGCGATTTATCTCAAAGATGGTAGTATTTCTATCCGTTAATCGATTTTTTTGACACGTGGACATATTTTTTTCATCGATTAAAATTCTTTGACACTTGTTTATTATTTCTATCCGTTAATCGATTTTTTTGACACGTGGACGATATTTTTTTGTCGATTAAAATTCTTTGACACTTGTTTATTATTTCTAGTGATACGTGGACATATTTTTTTCGTCGATTAAATTTCTTTGACACTTGTTTATTATTTCTATCTTAGACACGTGATATATTTTTTTCGTCGATTAAATTTCTTTGACATTTGTTTATTATTTCTATCCGTTACTCGATTTTTTTGACACGTGGACATATTTTTTTTCTTCGATTAAATTTCTTTAACACTTGTTTATTATTTCTATCCGTTACTCGATTTTTTTACACTTGTTTATTATTTCGAGCGGAATCCTTGCATTGGTCTTTGAAAAGACGATTGAAGAAGGACTTGTTTCTTTATCTCTCAGACCGAGACACAAAACTTTACAGCCAGCTTAGCAGTGCATTCAAAAGTGAGGTATTTTTCATGCTTCCTCTTCATTATAAACCCTCTGCAGAGACCTTATCACTATGCTATCGATGTGGAGAAATTTCTTATCAAGACTTGGGATTTTCCCTAAATAATAATCCTAGTAGTTATGAGAGGAGAAAACAGATCAAGAAAACGGGGCTTCCAAAATTCCTACACAATGGTCAACCAAATTTTTTTCAAAAGTGTACACCATTTAAAGGTCGTAGATTTTAGTTAAAATTGTGAAATAGAAACCTTGTATTTTTAACAGCTTTAACTATTCATACGGACGACGTCACCGAGTCAAAGTGGTTTGATTGTCGAGACATTCAACCAGTATAAAACGCTTTATCACTCATCTAAGCTGAAAAATCATATACATTCGAACGAAGAAAAAACTCCTGGTTGAATCTTTCAATCTCAATTGCCTCCTATAGCATGTATGCGGAACTGGCGAGCCATGTGTCCTCGTGCCTCCCACTCACACAATCGATGCGCCTAGATGTATAGATATGATTTTTGACGGCTTGTAGACAGATTCACACATTTTTTGCGTGTATATATGATTATAAGCGCGTTTTTGTAATTATACGCGCTTATTTTATCCAATATATACGCGTTTATTCAAATCACGAGATCGTAAATTATAATCGTTAATAAAACTAGGCAAAAAACATCCAAACGTGATCGTAAATAAGTTCCTACACAGATATAACGATCAAATTATATACGCGACAATGAACATATATCTACGATGTCAAAATTGTACCCATCGATATATAACCTATAACATTTTATTTTCTGTAGATAAAAGAAAAGTAAAAGTCGAAATCCGGATAAGATGCATATCTTGTTCATCACGAGAGAGAGATATTGGTATCAGACCAGCAGCTAACAAACCATGCCACTTGACACGGCTATCCACCTTTGCTTTAAAATCCAGATAGGCTTAGCATTATTTTGTACCATGTATTATTATCTATGTTTACATGCAACATAGAGAAGCCTGCCACATGTCGTGAAATGGAAATACCTAATCTAATTACAGGAAAATAAAATATCTTTCAAATTTTGATGATAGAGTAGAGGCTGTAGGGTCTTTGTAGTTGGGATACAACTTGGAGTCGCAAATCTAGGGTTGTCCACATCTAATAGATATCTAAAGTCGCTATATATCAATTTTTCAAGGAGCATATAGTCTGATAAGTTAACACGAAACACTAACCAATACCATAAGCATATATATGGAGCTGGTAAGACTGTTTGGTCCATTTGGATTTTTCAGTTTGAAACAAAGGAGATAAGGAGATATGGGAGAGAGGGACAGAAATAATTTTAGAATGAGGAATAATATCATTTGGATTTTTATATTTGGTCAAAAAAATAGATAAAAATTTTATATGAGGAATATCATCTTGTCCCTTATTAAAAAACTGAGAATTTGTTTTTAGTTCTACTGAAAAAAATATATATTTTATTTTCAATACTATTTGTCGAAGTTTTTTTTTTTTAAAAAAAACAACTATTTGTTAAAATTCAAAATAGTCAATTTTATCTTTTAAAAAAAAGTGTAATTTCAGAAAAAGTTAACCCGCATAATTTTAACTAGCGGAAAAGCGGGCACGGTGGTGCTGGTTTCAGTGGTTTGTCTAACTTTTCTAATCTACTATAAATAAATATATACCATCAACCCACCATCAAAATAAATATATACCATCAACCCACCATCAAAATTACTATATTATCATTTTCACTTTTTTTCTCTAAATCACTTTTATCATTAATGGGTCTCACTTTTATATCCTCTTTTAATTTTTTTATTTCACTTTAAAACCTATTCTTCTCTTTCATCTCTCTCACTTTGTTCACTTCTACTTCTCTTTACTATCAACAACTCACTACCAATTTTTTAAAAATATTTTTTTGATAAAAACAGTAATTATATAAAATTAATTAAAATAATATTAAATTATGTAGAATTTACTATTTACTATAATCTACTCAAACTACTAAACCCAATTAATTTAACTACTGCTATTTGTCAAAAAAAAATGATACTGCTTGCAAAAATTCCAAAATTATGTTTTCTAAAAAAATCAATAATTAAATTTCATCCACTTTTTCCGTGAGTCATACAGGATTAGCAACGACAATGTCAACGAAAGCGCCAAAAGGTGCGCCAACGGGAGCAGCATGAGTGGAAACAAGAGCACCAAAACACAACAAAAGTTGGATTTGCCTGCCGCACAAACGAGCGCAGTCAATTTTTTTTAAATTTATTTTTTAAAATTTATTTCTTCTAAAAAAATAGTAATTAAATAAACTTAATATAATTAATATTAAATCATGTAAAATTTATTATTTACTTTAATCTACTCTAAACTACTAAACTAAATTAATTTTATCACTACCGATAGTCAAATTAAACGATACCGCTAGCAAAAATTCCAAACTTATTTTTCCTAAAAAAATTAATAATTGAATCCATCCACTTTTTTCGTGAATCACATGGGAGCAGCAACGACAGCGTCAACGGGAGTGCCAATCGAAGTGCTAACAGAAACGCCAACGAGAGCATCAACGAGAGCGCCAACCGTCGCGCTAACGGAAGAGCCAACAGGAGCGCCAACGGGAGTACCAACGAAAGCACCAATGGGAGCACCACTATTAAAGAAATATACAAGCATTATTACATCTCATTTTATTTTTTCCTCATTTTCACTCTATTATTAATATTATAAGATGATATCGACTTTGTTTTTAAAACTTTTTGCAACACAACTATTTTAATAAATTTGAAATATCTTTTGTGGAGTTATTCATTTTTCTTTTATTATATTTTGCAACTTTTAACGTGTTAGTAATTTCATAGATAATTATAATAAATACAGTATGCACGGGTAAAATACTAGTGTTCTATTGCGTGTATTTTTATTTAATATTAGTTATGAAAAATTTGCTATAGGTGTCAAAAGTCATATATCATCTAATTGTCAAAAATGGAATATTAAACAAACAATCATAACCATTAAACCATAGGTGTCAAAAGTCTAATTATCATCTAATTTATGAACAAAAGATTATTTAAAAATTGATAATTTGAATTGATAGTATGAATTTACAAATTCAATTACCAATTCAAATTGATAATTTAAATAGGTAAATTTCATTTTAAAAAAATTTAGTTGATTCAAAGAATAAAAGTTAGTTAATTGAAGAATATATGGTCAAAAAATAGTACACCAAAAATTAGTTAATGGATGCATTAAAATTATCAATCAATACTTCAATATAATCAAACACTATGCTAGCTTTCAATATAATAAACATATGCTAGCAAATTGAGTAAACTAGACATTTTCTAAATTCGCCACGTGTCCCGAAATTTGGACAATTTTCTAAATTTGACTCTAGATGCCAAAAAATAATTTATTTGTCTTATACTATCTCTCTCTCTCTCTCTCCCTCCCTCCCTTTTTTAGTAATCTAATAATTTCATTAATATAATTAAATTAGTATTAAATTATCTACAATTTACTATTAACTTTAATTCAATATTATAATAATTCATTCAATATATATAATAAAACACTATGCTAGCTTCATATATATATATATATATATATATATATATATATATATATATATATATATATATATATATAATATTTAAACTAGCATAGTGTTTTACTACATCTCTCTCTCTCCCATTTTTTTTAATAATCTAATAATTTTAATAATATGATTAAATTAGTATTAAATTATCTACAATTTACTATTAATTATAATTGTCAACAAAAACTCGACCACTAACAAAATTTTCAAAATAAAAGGAGAGTGGCAATGAGAGACTCATAATGGGATCGACAACGTGAGTACCAACGAGTGGCAATGGGATCGCAACAGGGGTGCATATTTTATATAAAATCTCATTTTCTTTTTTCTAATTTAAACTTCATTATTAAGATTATAATAAGTCGAACTATGAAATAGTCAGCACCTCTTTCTTCTGAATACTAGATCGGGGGCAATTTCTCAAACAAACATATGGATAGTGGTTGTTTAATTTGGTGATTTATCTTTGTAGATTATTTGAGGAAAAAATAATGATAATTCCTCCATTAAATAACTTTTTAGTGTTTTTTTATGGATAGTGTTTTATATCCTTAAATTAAATAACTTTTATTATTTGAATCAACTAACTTTTTTATAAATAAGACTTACCTATTTAAATTCAACTATTAAAGATTCATTTTATCAATTTGAATTATAGTTGAATTTGTATATTCATATTATTATTTTAACTGTTATTTTTTAAATTATCTTTTGTTCACAATTAGATAATAATCAGTCTTTTGACATTCTGTATGGTTTATTGGTTGTTATTTTTTGATTAATACATACAAATACATAATAAAAAATTCAGCAAAATTATGAGTGTCTTTCTGCTAGTTAAAATTATTCAAATTATGCAGTTAAAATTATTCAAATTGTTTGAGGAATTTTTTTCTAGTAGTATTAATCGTGTTTTTTTTAAGCTTTTTATGTTAACTTCATAAAAAAGTGTTTTATGTTAATAGAAATCTAAAAGGATAACTCCAAGCGTGGATGAAAGTGACTAATGCACTTCATTTAAAGGGATAGACTCAGCTTGTATTCGAGTTTGATCTCTAGAAATGGAACAAATTGAAGTCAAACTTTACTTACCTCTCAGCCGAACTTTAGATTAGTTAGAGTCTCTTTCTCCTGGACACCAAAACAGGGTCAATGACCTCTAAATCAAAAAAAAAATCTAGGAGGATTGTTTTCATTATTAACACTTGAAGCTTCTTTTAGTAAAAAAAATCTGATTTTTAATGAGCATGTCGGATGAGGGAAAAAAAGATTTAAAAGGCAAGTTTTACTATTATAAAAACACAATCAATTTTTACTTCACAACAAAATCTATAAATTCTATTAATCTAGTTGTCAATTTGATTTGAATATTTTATTATATGAGTAACATATTTATTACAACATTAATTGTAATGGATTGTGCTAATCAATATTTTAAAACCGTTTCTTGAAAATAGAGGAGTGCATATATTCACGAGTACTTGTGAGATAATTTTAGAGAGAGTGACACAAATAATATAATATAATAATAAATAAAATAAACAACATTATCTTTTTGTTTGTTTCACTCTTTCTCCTAAATAAATTGTCTCTCAAGTCTTTGTGAGGATCCAAACTCAAAATAGAGTACATATTATCAATAATTTTAAGGCACAACCGATAGATACTTGAGTCTTTTAACTATTTGATTTTGGATTCGATCCTTTGGTCGATGCATATAGAAAAATATTTATTAAAAAAATTCAATCCCTTAAATGGACTTTCAATACCTCAAAAAATTAGTCTTCACAATTGTTGGTCCTTAAATTGGTTTAGATTTTAGGGAGAGCACAATCACAATTAGGGTTTCAACTTTCAAACCACTCGCTGCAGGTTTGACATCACGTTAGTGAGGGTAAAAAACTTTACTGCGGTAAGCTTGATTTTGATTTTTGAAACAAGCATTAAACAGGGAACGCGGCTGCAAGCGAGGGTAGTAACATTGTTGTTGTTTTTTTTCTCTTCGTTCCGTTTCACAATAAACACTTTAGAGAGAGAGAGTGAGGTAAAAAGTGAAAGAAAAGAAACTGTTCAAAAGCGTGCAGAAGAGGGAGAAGGATTTTGCAGTACAAAAGGAAAGAGCAATGCAATCGAGTGTTTTACTACTGCATTAACTTACGGACGACGATGGAGTGGATCTGGGTCAACGGTATTTGACTCATTACATTACAAAAAACGACAACATCAGGGCCGTTTCGTAATTAACCACACCCACTTCCATTGTTTTATTTCTCTTTGTTCTGTAGTGGTGTGTGTGTGTTGGGACGAGTGATTCCAATTCATTACAAAACATTACTCATTCATATATAATAATAACTCCTCCCTTTGCTGTTACCTTTCTTTATCTCTCACATATTGCTATGAGAACCAGAAAAGGGTTGTGCTATCCTCCACAACTTCCACTTCCAAACATGTGTTCAGAAACCCCCAAACTCTCTCTTCCTACCCGGAAAAAACACAAGAGATCTCCGGAAAACCCCGCCGGAGATTCCAACTTCTTCGAATCTTTGCCTGACGATCTTGTCCTCTCTATTCTCTGCAAACTTAGCTCCACCGCAACTTCCCCCTCCGATTTCATCACTGTTCTAATCACGTATGTTCCCTACACAACAACAACAACAACCTTAAAAATTTGCTTTTTTTTTCTTGTTTTTTTTTTTGTGTTGTGTTGGGGTAACTGATTTTGTGAACTGAACAACAGGTGCAAAAGATTAAATGCCTTAGGCAGTCACTCTCTCGTATTATCAAAAGCTTCCCACAAAACATTCTCAGTTAAAGCTACAAATTGGTCCGACTCCGCTCACCGCTTCCTCAAACGCTGCTCCGATGCCGGAAACATTGAAGCCTGTTACACTCTCGGCATGGTTAGTGGTCAAACAATATATTTTTTTTTCCAAAAATCTTGTTTTTTGTATTTTCTTTAACATGCAGAAGAAAAATAATGAGTGTTATTAATGAATGAACTATTATATGTGCAGATTCGGTTCTATTGTTTGCAAAACAGAGGAAGTGGAGCATCGTTGATGGCGAAGGCGGCGATGAACTCTCACGCGCCGGCTCTGTACTCTTTGGCAGTGATTCAGTTCAACGGTAGCGGTGGAACAAAAAACGACAAAGACCTACGAGCAGGTGTTGCTCTATGCGCACGCGCTGCGTTTCTTGGTCACATCGACGCGCTAAGGGAGCTTGGTCATTGTTTACAAGACGGTTACGGCGTTAAACAGAATGTAACAGAGGGAAGGCGTTTCCTTGTTCAAGCTAACGCTAGAGAACTCGCTGCCGTTTTGTCTGCAGCAAAGAATAAACAGCCGTGGGTGACGTGGACTATCAACCCGGTTACGACCCCAACTCCGAGCACTCCGGCTGATGCTATCTCCGGGTCGGGTTGTCCATTGCTTAGTGATTTTGGGTGTAACGTGCCGGCGCCGGAAGCTCACCCGGCGAGTAAGTTCATGTCGGAGTGGTTTGAATTTCGAGGCGGATTTCCGGGTCAGGGTATGAGACTATGTTCACATTCGGGTTGTGGTCGACCCGAAACAAGGAAGCACGAGTTTCGAAGGTGTTCGGTTTGTGGTGCGGTGAATTATTGCTCACGCGCTTGTCAAGCGCTTGATTGGAAGTTTAGGCATAAGGCGGAGTGTGCTCCAGTTGAAAGGTGGGTTGATGAGGAAGGGGAACCTGGTGTCGGAGTAGTTGACGGAGGCGTTAACGGTGTTGAGGTTATTGTGATTGATAGTTAGATGAGTTTTGGAAACGTTAACGGCGATGGTAACGTAAAGGTGTTTGGAGGTTTCTACGGGTACGAATCTAATTTTTGGTATGGGAATTTGGGATATACGGAAATATGGGAAAAGAAAATATTTATTATCTCATTTATTACCGTGGCGTTGCATAGGTAACAAACTCAAATGGATGACTTTGGCTTCCTCTGTTCTGTTTTACTTTTTGTAAGTATAGCAGTAGCTTAAATTCTCCCGAAAAGCAAGATGAAGGGGATGCTTTTTATTTTCTTTTTAGTAGTTTTTATTTATTAGGTGGAGCAAGGCAATGTCATCATTTTCCTATCAATTTTGCTACTTCGACATTATTTGTTAAATCAATTTTAATTTAAATCATCCCTCTTATTTAGTTAGGTTTTTTTTTTGAAGCAATATTTAGTTAGTTTTTAATTGATGGCAATATTTAGTTTTTTTTTGAAGCAATATTTAGTTAGTTTCTCTTTCCTATTTTTAGTACTAAATTGAAGGCTGACTTTTGGTTTAGTTTGGTTTGATTTGCTTAATACTCCTCGGACAGTCGGACCTCTATTATAAAAAAAAATTGGTATATTATTTTGTCTTAGTATCTTTTTCCAAACATATTAATTGTTAATTTTTTTAATACAGCTATTTAATGTGAGAAATAATTTTTTAATAGAGAATTGTTTTTTTAGATAGATAATTGTAAGTGGTGTAGGAGAAATGTTAGTTTTCGGGACTTGAACTCGGGACCTCATTATTGCACTCATTTAACGTGAGAAATATGTTTACTATTAGTCATTCTCTCTTTGTTGCATAATATAAGCAAATACTAGTGATGTAAGAGCATCCACAATGAAGTACTCCTCTTTTTGTTCCTTACGTGTGACGTACGTGTACACATCACTCATTTATATTTCATCCGTCTCATATTAATTGTCTTGTTTGGAATTTTTCTTTGTCTCAAATTAACTATCACTTTAGAATTCCAATACAACATTTATTATTACTTTCCAACAAAACATTTATTTTAGAATATCAATAATTGTATCTTTGCTTCAATCCAGAAAAGTGTTAGGGTATTTTACTCCTATCACATTTTTCCACCATAGAATTTAGTATATATCCAATCATTTTCTTAATACTTGCGCATAACCTTAAACGGCAATTAATATGAGACGGAGGGAGTATTTTTTAATGTTTGTTCCTTAAGGACTCAATCTCTCCAACTCAGCACTCCAAAAAGTTTATTAAATAGGTTCCACTATAATGCTATGTCATGGTGAAGAAAGACTAAAAAAAATAAAATTGTGTCATGTGGGACCCAAACAGAGAGAGAAAATAATAGATAAAATTGGTTTTTAATAGTGGGGCCTGCGGAGAGAAAAAATCCTAGTAGAATGACTCATCCTTATTAATGAATGCTTTTATTTTCTCCACAATAGTATTCTTTATAGCAAACTTTCTTTAATAAGGAAAAATGACTATAAGGAACACCATTGTGGATGCTTATGTATCTGGTACAAAATTTAGACTAGATTCATCAATTTTTGTTGATCAGTTTTTGCTTATATTCTGTAATGGATAGAGTACGATGGCTATAAAATACCCTAGGAATTTGGAATGATGTTTAAATTGCATCATATTTAATAACATCTTTAGTATTCATGATTTTTGTAAAATCTTCTTATAATAGGGACTAGAGAGAGCAACGCATAGTCTGAAAATTACCGTTTCATTGGAATTCAATGTAATTTGACTGAATTTTGGGCTTCAATTTTCTACTTAGACTCTTTTTTTTGTAAAAATAAGTGGATAGTAGATACATTAGTGGATAACCTAATTTATAGGTTTTATTTCGCAAAGTCAAACTACTAGCATATAACTTATAATTTATAATAGATAAGTTCATTGTTGGTGTTTGACTTGAGTAGTTTGTAACTTTTTTTACTAAATGCTACTTAAAACAACATTTGAGTTTATAGCAATTTATTTTTTCTTTCATTTTTATCTTTATTATTTTAATTAAATTATTCATTTGTCCGCCATCAAATGAATTCTCTCTCAATTTTTAAGCATTAATAACAAATATCAATTCATGTAATTTTATATTTATAACTAAGTTCAACTGCTAATTTTGCGAAACATTTTAAATTTAATGTGCTAGCTTATTTGTTATCTACCTATCTGTTATAAGCTAGTTTATCCAATATTCACTAGCTTATGTGTTATTAACTCTTTTTTACCAAAGAGAGCCATAGTGGTGAGGTAGCGGGTAGCAGATAAGCTAGGTGGTTGAATTTAAATTGTTTAGTAAAATTAGTGGTTAAATTGGCTTGTAAATATAAAATCACATAAATTGATATTCTTAGAATGTGGTTTAGCCCTAACTCAACCCAACAAAACTGGTTTGTAAGGTGAGCGATGTCTCCCACTTATAAACTCTTTTTCATACCATATCACATCCAATATGGGCCTTTTAACACCCCCTTCACACCCATGACTGGACAACTGGAGCGTGACCCGATAGCGGGTGGCCCAACCGATCTTGGATTTGCTCTGATACCATCTTAGACTGTGGTTTAGGCCTAACTCAACCTCACAAAATCGGCTTGTGAGGTGAGGGATGCCTCCCACTTATAAACTCTTTTTCAGGCCATATCACATCCAATGTGAGCCTCTTAACAGATATTTGTAACTAATGCTTAAAATGAATATAAATGAGGAGTTTAATTAAATTAGTAAAATTAAAAACAAGATAAAAAATGAAACACTATAAGCTTAAACGCTACTTCAAGTTCCGATTAAAAAATGCTCTACGCTAGTGATAAAATGCTATAAGCTAGTACTACCAAACACTTATAGACTGATAGATTCTCATAATTCGAGGACTGAGATACCTCCTAAAGAAAAGTTTAAAATAGGAAATAGACTTTGATTATATTTCATTGATATCAATTATGATGTCATTACAATGTTTATATAGGCTAGTGGATACACACCATAAAGGAGGATACATCACCCTTCACCCACACACTAATATTACTATCTAACAAACTATTCAAAGACAATGTCTAAAAAACCCCTTCTAGAATAAACTAAAAGAGCCATTATTTCCTTAACCTTAGACATGGCAACGGGGCGGGGCGGGGCCGGTTTTTACACCCCCCGTCCCCGACCCCGATACAATACCCGATCCCCGACCCCGACCCCAAAACCCGCCGGGCATAAAATCCGTATCCCCATCCCCGCCCCCGATGGGGGTCGGGTTTCCCCGCCCCGTCCCCGTCCCCGACTCCTATGTTGACCAAAAACAAATATTAGTATATAGCATCCAAAGAAATAATTAAACGAAGAGACATATATATAGCAATGGCATCCAAATATATATAGCATCATAAAATAATTACCATGAAAAGTATCTGCACAAACGAATGCACAAATGAGAGAGTCGAGTCCGAGAGAGTGAGAGGCGCTGGAAGGAAGGTGGAAGGAGAGAGTCAGAGAGGCTGAGAGGCGCTGGAAGGAAGGCTTCTAGGGTTTCTAATTCTATTCCTGGAAGTAATATATATATATGTGGGATATTTAAGTAATTTAACATTATTAGCATTTTAAGTAGCTGAACAATTAGCGGGCGGGTTCGGGCTCGGGCTCGGGCTCGGGCTGGGTATCATACTCCCCATCCCCGTCCCCGTCCCCGACTTAGTAAATCGGGGAAAACCCATCCCCGTCCCCGACCCCGTTCAACTCGGGTTTTCCCCGACAAAATCGGGACGGGTTCGGGCGGGTACCCGCGGGTCCGGGTTTTACTGCCATGCCTACTTAACCTCCATGTTCATATCATTACCTACCCCATCAAAATCTTATCCGCTATACGTTATCCGTTAAATGCTAGTTGTTTGACCTTTCCAAAGAGAGCCTTAGCCTACACTACTACGATTTACGACACTTAACAATTCAACTCATCTTAAGTTTTGTGTATTTGATGTGTCAAGAACAGAGAAAGTAACACATAAAAAAACAGAATAGTATTTATTGTATTTATTATATTTTTGACTTATGACAATTAAAGATGGATATAGTTTATATACAGTGTCCGTTTGAGAAATGTTCTACAGCGTTAACAATTTATAACAATAACCGTGTCTTTGCTCCAATCCAGAAAAGTGTTAAGGGATTTTAGTCCTATCACATTTTTCCACCATAGAATTTAGTATATACAATCATTTTCTTAATATCCGCGCATAAGCTTAAACGACACTTAATATGAGACGGATGGAGTATTTTTTTAATGTTTGTTCCTTAAGGACTCAATCTCTCCAACCCAGCACTCCAAAAAGTTTATTAAATAGATTCCACTATAATCCTATGTCATGGTGAAGAAAGAGAAAAAAAAATAAAAGATTGTGTCATGTGGGACCCAAAGGGAGAGAGAAAATAATAGATAAAATTGGTTTTTAATAGTCGGGCTTGCGGAGAGACAAAATCCTAGTAGAATGACTCATCCTTATTAAGGAATGCTTTTATTTTCTCCACAATGGTATTCCTTATAGCAAACTCTCCTTAATAAGGAAAAATGACTATAAGGAAACACCATTGTGGATGCTCATGTATCTGGTACAAAATTTAGACTAGATACATCAATTTTTGTTGATCAGTTTTTACTTATATTCTGTAACGGATAGAGTACGATGGCTATAAAAATACCCTAGGAATTTGGAATGATGTTTAAATTGCATCATATTTAATAAACATCTTTAGTGTTCGTGATTTTTGTAAAATCTTCTTATAATAGGGACTAGAGAGAGCAACACATAGTCTGAAAATTACCGTTTCAATGGAGTTCAATGTAATTTGACTGAATTTTCGGCTTCAATTTTCTACTTAGACTCTTTTTTGTAAAATCATTGGATAGTGGATACATTAGTGGATAACCTAATTTATAGGTTTTATTTCGCAAAGTCAAACTACTAGCATATAACTTATAATTTATAATAGATAAGTTCATTGTTGGTGTTTGACTTGAGTAGTTTGTAACTTTTTTTACTAAATGCTACTTAAAACAACATTTGAGCTTATAGCAATTTATTTTTTCTTTCATTTTTATCTTTATTATTTTAATTAAATTATTCATTTGTCTGCCATCAAATGAATTCTCTCTTAATTTTTAAGCATTAATAACAAATATCAATTTATGTAATTTTATATTTATAACTAAGTTCAACTGCTAATTTTACGAAACATTTTAAATTTAATGTGTTAGCTTATTTGTTATCTACCTATTTGTTATCAAGCTAGTTTATCCAATATTCACTAGCTTATGTGTTATTCACTCTTTTTACCAAAGAGAGCCATAGTGGGTGAGGTAGCGGGTAGCATAGGTGGTTGAATTTAAATTGTTTAGTAAAATTAGAGGTTAAATTAGCTTATAAATATAAAATCACATAAATTGATATTCTTAGAATGTGGTTTAGCCCTAACTCAACCCAACAAAACTGGTTTGTAAGGTGAGGGATGTCCCCACTTATAAACTCTTTTTCATGCCATATCACATCCAATGTGGGCCTTTTAACACCCCCTTCACGCCCATGACTGGACAACTGGAGCGTGACCCGATAGCGGGTGGCCCAGCCGATCTTGGATTGGCTCTGATACCATCTTAGAATGTGGTTTAGGCCTAACTCAACCCCACAAAATCGGCTTGTGATGTGAGGGATGTCTCTCACTTATAAACTCTTTTTCAGGCCATATCACATTCAATGTGAGCCTCTTAACAAATATTTGTAACTAATGCTTAAAATGAATATAAATGAGGAGTTTAATTAAATTAGTAAAATTAAAAACAAGATAAAAAATGAAACACTATAAGCTTAAACGCTACTTCAAGTTCCGTTTAAAAAATGCTCTACGCTAGTGATAAAATGCTATAAGCTAGTACTACCAAACACTTATAGAATGATAGATTCTCAGAATTCGAGGACTGAGATACCTCCTAAAGAATGGTTTAAGAGAAGAAATAGACTTTGATTATATTTCATTGATACCAATTATGAGGTCACTACAATGTTTATATAGGCTAGTGGATACCATAAAGGAGGATACATCACCCTTCACCCACACACTAATATTACTACCTAACAAACTATTCAAAGACAATGCCTAAAAAATCCCTTCTAGAATAAACTAAAAGAGTCATTATTTCCTTAACCTCCATGTTCATATCATTACCTACCCCATCAAAATCTTATATGCTATACGTTATCCACTAAATGCTAGTTGTTTGACCTTTCCAAACATAGCCTTAGTGTGTGTTTGGTTCCGCGGTGAAGAAAATTGAGTTTGGTAGAATTGAGTTTGCAGAATTGATTTTACTTAAAAGTGAGTTGAATGTAACGTGATTTTTGTTTGGATACATTTGTCGAAAAGTGATTTTCACCGACCATTGTTGTTTGGATATGTTAGATCAAAAGTGCTTTTAAGGGTCAAATTACCAAAATGGGTCTCCATTTAAAATTATATTACAAACTTTATATTTAATTAATAATAAAATAGAAAACAAAAGTATTAAATTGGCATAATAATAGTTATCAAATATATCCAAAACAAACACCGAGAAAGAATCGTAGGCCCAAAACAAAAAAATTGGTCAAGCCCAAGTTTTCTTCTTCTTCTAACCTTGGGACAATTACACAAGAACAAAATCAAAACATCAAAAAGGCAAAAAAAAAATTCTTCTTCTTTCTTCTTCTTGACAAAAAGGAACCACGAGAAAATAATAGTAACAGGAGCCGGTGTGTTTCTCGCCCTCTTCTAAAGGAATGAAAGTTTAGCAAAAAAATGGGTTGTCTTCTTTGGTGAAAGGTGGGTGTTGAAGGGTATTTATGAAGGGCAAAACAGATAAATCAATCGTTAGCAAGAGGAGAATTGATTTTGGTGGACGTGGAAGCTAGAAATTGTTGCTTCAATGCCACCGTGAGTTTTCACGGTTGCCGTACCGCGGAGATGCAGACCCAAACAAGCCGAAAGCGCTTTTGGGAAGGTAAACGTGCTTCCATGGTGTTCTAACGTGCAACCAAACAAGCACTTAGCCTACACTACGATTTACGACACTTAACAATTCAACTCATCTTAAGTTTTGTGTATTTGATGTGTCAAGAACAGAAGTAACACATAAAAAACAGAATAGTATTTATTGTATTTATTATATTTTTGACTTATGACAATTAAAGATGGATATAGTTTATATATAGTGTCCGTTTGAGAAATTTTCTACAGCGTTAACAATTTATAACAATTAAAGATGATCTGTAAGTACCTCTGTAAGCGCTCAATGAGCCTTGAGGCCTACCCTGACCCTAGTGAGCCCTCGAAGCCCAACTCACCTAAACTTTTTAATCTCAAAAAATAAATAAAAAAAGTTACTTTATATCAACTATCTCAAAAGTAACTCATTTCATAATTTTTGATTGATTTTTGTATCAAAAAAAATAATGATTTTTGATTGATTTTTACATCAACATATACTTGTACCAATTAAACCTATTAAAAATCCTCATAAGCGAGGATGCGGTGGAAACACACTTATTCTTTCAGCTAGGCTCATTATCAATACAACAATGTTATACGGACAAAAAAAATTAGACAAAAATCAACTTAAAACACCAATTAACCAAGTTTTTTAGACTATTAGCCAAGTGATCAATTAAAGTTTTTAATCAACGCCTCAAAAACTGTGAAAAAACAAGCTGGCTAATTCTCCAAAAAACTTGGTTAATTGTTGTTGTAAGTTGGTTTTTATCTAAATTTTTTTGTCCAAATAACATTTTTGTTACTAATATTCATTCATTCAGTTGTATTCAAATGCTACAGAAATCGGTGGGTGGTCCAAGCCCAACTCAGGCCCACTATTAAAATTCAAATTGTCGACTCATTTTCCATCCACCTGTTTTATTTGTTTATTATTATTTCTTTCAAATATCTGAATGTTATAATAGAAAGATTATTACTTGATGGAGGAGTTTGGAATACTAGTATAGATTAATGCCACACTAAGGTGACAGCTTTTTATCCTTCCAAAGTTTACCAATAGTCTTTTGAACAAATATCTTGAAAGGCTGGCTTCTCGAAGTTCAGCTTGGATAAAGAAGGAGATTTTCGTCTCTGTTTATCCCAACCAAATTTTTTCCCTCAAATCCTTCTAACATAAATAGACAGACATAGATTTATAGTTGTTGAATACAATAATGAGAAACCAAAATTGCTTAATTTGTCAAGATTAGTCAGCTATATATAACATGCACATGCTAACTAACTTTATTTGATTGATAATCTTGGCGGTTTATAGAAACGAATGAAAAGGGGGTTGCTTATGCCTTTGATTTTGAGGTGGCTTTTAACCGAAACAAATGTTGAATTTGTGAGAATACATAGAAATATTTAGAGCTTCTTGTCTTATATGATGAATAGAATTGGGTTTGATAAAAGGTGGACCGAGTGGATGCAAACTTGTCTTTTTGCCAACTCTATGTCTGTTACGTGAAGCAGAGCCTCTACTAAGACTTTATAGTTTATAAAAATCTAAGATGAGGTGACCCCTATCTCCATTTCTCTTTCTAATTGTGGCTCAAGGTCTATCCGGTTTTGTACAAAAAGCAATTCTGGTGGGTACTTTTGAAGGATATCAGGTTTTCAATGGACACAACATATCTTTGTTACAATTTGCAGATGACACAATCTTGTTGGGTAAGGGGTCGTGGAAGAATTTGTGGAGTATCAAAACTACTTTCAGATGTTTTGAGCTTGTATTCAGTATGCGAGTTAATTTCCACAAAAGCAAGCCGATAGGGATTACTCTTAAGGAGAGTTTTATGTAGGCGACGCCAGCTTTTCTTGCTTGTTGTACGTGAGCGATTCCTTTTAAGCTTTTGGGAGTTTCGGTTGGATTTAATCCTCAAAGAAGGGCTACTTGGAAACCTATGGTGGACTCTATGCGGACTAGACTTTCATCATGGTGAGGTTGTCATCTCTCTATGGGTAGAAGGGTCATGCTTATTAATTCAGTACTTTCAAGCTTACCTCTTCACTTCTTTTTTTTAAAGCACCTAAAATTGTCATAAATGATCTTATTATGATCCGGAGGGATTTTTATGGGGGTCAAAATGATGAAGAGAGGAAAATCTGTTGGGTGGCTTGGGGAAAGTAGTTGTAGGCCAAAGAAGGAGGGGTCTAGGTGTGAATAATTTAGAAGTCTTTTAACATTTCTCTTCTTGCTAAATGGAAATAGTGGTGTATTCATTTCACTAATGCACTGGGGAAGGAATTACTATCCTTTAGATATGGTGATTTAAATATAAAACATACTTGTGAGGTTTTTTTTTGTATCCCCACACATTAGTGTATTCCCAAAATGCCCTTCAAAAACTCACTTTTTTTTACAAATTTACGAATAATCGTACATATATCTCTTTTTGGGACATATATACGATGTGCACTTTTTTTGACATCGTATATATGTCCATTGTGCGTATATACGATTGATGCGTTTTAAGTCAATCGTATATACGCACAATGAACATATATATACGATGCGTTAAAAATGCACATCATATATATGTCCCACCAGCGGTATATACGATGGGCTTTGTAGTTGTTAACTACCGTGATTTCATCAACGGTTTTAATTGGAAGCCTTGTGATTTGATTAACATCAACGGTGTAGATATGTTGGATAAAATAAACGCGTGTAATTACAAAAACGCGATATAGTAATAGATACACGTGTAATACAAAAAGGTGTGAATCTATCTATAAGTCGTCAATAGAATCATCTCGCTAAATCGACACATCTAGGCGCATCACCGGAGTGGGACGATGCAATCAAGGACACATAGGCGCCAGAGGGTAAACGCGGCCGCATACAGATCCAACCATGACGCCGACTACGATGAGTAGTAATGGTACCACCATCTGCGGGGCAATAGGAGGCAATGAGGCGGTGGGAGAGATCGAAAGATGCAACCAGTGTAGATTTTCCTTGTTCATAACAGATATCATTTTAAACTTAGATGAACCATAAGTACCTCTCAAAGGCAGATAAGTAAAACTCATATTCAAAGAAAACTGAACCAGTGCAACATTATACTTGGTTGCAACCATGCACCCCATCTCTGGCAAATCAAACCACTTCGAGTTCGGCTGACATCCGTAGGATTCAATAGTTAAAGCTTTGCGAAGCTCTAACAGTCTGTTCTTCCCAAACATCGTTGAATACACTGTTTCCTTTTCCTTCGTTTCCTGAATTAAATCTTGCCAAATCATAGGCCAAGAATCCTCACCCATATCAAGTCCAACCCGACTGCTCTAAAACCACAATTACGGTCACCTTCCACATCAACTATTTTTTGAACATAGCACGTGTGGTGGAAGAAACGGTAAATGGATTTTAGTCTCAACTGTTTGTGATAAAACTCTCAAAGCACCCTGAGATAGTTTGGAAGACCGCTGTGTAGTATTTTTGGAAGACTGCTGTGTTGATTTTAAATTAGAAGCCTCAGATTCTTCAGTCATTTTTACCTTCTCATCCACATGCTCCCACCCGGAAGGATCACGCTTAGCATCAAATAATTTCTGTTTTTTCTTCTTTGGTGCACCTTTGTTCGACTTTAGATTTAGGTGGAACCATTGAAGAAGTAGAAGGAATGCTATCTCATTAAGTTGCCTCTTAATAAGAAATTTCTCCTCCTCACTCACTTTATTAAATCTTGCCAAGATAGCATCAAACTGGTAAGAAATATCACAACCAGATGATTTATCCTGAGTGGATTTATCATCTACTGCATCCAAGCTCAAATGTTTCCAAGTGATCATCAACAACATTCACGGGAATAGAATTACCGAAGCATGAAAAATACCTATCTCACAAGCACAAGGAAGAAGATGTGTCTTCCTTTGAATGCACCGACACCGCCCTTTGTCATATCCAACCCCAGATTTTGATCCTTCAAACTCTTTAACCATGTGACCCAATGCAAATAAGGAAACAAGACCTTGAAGATTCTTAAACAGTAGAATATTGGACTTGACTTCAATTCTGTTAATGCTTCTTTGAAAAGACCCGATGATTTTATCAAAATGAATTGTCAGCATGTCATCAATAGATATGAAACATTTAGATAATCACCCTTAGAAGTCTTCAATTGTCTCTTCAAACTCCAATGCAAAGATTTCGCTCTTAAACGACGAAAAAAAATGTCCACGTGTCAAAAAACTTCAAGCAACGGATAGAAATAATAAACAAGTGTCAAAGAAATTTAAACGACGAAAAAAAATATGTCCACGTGTCAAAAAAATTCAAGCAACGGATAGAAATAATAAATGCGAAAAATACATGTTGGTCGTCACATTCCCCAAGTGTGGGATATGGTTAGTCCATGCTGAGATAAATCGCTCCTCGTGTTTGTGGTCAACCATGTGTCATGCACATATTTAATAAGAGCAGTTTATCGAGCAAGCGACCTCAAAAACTTGATTAGATAAGTACTCCGACTCATCAACAGAATCAATAACAGAGCCAGAGAGAGGACCTCCTCCCGCCTATCCTTGTGCACCAACTCTTTAATCTCGCTTTGACATCAAGAATACCAGACATGCAACCGAGATCTCTGTCTGTCAAGAAAACCTGAGGATGAATAGAATGCAAATCACAAATATCTTTCAGCTGCTGCAATACCCAAGAAAAATGAATAGCAAGCTCCTGTCCAATATAGGCAAATGCAACATGGAAACTCAACTCAAGGTGTTAGTCACTCCCCACAACGCAAAAAGAGGCAAATTGTATATGTTGGTCTTGTAGGTTGAGTCAAGAATGAGAACTTTCGGAAACAACCTGAGTAACTTTATAGAAGTGGGATGAACCCACATGATATCACTGACTACATTAGACCCCGGAATCTTTCTACTCCAACATAGATAATTATGTGATGCAATCGCCTCGCAGACTCCCGAATGTTCGTTCTAGGACCCCTCTTTGTAGATCGGTGTTTGTGGACGCTATAAACTTGACGAAGAGTAGTCACATTCTCCGGATCTAGCTTCTTCAAAGCATTAATAGTGGCTTTCAGTCCAACATCAAGATTCGCATGCTCGTTAACCAGATCCTTTTGCGCCTTAGACAGACGCCCAAAGGCATTAGTAGCAATAGGAGTTTTCAGCAACTCGTGTGTGTCTACCACACTTAACCGTCACAGTCCAACCCCCACGGTGAACAGTGCAAGTAGCCTTCAATCTAAAAGGACAGCTTCTCCTTTTAGAACCGAAAACCATTGAATCATTAGTAAACCCGCCTTGCTTCTCACAGCCAAAATCAATCTTATCTCGACTCCCCCTCTTTCCTGCTTTGTCTGATCTCACTTTAATAACAACTACACCGATACTTCTACCAATGACTTTTGCCCACTCCTCCACGGCCTACTTTGTAGGAAATATCTACAAAATATATAACTTATTAAGTACTTAAGTAATTTAATACTATTTACCAAACTTGATTAACAAAAATTCGGTAAGAAATATACCGTATCCGTGGTAAACGCCCGCTGTAGTATCGATATCAACAGAACCAACCCGAGAGTCGGCATCTTGTAGTAGGCGGGTCAATATCTGTTCCAACAAAGCAGATATCAACTCAGAAAAAAAAAAAAAAAAAACCAATCGTATATACCTCCTCAACCTTGTATATACGATGGGTAATTTTTAACATCGTATATATATGGCCCGGATGTATATACGATTAGATCTTCATAGCCCACTCGTATATAACCTATATACGATGGGTAGTCAACAAGCATTTAATAATGCAATCGTATATATGTCTTGAACGATGCACACTTTTTCGCGTCAACGCTCATTATTTATATAATCGTATATACCTTCCATTGAGGTAGGTATATACGATGGCAGATAAAGTGGGTCCCAATCAGAGAAAATTCAATGGAAGTCAAAAAGTGAAATTATGGCAAGGGTAATTTCGGTATAACGTAAAATGGTGGGGGTGGGAGGATGGGGTGGGGTATAAAAAACTCACCCAACTCAGGCCCACTATTAAAATTCAAATTGTCGACTCATTTTCCATCCACCTGTTTTATTTGTTTATTCTTTCTTTCAAATATCTGAATGTTATAATAGAAAGATTATTACTTGATGGAGGAGTTTGGAATACTAGTATAGATTAATGCCACACTAAGGTGACAGCTTTTTATCCTTCCAAAGTTTACCAATAGTCTTTTGAACAAATATCTTGAAAGGCTGGCTTCTCGAAGTTCAGCTTGGATAAAGAAGGAGATTTTCGTCTCTGTTTATCCCAACCAAATTTTTTCCCTCAAATCCTTCTAACATATATAGACAGACATAGATTTATAGTTGTTGAATACAATAATGAGAAACCAAAATTGCTTAATTATTCACCACAAAAACAAAATTGCTTAATTTGTCAAGATTAGTCAGCTATATATAACATGCACATGCTAACTAACTTTATTTGATCGATAATCTTGGTTGCTTATGCCTTTGATTTTGATGTGGCTTTTAACCGAAACAAATGTTGAATTTGTGAGAATACATAGAAATATTTAGAGCTTCTTGTCTTATATGATGAATAGAATTGGGTTTGATAAAAGGTGGACTGAGTGGATGCAAACTTGTCTTTTTGCCAACTCTATGCCGGTTCTGGTGAACGAGAGCCCTACGGAAGACTTTATAGTTTATAAAAATCTAAGACGAGGTGACCCCTATCTCCATTTCTCTTTCTAATTGTGGCTCAAGGTCTATCCGGTTTTGTACAAAAAGCAATTCTGGTGGGTACTTTTGAAGGATATCAGGTTTTCAATGGACACAACATATCTTTGTTACAATTTGCAGATGACACAATCTTGTTGGGTAAGGGGTCGTGGAAGAATTTGTGGAGTATCAAAACTACTTTCAGATGTTTTGAGCTTGTATTCAGTATGCGAATTAATTTCCACAAAAGCAAGCCGATAGGGATTAATCTTAAGGAGAGTTTTATGTAGGCGACGCCAGCTTTTCTTGCTTGTTGTACGTCAACGATTCCTTTTAAGCTTTTGGGAGTTTCGGTTGGAGTTAATCCTCAAAGAAGGGCTACTTGGAAACCTATGGTTGACTCTATGCGGACTAGACATTCATCATGGTGAGGTTGTCATCTCTCTATGGGTAGAAGGGTAATGCTTATTAATTGAGTACTTTCAAGCTTACCTCTTTACTTCTTTTTTTTAAAGCACCTAAAATTGTCATAAATGATCTTATTAAGATCCGGAGTGATTTTTATGGGGGTCAAAATGATGAAGAGAGGAAAATCTGTTGGGTGGCTTGGGAAAGTAGTTGTAGGCCAAAGAAGGAGGGGGCCTAGGTGTGAATAATTTAGAAGTCTTTAACATTTCTCTTCTTGCTAAATGGAAATGGTGGTGTATTCATGTCACTAATGCAGTGGGGAAGGAATTACTATCCTTTAGATACGGTGATTTAAATATAAAAACATTCTTGTAGTATTGGTCGACTGTGGAGTTCGAAAGATTCGATTTGGTGGAGGGGTTTGATGTTGTTGGGGGATGATATAGATTCTGGTCAGAATTACTTTCACAGGGCTATGATTTGTGTCTTAGGCAACATTCAATCTATCATTTTTTGGCATCACAAATGGATAGGTAATGCTCTGTTGAAGGATGCTTTTTCAGATCTCTTCCTTGTTTCATAGCAACAACCCGAGATGATGGGTTTGGTGGGAGATGGGGTGGTGGAGGTGGGAACTAAAATGGTCAAGATAACTTCAATCTCATGAGCAAGAGGCGCTGCATCTTTTGGAGACTATTCTTTTTTAGGTGTAGTTGGTGGATGACATAAAAGATAAGCGGGAGTTGAACATTCTCAAAACTAATTTATTCACTGTTCTGGACTGGGCCTGAGGCCCATCCATTAAGAAAAGCATAATTCGGCCCAAACCACTCCAGGGGTGATCGGTACGTTCTAACCCTACCATCAACGGACAAGCATCTGCATCGCATAAGATCACACGGCCTGCATCACCCACCATGCAAATATATAAGTGGGCCCGACATCGACAAGGTAAATCTTTCACCCATTTGTAATTCATACTCTTTACTACAAATCATTCACCATAAGTTCATGTTAGTCTTTTGTTGTGAGTTTGTTGAATCATACTCAGTTGTCTAGTGAGATCCTAGATGTACTCTCTGCTGTATGGAAATCGGCGGTGCCATCTCAAGTGGCTTTATTTTGCTGGCGTTTGTTCTTAGATAGGTTGCCAACCAAGGATAATTTAGCTAGTAGGAATGTGGATGTAGGCAATTGTTGGAGCCCTTTTTGTGAATGTTTTCAGGAGTCGGTTACTCATATTTTTTACCAGTGTTCTTTATCGAAGGTTGTTTGGAAGTCGGTTGTTGCTTGGTTGGGAGTTGTAGAGGATGTCGTTTTGGAGGGTACTCATCATTTTTTGTTCTTTGGTAGAAACTTCAAAGACATCAACATCAACAAGAAGTTTAATTTTTTTGTTTTGAATGACTACCATGTGAATTATTTGGAAGGAAAGAAACAAAATTTCTATTTGAAGGGGAGGTGGATAATATTTTTATTGTTATTAATATGAAAACATCTTTCTTGAGGTTGGTTTATAGGAAGTGTAAATGTATCATAGGGTACCCATTTTTGATTGGTGAAAGTCTCAAATGTCTTGTATTGAGAATTCTAAGTGCTTGTTTGGTTTAGCGATGGAGAGACCTTATAATCACTTTTTTGAAATTGTTTTCGTGATTCTCCTCTCGTTTTAAGGTGTTTCAGAATCACCGGAAAATGGGTTTTGGCTTCTAAAATCGATTCTACCAGAAGCCAGGATTCCTAGCTTCTACGGCAAGAAGAAATCGATTCTGAAATTTCTCCTTTATTGCCTTCCATTTATTCCTTTATTGCCCTTTGTTCACTGCATTTATTAGGTGGTATAGCAAAACCTTTGTTCTTTATTTTTTCTATGTTGTAGCGCTCAGATCGTAAGGTTAGGGATGATTTAAGTTGGGCTTGGAGCATTACTTTTTGACAACCCGTAGTTTTGTTTGTATTTTTTTGGTAGAACCCGGAGCTTTGTTTGTATTTTATATATCTCTTGTGTGTTTTTATATATAAAAAAAACTGTATTTAATAAACTATAAATTGGTATTTGTTTTTGGTCAAAAAAATTGGTATTTGTTTGTTTTTTATTATATTTTTTATTCTCTTTTTATTTTTTATTTTTGATAAATTTTTATTCTCTTCTTATTTTTTTATTTTATCAAATATAAGTTTTTAATATAAGACCTATTTTGGTAATTTGACACTCAAAATCAATTTTGGTGCAGTCTATCCAAACAACAATGATTGCTAAAAATCACTTTTTCAGTAAATGTATCCAAACAAAAATCACATCAAGTTCAACTCACTTTTAACTAAAATCAATTTTGTAAAATCAATTCTGTCGGAATCAATTTTACTCACCGTCGAATCAAACACACGCTAAGAAGACTATTTGAGTCTCTTGTATAGGGTTGGCGTGCCCTTAATACTCCATATGCATATATCTTTTCTTATATAAAAAAAATCAAGTATATCGAGTTTTGTGATATTTACATATTGTCCCAAAAGTTGTCAAAAAAATTATTTTATCCCAGAAGTCTACATAATGTTTATGATGATTCATCAACTTTTTTATCACCCGTCTCTTAATTCCTTAACTAAATTAAATCCATCTCCCTCATCTAGAGTTGTAAAATTGGGTTGTCCGGCCCGACCAAAGTGCAAAAAAGGTCTGGGCGTCCCAACTATCTACTGGGCTGCAATTTTTGGAACCCAGCCCAAAACACTGGGCCTAATGGATCAGCCTGACCCACTTCACATTTTAACAAAGGGAAACATAAAAAATGTTCAAAAAAGTATAAAAATGCAAGCCCGGTTCGACCCATGGGCCAACTAGATTGAGTCAAAATGACTGAATTCCTTCTAAGCCTCTATTTTTTTAGTCCAACACAACTCAAAAACTGGACCATCAAACTGGCTCGTTTGGCTTAGGGATGGCATAAATACCCACACCCGTGGGTACCCGCAGATATTATTTGTGACGGGTATGGGACAGATAGCTTAACGGGGGTTGAATAAATGAATAATTAGACTACCTGTCAATAAACGGTGCGGGGTCGGATATTCAGGTACTCGTGCCCGTGGGTACTAGTACTCGTAATAAAATATATTTATTTGAAAAATTTGCTTTTATTATTAATTTTAGTGTTATTTATCTTATTTCATAATTACTATAAACTAACAAATAAATGATAAAACAAATGTATAATGAAATCTCTAATTTTTTTCATATGAATGAAAAGAAAAGATAGTGCTCAAAAGGTAACTTTTTTTAGAATTTGAAATTTTATTTCCAAAAAATAATACAATTAATATTATATTAATGTATAATGAAATGCCTAAATTTTTTAATGAATGAAGAGAAAAAATGGTGTTTAAAAGGTTAATTTTGTTTGGTATTTCAAAATTTATTTTAAAAAAATATATTTTAATTAATATTAAAAGTATCTGTGGGTATCCCCGCAAGGAGACAATACCCGCAAGAAACCCGCTATGTGGGTACCCGCGTGAATATCGGGCGAGTATGGGTAGTATTTATATTAAACAGGGCGGGTAGCCGATAACAACTACCCGTGTCCTCCCCACCCCGTTGACATCCCTAGTTTGGCTAAGCCAAAATTGAGAGCTCTCATCCTCCTAGTAGTCCTCCACCTCCCCTAAAACTATTTCTAAACAAAGCAAAAAATAATAATATCAATTGATCAATACAATAGAACAAAAGACGAAAGTATCGAAACAACTATCTTTGTGGTCATCAAGGGAGATCTCAGAGTGATCCATTTCTGACATGAAGCTCCATCACTAGAATAGAGGAAGAAACCATATCTATTTTTCTTGTTTCACTCACATTATTTATTTGTCTTGTATGCAGACGGAGTAGTAAGTAGCACTCGTAAAATCACACTCGCAAAATGAAGATCTCGAGTTCGAATCTGAGTAAACATAAAAAATAACCAACACGAACAATTGGTTGTGTTACATATCGTTCAACTGTTATCAACAGTTACAATCCTTCTAAAAGTGAGTCAACAAAAGTTCATAAGAATGAAATATAAAAATCAACAAATAAAAATATAAAATTTCATTTAGACATTAAAACTTTCTCGATAGAAAGATCCCCAAATGACAGACCAAAAAAATGCAGCCCTCCCTAAAAAATGAGTTACAGAAATGAGCAAAGAAAAGTTAAAAAAAGTAATAAAAATAAAATAAAATAAAGAAAGAAATAAATAAATTGGATTTGTAATATTACATCAATTTACATATGTTATAAGATTAGTCAGAACCTTCTTCATATGTCATTACTTTTTTGTCTTTTACCAGATATATTTATCCTCATTTTGTTGTCAAAACGACTAACATGCCATTATTTTTTTGACTTTTTATAACTACGTATTTGTACACGTATAATATGTATAGCATAAAGTTGTTTTTGTGAAGGTTTTGGCACTTCAGGTTTATATAAGTAAGGATTTTGTCATACACGTAATTGGTTAGACAAAGTTGCATAATTTTTTTCCATTAATTTGTTGATTTTCATAAATGAAATAATAATAAATTATACTGTAATCTTTTTCTTACTTCCATGGAAAAATAGAAAGAATGCATAGTAACTATAAAGAGATGGCTACTAGTACTACCTTGTAGCTATAACTAGCTGTGTTCTCTTTGCTTCATGAAAAAGAACTAGCTTGAAATCAATACATTCGCTGACATGTAAGGTGACGTGCATCCCTGGACATGAAAAGAAGTACCTCTTTTCACATGAGAACGTATACTAGAAAACAGATAACAATAAACCCTGCACCCTACTTTGAAAAAAATATGGAAAATCAACATTGAATTGAAGTTTTGAAACATGGATGATTTGATTGGCTTCAAGACACTTGATCTTGAAAGACAAGATTGATATTAAATCTTTTCTCCGGATTTCGTATATAAAGAACAAAACACTTTCAGATTTATTCAGATAGTTAATGTATCCAGCCTATAATATATACACAGATCTGGATTTAATCTAAAAATGTTATTCTTATATATAAGTCGTAGGAGTATAGGTTTAGGGTTAGGGAAAAAGGAAATGAAAGATAGACAGCTCAAGGTAACAAATTGAAATTATAACTAATAAATATTACTCCCTCCGTTTTTTTAATATAAGTAAATATTCTCATAAAATCATGTTACTAAATATAAGTAAGTCAAAAAATTTTCACTTAATCTATCAAATTTACCCTTAAAAGGATATTCAAAGATAATATAAATATATATTAAATATTCTCCAACAACATTAAAGAACTATCTAGTATTATGAAGGGCGGGAAGCAGAGCAGCACCAAGTCCCAGCAAAAGACCCATTATAGATTACTCGAAATTTTAGCTTCTTTTCGTGCATACTAACACATATGGTAACATCCTTTTACAATATTTAACACGACACATTTTAATGAAAAACTATGAAAATTGGAAGACAACAAAAGAAAATAGTTTGGTTACACTTAGACAAACAATCTGTTTGTTTCTACTAGTCAATGTTAAGAAGAAATGGCAAGTACATCAACAATTTCTTACCTGCAATAAGCAAGCAGGAATTTAAATATAACCCTGTAGCAAGAGGTTGACTTTTTCTAAAGAACTATGTGGCACAGGTGTAATCACGTAGAGCACACCTTTAACTGTGTCAATGCTCCTCACAATCCCTGAATGACATGAAATCAAGATATGTTTAACAGTTAAGATTCTTAAATTGTCCAAATGCATAACTAAAAGACCAGAAGGTTGTGTGATCTGTGTGCTCATCATAAGAGGTGACATATTACACTTGAGTTGCTATTACTCAATCAAGAAACTCTGATAAACTTGTTATAATCAACCGACATATGAGATCTAATTAAGCCAACTCATTAATGTAGATTCCTTTTTATTGTATTTTAGTTTAGTGTGCCTCATTGCTGAAACATATATCAAGTTCAAATTTTAAAATTAATCAGAATCAGAATATCCCCTTTGTTTACTGAAAAGTGAAACCTTCTAGATATGGAAACCCAAAAATAAGGAGTATTCAACTAGTTCTAATACTACTGCCATCTAAATTGCTTTTAAAATCTGAAATTTTAATTTTGCAAGTATCTCAGCAAAATGATGTTGGAATGTTTATTTTGTAACAGATACAATCTGTATTTATTTTGTAAGTACCTACCAAGACCAAGACACCAAGGTAACTTTTCAGATCCTTCGGAATCAACTGCTAAGCCAACAATAGTAGCGTTCAAACTGTAGAATTTTTCAGAGCTTGGGACTTGCAAAAGTATTGATGGGTCATATAAAATGTTTTGCTCACCGTTATATAAAAATATAAATCCAAGAAATTTTATGGAAATTCATATATTCAAATTTATAATTAGACAGTGGTAAGACACATAATCAGACAGATAATATGTAACATTAGAACAACCTCATGATGAAGATGTTGAATCTTCATGCTGGCAATGGGAACTTCATAAGGACAGTGAGAGGCCAACGTATTAGCATGTCCACTAATACGTTGTACCCAACACCTGAAATGCAAGACAAAACCCATCAAAGTTAGTACCATAACAGTTGATATATTGTTATTAGTCTAGGAATGCAATAGTTTATATGCAGAAATAATACAAAATGCAGCACTAAAAAGAATCAAATTAATAAATGTAAAAGACACAGGCTTGCCTTTCATTCACCCAGCCAGGAGTATTCACTATCAGAGGCACCTCAATCGTAGAAAGATTGTCTCCCTTAGCCAAGGTGCAATACTCTTTTCGATAATAATAATAATCATATATGGAAAATACATAATTTAAGTACACTGCTGGATCTCTCTTGGAAGAAACATCACCAAAAGAAAAGGCATTGTTACAAAAGAAATGACATAGTCAGTCCATCAAGTAAGTCCATAACATGTTCAATACAAGGATTGAATGACACTGACATGATGGAATATATTCTACAAACAGGCAATAAATATCACCCACCTCATTGTAGATAGAAAACTTCATAACAATGAAATGGAGCCCCCTCCAAAAAAAATAGAAAGGAGTACAGAAAGAGAGATGAATACCTACGACCTTTGACTCGTACATCATCTTCAAAAAAGGGAACAACAAGATCACATGAAAAAGCCATAATATTTAATATTGCTCTTAATCAGTTATTTGTTGTTTTGACAGTTTTCATTAATCTTGAAAGCATGCAAAATTCTACATACCTGGAGTTACTTGATGAACAATAGTTAGAGATAGAAAAGCAGGAGGAGTAAACTCAGGTTGGCCAACATCAGTATCCAAATAAGCTACTTTGTTATAAGTGCTCAATAGGACAGACATTAAGGAGATAGCGAGAGAAGGTTGTCTTCCCACAGTTCTTTGCTCCACATATGAGTATTATAGGAGGAGGCATTGAACTTTGTGCAATGGATTCTGCAGCCTCTGACCATTGCTCTGGGATGTAAACGTCCGGTGAAGGAGTCAATGGCATATCGCTTAGTGTAGCGGCTGAACCAAAATGCTATAGTGGTATCTACGTAGATGTCAGGGGAAATTATACAAGCAATTTATACGATACGCATAGAAGAATAGACAAAATTCATAACTAATAATCAAAATTCATTGTTACTAATATTCAAACATTGAAAACAAAGCAGTGGCAAAATAGTGAAAACAAACACAGATGGCAGCAAAGATAGAAGCCAGCAGAGAGAATACGCAATGAGATAAAAATATGAAGAGGGAGATGAGAAAATACCTAGATTTAAGCTGAAGATGGTGGCCAGAGAACAACTGAGAATAGATTAACAACGTAGAAGAGGAAAAACAAATAGGAACGGAGAGAAGAACGAACAGGAACACAACGAATAGAGAGTCAGAGACTGGAGCGCGGTGGCTATGGCTGCTTGCCGACCACCTCTTTTGGCCGAAAATGGTGATCTTCACTTCACTCACAATTTCCCGCTGCACAATTATTTCACTCACTCAGTCACATATTATATCTCGTTTAAGGCTGTGGTATATGAATTAAGAAAATCAGTTAATTTATATGGGAAAGAGAGGTTGTGAGTTAGTTTACCAAATTATTCTTCACTAATGATATTGGAAACATAAAAAGTAGAATTGAGATATATTAAATAATGAAGAGTATGACTGGAAAAGAAAAATTGATGTTACATTGGTATTGTAAAAAGTTATGTATTATGGGACAACTTTTTTTGCCTAGAAAGTCATGTACTCCCCTTTTTTTGGTCGAGGCAAGGAGGCTTGCATGGAGCGCAAGGGTTCAATGCACATGGACAAGGTAAGTGTTGGAGCGATTAGGATTGACAACAGGAGAAGGTCGAGGAAATAGGAGCGAATAGGTTTTACACCACTAACCCGTACTAGTGAGGTCATGGAGAGTCTCTCCGAATTTCTAGGGCTTAGGAGTGAGATATATATATATATATAGATTGTACATTCTGTAAACACACACAATCAATCAATCAAACATTTACAATTTATTTCAAAAAGTCTTTACTTTCTATCCTTTCTCGCATTTATTTTTTAATGTTTTATTACGCACGTAGATAGTCCAACCACATGTCCCTCTCACGGAACCCATAGTCCTAACACTCTTTGGAACCCATAGTCGAGGAACAAAGTTCCTTCCTCAACGAAATTGCTTGAAGAACAGATGAATCATTAGTTCAAACCTCTAGCCATAATTCGGCTAAGAAAAGAGTCGATGACAACATGATTATATTTGTACCTAAAAAAAGAATAATACGTATTATATTATTTCTTATCAAGTGTTGCACTATTTTGTCTTTATAATAACTTATCTATATCCTATTTCATATCATATTTCAGTTTCTTATCTTGAATTTGCATGTTCTATCAGCTTCTCTTAAAAGTAAAAATATCAAATAGACAATGGAACCTAACCTCATATCCTTCACTTTCACTGTATAAAAGTTTAATTGGGCGCTTAATATACCTAACCATCTCTCGGCCAAATATCAGCTACTTAATCCATAAATTGAGTCAATATATACAGACTCCTTATTTATCCAAGTTAGTTAGTGATAGTTAGTTCTACAGTTACAAATTTACAATTAGTTTCACATAGTTGTAATATGTTTGTCTATTCAATTATGTTCCATTTATATGTATAATTCTTATTTTCTATATAAACTCAAATTCATTTTCATCAAAGCTTAGTTTCAATACTATATGTTAAGATATTGAATCTGTAAGTCTGGTGTTTGATATTCTATTCGTTTAACGCTTTCCTCACTAGTGCTTGATTCTTTTGTTGTACCCCTGGCTTGAATTTCCAACAAAACTAGGATATTAGAGAGGATTTGAGTCAATTCTTCCACGTGCTGTTAGTTGTAATACTGCAGAATCATTTGTGTGTGTCAATATAGACCCACGAATCACTCATTTGTGTGCGTGAATAAAAAAAATACTCCAATTAGCTGTTTGGACAAACATGATTTGAAAGGAAAAACTTGATTTTCTAAAACTGAATTGGTTAAAATTGAGTTTAAATTCATATGCTTTAAAAAGAAATTTGATATAAAATGTAAACACAAAATCATTCTTGATATTCTTAACATGAAACCACACACACTAAGCAAACTTGGAAAGCATTTAACGCACCATTTACATGATCACTATTTTCTACATACTTGGATTAGTTAGTTACACGATCTAACAAGTTATTTCTAGCCACGACCAGATAGACCAAATTATCTCAACTCAGAAAGCAAGGTTCACACAGAAGCAAACTTGGTAAATTAAGTAAAACTAAAACAAATTACTCTTATTCTAATTTCTTTTCCCCAGAAACTGCTCCATCACTTTTCAAGTTCACTTCTCCCTGCTTAAATGCCTTAGATATCTCTTCAACAGGTATCAAAGGTACATACCCAAAACCACTATAACCCTTTTGAGTCAAACCCTTAATTACACGGTTGTATTTCTCAGACCAGTGAGCAGCTGTTGGAACTGCCATCTCTGCCACTGCATGGAATGGTGGAACGTGGTTGAGCCCTGTCCATAATTTCACTGAACTGGTTAGCAGTAAATGCTTAGATTCTTTAGCAACATAATCTATAGCTGCACGTGGTCCTTTAGATTGACCCTCATTAACAACTTTCTCAGCTTCATGTGTCACTTTCTGAATCAAACCCTTGGCTTGATATGCAAGTTGCTTAGCAAAATGAGGCGCATGCTCATTGAACTTGTAAATAGCTTCATCCACCTACCCATATCAAATGCTCTAATTGTTAGTTGAACACAAATCGCTTAATAAATTAACTTATGCCATCAATTCATTCAAACATTAACCATGGAATTCAAGCACACGGATTTAAGGAACACTCATGTGTTATTAAGGTTGGAAACTCAAAATTAGGTTCACTTTGTTCCAAATAACTTTTTTTATAGATTCAAAGGTTAATGGAAAAACAAGGACACATATTGCAAACAAGCTATTACAGTGTATTGTGATCTCAAACAAAGTACAGTGCACATTAAAGAAATCTGATTTTTCATTCACAAAGCATGCAGGTATTCAATCACTTTAATCTGAATTTTAATCTAATCAACTTTACGTAATCAATTTTATTTAAAGTCAAGTTTGAGAAATTAGTCAGCCATAGAAGCACACACTTTAGGGGAAACACACACTTCAGGTGCTCTTTAATAAACCAAACATCATTTCATTTTGTAAGCCAGTGAATCATGGAAACTCCACCTTGAATCTCAGCAAGCAGCAGCATAAAGTTTGGATAGAATTTATTGATTTCAAATCAAGCTATTGCTATTTCCCAAGATATTAAAAGTAAATTTTTCGTTTTCTGTTTTTGTAAGGAAATATCACCCAGCTATACAACAAAAACTTTCATCTGTAAGTAACAAGCACTATAACCAGGAATTGATCATGATCTGAGTTTAGAAAATTAATAAACATAGACATAAAGAGTAGCAAAACAATTTCAACAAGTTTTTCCCAATTATGCATATCCCTCTTAATCAGATCCAAGGGAGAAAGGTTCTAAAAAAAATAAAAATAAAAAAGAGCTGATTTTGATGTAAACGAGTTAGGAAAGGAGATAGAAAGGCAGAGGAAGATAGAAATACCTTGTTATCAACAAAAACAAGGACATCATCGGGGACGCCCTTCAATTTGTTGTAGACAGGACCAATAACGGTTGTTACAGTTCCTCCACCGTTTCAACGGCGGATCTCAAAGGTCCTGAGTTGTTCTTTGCGGATTCATAAAGATGTGAGGCAAAAACATAAGTTTGAATAGCAGCAATCCTAACAAGCCTCAGATGCTTTAGTTCTTTGTTCTGGTTCTCAACCTTCATATCTATCTGCAAACATAAAGAAGAATCACAAGTTGCTTCAGTTCAATAAGTAAAAATTATTATCTCCATCTCAATGAAAAGAAATAGAGAGGTCGAAGAAAGAAGAATAAGAAAAGTCAGAAATATAATTATGCTAACAAGTAACAACCTCCTCGGTGGCCATTGTAAATTGCTCGTTAGTAAAGAGCTGAATTATGCCTTATAGCAAGGCGGAAGAAGAGAATTGAGTAATGAAACACTAATAGCTTAAACGTTCAACGTCGTTTGATGCTTTGAGGGTCACCGCACAGAACGACTTATTATATGATCATCTCAATCTCATCGTACGGTAAAAGAAAATAAAAGACTCGTTTGTGTACGTCAGGATGGAGGTTCACCTTCAGACCGACTCCTAGGGATCTTTCTAGGCCACACTAGGTCTCTCCATAAGCCACGTGTCAGTTTCTCTGAATTTGAGAACCTTCTTCGCAGTTCAGCGATGCCACGAAATACGTGTCAATTGGGGGATCCTCCAGAGGGACCCAAATATGTCGTGACTCAGGATTACAAACGAGTGGTAGTGGGTAGAGTTGCATAAAATTATAGCATCAAACATCACTTTACTTAACCATGTATATATAAAACAGGAAATAAAACGGATTGCATTACATAATGTCGACAAGAAGGAAACTATGTCGACACAAAGGGGGCGTTTGTTTTATGTAAAATTACTCCGAAGAATAACCTTCTCAAGAACATGATGATAGGAATAATAATTTTAGATATCTTCTCAAAATAATGTTTGGTAAATTTTTAAACATTCTTGGGAATAAGGTAGTTATAGAAATTAAATAAATTTTTATTTTTAATGGGAATCCATATTACCAACCTTTTTTATGGGAATCCTTATTACCAACCTTTTTCATGGGAATGTTAGAGGTTATTGGAAGTTATCTCACTCTCAGGAATCCTCATGTCAAGGAATAATTTTTTTCAAACTTGTAACAAACATGGGAATGTTCATTCCTAACCCATAAATTCCTAAGAATCTTAGTTTTAGACTTGAAACAAATGCCCCAAAAGGTTTGTTTTGCAATTTCTAAGGTGAAATAAGTTACAGGAGAGGGATGTCACAAATTAATAATAAATTATAGTTACCACTTACTAGTACTCAAATTGGATTCTTTCATTACTGCTTCAAATTGCATTTTTTAGCCATTGGTTCTTCCGAGCATACCTTTCGTAACTAATAAGATCCAACCGAATTTAATTTTTCTTACGTTTAATTAGTAAGTTTTCTTAAGTAAGTCTATGCCAAACCATGAGCCTGGATAATGAAGTGGAAGATGAGATAGTTACAAAGACCAGAAGAAGATGCAGCAATGGGACCACTTTGATCAACAAAATATGTAAAAAGCCATGAAGAGAAATAAAAATACTAAGCGTAAGCCAGTTACAAAATAAAGTCGGCCAGTAAAGCAGGCCACTGATTTTTCTAACAGTAAAGCAGACCACTAATTTTTCTAACAAAGCATCGTCACTGCAACTGTAGGTATTACAAAATGTTTACTTTAGAAGGTATATCTATATATGATATATGATAGTGTTTTTCCCTGATTAATAGTGCTTATAAAATGCGTGTAAGACAACTTTTGTTATTATCATCCGCAATCTAAACACACCCTGAGCCCTGAGGAGTGAGGACTCAAAAATCAGGTTCACGGAGCCTGAGATCTCTGACGCTTCATATTTTGATGGATAGGCTCCTTGACCTGCAAAAGAAAGACAGAAGAAAAGAGTAAATAAATGTTCAGACTGAAAACATTTCGAAAGAACACAAAAACTTCTTTCAATATTGAGGAAAATAGTGTCAGTGTAAGGAATAAGGAAGCTATTGTATACCGCGCTTGTTTTCCTGGGGCGTTTGTCTTGCGATGACCTGCTGCAGATAATTGTATCATCTGCGTCACCTTGATTTGCGGTTTTGTTTACATTTGCTGTGCTGTTCTCTTTGCCCTGCGCAAAACTCTCTCTTGAAGCAACTGGCTGTAATTCAAGAAATAGATCAAATCATCAGTTACATGCAAACATTCAACAATAGGGGACCAGCAGCACTATGAAACTAGAAACTGAACGAATATAACTTGCCTCAACCCTGCTTGTTGGGGTGTTCCCGGGCCCTTTTGCCATTGGTATCTTCTGTCCATCCCTGGAGTCAGTATCATTTGTATCAGAAGCCACTTTCATTCGAGTTAAATCTGATCCAATGGAGTGGAGAACACCACATGTTGACAGGTCGTGGTGGCTTCCTGATTACGGAGAAAGTACACGATAGTTTTAAGTTGACTAAGTATCAATATTTGAAAAGCAAAGTTATTAACGGCCTTTGATTCATTACCATTTATACGGAAACCAATTTGTTTGGACTTGTTATCTTGTTCACAATGATCAACATCCTGTAGAATTTCAAAACGTGAAACAGGAAATAAACATAGAGATAAATGGTGTTATAAACCCCACATATTCTGCAGTTATTACCATAGCTTCATCAGCACTTAGAGCTTTTTGGACCTCAATGAATTTTCTCTCAGTCAACTCAGAATGGATCACACGTTTTCCTGACGTACAAAAGAAATAAAAAGTAACCAAGAAAGAAACAGAAAAAGAAAAGAGTCGGATTATCATTTGAATGATAGTATGATATAAAAAGTAACCAACAGCAGAAAGTGGGAAAAAGGGGAGTAGGATTATTATTTGATGGTTAATTTTATACCTAATCTTTTGTTGCCTTTAGGCTCAACAAACCCATCCCGGGTCATTCTTTCAATTATCTTTCTTGCTGCTGTCTGGTTTACTTCTCCCTCAAGCAAGCTTTGAAGCTTTGTGACCGATACATATGCCATCGGAAGAGTATGATAGAGAGCCTGAGATATTTTTTCCTAAGTTAGGAGATATATGAAAGAAAGTAGTTCTAAGAGACTATGACAGATATAAGTTATATAACCAAATAGCAACTATCATAAAGCAACAGTTCAAGAGATCCATGATCATACAACATCTGGTTTGCTGACAATTGAGGAACACTCTTTTGAAAGATAAGGAACAATTTACAATGATGACCACTCTTCAAGCATTTACCTAACCAATAGTGATATTTAGTATGAAAAAATTTGCAAGAAGCATAAGAAAGAATAACTGTAGTTGAACTTTATGAAAACACACACGTGCCGTGATGTAATTCAGAGTGAGTTTCTGATATTCCGTTTCGTACTATAAATGATTTCTCTTATCTAGCCATAGTTCAAAAACAAGCGCACTTTCCTTCGGCCCAAGAAACATCACCTTTTCACTTGAAAAATTGAGTACTGTAGGTGTCATCGATTACAAACAAACAACGATATTCAGAAACATCACATAAAAGAAAAGGAAGAAGAATTAAAACTCACCTTCATGTATATGGGATCTTCAACCGGCAATCTGTCAAGGACTTGTGGAATTTGACCATCAGTTTCTTCTTTCACAATGGTGAACTCATATTCAGATTTCTGGCAATGCAATTCAATCATAAATAAAAAGATTAAAAAGATATATACCAAGAAAAAGGATGAAGAGAAAAATCAACCTTGTCCTTATTAATGGCATAGGTCTCGTTCCCAATTTTTGATAGCACGCCTTCCTTGACAAGGTTGTCCATGATCTCTGAAGAACCAAACAAAATCAAGCAAAAGGGAGTTTGGAAAGGGATGAAATATTCAGCACAACTTGAACATGATAATTAAATTTTATACCTTCAGTCAGAACCTGCAAATAAAACAGTTCAACTAAATTATACTTTACAAAAGATGAGGGGAATAGGAACTAAAATTGCAGGTAAGCCAAAATCTGAAAAGGGTCAACCAAAAACATAATCTGAATAGCGTAATGATAGTCAAGAAAAAAAAAAGCAGGTACCACTGAGATGTCAGGAAAATTTGATAGAACGTCAGTAAGCTCAATAGCATCAAGGTGACAAGAGTTGATCCACTCCTTGATTCGGACCAATTGTTGCTCATCTTCCTCAGGGTCCTGGGTATTGTCTGAACAAAGTATGGATCATTAATTCATTATCTATTTTGAGATACAGCCTAGTAATTGTTTAACCACTGGACAGAACTAGAAAAAAAAAACTGTAGAGCTAAAAAAACGAATGCTTAAAATGTCATTCATCTGGTTTAGGTTATATGCCCACCCCACGTATACACACAATTCTGTCCATTAAAGCAAAAAGGCATAGTTTACCTTCATCAATTATGCCATTATCTTCCTGGTCTTGCTGTTTATCTGTCATTGTTTACTTATTAAAAAAATTGTGAAGAATATTTAGTAAATTGTGCAAGCAGCAGTAAGAATAGTAATCCTAGTCACCTATAGGAGCAACTACGTATTGATCCCCTTGAGAATGATCAACCTGAAAAATTATAAAATGTTTGATTTAACTTTACGAACATAATTATTTTAATGGTTCATGTCAGTCGGTTCAATCACAAAAATCTTAATAGCAATGGTTTATCAATCAGCATCCTCATTAACCTCACTGTCTGTATCATAATACTCATTATTTTGCATGGAATCATCACAGCTCATATCATCTTGGGCTCCCTCATTATCATCCTCACAAGGGTCAAGCACACTCTTCACCTATAAAAATGGTAAAAGAAATCATTGGCAGAAACATTAGAAATATATTTAAATTTTAGCTGCTAGCATGATATCTTTCCATTACCTTCAGAGCTAATACAAAATGCTTGCTGTTCACATTTCCAACCTTCATTTTCAATGGATTTTTCGCCCAAGGATGATTGGCTTCTTCTTCTGTGCAACCCCTGAAGAAAGGTGGCTCATAATCTGCGGGCTGCAGTAAAAGTCAACTATGTTGTGAGTTCTCCCTTTATATAAGTCAGCAGTCAGCACTGTGGCATAACAGAATGTTAAAGTGCTCGCCATGTGCATAACAAAAGCATATGGTCATTTAAAGTGTTCCCTCTTTATCAGTGTTTTAAACTATTTCCGTTTATACAACCTAGTCCAAAATGCTTTTAAAGTCTGGAATCTTGACAGTTCAGCTTTGCACAGAAATGCTAAAAAATTTCACAAATATTTATAAGGAACTGAGATTTGCAATTCCATTTTAAAGAGCATACCGTCACATCATCGTAATAGAGGAGCTTCATCAAAATGGTACGCTGAGATAAAAAATAGAATTCAGTTTTTGCAATGAAGTTAGAACTGTAAAGAGTGAATAATGTGGTGAAGGGAAGCAATTGAATTCATTCACCTCTTCTGGCATTTTCTCCAGAGTTCTCATTAACTGAACTAGAGTTCGTATCATCTTACAAGCAGAACTCCTGAGGAATAGAACATATCACATACAAAAAAGATTATAGCAAGATTTCACGATAAGACCACTTCAGGTCTAAATTACATTCCATTTTGTGCCAACCTCATCTGCTGGGGAGTAATTTCTGTGGTCGAGTTACACTTGAAGGTTCCACTCTGCTTTTTGTTTCCAGTGCGGTTGATATTCATGGAAACCTCTTGTTTGTCAGAATCCGAGTAGCTAAAGGAAACTGCAAGACAAAACTAGGTGATATGTTTATGGATTTTCCAATAATTGGCACACATTAAATTATACTGGAATCTACATTTTGCCACTAGCATATAACAGTCATTCTAAAAATTAACAACTAACTACCATTTTCTACTTGTTCAAACAATAACCTAATTGCGGTGTTCATTCAACTACGTTCCTTATTCTATCATATTCTACAGACCAAAATTGCAATAGATCTGTCAAAGCCTTACATGCATATTCCTCAATCATCGGGCCGTCCACTGCTTCGCACACACAGAATAGAAGCGTCTTCAAGTATTTCTTCTGCAAGGCATCGTAAACACCTGGAAAAGAAGAAAAAAAAATAGAACAGATAAAAAACGCATTAGAAGCAATTCAATTTTAAAACTCGTATCCTTGAAGTTCAGTAAGCGCTTAAACTCGCCCTTCTCCATCCAATCAATCAGTCTGCGAGACTCCGCATCTACTGGCATTAGCTTTTTGATCTTCATCTCTGTAATTAATGTATAGTTTAAGATTAAATTCAACGACAAATATCAGAAAATTCAGTTAATTTTTTTTATAAAAGACCAATTGATGGAGCACTGAACATAGGTTTTACCTAATGCAGGAACAGATTTATCATTGAAGTACTTCTCGGGAAATAGTCCTCTGATATAACTGATATTGAATATGGCAATTCGGAGCAGGTTCCTCGTCTGTAAATTAACATCGAAGTTAGATAATTAAATTTCAAATTTCTGACACCGTCTTTCTAGTGTTAATTGTTAAACGGCTCTCAAATTGAAGAAACAAGTGGATGGAGAAGTATTCAAAACAAGTTACTGAAAATAAATTTTAAGCAATTTTACTTTAGATCTCATATGATCTCAAAGACGAAGGAAGCTAAAATAGTAAGTTGCCGTCGAAGACGAAACAAAAAACTTCGGTAACCGCTCCTATCGGCAAATGAAGCCTTCACAAATGTAAAATTTGAAAACAAAAGAAATACGACATCTCTGCAATTTTCAAAACTAATTTTACCGATGAAATCCAAATTCTACTGAAAGCAATAAATGATCAATCGGAAATGCAGCAGTGGAAGTGGAACAACAACGAGAAAAATGTGAAATAAAAAGTCAGATCCAGATGATTTCATTTCAGGACAATCAGATCAAAATGCAGAGTATATGAAAAGTAAACGAAAGCTAAACGATAGTTAAGCACCAGAAGCAGGGAATTCTGCTCAGTGATTTCAGCTTCCTTGAGTTTCTGTGCAACAACCTGAAAGAACGAAATGGAAGATTAAGAAGAGAAGAAGCGAAGAGAGGTAGAAGATGAAAAGAAGAGAAGAGAAGAACCGAAGAGGCTTCTAATCTCACCATAGTTGATCGGTAGTGAACTCGAGAGTTCCAAACTCGAAGGAAAAAAGAGTGCAGAGAACGCTCGTTCACTTGGATAGAAATATTTGAAAAAATGGAATGTGGCGGGAGGGAGGGAATGAAAACAACGCTATGATATTTATATGCTAAAGCGAAGTGGTTAGGGGCCAAGACGCATCACAAAGCGATTTGTCGTTTGGGTGCTGTTTTGGAAGATGCGGTTGAATTTGGTGGTAGTCACGCGAGTTTGGTGAGTAAATTGGCGCCAAAAGGAAATGGAGACTCGGATTGCTGACCTGGCGTGGCAACGTGGCAGGGATCACACTTTTAATGTGGAGGATTCTGTTACTTAGCCGTTTAGGCTTGAATTGTCGTTCAATTATTGCATGTAACTTGTCTTAGCTCTTCACTTTAGAGTATGCGCAATTTTCCTTCCATTTTTTTTAAATTAAGTATCTCATTTACGCAACTCTATAAACTAGTTCTTTGATGTACAGAGATCCATTTCAAGGTTACTATAAATATTGGATGTTACACGAATTTTTTTTGGATAGATTACACGAGTTTATTTAACGGTTATTTTTGTGGGTATGTGTGGGCAATTGTTGAATTTTCATCTAACGAGGTGAGTGACGGGAGCTACTACTCACCACCCCCACAGGGCCCCACTGTCACCACTAACCCTTTTTATATCGGTTATAATCACAATCAATGTAGAAATATTATTTCTTACACCAGTTATTACACAATTAATCTAAATAGGTAACTTTGAAATAGGTTCTCGTATTAATAGTGTATCAATATTGTTTTTACATCGGTTCTTCATCCGATATTTTTAGGTAAAGTGATTAGAAATTAGTGTGTTAGTTGTTAGAGGGGAGGAGGGAGCGGGAGTTTGAACCTCGTATGCCTACATTTTTCCACCAATGTTGTCTCTTTCACTCAACCATGTGAGCTACCCTTCTGGGACTTCTTCATCTGATTTAATAGGCTCTCATTTTCTATGACGCCTAAATCTATAACAGGTCGAAACCAATGTATAAATCCCCTCCTAAGAGATGTAAAAAAGCCTTGTCTGCAGTCAATCTATTAATGGGCATGAATCCAAGCCAATGACTTGAATAATTTTTGAATTCTAATGGGCACAGCAACACGGGCTCTCTCGTTTTCCTGTGTTCAGATATTGTGACTATTCCAGTAATTCAACCTATTATATGATCACAAATTCACAATCTATGCCATCCAAATAGTACACTTCAGACATAAGAGAAGAGCTAAGCAACCGCATAGCTAAAATGGTTATACAACATGTCAACATCTATATAAAATTATAAACAAATTTTCAGCTTCAATCAATGTACACATTCATTCTGATGGCAAACACGAAGTCACTACAGATGCACCATCAACGTCTCCTTTGTCATAGTTCTTATTATGTTCAAGAATCCACTAATGTCTGGCCTGAGATACAACTCAGAAGGTCACTAGAGAGAACTTGTCAAAAAAAATCACTAGAGAGAATAACACAACCCAGCTTGAGTAATAGCGGCACAGATGTATAAATTAAACAATTGGGGAATCTTTATTACTAGGATAGTAATCAACCAAGCATCCGCACTAGTGTACTCTCAACAAATGCTAACACTCATATCTTCCCTTTTTCCGGTTCAAAAATCATTACAACTTCAACAACAACAAAAGAGGATGCTACAGTTACAACATGATAATATAAGAATAAGAATGTCATAACATACAAAAGTTTTTTCCTTTCCTCAACACTGTTTAATGCACAACTTATTCTGACAAGAAATTCCTACTATTTGTATTTAGAGGATGCACAGCTGCAGCAATTTTCTCCCGGAGGTTGAACTTCTTCGCAATAAGTGGTCGGACATCATCAACTCCAACCAAGCTCTCCAAGAAAGGAAGTAATAAGAGCAATTCTTGATCCGTGCGATCCTCAAACCAACTCTCAATTGGTATTCCATTGTCTACTTGGAAACCAAATGCCTAGGAACAAAGAAAAATAACAGCAGCCAAAAAGTATTAACATCTTCAGTAGAAATTTTTAACTATGCCCATTTCATGTTCTTCAAATATAAGACTCAAATTAAAAATCTGCACAAGTCATAACCTAATTTTATTTCATGTTAACAGCTATCAACTACCAATAAATAACAAAAACGAAAAAGCACATTGTGCCACCCTAAATTTTACATCCAAAAAGTCATTCAACATAAATTTGATCTCAATTGGCCTTGACGTTTTTACTATTGTTATTTGTTACAAAAGGCCATCCTTTCAACTTTTGCTATAATTAGCAATAGAAAATACAAATGATTAGTTAACACTAAATAAACAGGAGCCCTGCCATGACAACACATAAAGGGGTAATGCTAGTATCTCAAGATTGGATAATGCTAGCAACACTCTCTCCAACACTCACTCTATGGTTGGTTAAAATTCATGTGGGTCTCACCGCTTTGGAGTTAAGACCCATTAATTTAGTGGGACCACATGACTTTTAACCAATCATAAAGTGAGTGTTTGAGAGTGTTGCTAATTCAGTTACCATGTAAGTTGAAAACCTTTTTAGAAAGGAATTGTTCTGACTTTTTAGAAAATGAACAAATTATAAAGAATATGTTCAAGAGCCTGTTGCTAACATTTCTTATAACTATAGTTTAGAGACTCGTTGAGAAGTCCAAGTTAAAAAGGCATAAAGCTGAAGGTAGGTGGCTCTATGTAATTTTCCCAGCGACAATATAGTATTTAGTGAGAGGGAGAGGTGTTGGCTAGATTTAACCAAAGACCAAACGATCTTGGGGGTTATTCCATGTACAACTATAAGGAGCAGTATAATGAGTGCAATAATGATCTCAAAGCCAATCAAAAAAATAACACTAAAGACATACCTGAGGGGAGTTGTCAATTATTATAACATGAGCTAAATCACGACCAAGCACTGTTAAATCTTTGAGGTAATTCCCATCCACATAAACACAGGATTCACGGAATACACGATGCCGAAATATCTTCCGCTTTGGATCAAGTACGTTTAGAAGTTGCTCAGCATAAATACTTTGACTGGCTGTAAATATAATAATCTCAAAAAGACCAGCAACTCTCTCGAGAAAAACTTTGAGGTGAGGACGACAGCGTACATAGACAATGTGCTCCTCACAGTTAAAATTAACAGGAAAAGTGAAGTCCACGTCCTCACAAGGTTCTAAGGTAGAATGCACCAAAGTTTCTGCAGAGTCAAAAACCATAAACAATGCATAAAAATATTATACAACTATCAACTACAGAAGATCTAAACAGGAAGGAAAGAAAAAAAAAACATTTATAACTTATAAAAATAAAAACATAGCATGCTTTTACTGCCAGCAAGCATTTTCACACAGATAACTTCAGGATGCAAGACCACCTTAATTAATGGCAGCCCAGTCATGTGCGGAAAGGTTGTTTTCATGACTAGAACCCACAACCACCAAGTAACATTGCAACAACCTCGCAATTACACCAAAATTCACCCCCCACATACCAACTTAAATAAGTTCATGAAATCACAGTTGTGATGCCTGATGAAATTAAATTTAAGTTTATAATTAGCAGGACAGTAGTTGGGGCAGGTGTGAGCATAGACACCATATCAATAAAATGTTAATGAGTGAAATTAGAAAAAATGCCTAGCAGTAAATAAGACCCCAAAACACGGGTGAAAAGGACATAGAATGCAGGAAGGCAAAAGTACAATGAACATAAATAGATAAATAAGTAAATAAATAAAGTCAGGTAAGGTTAAAATTGGCATATGTTTTTCTTACCATCCAAGTCCAGCACGAGAGTAATAGGAGGGCAACTCCGAGTCTGCTTAGGTAGCAACATTCGTCTAAAAGTTGGAACCACTGTTGACAAGTCTGGTAAGGTCTTTATGAATAAGTAAGGGTCAAAGTCATCATAATCCTCAAATTCATCATCCTCTTGGCACATATCGGAGGATATAGAATCCTGACCATGCTCATCAACACATTCCAGCTTTGAGTTTTTCATAGCAAGATATATGGAAGAATATTCCAAGGAAACACCATTTCCATCAAAATCAGAATTGCAACCATTCACATTTTCCGTGCTTAAAGCAAGCATATTGGTTGAATTGTTTATGTCTACTTCCATGGCAGAGTCAGAACCTTGACTAACATGACCATCTCCTGCATCTTCATATGGTAACTGTATTATTTCTTGGTCTAGAGAAATTCTTTTTTGATCCTCATTCTGAAAAATTTTGACAAAATCAACTAGAGAGAAACAAAAGAAAAAGATTAAAACTGAACAATGAAAAGTTTTAAAATATCACATTGAAATCAGTAAGATAACAAGGACGACAAGAAAAGGTAAAGATAAAATAAATGTGAAGTCATTTACCTCTGTCAACAACGTTTCCTCCAGAACCTTTGGATAAGTGAAATGCAGGAGAAAATATGGTTCCAGTTTCCAGATGTACACCTTGCTTATTACAACCCTGAAACAACATTTTAAAACATGTATTTAGGTAAAGACAAAAGTACAATAAGAATATCCATTGTTTGAGCTAATCCCTTCAAATTTACATTTCGATTTCCAGAAACCATTTATATTTATTATTTAACTCGCTAGTATATGTAAGAACCTTCTTACAATCACTACATTTAAGGGACTTGTGAAAGAAATTCAATTTGCCAAATGAGGCCAAATCGTTATGCAATTGAAGCCTATAAGATTCATAAAACAGCTTAAAAGCAAAAAAGAAACCCATGTAGTAGTGACTAGCATGCATGCACATCCATGAACGGAGAGAAACAGTAGGGCTAAGGCTAACACAAGTAGACAGTCGGTACTCGGTATAGTTAAATTACCAGAAAATCTACTGAAGCACCATCAACTGCTTCATTTTCCAAATGAGCATTGGAAGTCACATTGTCCACAAAGTCATACCCATTATTCAAAAAGTTTGGGGGTGTTGGCTCTCCAGCTTTATTCTCAAGAGCGCCAGCTGAAGTAACACCAAGAAGATGACAAGTAAAATCAGTTGATCAGTCACAACTTTCAAATTGATGAAAGAAACATTTTTTGGAATTAAATTATGCATGCTGAAAACTATCAAACTAGTAATAAAGAAAATGTCACACTCATGTAAAGTAGCAACATGGTTAAGAGTCAGACAATGTAGCAATTAGAATAATAAAAAATATATAGATATGCATGTCATAAGCAAAACACTGATCAGTATTTAATATTTATCATCTAATAACAGAACCAAACTTTTACTGGTAACTTACAAGATTTAATTTTTCTAGCAGAAGATGTAATTAAGTCAGCAACTTTTTTTTCAACCACTTGTCCATTTTCAGAGATCTTCCTCTGTGCTCTTGAAACCCTAGTAGCAGTACTGGGCTCTCGACTAGCATTTCGCCTTGAGGCTTTTTTCTTAGTTTGCATGTCGACTTTGCAGGATAATTTTGACCTGGCTAACTTTTGTGGGAGTAATCAAAGCAGCAAATACAGTTCCAGAACAATTATCCTGATAGCATGCATCCAGAAACAGATTATCAACAATCCTTGCCGATTGGAGACAAATTAGCAACAACTTAGAAGCTAAATTTTTAGAGGAATGTCCAAAATCCAATATTAAAAGATTAACACAATGGGGAATCATTTTATCAAGGATTCAAGCAATAATTTTTTCATGACGTAAAAACCAGGATAAGCTTCATAATGGTTTAAAATTTTTGAAGTTCTAAGTTCAAATCCCCAGCTAGTACAATAGCATGATTCATAGCATTAATATCAGAAAGGAAAACACCAGGAAAAAAAACATGGTCAAATTCAAATTTTGATCCAAAGCAACCAAATATATTTCTAAGAATTGTTCATACACCAACACATTAGTCAAATTACTAACGATTTAGTTACTTCATTGTCACACAAGACTATCGAATCACCAGAACTCCATGCATCTCAAAATTAACAAGCTGAAATTGAGAAATTCCAAAACCACGACAAATCAACTATCCAGCATCAATTGGCATATCAGTATCAGAAATTTGCACACCAAACAGAACAAGTAACAGCTAAAATACAACCTTCACACTGAAATCACAGTAAAAACCCTAAAACTACAACATACCCAAAAACAGAACATCTACAACTACAATACAAAGGTAAACTAACAAGCTCCAGCTCAAATCATAGATACCTGATGCGGAAATCGAAATTGACAATCTCTCACAGCAAGAATTGCATTCACACCTGATTTACTTTTATCGGAAAAGACAGATCAAAAGAACACAGGCAACAAGCAAATTAGTACATAATAATCAGCTTAGAGAAAATAAGCCGAAAGAACAAACTAAAACCCTAGATTTGTATAGTAGATTCAGTGGAGGAGTAGCTGTATTTTTTTTTCTTTGCGAGGAAATTTTGGATGTTTTCCCTCCAATGAAAAGTTGAGAGGGAAAACAATGAAGAATGGGAAATTATTTTTCCGGAACGAAGAGATGATGAGTCAATAAATAATAGCGCAGACTGAAATTTATTAAATAATAATATTATTATAAATATTAGTAGAAAATGATCAATATTGTCCACCGAAATTTGGAATGGTTTTTCTTACACGATTGAAACGTACACGCGATGGTGCTTGTAGACTGCTACCCGCTCATGTGGACGGGCACGTGTCCCTATCAACAGCATATTTTGCCCGTTGCTGGGACGTGAGATTCACGGGTCGTAATAATAACACTTCTCACTTGTGTGAATTTGAATTTCAAAACTAGAATCATTTCCTCATACTAGCCTCAATACCCGTCCTCTGGACGAGTCAATACATAAATAATATTACCAGGTGTAATGAATGGGTCGTTAGCGATATTTATAGTGTCTGGCGAAACATAAGTAATTATGGGTATGTAAAACTCCATATAGACATCAGTGGTCCGGAGTTGGTAATAAAAATGGCGTATTTAGGAGTCAGGGAAACGAAATTGGTCAAATGCCGGTCAATGGATTTGCTATGAATCAAAAGTTTGAATTCCGCAGCAGCGCATGTAATGAATAAAAAATCAGCAACTGTAGTGTGTACAACAATAATATATGATTTAAATATAAAAATAAAAAAATTATCCAGTGATATATAAATAAGAAATTCTTATATAGCATTAACAAAGATATTAGGACATCCCAATAAAACCAAGGCAATTTAAACAAACGAACAAACACAGTTGATATATTACACATAATATGTCACTATAGCTTACAAATATATATAGTCCGCTAATACTAAATTAAACTTGTTGATTAAGAACACCGACAGTGGCAACAAAACACACCTAATTACAACCGATAAATATAAAAGTTGGACATTCAACAGCACTTCCAATTTAATAGACATTCCTTACGCAAAAGCATACTCTTGCAAAATAGGAAACCAACCACGCAATAATGCCTTCCCAAAAACATTACTATATCGAGAATGGTGATCCTTGCCAAGCTTTTCCATAGTGATCAATTAACACAACAAAGAACCTCGTCATCTCTCTAAAAAAAGATCACAAAATTGCAATGGAAGATCTTTGATTTTCAAAATAATAATACAAACTTAAAATCGAATAATCAAAATCCAAATAAATTAACATGCATCAATTCAAACATACCAAATAAGAAGTTGAAATATCAAGGTGATAAGATTCATGTAAAGAGTACAAACAACTCTAGGTTCAACACCAATGTACATCGACAAATCATGATAATTTATATCACATACATCTTCCTCATATTAGAAGGTGGTGATTCAATCGCAAGATCTTTGGTCGACCAACGATATGGGCTTAACCATGACCCTATTTTTAACCTCCATAAAAAGTTTATCAAATCTAACAATGATCATTGTAATCCATCCACCATCACGTAGACCAAAAAATTGCCCATTTCTTTCCAACCACGGGTAAAATAACATTCAGATCCCTTTTGGAAACAATAACACCGAAACTTGTTCTTATGGTCATCAAACAGAGTGACAATATTGAGAGAAAGTGTTTCATGTACTTTGTTGCCATGGATTTAGGAATTTGAAGCTCATCCTTTGAAAACATTACAAAAAATGCGAAGTGAGAGGACTGAAATGGTCTTGCAAACGTATAAATTAACAATAAATCGGTTTAAGAATGATATTGTGTTGAAAGAATAGCACTCCAACCACGAAGCAGGACATCAGTATGAGTGTGACATGCAGGGTTGATCAAAGAACATGGCCAAGATTGACCATCTTCACCAACAACAGTAATATCAAAATCCCCAGTTGGAAAGACAACATTGCAAAAGGCGGATGGCAGATGCTACAAAATGAGAATGTTTAACATAGGTGAAGCCAACACAAATAGATCATGTATAAATTGATGTAAGTAAGACTAAAGATTAATAAAATAATACTCATTCAAACACACCATACCAAATCTGGGGTATTAATGTCGGCATGCTTAAGACTGGCATAAAAACTCATCACCACAGTTGGATTGCGGCCAACATAGACAGAAGGATCTAGAAGAGGAATGGCTCCTTCTTCAAATTGAACCAGTCGTGGCTCATTATTAAGGCTAATAATTCTGGGAGGAGCAACGCAAAATGGAGGATTACATAACCTATCACGTGCTTCGATAAAAAACCTTGAACAGCTGACATAGATGATCTTGACCAACCACCATCGTGGAAGACCAAGACACCGTCCAAACTCGCCTCCAACCATTAGCAAAAACACTTCAATGCCACGTTTAACGATTCCAACCTCAAACTCATTTCCACGATGATCAAACAGCGTAACAACATCACCTATTTGGTGTCTGTGTTGGATGGAGAAGAGATTCGGAACCTTGACCTCCAGCTGATAAATATTAAATTATTAACCTATTTAAACAATAATGAATACCTATGGGAAAAACACAGTACATAATATAACAAACACAAACCATATAACATTCACTGCTAATTGAACAATATTGAATTATCAAGTTGTTCTAACCATAATGAACAACTCTGGGAAAAACAGAGCACTTAAGGTAGCAAAAGCATACCGCATCTGGAACCAATTCCACTTCATAGTGCTCGAATTTGATGCCAATGGTGAAGTGGTAAGACCTTCCTGATCGATGCGATGGTGAACGATTCATCACTGCAAAAATATCAAATTTTACATGGGACAGATAACTACAATGGATATTTGTTTCACCCCTTTAAAAGAATATATAGCACACCTAGCTTTGCACCCTATGACAAATGAATGGTTGTAGAATTTTCGGAGAACCAAGTACACAAAATGAAGCTTGTGAAAAATAATTTATTGAAATCAATCAACATTGCACGTTGATATTCTGACATATCCAACAAAACACACAATATCCCTCACCTAACACAATCCATTGGCCATGAAATTTTTATGCTGGAAAATATAGAGAAGATACACGTGTGTAGCATGAAATGCACAGATAAGACACGTATGTAGCATAGATAATAACAGGATTGGTTTTTTTTTCCTTTCAAGGACAATAATTTGCGAGCATTGGCGGGAGTTACCGCCAAGCCGCATACAATATTAAGATTACCATCGAACTTTCCTTAATTTACTCTTTGATGCTTTCCGTATTTCGGTATTTCCTGGTGAGGGTCTTAATTAATTAAAGGTTATTGTAAAAATAGACTCCAAAAGCATGTAATTGCATATTTAGTTTAGACTGAGAAAAAAAAGGCAAAAACTTACATTAAGGACCATAAGTACGGTTTGCTTACTAACAAGAGTTGGTCCAAGTGGTAATTGGGCTGGGATCCCATCTCAGATCTTGGGTTCGAATATTAGATGTGGCAAAAATTCTATTAGGACGGATGAACCACACGACCAGCAAAGCCAGATACTCGTGGCCAGTCAAGTTCCCTTGCATAGATTAATCATCAGCAAAACAGGTGAAACTGCAAGCCAAAAATATGGTAACAAAAAAAACAAGTATGGTTTGCTTTGATCATCGCATATTTGCATTCATTTGAACCCTCAGCAGAATGGCTTGAACATGCAACTCGAAAGAAGCAAGTAGTTCAATAAACAAATTTATTCTTTTATTATGTTTATTTATAAACTGAGTCCTCCCCTCAAAAGAGAATTTTAATTCTATGAAAACGATATAATTGAATTATCATTTTCCAATAGTTTACCATATCATCTCTAAGGCTCTGTTTGGTAAAAAGTAACGGATAGCGGATAAACTAGCGGATAGCGGATGAGCTTATAGCAGATAACGGATAAGCTAACTGATAACGGATAGCTTATAACGAATAACTTATAGCGAATAGCTGATAGCGGATGGATAAAAATTGATGCGAATGAAGTGTTTGGTAAAACTAACGGTTGAATTAACTGATATATGTAAAATTACATAAAATGACACATTTAATTATAATGGTTAGATTTTCTTTTGAAGCAATGGTTAGATTTTTTTAATCAATATAAAATATGACAAAATATGTATAAATTATTATTGTTATAAATCCATAATAATTAAACAAAGATATTTACAAATTAAATTATAAAATTTAATAGTCTAATTTATATATCAATTAATTAGTTATTTTAATAGTATAATTTATTTATAAGAAACAAAAATCATCCCATTCTAATTTTTAGGTTCGTTGGATTAGATAAGATGACGTTTACGTAAAAAAAAATGTCAACAAAAAAGAAAGCAAAGTATCATTGTCATAAAAATAATAAAAAGGAAGGGAATAAAATATCAAACCATACAAAACAGCAGAAGACGGATAGAACTCGTAGTGGGTAAAAAAAATTATTTTAATTTATTGAGGATAGAGAAGGAATATTAGAAAAGTAATGAGGGTAAAAGAGGCAAAAAAAGATGAAACGCTTATAAAGAATAAGTTCTCAAACGCTATTTCAAGAAGTAGCGTTTAAAAACGCTATTATAAATTTACCTCAAAAACGCTACCGTTCATCGTCACAAACACCTCTAATTTTTTTCATCCGTATATATAGTTTATCAAACCCATTATGTTTCAATGGATTTGGTTTGCCAAACAGAGCCTAATTCTCTTGGTATGTTGACTATCATGGGACTCTAACATTCTTTTTACATTGTAATTAGACATGTCTTGCCCATTACAAAAAAAAAAAATAGGTTAAATTACTGTTTTGGTCCTTTATCTTTGGCATTGATTTCATTTTGGTCCTCTATCTTTTTTTTTCTCGTTTTGGTCCCCCATGTTTCATTTTTGTGTCAATTTAGTTCTTTTTTGTAATTTTCCATCCACCACCTTAACGAACGCCACGCTGGCAGTTAACTGCTGACGTCGCGTCCATCTGACGTGTAATCATTAAATGACATGGCCAATGGAGGACCAAATTGAAACAAACACAAAACATCAATCACTCTCCATCTTCTTCCTCATTCTCCATCTTCTTCTTCTCCGGCGAGCCACCACCACCACCACCACAAATCAATCACAATCACTCTTCAACTCTTAATCTCTAACCTCTCTCTCAAATCCAAAACCCCCAATTTCTCAAACTTAATCCCTAATCCCCAAATCACCCACCCACCAATAACCCACCGTCTCACCAATAACCCACCAATAACCCCAAATCACCCACCCACTCTTCAACTCTCAATAACAAGCATACGCACAAGCTGCCTCAAGACAACAGATTTGCCACCAAGCTTAGTATTTTAATAACTAGGTCCTTTCTTATCTTTCAAATTTTAGTAATTGGTTGAGGTAATTCTAAATTAATTGTTGGATTTAACGTTCTTAATCGTTTTCTTCCCAGATAATTTGGTTCCCAAAATTAAGCAATCTTACTCTCCATTTCTGTTAAAGCACCACGACCAAAGTCACGAGCAGCCCATGCCAACCGATTCGCCACAAGACAGTGGGTTATTGGTGGGTGGGTAATTTGAGAAATTGGTGTTTTGACTCAAATTTAGGGATTTGAGAAATTGGGGGTTTTAAATTTTGAAGAGATGTCACGAAAGAAGAGTTGAAGAGTGATTAATTTGTGGTGGTGGTGGTGGTGGTGGCTCGTCGGAGGTGGTGGCGGCTCGCCGAAGAAGAAGAAGATGAAGATGGAGGAAGAAGATGGAGAGTGATTGATTATGTTTTGTGTTTTGGTCAATTTGGTCCCTTATGTTTCTTTTTAGTTTCAATTTGGTCCCCCATTGACCATGTCATTTAATGAAGACACTAGTTTTTTACCCGTGCATACGCACGGGTGATACCGTATGGTCGGTTTATTGTGATGAATTTATAATAGTAATTTGAAAGATATTCATAAGTTGTGAACAATGTCAAAATGTATAATTTGAAATTCAAAGAGGAAATAGATAAGTATTGTGCAGATATAACATACAAATGCAAATTATAAGTATTAGGAAATTAGAGGTAAAATATGCATCCCCGCCAAGCATTAGTTAGCGACCTCGTTGACGCTCCCGTTGGCTTTGGTTGCATCATTTTGTCGCGACTTGCGTTGCAGATCCCATTGTCGGTGTTTCTACTAAACTATCGAGTAATTTATTTTTAGTAAAAAAGGAATTTTCTTTTAATGTTTTTGACAAAAAAAAAAAAAAAAAAAGTCGAGTTAAAAATGATGGAAAAAGATTTATTAGAAAAATTGATCATTGTATGGTCGGTGTATTCTTTATGAAGTCATAATAATAATTTGGAAGTTATTCATAAGTTATAAACAATGTCCAACATATATGATTTCAAATTCAAAGTGGAATATGATCCTCGTTGATAATGAATTACATTGATCCATAATAATGTATTTGGACATTAAAGGTAAAATATGCATCCTCGTGGCAGCTCTCATTACCTCTCTCTCATTGTCGGTTCGGTTGCTCTCCGTTGCTACTCCCATTTTGTCGATCTCTCTCGTTGTCATTCACGTTGCCACATTTTTATAAGTAAGTTATTTTGAAATATTTGGTAGTGGGTAAAGTTTTTTTTATTTTTACAATTCATAGTGATTAAATTGATTGATCTTAATAGTTTTAAAAGATAGATCTTAATAGTTTTAAAAGATAGATTATAGAAAATAATAAATTATAGATAAAGTAAAATTGAAGAAAAAAATAAAATAATATTTTCTAAAATATGCACTCTCGTTAGCGCTCTCTTTTCCTCACTCGCTCCCACTCATTTTCCCGTTGTTGATTTCGTTTATCGATCGGCATTACCTGGTCCCATTGCCACATATTATGACTTTTTTTCTCTATAAGAGTTAATTTAGAAAACTTAAGTTTAATTTTTTTACAGTGCACGTCTTTTTTGACAATGGGTAGTGGTTAAAATGATTAATTTGATCATTGTAAAAAAGTAATTATTTTTAGTAGTTTGACTAAATTATAAAAATAGTGAGTAAGTATTTTTAGTAAAAAGAGGAAAAAATTAATTTTTATGACAAAAGAAAGCGGGAAAAAATGATGAAAAATTATTTTGTATTTAAAAAGCAGTTTTTAGAAAAAATGTTTTTTTTTTTAACAAAGATTTTTTTAAAAAAACAGTTTTTAAAAAGGAAAAAAGTTTTTTTTAAAAATGAAATTAGTTTTTAAATCGAAAATAAAACTTTTTTGAAAAAAAAAAAGTGAGATCGACACGCTGCAGCGTCGATGTCGGTGACAAATACACAACAGCGTCAGCGTGACGGTGACGCAGCGTCGATCGTGTCGATCAATTTTTTTAAAAAGCTGACACCAATAGTAATTTTTTTGTCTTTTAGCGGTAAAATGACCAAAATACCCTTATTTTGTGACAAATGTCAAATTTGTAAGATGTCTAAAAATGTAAATTTGCTGGCATTTGATTTTATTATTGTTAAAGTAGACTTCAGATTGGACAATTAGGACGCCACGTCAGTTGGTAACTGCCAATGTGGCGTCTGTTATGGTCATGGATGGAAAATTACAAAAAAAGGACCAAATTGACACAAAAATGAAACTTGAGGGACCAAAACGAGAAAAAAAAAGATAAAGGACCAAAACGAAATCAAGGCCAAAGATAAATGACCAAAACAATAATTTAGGCAAAATAAATATTAATAGTAAATATTTAAATGAACCGTTATAGCCAAAATTTGAGTTCGAGACTAATATAATTGACAGGTCAAAATGAGAAAGCCTCGAGCGCCAAGTTGGTACAAGAAGAAGTTTTCGAGGTCTACAGTGATTTGAGATGTTTTAGAAGAGGTTTGAAGACATGTGACCCAACTCAAGTCTTGGAGTTGAGGTCTGAGGTGCGAAGAAAGTAGATGTTAAGTGGTGGTTCTTCGAAGTTATCAAAACTTTTGGACAATGGGAAGGCATCCAACAAGACAAGGCCGAGTTGGCAATGGATTATTACCAATCATTGGTGAATCATTAGTTACGTAGTTATTTCGAATGGACGTATGTCCATCAAGCAAATAGTTAGTTATCATTTGTAAACTCCATAAAGAGGAGAATGCATATAGCACTAGAGGTGGAATTCATAACATTCAGTAACCTACACACAGTCATGGAATCAACAATCAAGGAATTGACAGTTCAAGACTTAGTCAGTTGAATCCCCAAAACATGGCCTTTGAGAATGTTCTTAATTCTCCAATACCAAACATGATCGTGCAATCATTCAGACATCAAATGGATGATAGCAATCATGATGTGATGAATATGATGACTCAACAAATGGTTGTTGTGTTTAATCCTTTGATAGAAAATACAAACAATTCATATCAAGTGTTGGCTAGGCAAATGGGTCCAATTGCCCATGTTTTTGGTCACCCTCTAAAGGTAATGAAAACAGGGTTGAAAATAACATTGAAAATAATAAAGAACAACATGTTATTCAACCAATTCAAAATAATATTCTTCCTCAAAATGTTATTGTTAATAGAAATCAGAATGCTGAAAATAATATTTTTCCTCAAAATATTGTTATTGAGAAGGGAAAACTCAAAATGGACAAATTTTCTAATAAAAATGATAGTTTTCAAAAAAGGAAAATAATTGTTTCCCTCAAAAAGATAAAGCAAAATTTGTTGTTGTAGTAGAATAGGGTTTTTATGAGGAAAGACAGCCTCGGGAGGAAGAGTCTTGTGGAATTAACTTGGTTGAGTTAAAGTCAAGTCCTCCTTATGTTTGTTTGGGTTTGAAACCATTGTTGGTAAATGAAAGTGTGAAGTTTGTGAAAGAGATATATGATTTCGATATTAATAAAGTTTATCAAATATTTGATATACTTTTCAAGGACAAACAACTGGCATTGACTGATGACCATAAAATTCCTACATCTGAACTAATGAAAGGAAAAAATATTGCAAATTTCATAATGTGTTTGGACACACTACTAACACTTGTATGTGTTTCAGGGATGTCATTCAAAAGGCAATCAAAGAGGGACACCTCATTCAAGAAAAGAAAATAAGGTTCATATGGAAGTAGATACCGACTCCTTTCAAGTGGTCTTCAACAATTCTGAACTAGAGAACCTAAACATCTATATGGTTGAAGCCAGAGAAATTGGGGATTTGGATGTCATTGATGAAGTTATTGACCAATTTAGCAAGCTTGAAATCAGTGTGGTTGATGCTAAATAAATTGAGGATACTGATACCATTGATGATGTCATTGAACAATTCGAAACTGATACAGGAAAAATATTGCCACGAAGTTGAAGAAACTCTGCTCCAGCACTTACAGAAAATATGCAATTCAAACAAGGAAATTATGATGTCTTCTAGATGGAGTGCAATTTTCGGTAGGGCAACAGTGAAAGCCTTTCAAAGTTCCGAGTTAAAGAATAAATTAAAGGAGTGGAGAGGCAAAGAAGAAATTGTACCAAGGTACATTCTGAAGTCACAGAAGAGGGGGGGGGTTTGAATTGTGACCCTTTTTAAATTTGAGAAATGCTAGCAACACTCTCTTTGCACACTCTCTCCAACACTCGATTTATGATTGGTTAAAATTCATATGATCCTACTAAATTAATGGGTCTCAATTCCAAAGTCGTGGGGCCCACACGAATTTTAACAAATCACATAGTGAGTGTTGAACAAAGTGTGCAAAAGAGAGTGTTGCTAGCATTTATTTTTAAATTTTGATTTGTGGCCAACCAAATTCACCTAGAAAAATATCAAATATACTTCTTAAGAGATATGACATGTAAGATATTAGAAGCTACTTTCTTGCTAAGCAAACAGTCTTCTGAGACAATAAAGACATTAGTTGGAAAGATGCAAGTCACTATTCTAAGAAGATATAGATACTTTTGATGACTCTACCTTAGTATCTTCTTAGAAGCTGGACAGTGAGAGGACACTTTAATAGATGTTCAAGGAAGTAATATTGTATCCTCTTGCATTGATGATGATGTTTTAGTAAGGTGAATACTTGGTTAGGAAGATGTAAGAGGCTGTGGTTTTTATGAGGTGATAGCTCAAAAGAATTTATCTTGAAATTGTTAGAAGCCTTCCAAACCAGTCTTCTTCCAATAGTGTAGAAGAGGTTTTCTTTTTAGATTAAAGTGCCATGAGAGATAGGCTATGAGAAAACAGTAAAGGACACACAAGAAGGATAATGGTTCACCCTAATCAACAAGGGTTACATCCACTCCTCACATCCAGTAAGTGTTTCAACTATTCTCCAATAGTTTACACTTTAGAACTCATTCTAAGCTTAGAGCACATGATAGTTTTCTTCTACAACTCTATCTATTGCATTGTACCCTAATTTTGCCCGAGTTTTTTAATTAGTCATTCATCTTATTATAAAATAAGCTAGTTGGTGTTGGGGTTAATCGTTTTTCTTCTAAGGTTTGATATCTTTTGCCCATTTGCAATTAAACAAAGGGTGTGTCATTAGCCCAATTCACATTCCAAGCTTTGACCCAAATTGCAAACAAACAAAAAAGATCTAATTTCAAACCTAGAAATGAAAATCACACATTCTTGACCAAAAAAAAAACCTAGAAAGAACCTAAACCTAAAAAATCAATATAAAAAGACAATTGTAATTTCATAAAGGGAAAGGGAGACTGAAAAGGAGAACAGAGGAGAGAGAATGCCCCATATTCACTTCATCATCCTCAACACACCCCTCACCACCACCCCATATTCACTTCATCATCCTTAACACACCTCTCACCACCACACTCCCTCCTTCTACCACTAATCTCTTCCACTTCCCCCCACAACATCTCACCACCAAAAAACCTATATCTCTCAACACCACCACAACACCAAAAGCTCTTCTCCCTCAACACCACAACAACGCCTAACCACTAAAAAACTCATCTCTCCCAACACCAACACCACCACCACACCACCAAAAACTAATCTCTCTCAACACCACCGCACCACCAAAAACTTCATCTTCCTCAACACCAAAAACTCGTCTCTCTCAACACCACTGCACCCACAAAAAACTCATCTCCCTCAACACCTCACCACCAAAAACTCATCTCTCTCAATACCACAACACCGCCAACGCATCTCTCAACACCACCAAAAACTCATCCCAGGAAGGTAGCTCAGTTGGGGAGCTAAGGGACATGAAGGAGTTGCAATTTCCAAGAAGGAGGTCCAGGGTTCAAACCCCGAAAACTAACATTCCCCCACCTCCACTAACATTTTTTTATCAAAAAAAACCACCAATAAACCCTTTTTTTAGATAAATGTTGCCCCGCTTTTTAATGCAATGCCCCTTTCGTTTTTTATTTTTCAAAGTCCATATTTAATAGTTACACCCCATGTTTTCATAATATAGTCCCATGTTCTTTTTTAAAACACAATATTTATATTTGCACCCCACTATGTTTCAATGATATAGCCCCCTGTTTTTAAAACCAGATTAATGTTCACACTCCCTTTGTTTTACTAATACAACACCCTGCTCATAAGGCCTTGTTTCCCGTGCCATCGCCCTGAAGCCCAAAGAATGGCGGGTTCTTTGCTAGTTGCACCCCCTTTTTCACTCTACCACAATTTCTTTTATGCTCTTTCTTTGCTCTAAAAAATACATTTAATTATGTGGGCTTCCTCTAATTTGTTTCTTTGACTAAAATAAAATTTATTTTTGAGCAACTTTTTCATTATTTCTCAAATAGGGGATTAAGGAAATGACTATTATGCCCATTTAGTACATAATAACCACACTTTAGTATTTGTGTAGTTACTGAATTTTTTCGTTGATAAGGAAATGCCTATTAATGTCATTTAGTAACAATTACTAAGTAAAATTCCTTAGCACTCTATGTCAGACTCGTCCATTCTAACAAATCAATTACACTTCATGAATACCCATCCAATCGAAAAGTTGCTTTAAGCATATATTCGATTATATAAATATGACTTGTTTCCTTGACCTACCAACTACTATTGGTTTTCAACCCTTGCATATAAAAAGAGTGTGCATATAATGAAGTGACAAAGATACAAAAGCAACTTCATTTCATCAACAAGCACGACTTGTAGTTTCAAAGATACATAGTTTATTTTTAGTTTACTACTTATCCAATTACATGGACGGCTTCGAACTCAACTGGTACTGCATACTTATTAATATTTCATATTATCATACAACTCATACTTTACTGCTAGACCATTTTTTGTCCTTTTATAAAGGCACGTCGATATAGCGGTATTCTTTATTACAAATTAACCTAGTTGAGTTCAAAGAGGTAGCTAGCTTACAATGTTTTGTCCCTGCAAATTGCTTGGCACCTTAAAGGTTTTTTCATTTCGAGGGAAAGCTTGAGGCATTCTGAAAGATCCACGGGCATAGCTGGAAGCCATATAAAACGATGGAGAAGTTGTGCAAGCCAGAGATGAACAGTAGCTAAGCCTAGTGCTTTTCCTGGACACACTCTACGTCCTGCACCAAATGGTGCAAGTCTCATGTCTGACCCCATGATAGAAACATCTTCATTTATGAATCGTTCAGGCTTAAAGGCCCATGGATCTTCCCAAATGGATGAGTCATGTGTTATGGCCCACATATTAACCATTCTTTGTAGTTCCACGGTGCACGCGAGGACCTTGTCCACGTGGACATCATGAATTGCAAGACGAGCCCATGATAACAATGGACACGGTGGGTGTAAGCGGAGAACCTCCTTGACTATGGCTTGCGGTATGGGAGGTTAGGAATGTTCGAATCTACGCGCGTGCCGTTTTGGCCAACACACGCGTGTCAATCTCTTGGCGAACCTTTGTCTGTATATCTTGGTGCAATACCATCATGGCCATAATCCATTCCAGGAGTATTGCAATCGTGTCTGTTCCTCGAAATATCATTTCCTGCATGTTGCACCAATAATATTATTTGTATAAAAACAACCCTATAATAATAATTTATAAATGAGTTAAAGAAATAGAGAGATTGAGTGGTTACCCACAAAGCAACCCATCGATCCAAAGTCATCTAATTGTTCCTCTTTGGGCAATGATAACAAAGCGCTAAGCAAATCATTATGGCCAACAAACTCTCCTGATCTTTTTCTTTCTTCCATAATTTCACCCACCACAGTATTGACCTTAGCTGCCAATTTGTGACACCTTCTCTTAACCCCATGAAAGTCCAAAAACTTAAAGGGAAAATAGTCCTCCCAATTAAACTTGGAAATCAAGTCATACCCTTCCTTAACCATATCACCCAACACCTCCTTTGTTTCGAGAGGTCGAGAATCACATCATCGGTACCAAACACACTCTCCAAGATATTGCCAAGAGACCCTTCATACAACATACCTCGAACCTCCACAACCCCTTTCTCTTCCATCTCCTTTTGTGTTCTTGTCACCATTTCACTAGCCACGTGTTGTCGAAGACTCTCCAAGGAAGAGATCCTCCTTGGAGAGAACATGTGAGTGGTCGCCACCTTTCGAAGGTGGCGCCAATAGGTCCCATAAGGAGCAAAACCAATGGCACGCTCAAACATTAATACACGAGCAGATTCTTTGACGGGACAGTGCCCGAGAAAGACGACCCACATAGAATTTCTCTCGCGGTCTCAGGGTGGCTACTAATAACAACAGGGTTGGCACCTAGACTCAACGACATGAGCCTTTTGGCTTTCAGTGAAGTGGCCATGTCAGCTAGTTTTCTATGGGCTAGAGAGCCCATTTCGGGTAGAGTCCCCAATATGGGCCAACCCATTGGACTAGGAAGTTTTGCTTGTTCTTTGGAACGATTGCGATGGTTTCTCCATGCAAAACCTCCTGGGAGTAGCCAGTAGTTAAGGGAGATAGCAAGGAGGGCGAGTGAAGTGGAGAGAAAAAGAGTAACAAATGACCATGAGTAAGAACAGAGTGTTAGAATCATGGTCAAGAATGAGAGTATAACTAGGCTTTTATATTTAGGAGAGTTCAATCTAAAAGTGTAGTAAATGAAAAACAAATTAGAATTTAGGAGGGGATTTGATGGATATGAACCTGCATGTTTAAGCAGAGAGATACACCTCTGTCACGGGTTACAACAAGAGGAGGATCGATTGTATTTATAGAATTTGGAATGGAAAGTGGCCTAGGTTAATTAATTAAGAATCTACGGTTAATTGGATAACCATGGTTAAGCAATTGTACGTCCAAAGGCTTTAGGACTATGACGTTTACTATTTTAATCAAGGAATATTTTGCACTTATAATTAATTAACATGCTACTTTATGTTAGTGTAGCATCATCACTAACCACCCATATCCATGTTTTCCCCTCTCTTCTATCAAAGTGTACGGATATCCGCTGCTAGCATATGCATTGAAAGCAAAAATAATGAAAGATGCAACAGTGATTGTTATACATATTTTAAAAATTAGCTCAATAAGGTCACGAAGGTTGACTCGTTTGGTAAGGAGTTGGTTCATTTCCTGCTAGAGCATGAGTTCAACTCCCGTGTGAAGACCTCTTTAATGTGTGGTCTGTCGTGATACTGATGAGTCTCCGAAGCCAATTCACCTAAACTTTTGTAAAAAAAATTTTAGCTTAACAGGAAAACAGAGGTGATTAACTAGAGTACTGTAGATGTACGCAGTCAGTCTTTTTCATATCTTGTTGTAACGTGAATTAAACATGCATTATTTTGCTTTCACGAATAAGATCCAGGATTCGCTCCAAACATACCCCGTTATTATATATCTTGATATTGCTATTCACTATACCAATAATAAAATATTGTACGGAAAGGATTAATTCAGATTTGTTTATATTGACTGATTAGTGATTTTTTCATAGTGTGGGATATTCTGCAAAATAACAATTAATTTCCATAAAACACATACGTAAAATGGAATAGTGTGGATTGTGGCATTCTCTGAGCTCAGTCCCCCACATCCACATGGTTTATAAAAAGTTTCCACTTGCCAGTGTTGCCGCCATAGTCATCTGTCAAATACCGCATATATAGCATTAGCAAGTGAAATATATATATATGGAAGAGGAAGAAACAGAATAAGATTCCTATGCCACTTTATTTATTTGTATGATGTGTGTATAACACACTCGGCTGCTTCATCTGTTTTATCAGTTCACCAGCCAAGGACTTATTCATTCCGAGTTCGCAGAGCGATTTGTTTTAGTTTTAGACTCTCTTTGGCGTGCTCCATACGCAAACAAATGAGACTAGCGTATTTGACTAACTAGTGGGTGAAGAGTACATGTGTTTGTTAAGCATTAGTATTTAGCGTTTTTGGGTAATTTTTAGTTGATATCGTGTAGTGTTTCACTTTTTTGACATTTTTGTCATTATTAGTATTTTTTGACCAAAGACAATAAATAAAATTATTGTTATTATTATTCATAAATTACTTCTCGTTCTTTATTAAACATTTTTTGATTACTAAAAAATTTAATCATTAAGTAAACATATTCTTGTGTCATTTTACATTTATAAACTATTTTAACCGCTAGTTTTACTAAACACATAATTTGTTATCTGCTAACTTATCCATTATTCGCTCATCCGTTATCACTTAGTTTATCCACTATTCGCTACTTTTAACAAACAGAGCCTTAAGGCAAAGAGTCACCTTTGAAGGGAGCAAAACAACATGCGATTTGTTTGGTTGGATATAGTTTCCTAACGCGAACCGATCTAAAAAAAGATTTTGTTTGGATCGGATAGTTCAGTAATCTACTAGCTTATTTGTTATTCGCGCATCCGTTATCTGCTAGTTTATCCACTACTTTTTACCAAACAGAGGCTTAAAAAAGACCTTCAAAGGAAAAAACATGTGATTTTGTTTGGTTTGGATAGTTCCTGAAAAACGCGAACCAATCCGATCTAAAAATTTTTTTTGTTTGGATCGGATAATTTAGTTTTAAATTTAATCGATTGAAGTGAATGTTTTATAAATATATTCTACAACACAGATATTAAAAATGTAAATTATATTTCAATACAGGGATGGATCTATAGCTTAATTGGGGGCACTTGTTCCGACTTGAAAAATTATTTTGCTTAGAATTAATATATCTAGTAAATTTATTTTGTCTCCATAAAAAAATATAGATTGTCCTTACAAGATAATTTCTAAACTAAATGTGAAAGTTCACAATAAATAAATAAAAATGAGAATAAGTTGATACTAGTTTTACCTATTTAGCTATTTTAAAAAAATTCTGTAAAAATTTACAATTTTTTTTGACAAATTTACATGCAATTTTTTGATCCCACTAATAAAAATTTCTGAATCCGTCATTGTTTGAATATAAACAAGGTGAACACTCTACTATGTAGAATTCTCCTATAAAGAGTTGTGAAAAATATATTCTAAAACATATCACATCTATAAACAAGGATGTTCACATGTGATCACTTGGAATCATATTTAACCATGTTTGTTGCTTGGACTAGTTACAATTACTTAGTTAAGGGTTAGTTAAAATTTGAACTAAACTAATCCGGTATTAGACGAGTTGGTTTGGAATAGGCCCATGAGTCATGTACCAAAGTGTTTTTTTTTTAAATATAAAAAAACTACATTTTTTTCCCAATATTGTTACACTTCTAAATAGTCAGAAAATTCTAAATTTAAAAATTACAACAAATCAAACTTGAACACATTAATAGTCTTTCAATCCATAGTACTAAAATCTTACAACTTAATCATAAATTATAAAGGTAAAAACTCTAACCAAGTAGCATCATGTGTTTCTAAAATTACAAAACTACTAAGGATTGGTATGAGTTGGTTTGGGTTTGGTCTGAACATAAAAAATGTCTGAATCAAATATATCAATTTGAATTTGATTATGAGTTGGTTTGAAATATTTGGCGAATCGCGGAACCCCATTTTCTACAAATATATTTTAAAAGAGATAACATACCCTCTTCATAAACGAATGGATGTAGAATGATTTTGCTTGCACTTAGGATAGACAGGGTCGTCCCAAACAATTTGGAGGCCCTGTGCGAATTTCAAAAATTGGGCCCCAAGTTATATTCTTACCGAATGAATCACCAAAACCTTAAAATATTTTATTTAATTTAAATTTTAAATAACATCAAAATACAACTTTAATCTTGGTATATTAATTTTCAAACGATGAATGATTCTCGATGAAGGTCGGACAGAGGGGTTTGTAGTTGAATAGCATGACCATTGATGCAATCTCGATTAAAAAATTTCCAAATTTTTAGGACATATAAATTTCATATATGTAAAACTTTTTACTAAAATTAGATTCATTAAAAACTAATGCATTGAATTTCTCTTCATAAGAAAATAGTATAATTTTATATTAAAAAACAATATAGTAGCCATCCAAAGTACCAAAAATTGATAGAATGATTTTCTAAAAAAACAAAATTGTATGATAGTTTGTTTTTATATCAAAATAAGAGAGGATATATAAAACTGTTTGCAAATTACTCCCAAAATCATTGGTAGTGTAATGGTAAAATCATCGAGTTTTGATTTTGTGTTGATTAAAATGTCAAGGGTTCAAATCCTTATTTGTGTGTTTTGTGGAAAATTCAATACAATTTTTAAAACAGCGAAATTTAAAAAGTTTGCAGAGGGAATCGAACCCGGAACCAGCGAGTGGCATGGAGGAAAAGACACCACCGAACCAGAAGCGGTTTTGTAGTATTCCTTTCCCGAATTATGTACATATATAGATACCTAATTTTTTTGGGGCCCCAAAAAGATGATATTGGGCATGGGCCCTGTGCGGTAGCACAGGCTGCACAGGCCCAGGGCCGGCCCTGAGGATAGATGAAAAGACAATAAAATTAGGATCGAGGATAACTGTGTTTTTTGTGAGGTTATCAGAAATAGTTGTGTCACGTGTATGACTACTACCTGTACTACTAGGTTTTTTAGAGCAATACCATTTAGTAAGAATAATAACTTTTGTAAGAAACGAAAGCAATACACTGTAAGGTAAATTGTAGGTACCAACTAACATCACACACCAAGTGCATTGCTTTGTTATTCTTACCATCAAACATTTCTCGTTTTTTAAAAGTAGTATAGGCAATTTGATATATTTTTTTAAACAATAGAAAGGATTATTGAGCATCGTTAAAACCTTCTGATGGAAAACCTCATTAGGGAAAAACCATCAAGAAGGAAAGAGTACCCCCCTACAATTTTATTAATAAAAAGTGGAAAAGATACAAAAGACATGGGGGACTAGGCCAAAACCCATGAAAAAAACATTACAACCAAAAGAAAAAAGTAGCAATCCTATTAAAAGGAATCTGATTCAAAGAAAATTAAAATCGGCATGCAAGAACATCACTATAATGAATCTCATCCCAACCAGGTTGACACTAAAGTCACTAGCAATCATATGCAGCACACAAAAAACAAAAGGCCAGAAGAAGACTGAAACCATCGAATAGGAAATCAATAGAAGATATTGTTAGGCAATGAAGAAATCTTGGTCCATAGAATAAAGGATTTAGAAGGGGAATAAAAGACTTCCAAAAAGTCTTAGTCCAAGAAACCACTTGTCCTGGGGGGGGTTGCGGAAAAAAGAAAACTCCTTAAAAGACAACTCCCCATAGATAGAGTGATTCCCACATCAGCTGATCTTTAGCCCAGACCAAAGGAATGACAATCTCTTGAATTTCTAAGAGAAGTTGGGGAAAGTGACAGATAAGGTCCGCTGGGATGGACCAACTACCTTGACTATAAAATCCCTAAGATTCGCTTTCAGATCCTTGTGTAAACTAGGGGATACCAATAATATCTACGATAGGCCTAGAAATCCAAGCATCTGTCCATAAATTTATGATAAGATCATTCCCAAGTTTCCAAGATAAATGCTAAATAAAAACATAGAGATGGGATTTAATTTGATTGTAGTTAATCAAACTGTAAACGGACCACTTAGAAAGAGAAACTATCTCAAACATATTTAAAAAAATGGTTTTTTTTTGTGATTTTCAATTTAACTTAGATTGATTTATGGTTTTTGTTTGGATTCATTCAGATTTAAACACTATAAATGTATGTATAAATTGTGTTGTCTAGACAATATACTTAGATGGTAAAACACACATAATTAATCTAATGCTAAGCACATGGTTTGAATCAAGTACACTATTTTCCCCTAACATCATTCAACCCCGACACTGTATACTAAGGAAAAAAACAGTACACTCATCAGTATCTGGATATATAATATTCAAAAAACGCAACAACTTTAATTAACTTTGTGTAAATAGTATTATAGACCATAGAATTATCTTTAGCGCAAGCTGTATGGCATACTTTGCGCTAGCTTGTCTTTTCTTTTTCTTTACTTCATTAAATAAATCAATAGAAACCAAAACTTGTCTATGAAAGTACCTCAATTAACAAGCTAAGAGACATAAATGAGTTACAAATTGTAAAAAGAATGTCTTGTTATGAATATAATTGGATATTGGATGTTCATTTCTCTTCCACTTCTACTTGTGATTACTACCTTTGTAATGACTTGTTAGTGGCTCTTTATATGTTGATCTTTCACTTCCCTTCTACCCTATAAATAGGACTATCTCATATGTGTATTGGTACACTTGAAGTGAATAGAAAAATCTCTAATCTTCTTCCACATTTCTTCTTGTCATCTTCATGGTCTTTTATCTCTTATTTCATAATACGTTATCAGCACGAAGTTCTACCAATCTTAGATTTTTTTTATGGAATTCATAAAGCATCGGTGGTTTGGATGTGTTGAAGAAGATCCATAAAAGCATCGGTAACTACATTATGGGATGTGAGGTTCTTTTTGATCTTTGGTAACTACTTTGGTCATTTTAATCCTTGTATTGTTTAATTTTTTTTTGGAGTTGTTTTTCTGTTTTCTAATCTTTCTGTTAATCTTTTGTCATGTTTATATTAGATTTTAAGTTGGATTTTAAGGATTTATTTGATTCTTTGATTTTATGTGAACGGTACCACATATTTGGGAGATGGATAATTTTGTAATCTATGATGATTTTTTTAAATTAATTTTCTAATATGTTTTTGTTAGTGGCCCCTTACTTCCCTCTCACTTATAATTGTGTTTTAAATCATGGTTTTCCTTTTGGCTAATATGCTCTTGAAGGATTTTAGTTACTTGATTGTTTCTAATCAATCTAAGGTAGTAACGGTTCTATGTTGTATTTTGATTCTGTAATATTTTTCTTTCAATCTCGTGAACTTGTTAACAACTTTTACGTTATATTCATCATCCAATTTTCTTATTGATAGAATATTATATAAACTTTTCATTATTAATGTTTCTAATAATTAAACTAGTCATTGAAATGATCGGTTCAACGGTTCGCAACTGTGATGACTTTTTAATTGTTTAACCACATTGGATGATGCATAGTTTTGCAATTTGTGATTGCATAGTTTTACAACAATATCGGAAGTATAATCCCGCCCCCCCCTTACTTACCTACTTATTGTATTATATAGTTACCAACTTTTGTCTGGCCTTTTACATATTTATTTGTTCTATGAAGCCACAATGATATTGCCAATAATTCTTCTTCTTATTTTTTTAATTGTGATCTTATTTTTGTTTTATCTCATTTTCTATTTATTTATCATTGTTGATAAAAATTTGTTACATAACTCTTGAAGAATGAAAAATTCATCATCCATGCATCCCTGAAGGATTGCACAAAGGATTGTGGTTTAATTCTTGAAGAACTATGTATCATTGTTTATGAAATAGATCTTGAAGAACTTTAAAAAAATTTAATATACAAGCATCCCTGAAGGATTATGGTATAGTTCCTGAAGAACTAATGATTTGGTAATCAAGTATCTTTTTAGGATTGCACAAAGAATGATTTTCTCTACCATTGTCTATGAAGATTTGCTATAGTTCTTGAAGAACTCAAAGAAAGAAAATATTCAAGCATCCTTGAAGGATTGCTCATAGTATATATGATTTTCTTGATTATCATTGAATAAATTTTGTGGTATAGTTATTGAATAACGAATTGGTAATTTAAGCATATTTGGTGGATTGCACAAAATACATTTTTCTTTGCTCATCTCTTATGGAGATTTGTGGTCAAGTTTCTGAAGAACTATACATTTGGACCATGACTAAAATCTATAAGATCTACTTGATCTTAGTATATTTTGAAGTAAAGCAAAAGACAAGTAATTTATGTCTCAAATATTCTCATGAATTAGTAAAATGAGAAAGTATTTTCAGAAAAACATTACGAATCAAGATTATGTGATATTGTGATTGTAAAGAATACTCACAAACCACTCAATGAATTTAAGTTCATTCCTAAAAGTGAATGACTCACATTATAATTTTGGTACAAGAAAAGTTGTGGTAAATATTGTCATTATTCAATTTAAGTGTCATTCGTATCATTTGTGATTGTGACCTTTGTTATTCCTAATAGTGGTAAAGTATCTTTTGGAAAAATGTAATTTTTCTTCTTTCTTTTGCTTGGAATTCCAAATAAATATGTTGCATGAAAAAAAGGGGGAATAAGAAGATTTGATTGTATGATTAAATCCTAATGAACTAGACACTTTTAAGTTCAAAAGAATTTACATATTTGTTTAGCAAATATAGTTCTCTACTGAGAGAGACTTTCTATGCTCTCTACTGATATTTGTTTTCTTCGAGAAGTTATATTTTATGCAGCTCCTTAAGTTTGATCATTGTAGGCATATAATATTGTAGAGGCTTAATTTTCTCATGCCAATTTTCTATCATATTCATTTTATTTTAGGAATGAATGAGTATTGACACTAGCATCAATAATGGAGAAATGTGTTTCTCTCATAGTAGAACTACCCATATTATTATAAAGGATAAAAAAAAATATTTCTCCTATTTAGTGAAGCGAGAAACCGAAGTTAGTACTATATCTTGCTCTTCAAATATAATTGAAGGCTCCGGAAGAGCTAATATACTATTATCTAGGGGAACAAATTTACAAATTGAGAATGCATTATATTCCCCTAAGTCTCGTAGAAATTTATTAAGTTTCAAATATATACATATAAATATAAATCATATTGATACGAGAGAAGAAGGATATATTGAATATTTTTATATAGCGAGACATATTTTGATAAAATACGTGTAGTGGAAAAATTGTCTACTTTTTCCTCTGATTTGTATTACACTTATTTATGTGCAATTGAAGCACATGTTGTTGTAAACCAGAAGTTTACATATCATAATAATTTAGTTGTTGGCAAGATCGGTTGGGCCATCCCGAGTATATTATGATGCGAATAATAAATTTCTATGTGAACTTGTTTTGAAGAGCCAGTAGTTTCTTCAATCTACTAATTCTTGTGTTCACTAATTCCCAAAGGAAATTGGCAATTTGAGAATAGTAAATCTCTCATATTTCTAGAACTGATATAAGGTGATATTTGTAAACAAGTACACTAATCACGTGGACTATTTAGATATGTGTGGTTTTAATTGATGCATCAATTGAAGGCCACTTATATATTATATATAATTGTCATCGTCTCACAACCGGAAGTTTGTGAGATTGTTTGCTCAACTAATTTGAGTAAGAGGTCATTATGTGAATTACCTTGAAAGCATATGATAAGTATTGTATGTCTATTAGAATTGATATTGGATATCACACGTCATACGTTCATTCAAGAATGGTCTTGAAGAACCATTCTTTAGATGTCTAAAGCTAATTACATGACCAGTACTTATGAGATAACAAGTTCTAATTTCTACTTGGGAGCATGCAAATTTACATGTTGTAAAATTGATTCGCATCAAGCCAACAAGTTATCACAACTCTTCCCCTTTATATTTTGTTTTTGGTCACGAACTTAATATTTTCCATCTTTGAATTTTTGGACGTGCAATGCACTATGATGGGTCCTAAAAGAATTTTGGAAATATATATTGGATATAAATCTCCATGTATAATATAGTATCTTGAGCCAACAATTGGAGACTCGTTTAAAATCCAGATTGATGATTATCATTTAAAGAATTAGATTTTCCAACATTAGGGGAAGAGAATAAGCAGTTGTAAAAAGGAGATCAGTTGGTATGAATTATCATTATCTCATATTGATCCTCAGACTAAACAATGTGAACTAGAAGGTCAAAAAATAGTTCATTTGCAAAGCTTAGCAAATTATCTAACAAATGCATTTATCGATCCAAAAGGTGTGACCAAATCCTATATATCATTTGCTAATGCTCCAATAGAATGGATGTCCTGTTGGACAATCTAATATTGCAAATGAGTCTAAACCACGCCCAAGCGTGGTAGGCCAATTAGTTCCAAAGATAAAAATCCTCGAACGACAAAAGGAGCTAAAAGTAAAAATGGTCCAAGCGAGGATATAGAAACTCTAAAAGAGTATTCGGACATAATTGACATTATAGTTCCGTAAGAACCGATCAGTGCACGAAAAGTTATGAAATTAAAGAGATCTCAATGAATTATGTCAAGAATAAAATACAATGGAACCAAAACGAAGTCAACGTTGACTATGTTTTTATTAAATATAGCGCTAAGTGTGATAAATAATAGTGAGGATCATGGACCAAAGTCTACTAAAGATTTTATACAATGTGAATTGGCCAAAATTTAAAGATAAGCGAGAATGAGAATGGTGAAATTGTGAGATACAAAACTCGACATGTTGCTCAAGAGTGGATGCGAGTACTTTTTAGTACTTAATTAGCCTTGTAGTGCATGAAGAGCTCAATTTTCACAAAAATGAATATTACTACAACTTATTTGTATGACTCGTTTGTTAGTCATAATTAATAAAGATCCCGAAGGATTTAATATTGCAATGCACACTTTTCGGATTTTGAGATGAATACCCACACCGAATCAATCCTCCACGAGATAATATAATTTGAACACATATGGTAAATGAGGATACAAAATGACATCACTTATCCATATAGTTTTATAAAAATATTTGGAAAAGAATTTGCTATAATATGTCTATGTTGATGAGATAAATATTATCGGAACTCTCAAGAGCTTCCAAAACTATAGTCTGTTCAAAGAAATAGCTCTAGATGAATGACCTCAAATTATATCGATGGATTTTGAGGTTAAACTCAGTAGTTGACCTCTACATGGAAAATCCTAGAAGGATCCAAGATACAAAGAAATATCTTCAAATAAATTCTTTTGAAAAATAAAGTCTCATATTGATCTGCAGAAATTATTTACATGAGTTGTGTGGCAAGCAAATAACAAATGTCTCGATCTCAAGACTATAAAAGCATGCATGCATATCACAAACCAAAATGCATCGAGAAAAGGGGTAAGATGGATATTTATGTTTGACTATTATAATGAATAAATCATTTTTATGTATGTTACACAAATTAACAATGCAGATATACAGTGTTTTTCTGATCTAGATCAAGTCGATTACAAGTCGCCTATTATCTACATGTGGTGACACTCGAAATATCTTTATGGTCCAGCAAAACAATCTATGATTCTTGCTTCTTCATTTCATGTCCAAATGCCAACAATTCAAAGAAGATGCTTTGAAGATAATACTGATCGCAAAGTTCCATTAAAAGAGGATACAATCACAAGTGACAGTGGAGAAGATTGTTCCATATGCACTCAGGGAGAAACTTCAAATGTTGAAATTCATATTCTGAAGTGGTGCTTCAATCAGGGGAGAAAAGCTGCACTCTTTTTCTTTTGCCATGGTTTTGTCCCCATTGGGTTTTCTGAAAGGTTTTTAACGATGATTCCTCTGGTAGGATATTGTACTCTTTTTCCTTCACTAGATTTTTTCCCACTGGGTTTTTTCTAGTAAGGTTTTAATGAGACATATCCTCAATGGACATCCAAGGGGGAGTGTTATGAATATAATTGGATATTGGATGTTCATTTCTCTTCCACTTCTACTTGTGATTACTACCTTTGTAATGACTTGTTAGTGGCTCTTTATATGTTGATCTTTCACTTCCCTTCTACCCTATAAATAGGACTATCTCATATGTGTATTGGTACACTTGAAGTGAATAGAAAAATCTCTAATCTTCTTCCACATTTCTTCTTGTCATCTTCATGGTCTTTTATCTCTTATTTCATAATATGTCTAAGATTCAAGTTCCGGAAACTAAATATTGTCCCGGTCTTACTAAAGCTTATAAAAAAAAGTAGAAACCAAAGTTTTACAATGATATCCCAAACCTTATGAATTCTCATTACCACTCCACTAGTTACTGGAATTGTAAATTGAAACCGTAGAACTGTAGTTCTTTTTATTTTACCTGCCTAGTTTAATCTCAAATAGCATATTAAAAAAAAATAACTGCAGGGGACACGTAGTCAATTCGATTGGATTAAATAGTCAATTCGATGGATGACTCATGAAAAGAATACTTTTTGTTTACTTTAAATAGTAGTAGTTACTATTAACATTTACCAAAAAAATTAGTAGTTACTAACTCAATTGGCGGCTGTCAAAAAAATTCAATTGGCGATTTTTGATGTGCAGTAAAAGGAAATAAAAGTAATAGATAGAAAAATAGAAAAAAAGAATAAAAGTAGAAAATGAGATGATTTTTAGGTTGTTTGACATGAGTGCCTCCTTTAATTTGGGAAGAAATGAGAAAAAAGAAAAATATATTTGTAAATAACAAAATTTATTACTTAAAATAAAAAAGAAAATATTTAAAAATAAGTGAAAACTCATTAACAATCTCTTTAAATACTTATTTAATTTATTTATATTATTTATTATTTGTCATCAATGGGTTCTAACTCATAACAATAATTAAAAAACAAGAAATATATTAATAATTAATTGACATACATTGATAAAGAGGTAAAAATAAAAAGTGAGAGATCAACTAAGTCCTCCACGCTTATCTAAAAATAAAAAAAAATAAAAAAACTAAGTCCTGCACCGGTGAACCGCTAAAACTATCGATGACTGATATTTCATATTGATTCAATCTTAACCACTCATAGTATTTTACACAATATCATATCGTCAATTTTATTTATTCATAGTGAGATATATTGATCTCTCACCATTGAAACACTGAAAATTCAAAGTAACGGTAAAATTGACTTTTTATCGAATTTTGAACTATTTATTCTTTCTTCACTAATCTAGGATGAATAATCTACTTCCCATTCTTTTGATCACTCTCTCCATCCCCCTTTATTTTCCACTCTTTTCTTTCTGGTTTACTTTTATAGGAGAGGATCCAGAACCACAAGTCCAACGAATTGGAATTATGGTGCGGGGCGAAATTTTTAATCTTTTTTCTCCTCTTACTTTCATATAATCAAACTAGGGAAACACAAATTTCAATAAACTTTTCTAACCGCAATGTTTCTTTCCTTCTGCTTTCTGTTGTTCCAAATGTTTCTTTCCTTCTAGTTTGAAAATTTCAAACCGGAAATACATATTTTTGAGGTATTTTCGGAAATCCTAAAAAACTGTTTTATTTTTAAATTGCGAACCAGAAATACCTATTATTGAGGTATTTCGAAGAATATCTAAAAAAACATTTTTAAAAAAAAATTAAAACCGGTGATATTTTGGGCTTTAAAGGGGTTATGGGAGTGTGAGGTATATAGAAGGGGGTGCGGAAAAAAAACCAGAAAAAATAGTAGTTACTAACTCAATTGCCGATTTTTGTTTGAAGTATGCTATTTTCATGTGCAGTAAAAGGAAATAAAAGTAAAAGATAGGAAAAAGAATAAAAGTAGAAAATGAGATGGTTTTTCGGTTGTTTGATATGAGTGTCCACTGACGGATCCAGAATTTTTTGTTGGTAGGGGCAACATTTTGGTCCATAATATTTTTATATAAAAAAATTTGACAAAATACATAGTTTCATGATAGAAAAAACTTAATCCCAAAATCTAATGTGTTTAGTGTCAATTTGTATGTTGGGTGTTAGAAGAGAAGTCAAAATTAAAAGAATAAAGAGAGAAAAATATAGAAATGCATTTTCTCTTTTATCTCTTATAACTTTTTACATGTATTTGTTTATAAAAACTATCTCATGAGGGTAACATTTATTTTTTTATGAGGGCAAACCAAATTTATTAAACTTATATAGACTAAAAATATTGAGCTAAGTAGGGCAAATGCTCTCAATTAGCATAACATAGATCGTCCCTATGAGTGTCTCCTTTAATTGTGAGGAAATGAAAAAAAAAGAAAGATATATTTGTAAATAACAAAATTTATTACTTAAAATAAAAATAAAAAATATAAAAATAAAGAGAAGAAAGAAACAATAATATTTTGGTCGCGTATTGCATGAGTTATTCAATAAACAAGAAATCAAAGTGTTCTTAGTGTTCCTAAGCAATTCATAGTGTTCTTCATTTTTTTTATTTTTGTTTAAGAGGACCAAAATGAAACAATAAATGAAAGATAAAGGGCCAAATGAAACAAAATAAAGATAAATGACCAAACTGACACAAAAATGAAAGATAAATGACCAAAACGGACTAAAAAAAAGATAAAGGACCAAAGTGAAACTTAGAGCACAGATAAAGAACCAAAAGTGGTATTTAGCCTATTATTAGAATATTTTGGTCGCGTATTACATGAGTTATTCAAGAAAGAAGAAATCAAAGTGTTCTTGGTGTTCTTGAACACATTCATAGTGTTCTTCATTTTTTTATTTTTTTAAGAGGACCGAAATGAAACAATAAATGAAAGATAAATGAGCAAAATAAAACAAAATAAAGATAAAGGACCAAACTGACACAAAAATGAAAGATAAAGGACCAAAACAGGCTAAAAAAAGATAAAAGACCAAAGTGAAACATAGAGCAAAGATAAATGACTAAAAGTGGTATTTAGCCTATTATTTATTATTTTTCATCAATGGGTTCTAACTCATAACAATAATTTAAAAACCAAAAATACATTAAGAATTAATTGGCATACATTATTAAGTTCCAAGAATGAGTTTAAATTGAAAGAGATAAATTGGAAAAATAAACTCTATATGAAAGTGTTTGACTATAGTTAACTTTAAATAAACTCTAAAGTTAACTAACTTCTAAACTAATCTAACTAAGTTAGTTAGACACTAACTAGTTTTCTAATTCCTAATACTAACTATATCTAATAGTTTCCCGCAAGCTAGAAGTTATTCACAACACTTCTAGCTTGACATGAACAATACAAAAGTACATATCAAATCTAAAAGAAAATTACATCAAAACAACCAACAAAGAAAATGTAGACACAACAGAAGCCAAAGAAACAAGTCATGAAGACAACAAAGAGAACAATCTTATCAGCCACTAGCAAAGTGAAATCCATGGCAACATGCTAATGCTTTCTTGAATTCCTTGGGGTAGCCATATCTCCTAAACCAAGCATCACTGAAAGTTCTGTTTGAACTCCAAGGAGCATGCAAGTCCAATTATCATATTCATCACTACAAATCTGAGCAAGATTTTTTCCTGTGATTACACCAATTCTTGCTGATGTGTACTGATAGAAGACAACTGCAAAGTTGAAAATAAGTGTGAAGACCATCAGGTCAAACCCAAACTGTGAACCACCATCAACAATTGTCATGCACTTCCCAGGGTCAACATATCCTATTGGCAATCATAAGCATAGGTACAACAACAGGAAGTGACTGGTGAAGAAAACTATGACTTCAAATAGGCAACATAAGGAGACAAGCAAAAAAATATCTCTATGAGGTATTTCAACGAACAACTTGAATGCTGACTGATTCAAGATCGAGAACAAAATCGAAACTCAATCCAAAATGTAATTTGAACTCCGCTTCAAATCACAATCATCGAGAATCAGAATGAAAGGAGGACAATGAAGCGAAATCGAAAAACTGTTGTGCAAGAATCGCAAACGAAAATGATGATTACCGATTCAAGAATGACAAACAATGTGTGCCAAACGAATTAGAAATGGAACAAACGAAAGCAAGTTGCACAAACAGAAATTTTCAAAGAAGCGAGAGGAAGGAGAAAAACGCGATTCTGATTGAAAAACGAATGATAGAATCAAAATCGATTCAAAGAATTTGCGAAACCGAAATTGCGGAAAACGCAAAAAAAATAAAGGAACGGATTCAAAAATGCAAAATTGAAACATGAAATCAGAACCAGTGAGAAAATCAAAGAAAACAACACACAAAGGTTGAATATCAATGAGGAAGAAGTTGAAGTTGACCGAAACATGAACCAAAAGATTCGAGAAAACAAGAGGAAAAATTGGAAAAAGAAAAGAATGGAAAAGAAACTAATAAAATGAATATAAAATTAAGGAATTTCTTATCGTACCGCAATGAGCCCCATTCTTCATGAATAGCAAAACAGTAGAAGACATTCGCGTGAAGACAATAGAGGAATCATTGAGGAGAAAGGAACGCGGAAGCTATATCGCTCTTGATACCATATTAAGTTCCAAGAATGAGTTTTAATTGAAAGAGATAAATTGGAAAAATAAACTCTATATTCTTGATTGATAGTACAATAGTATTATATACAAGTGTTTAACTATAGTTAACTTTAGTTAACTCTAATAGAAAATTAACTACACATGTAACAACTTCTAAACTAATCTAGTTAAGTTAGTTAGGCACTAACTAACTTTTAAACTAATCTAACTAAGTTAGTTAGACACTAACTAATTTTCTAATTCCTAATACTAACTATATCTAATATACATTGATAAAGAGGTAAAAGAAAGAGAAGAAAGAAAAGTTAAAAATACATATTTTGTTGTTGTAGCCCATAATTCAAGGATCCTTTTAGGGTGAAATCAACTAAATATCAACCGATGAACCGCTAAAAATGACAATAGGATATGGTATAAAACTGCATCAGTGATTGATATTTAACACTGGTTGGTTCAATCTTAATTACTTATAATATTTTACACAATACCGTATACTCAATTTTAGTGATTCATCCATGAGAGATTTAATTGATCTCTCACCCTAAAAACAACAAAAATTCAAAGTAACGGTAAAAATTGACTTTTTAATTATCGAATTTTGAACTAATTATTTTTTCTTCACTAATCTAGGGTGAATCATCTACTTCCCATTCTTTTGATCACTCTCTCGATCCCCTTTATTTTCCCCTCTTTTCTTTCTAGTTTACTTTTGTAGGAGAGGATCCAGATCCGCAAGTCCAACAAATTGGAATTATGGCGTGGGGAGAAATTTTTAATCTTTTTTCTCTTCTTACAATCTGATCGTTCCTGATCTCTAGGTATGATTCTGATGTAGTCTTGTAGCTCAGTCGCTGAACGCCTTGGTGTCGAAGTCTGGGTCGCGCCTGGGTGGTACCTGCGAGTACACTCCGACGCCCAAGTCAGCAATCAATGGTGAATAGTGAATAGTAATAATGACGTACCTAACTCTTGAGATTCGTGCCATCTTTATAGTGATAGTTATTGGGCCTTGTTGGACAAAGCATTGGGCCTTGAGCCCACTCTGCATCAGCGATTGCCCCCAAGCTGGGTGGTAGGCGGGCTAAGGCTTGATTTGTACGCCCCATGTGGTGACCTTGATGCGATCTCGACCAATGGGTCGCGCGGGACCAAATGTCCGATCGTCATTTGTCTTGTCGAGGTCGCCCGACTTCTCTGCAGTGACATTAGTGTTGAGGCGGCGATTGGCTCGGTGTTGTGATTTCACATCTCCCGAGGTGACGTTTGGCCTCCTCGAGTGCGCGCGCCGTTTTTGGGCTGAAGTGTCTCTCGCCCACTATATAAGGTGGTGGGGTATCTTTGAAACCATCTTTCGCTCTTCATTTCTTCCGTGCTTTGAAATAGGAGAACGACCTTTTTGGCTCATTGCATCCCGCTCGCCGCCGCTCAGAGGAACTCGCCCGTGCCCCCGCGCGCGCGATTCATCTATCGGCCTTTCGGGTAACACGACCGTTCTTTCTTTTAACTTTGACTATTTTCTTTGAAATTCCAACCTGGTGGAGGGTAGCGGTCGGGGGTCGACAAGTCGCCCCTCTCGCGTCAACGTTTGATATTGACCGCCCCCTCTCGCAGTTTACCCTGCCCGACGAAACAAACTCGCCGCATCTCTCGTGGTGGCCGGCCGTTCGATAGCCAAAGCGATGGCTCAACCAAGTTCAGCTCGGAGTGCGCCGACATCTAATAACGAGTCGCGCGTGAATTCTAGCCCCGCCAATCGCCTTCCAATGATCCGAATCGTCGCTGAAACTTCTAGTTCGACTCGCTGCCGATCCTCCTCGATTCTCTCGGGCCGACCGAGCGACCTAGGGCGGATCAACATTCTATGGGAGACGCAGAAGATTCGACCACCGCCGCTCCGAGGTTCGTGCCGTTAGTAATCAATCCACTGAGAACCCGGTCCCCTTACAAATCGTGCCCGAAGTTGCCCAGGGTGCTGTTTTAGGGCCGGATCAAGCTGACATCGACGCAGCGGCCGAACAGGACATGTCTTGGGTTTAGAGATTCTAAGGAACCACGGAGCAAGGTTCGCCGCCATTCTTCGAGATGAACAGGACTTGACCGCCCGATTTTATGTTGTTTGGCGAGTAGTCGAGGGTATGGAGAAAGACGAAAACATAGCGACCTGGCATGACGAGGTGAAATTCACGATGTATCGGGTCGTCTTTGAGCGGATGGGGATCGTCCCTCCCTTTACGAAGTTTCAAAGGCAAGTCCTTCGATACCTTAAGGTCGCCCCCTCTCAGCTAAATCCGAATGCTTGGGCGTTCGTGCAAGGGTTCGAAGATGTTTTGACGGCGCTCGGGCGACCGGTCTCCTTGAGGCTGTTTTTTACGCTGATGGAGATGAGTTACCTTTACGAGCCTGGCACCAAGGGGGCTCGCAAGGAAGCCGTTTCTTTGAAGAACAAGTCGCAATACAACTTTTTCAAGCCATACATGGAGTCTCTGCCAAGCGGGTGGAAAAATGATTTCTTCTGGACCGTTCCTTATACGAAGGAGGCGATAAAAGGGATAGCCAACTTGATACCCGAAAAGAATGCCGGGACGCCACTTGTGCCGACCATTTGGTCGTTCGATCACTTCTTAAAGAAACCGGGGGCGTATTCTTATAAGGAAATTGAGCTCAATATTGGGGATATTGAGACGATCCACAGACTCAAACGGTTTGCCTCTCGCGTCCCCGGGGTCGTATTAAAATCAACAAGATCGTTGGCGCCGAGGCATGGAGGCCGCCAAAGCCGCTATTGGTAGATGTTCGCTAAGATCTTGCTTTTTGCGTGATATATTTTGTATTGTTTCTAAGCCGCTTTTTCTTTTTGCATTGACATGGCGGGCGTTCAAGATTTTGATTTCTTTAGCAAATGGACAGCGAAGATGGCGAAGACTTCTAAGGGGGGACGGCGCGATCGCTGCGAGGAGACGCCCACCTAAGGAGGAGGTCGTTAACGAGGCGTTGCTTATTGATTTGGAAAACCCAGCCGCCCAAACTCCCGGTCTTGGAAAGCGAATCCTCAATCTCGGCCTGCTTTACGAGAAAACGAACAAACGGGGACGCCAAGAGGACGGACGGTGGCCCGTATGAGAAGAAAAAGCACAAACACCATAAGAGTAAAGGTCATTCAAGTCGGTCGCCCAATATCGACTTGCTCGGTCTCGTAGTGATGATGATCGCGCCGCTTTAAAGAAGAGTTCCTTCAAAGTGATGGTCGACGTAATGAAAGCGCCGACCGGCTCTTTGCTAAGTATCAAGAGGAGAATCGACGCTGGCGGTAGGCGAGCTATTTATAAAATTTCTTATCTTGAAGACGACACTGTCGGACAAAAATTTTAAACTATCCTCTCGCTTTATCTAAATTGGTAGTTCGCGTAGAAGAGCGGTTGGAGCCGCTTAAGAAGATCAAGAGCTCGAGCGAAAGCCCAACAGTCGAAGAGTCGCTTAAGAAGATCGAAGAGCTCGAGCCGAGAGCCCAACAGTCGCTACTTACGAGCAAAAGCTTCGAGAGGCAGAAACCCAAATGGCGGATATTGAGGCTGCCCGTGACGACGCGGTGTTGCTGGGGATAAAGCGGTCATTGAAAAGACCGAGGCCGAACAGAGGTCGGCGCCCGAGTGAGAAGAAAAAGAATTGTACGACCAAGTCACCTTTTTGAAGACCGGTCGACCCGTGTGGAGAGACGGATAGAGACAAGTATAGGGATCTCTTCAAGGAGGCCCGCATTAGGGCTTTGGGAGCGGCCAAATACCAATTTACCAATGCGGTTGACGGATAAAGCTTGTAAACCCATCTTTGTTTGTTGATGAGGCCGTGGTCAACTATGAGCATTGCGTGGTCGGCCAAGAGATCGTTCTTCCTGAAAAAATCGAAAAAGGGAAAGTCGTCCGTGAACGGGTCATTGTTTTTCCTGCTGATCAGCCTTAGCTTTACTTGCTTTTGTTTAGCCCGCCTGCGAGCGGTGTTTAGTAGTTTTACTTCCTTCGTTTAGCCCGCCTGCGAGCGGCTTTAAAATATTTTGGAACATTTTGAAACACTTTGCCCGCCGACGAGCAATTGATTTTAATCTGTAAGAATGATTGGAAATCTCAGTTTAATGAATGTCCACGGTTCCTTTGTTTAATTTGTCGGCCATTCTACGACCTTCAATATTCGTAACTTGTTACTTCGCCTTTTAAAGTTCGCGAGTTTGCAGGCTGCTACTCGCAGCGGCTCGTTCTAGGCCACGCGATGGCACCTTTGCAAGTTTATGGGTCGCTACTCGGGGCGGCTCGCACATTACCATTCGATGGCACTTTATAATTTATGGGCCGCTACTCGGGGCAGCTCGCATTTTACCATTCGATGGCACTTTATAATTTATGGGCCGCTACTCGGGACGGCTCGCATAATGCCATTTGATGGCACTTTACAATTTATGGGCCGCTACTCGGAGCGGCTCGCATAATGCCATTCGATGGCACTTTACAATTTATGGGTCGCTACTCGGAGCGGCTCGCATAATGCCATTCGATGGCACTTTACAATTTATGGGCCGCTACCGGGCGGCTCGCATAATGCCATTCGATGGCACTTTTACAATTTATGGGCCGCTACTCGAGCGGCTCGCATAATGCCATTCGATGGCACTTTACAATTTATGGGCGCTACTCGGAGCGGTTCGCATTTTACCATTCGATGGCATTAGTCAACTCGGTGACATCTCTGGTCGCTCTATTGCTACTTGCATGATGAGCGACTCGGTCATACAATCGTGCATGAGATAAACATTAAGTTTTTAAAAGGTCGGGCCTCTCGTAAAAAACCCCCGTGGGAAAAAAAGCGCTACCGCTTTTCATTAATTTTTGATCGTTTGAAACATGCTTGGCATTTATACATAGTATTTCCTCGCCTTTTTTCTGCGTTCCATGTCCTAGGATGGTCGCCCCATTCATGGTCTCTAACTCATAAGCTCCTTTGCGATTTTGTTGATTATGCGCGTAAGGTCCTTCCCGATCGGTGCGAGCTTCCTTGCCGAGCGTTCTTGTTTCCCACGCCCGCCCGCTTTGAGGACGAGTGATTAACCGAGAATTCCTTTTTTTGCGCGCGAGAATTATATCTTGCGCGACCTTCCGCTTGACTAGTTGTTCTTTGAGAGAAGCTTTGGTTCGTAGCTCGCCTACTAGATCGAGCTCTTCTCTCGTGGCTCGCTCATTTTTTCTCGCTGCAGCGGTGGATTGGTCGCCTCCAACTCAATTCGCCCATTTCGATTGGAATGACGGCGCCCATACCATAGACTAACACGAAAGGCGACTCACGATCGTTGAATGAGGGTCGTTTGCACGCCCAAAGGACCGATCAGTAACTCTTCTACCCAATTACCTTTGGCCTCGTCTAATCTTCTCTTTACCCCCGCAAGATGACCCCGTTGCCGCCTCTGCTCTGGCCGTTGGTTTGTGGATGTTCCACCGAAGTGAAGCCATTTGCTTTACTCCCTGTGTCGGCGGCATTTCTCCAAATTTCGCAATACGCAAATTGCGTTCCATTATGCGTTATCAATTGTTGGGGGAACGCCAAACGGCTAGCTAGCGTTGCGGCTAAAAATTTGCTCACTTTGGTTCTTTGTGATCGTTGCGAGAGGCTCGGCCTCGATCCATTTGGTGAAATAATCAACCGCTACGATCGAAATTTAAATTGGCACAGGGCGGTGGGAATGGCCCGAGGAGATCCATCCCCACCGTGCAAACGGCCAAGGGGCGTGAGGCTCAGAGTTCTGGGCGGGCGATGTGGGCGTCTGCGTGAATTTGACACTTGTTGCACTTTTGAACCAAGTTTTTAGCGCCCTCCTCCATGGTTGGCCAATAGAAACCCGCTCTTAAAGCCCGTTTCGCTATGGAGCGACCTCCACGATGGTCGGCACATAAACCTTCATGGATGTCTCTTAAAACATGGTCCGCTTTCGCGACGTCAAGCACCTCAACAGTGGGGATGAGAAACCTCTTCTATAAAGTTTTCCTTGGACGACGGAATACTTTGTTGCTCACGCCTTAAAAGTTTTGCCTCCTTTTGGTAAATGCGGCTGCATGCACTGTTCATGATATATTGTAATATGGGAGTGATCCAATCTTTTGCGTGGTCAATGCATAGACATGAAGCGAGCTTATCGATCTTGGTCGCCACAGACATCGGCCGAGTGAGGGTTTCTTGTATCGAGCTCGATGGTTCCGGGCACTTTGGTGCTAGCGACCGAGAGAATGTCGCGCCGGACGTTTTCGTTCTTGAACGTGCTTCACCTCGGCCGGTTGAATTTATCGAGCAACTCCCTTACCTTAGCTGTAATGCTTTAATGTTTCATCTTTGGTATCGTATAACTCCTTGATCCGGGAAACGACCAAGAGTGAGTCGAGTGCAATTCCACCGTTCGACGTTGAATTCCTTGGCGAGCAATAACCCCGCTATGCAAGCCTCATACTCTGCTGATTATTTGAAGTGTGGAAAGCGAAAGTAAAGCGATACTTCTACGACCAAGCCGCGAGAATTTTCCAATATTAATCCTCGCCCCACTTCCTTTGGAGTTTGACGAGCCATCGACGTGTAACGCCCGGTGGTGATTGGCCTGGTCGTCCGACCTGGGGTCATCTCGGCTATGAAATCGGCCAAAATCTGCGCTGGCTGCCGCCGACCTTGGCTCAAACTTTATTCGAACTCACTTAGCTCTATTGCCCATTTGATCATGCGCCCGCCAGTCTCGGTGCGTGGAGAATTGCCGTATTGGTTGATCGGTTCTCACCACTATTTGATGTGCAACAAAATACGGCCTTAACCTGCGGGCGGCTACCAGTAGTGCGAGCGTCAACTTTTCGATCCTCTGATAACGGGCTTCGGTCCCTGTAGGACTTTGCTAATGAAATATATAGGATTTTGCTTTGTGTCACTTTCTTTGACCAGGACGGCACTTAAAACTTCCTCGAAATTGCTAAATCTGAGATCTGATGTATCCCCAGGAGCGGCTTGGTCATAACGGGCGGATTGGTCAAGGCCGCTTTTAGATCGTCCAACGCCTGCTGGCACTGATCAGTCCATTCAAAATCAGCGTCCTTTTTCAGAAGTTTGAACAAAGGGAGCGACTTGCATGCAGAGTGGGGTATGAATCTGGAGAGGGCGGCGACCATGCCGTTCAATTGTTGGATTTCCTTCTTAGTGGTTGGCGGTCTCATTTCAAATGACCGCCCTACACTTGTCGTGGTTTGCTTCGATTCTCTCTCCGTCGGATGGAAACCTAAGAATTTCCGGCTCGCACCCCAAACGTGCACTTCTCGTGGTTCACCGAGAGAATTCTTCCTTGCCTCTTCAAAACCGTTAAGGTCGCTAACGTGCTCATCATCTGATTTGCTCTTTATGATCATGTCATCAAGATACACCTCTGCCACCCGGCCGATCTGCTTGTCAAATATCTTGCTCATCATACGCTGGTATGTCGCCCCAGCGTTCTTTAATCCAAAAGGCATCACTTTATAGCAAAAATTACCCTGGTCGGTCATGAAAGCAGTCTTGTGACGATCCGGCGGGTGCATAGCGATTTGGTTGTAGCCTGAGTACGCGTCCAAGAAGGAAAGCAATTTGTAACCCGAAGCGCCGTCGACCAGCTTGTCAATACTGGGTACAGGGAAAGCGTCCTTAGGGCACGCCCTATTTAGGTCAGTGTAATCAACGCACATCCGCCATCTCCCGTTCTTCTTCTTTACTAGCACGACGTTCAAAGCGTGTCGTATACTTAATCTCCTCAACGAAATTAGCTTTGATCAAGTCGTTCCATCGGGCGGGCCGCTGCGGCGCCTTTCTTCATTCGAACTCTTCTTCACGAGCGATCGCCTTGCCATTGAATCGACTGATAGTTGGTGACAAGCGACCTCCATAGGAACTCCAGGCATATCTGATGCCTGCCAAGCGAACAAATCGGCATATTTTCTGAGACAAGTGATTAGTCCTCGCTGACATTGCTCGAAGGTCGCTTCCAATCTTTACGATTTTGGCCGGTCATCGCCCAACCGAACGTCAAGCGCCCATGGGGTTACGGTCGTTTGAGTTTCTTCTTTAGCTCACGGGCTAAATCATCATCCCCTCTTCCGAAGTCGCTTATCCCGAGTTATAGCGGGCATCCGTGATCGCCTAGGTTTACTTGGTGTCCTTCCCGCAATTGTGAGCGTGCGGTCCAAAGTCCCGAGTGTCACATATGTCCCGATAAATGTAGTGACTCTTCTTGGCCGCTTTCCATATCTGCCGCTAAGGTAGCGACACAGCCATTTTTATCGTAAAACTTCATCTTTAAGTGGGTGTTGACACGATCGCTTCAAGTTTCCCAACGTCGGCCTACCGATAATGCGATGATAGCATGACTTGATAGGCAATACAAGGAAAGTCGTTCGACCAGTCTGTAAGATGTGCTCCCATTGGCATCGTCGCCGAAAGTGACCAACAACTCCAAGGTGCCCAACGGTAAGTGATCGCTCCATTAAAACCGGTTAAAGGGTCTGGTCGTTTCGAGGACGATTTCGCTACACGATCGATGCTCAATTTGTCCACCAACTCTTCAAACATGATATCCGCCGAGCTACCGATCGACCAAGATTCTCCTAACTTCGGAGTTTCCCATGACCGCAGATACGACCGAGGAGCGTGAATCGTTGACCCGCCCATCGAGCAAATCCTCGTCACCAAAGGAAATCGCGATCTGTTGGAGATCGGTCGTGGCGTGAAGAAGATCCGACCATGAGAATTTCATTCCACTTTCTCTTGGTCGCCTTCTTTGAATCAAGCGATCTAAAGGGTTCCCCGTGGATAACCATTACGACGGCGACGACCCCTCGGATCTGCTGCCGTCCTCCTCGAAGTTCTTTTACGCAAATGACCTCAATAGCTTGAATGGTTACTTTTTCTTTTGAGCGACCATCTCGACCCTCGGTCTTTTCTTCCGATCGGTCGTTTCCTTCCTCCCCGACATATTTTGTTAGCTTTCCTTACGAATGAGGTTTTCTATGTCATCCTTTAGGGCCATACATTCGTTAGTATCGTGGCCCTCGCTCTTATGGTACCGCAATACTTCTTCGTGAACCGCGCGCTTTCTTGAGAACGAAGGGTCGGGACGCTGACATCGGCAAATTCGTTATTCTGGCAAATCCATATAGATTTGCGGCGATGGGCGTGTTCGGCTGGTGCGGTGCTCGAACTTCTTCCTCGATTTAAAATCGAACGACTTCCCTGCGCCGCTCGGCTCTTTAGCCGACCTACCATGCTCTTCCTTGGGTCGCACACGGCGCCTGTCTAGCCGCTGAGCGTCTCTTCGTAGCCCATGTGGTCGTTGGCCCTTCTTAAAAATACCCCAAGATCCATGTAACGGTTGAGGATGAACTCCTCTGCGCAAATCGTGATCCGCTCGTATTCCCGCTGAGATACTTTAGTTTGTCTTTGTCGGTCAAATCGCGGATAGTCTCCGCCCGTGTTGAAGCGATCGATATAATGCCTCGGTGATTCGTTCTCCCCCCGAACGACCGTGTCAAGGTGTTCCTCATATTTGTATCGACAACGGTTGGCGTGTAATTGGCCAAAAGGTTGCGACCAAGCCTTCCCAAGAGGTGATGGTGTTGGGCCGCAATGATTCCCACCATTCGAGCGCTCTCCCATCGAGCGATCGGGAAAAAGTCCGCACTTCATCGTCGGGCTTAGCTCTCTATACCGTAATTGTTGAAATAACGGACGTGTTTATCCGGATCGCGCGACCGTCGAACTTGTTCATGTTGGGCGGCTTTCTCAAATCTCCGGGAATGCGGTAACGTCGATTTCTCTTGAGAACGGCCCATGCCCGGCCGCCAACTCTCCCGATCCATAAGGTTGTAAGGCATGTAGCTCATTGACGGGTACTCGTAGCGCTCGTCGTCATGTGGCCGCATGCGGAGTGGGGTCGAACGACCGCCTCTCTCTCGCCGAGCACATCTCTTTTCGGACCGGGCGGATGTGTCCTCGCTTTGTAGTTGTCCAACTCACCATACGAATCCCACGACCGACTCCTCGACTTGCGTGGAACCGGACGACTTACCGAAGAATACCTAGTGGGCGAGCGGTCCGATTCCGGATTGTAACTCGAGTCTTCATAATCTTGGCCGTGTGACTGGAGCGGCGTGCGCGCACGCCCTGCGCGAGTGGGAGACCTTCTAGTCCCGACCTGCTGCTGGGATCGGTGTCTTCGGGCGGCCGGAAAGGTCGGTCATTCCGTCCAGAGGAGTTGCATGCTTACTGGAAGGACGCATTTGCTGGAGGGTCCTCACCATTCGCACGCGCGGGCGAGGAGGATGGATCCCCTTCGTAGTGAGAAAGAAGTGCTTCCGATCGGCAATAAATCGATTTTTTTTTTCGGAGAATGCGTAGGAAAGCCCGAGTCACATGCTCGGGCACGAGGCATCTATTCTCGCATCGACCGGCTCGGTCGGCGATCGGCTGATTGAAAGCGGTGCGCGAGATTCGCTCCAAGATTGGCCTCGGCGCGCCGCATGACGGAGGTTTCGGCGAGGTTATCTCGCGATTCGTGAATGGTTAGCGGGATGCCTCCGGGGGTTTGTTGAGGATTGCATTCCGTCCCGGTCGGTCTCGCCGATGAGGCTCGCGTGGCGTGCCTCTTTTGTTGCATGGTGGAAGTGTTGATTACTCCCACGCGTGGTCGCCAATGATCGTTCTCGATCTCTAGGTATGATTCTCGATGTAGTCTTGTAGCTCGATCGCCAACGCCTTGGTGTCGAAGTCTGGGTCGCGCCTGGGTGGTACCTGCGAGTACACTCCGACGCCAAGTCAAGAATCAATGGTGAATAGTGAATAGTAATAATAGCGACGCACCTAACTCTTGAGATTCGTGCCATCTTTATAGTGATAGTTATTGGGCCTTGTTGGACAGCATTGGGCCTTGAGCCCACTCCAGAACACAATCATAATAAAATTAGGGAAACACAAATTTCAATAAACTTTTCTTACCGTAATGTTTCTTTCCTTCTGCTTTCTGTTGTTCCAAATGGTACGAGAAGAAATTTTGTTAACGATTGAGAAATTTGATTACAATTTTATTTTATTTTATAGTTAATGAACGAGTTTTATCGATAACACTTAGCACAAGTAAAATGGCGAAAGTTAGAAGAAAATATGGCCAAAGCTAAGATAGACCAAAACACTAATGTAATTCACACAAACATCTTCCCCGAGTTTACAAAACGGGTAAATCACTTATTAAAAAAACGTGTAAATCATATTTCATTTAGGAAGACGCGGGGGGACTTCTCCGCACCTATGAACAAATCTAGTTATTAGATATTACTAGCACGTACACCCGTGCGATGCACAGGACGTGGTTATAAAGAGTTGTGTAAAAAATGTTAAAAAAATTATGTATTGCAAAGTTAGTAGTTGATCCGAATTGATAATTTACAACCAAACATAGAATAAAATTTTTATGTTAACAAGGTTGTGTTTATATATGATATATTTGCGAAGATACGTAGCAAAGCGGGGTGGTGATTTAGAATGTGAGAAACTTAATTCATAAAAACCTTGATAAAAACACTCTTTAACAATAATGAGGGCATGATAGTTCACAAAAAATTGGATATGTGTACTATTGGATAAAAAAAATTGTTGTGAAAATTCCTTGTAGATATTAACTAACCGACAGTTATGTTATATGGGCTCAACCATTCTCATAAAAATAAAGGATTTTTTTGTACCCCACCATTTGACTCCATACCCCACATATATACGGTGAAAGACTAAAATACCCCTAAAAATTATAAATTTACAAAATATTTATCATTTCTCACTTACCAACGATTTGACCAAAAATATTTTAGAAATTTCATCGTATTTACCTTCCGGGAGATAGATATGATTTCAAAGAAATTTCGTGATCGAATTTATCTAGATACGATTTCCTCCCGTAGCTTCAAAAATAGTAAGTCGTATACTTCATCAAACATAAATCCGATTTTCCTTAAAAAATCGCATCATATTTACCTTATTCTGAGATAAATAGGATTCCCTTTTTTTTTAAATTTTTTTTGTTTTTTTATAGGTAAATACGACTTGGAAAAAGAAGAGTTTTTTTTATACCCCCACCATATCCCTCCATACCACCACATATCATTGAAAATCCCAAAATATCCCTGAAAAAATGGTTTTTTTTTAAATAAAACCAATTGTATATATGTATTTAAACATATATACGACTTGAAAAAACATAAATCGTATTTACTTATTACAAACATAAATCTGTTTGGTTCAATTTTTGTCAGGGGTATGTCCGGCCAAAAATATAGAGTGGCGGTATATTGGTAAACAGTGGGGGTACAAAAACCCAAAATAATATGTGTTTAACAATGCGGAGTACATTTTGATAATTAAAAACAATAAGTGTTGGACAAAAAAAACAATGAGTGAGATCTTAATTTTTGCTAGATTAATAATAGACATAAAGTTTGCATTATTTACAACTAATGTCATCAAAATTCCCCCCCCCCCCAAATTGGCTAATAAAGTAGATAGTGTATTACTCCCTCCGTCTCATATTAAGTGTCGTTTAAGGTTATGCACACTTGACCAAAAAAAAGGTTATGCGCGAGTATTAAGAAAATGATTGGAATGCTAAATTCTATGGTGGAAAAATGTGGTAGGACTAAAATACCCTTACACTTTTCTCGATTGAAACAAATACACGGTTATCGATATTGTAAAGTAAGGGTATTGTTGGAAAGTGATAATAAATGTTGTATTGGGATTCTAAAGTGACAGTTAATTTGAGAAAAAGAAAAATTCCAAACATGACACTTAATATGAGACGGAGGGAGTACTATATAAGAAGGATGGGATGTCATTTTCTGATGGAGTGTCAAAGTGGAGCGCTGTATTTTCCCACTTCCACAAGGTAGACCTACAATGCTATAATTCTAACTCTACAACCTAGTTTCTGATATGTCACCCATCAGACTGTCACGTCTTATATTATGTATTTACCACAGCTCCAACACACACAAGATATTATTAACATTACAAACAATCAACATACATATACATGGCAACATAAACCTGCATACCAATCTATTATGAGACACAACCAATTACTCGCATAACGCATACTTTATAAAGTACTTCACACACATGCATTACATGTTACACATCCATGTATGGTGTTAAAATTAATTGTAGATTTGCCGCTCAAAATCAAGTAAAAAGTCGATACTCTAATGGATTAGAGAATTGATGTGGTTCCTTTCGCAAAACATGGATGGAAGCATCAATATTTTTGAAGTTAAGTGTGGCCATTGGATGAAAGCACCGAATCAATGGTCCCAAAAGATGATTATAATCATTAAATAAACTCTTGTCCTAAGACTCAAAGGTAAGCACCCATTAAAGCAAATCAATCTAAGAAGATTTATTAAATATAAATGCAAATTAAATAAAGTAGATTGTCTTTGTAGGGGATTCTGAAGAGTAAAAAGAGAATTGTTGCTTCCAAACTATTCGCAAGAAACCCTTGGAAGAGAAATTCAAGCGGAATCTTCTTTATGCCAACTTTTGACACTACTTAAATGTTAATATATAAATAAATCATAGGAGAATACACTAGCGACGTACTCCAATAAATAAGTATCCTGTAGTGGATATCATATGAGGTCCAATCGATTAGATTACTTTCCCTTAATGACAAAGTGACCAATAATCATAATTTTGAAAATAAAGTGACCAATAATTATAAAACATGTCAATAATTATTTATCTAATCTTACCATTATTAGAAAGTGGTGGACCTTGCGACCATGATAATAGATATCTATACTATAAAAAGAATATCATTTGCTAACTCCATTTTTGAGTCTATTTTTCATTTTTATTCTTAAATTCTATAATTGCTTTTTGGTGTTTTAGGTCCATTTTCTTTAAGAGTAAAATAAAAAATTATTAAATAAATTGTACAGATTATTGAAAGTAATTCTAAAAATTAATTTAAATATATTGTATCTTTATTTATTAGCTTATCTAAAATATACAATAGAATAACATATTATTTTTGCATTCACAATAAATGAATAATATATAATATCTAATTTCTTATTAGGTACACATCAAACACATGATAAGATAAATCCTTATTTTATCTATATCGTATCATATTCTTATTTAGCTCTATATCATATCACACGTCTATCATATATCTTGACCATCAAATAGGCCATAAATATTTAAGGATTAAGAAAAGTAGTACTTTTTATTTTTACAATACATAAAAACACAACCAAATTTGGATTCAATACAGTAAGTGAAGTAATGGAAAGGGTTTGGCCTAGAGCTGTGAAATTGGGTTTGGGTGGACCATTCTAGCCCAATGGGCCAAAGTGAAAATGCAAGCTGGGATGGGTGTTGTGCGAAAAGGTGATGTGCAAGTATACACAATCGCAACAAGTAATAAAGAGTAAGTAAATATCGTTCCCACGAGGATTGTTGAGTTCTTTTCTATAATCAAATTAGTAATCTAGCTAGTGAGTAACATAAATAACAATAACAAGTTGTCAACAAGTATTGTGAATAACATAAATGTAAATAAACAAGTAAAGATAGATGATAAGTAGAAATTCAGAATAAGAGTAGTTGGAATGTCTTTCACTGTGTAAATTCATTAAAAACAGTTTAATGTTTTGTTTGACGCTATAGCGTTGGGTGCTGTAGCATTTTATGTGTGTCTTTCAGTCACTGTCGTCAGGGTTTTTTTTACAAGACTCTTATGTCTAAGTTCTAAATAAGTTCACCCCTGTATATTAAGCTCCCACAGTATTCACCCTATGAACTATGCTTTCCTATGTCTAGGTTTAAGCATGGGTTGTTCTAAGTGTCCTTAAAACAACCACTCACCCATATTAATCATTGAGTTCGATTTATAGACCATGTCTGAACCTATAAATGTACTTATATTTAGCTGATCAATTCTAAAATAAACATTGGAAGAAGTTTCAAGCAAAGGTTAAAATACTAACATCAAACATTACATTAAAACTATTAAAAAGTCATTACAAAGCTTTAAGCCTCCAACTACAAGAGAATCAGCTCATGATGAGCACACAAGAAATAAGGCATAAAGGTGTTACCTAAAGCCATAAAACCGAAATCACAAAGAGATGGAAAATACTCCAAATGATGACAGCTCCTGTGACGCTACAACATCACTCACAAAATCGTCTGACACTATAACGTCGCTCACAACACTGCAGAATTTATACTTTTATCGTGAAAATGGAGCTTGGACAAAAATGGAGTGCAAGAGAGTTATTTCTAACTCTCCTCTCTTCAGACCAGCAACCCCATGATGAAGAAGAAGAAGGTTGAGACTTCTATATAAATAAAATATCTCCTAAAAAGATTGATAAGTCATCCCACCAACTATATTTTTATCCTCCACTACAAACTAGACAAGTGTCCCATAGAGTAAAAGGTGGGTGGTTCTTTGCGATAAAAAGTTCTCGTGCCCGCTCTCGTAAACTTTTTCATTTCCTCTCATCACCGCAGCGAACGCAACACTATAGCGTCGATCTTTCAGAGATTGAACAAACACATTAAAACACAAGATGGGACACCAAAGTTCCAAATGATCACAAATCAGTTCCTAACCCACTCTTACATCAAACAACATATATTTACTTAATTAAACAATATTACTTAAGAATTTGCATTGATTTAAGTAGTAAGATATGTTGTTGTAATATTGTTGTAAAATATGGTATTTATAATATTGCCATTACTTATAAAATATTACTTAATCTCAAAAAAAAAATATTACTTATGAGTTATCAATGGGCCAGCCCAGTTATATAGTAATCTTCATTTTTTTTAGCTCAACCCAGCCCAAAACACTGAGCCTAGTGGGCTGGGTTGATTTCAACTTAAAAAAGTCAAAAAATTGAATTCCAACTTTGAATTCCACTTCATGCCATCTACAATATTGTCTTTTGCCGCTCAAAATATCTCTTAATAATGTATTATCTTTTGCTGTTCAAAAGACCGTAATTACATATTTTGTTTATAGAATTTAACTTTTTGGCTCTCAATATTTTGATCCAAGCTTCACCACCGGCCATCAGCTTGAAAAGAGGCAAACAAGTGATATAAAATATGGCAAAACAGCAATGGCAATATTATAAGTACCATATCTTAACAAAGAGAATTATTGTAAATCAATCTTTTAATGTGAAGAAAGGCATAGAGGTAGTGCATAAGAGAACTCAGCAGTACAATCTGGAATGGCAAGAGTTATTCCATTTTATTGAAAATAATAGTAGCAGTACAATTTAAAATGGTAAAAAATAGTTGAGAACAAGACTCAATAGTGACTATCCTTGCTAAGATATAAATGATCATATTTGTTTGTCTACTAACAAAAACAACTTTGCTAAGTTGAAGAAAACTTAAAAGATTATTTCTACGCTCCAAAATAATGGTCCCATATTCTGATGCATCCATTTATGAGGAGTTGATATCATCTACCACGATCTTACAGTCCATCTCGAAAATCATATTTAGGAACTGTAACTCTTATAATCCAGTTCATTGTGAACCACAACTTCCAATCTAAAGGGAATAACCTTTCTCCCATTGCTTCGATAAAGAAGCAAGTAAATATGTTTACCCAGAAGGTGGTGGTGGAATGTGAGATTTGGCCATTCCCACCCATACTACTATACCTACCGCAAGAATAACCCATCCAAACATGTCATACTTAAAGTCATTGCTCCTCTGCTTTTTAGATTCCTGAAACCAACCAAACAATGCCCATTAAGTTCTAGTATAAACAAAATAAAGTAGATTACACATAAATTATTACAAAGAAATTATCAACAATAATATCACTTCATTACATATATATGATTGAACACATAAAATCTCATAAAAAATCATGAATATTTTTTTTGAATAATTCAATCCCGCAAGGCTACTTCTATCAATTTCCTACGTCAAAAAATATGGCAGGCTAAAGTATAAGACAAGTAGTTCAAAGGACAAAAAAGCTTGTTTATATAAATCTTTATCCTCAATACTTAACAGGCCATACTCAGTACATACATTATGAGTAACAGAAAAAGAATAATTATTAGGAGGGAAAAGGAAAACAGAACGCTTCATACACATCGACAAATACTTGTTTGCTCATACAAACCCAATTCTTACCATAGTACCATAGGCAGCCAGATGGCAAACTATAGTGTGATAGTACTTTGACAGACAACTGGAACATACCGCAAACAAAAAGAGAGGCGATGCAATGCAACACAAATAACTTAATAATTTGACAACCATTGAACTAACATCATTTTATCCCTTGGAACATGTTTTCTAATTACTAATTTTGAAATAATTATATTGTATCTGCAATTTAACATAATGTAGACAAGCTTTACAAAGAGAGGATAGAGAAATGTTGTAGGTGGGATAGGCAGGAAGCACCCCTTAGGTGAAATAGTATCAGAATCCTGAAGAGCATGTAGCTGAGGCTGAAAATCATCCTGAAGAGCATGTCCCTGAGAATCCTGAACATGCATCTAATTCCAAGATAAAAAAGTGCTAAATGATATTCCTAATGGAATAAGGCAAGAAAGATTTCCCCTTTTGCATTACTTCAGGCAATCCAAGAAATAATATAGATGACTTTCTCACTTAAATTAGAAGCCTTGTATCTTGAAATTCGAGGCATAATGGTTCTGAACAGGCATTTACCCATAGAATAAGAACTCCATTTGAGCAGGTTATTAAAATTATCCAAATGTCATTTCCTTATATTTGACAACGGCGTGGCAGGTTGAAGTTCATTTAAAACCACCAGTTAGTATTTGTGAGAATGGGAGCATGGAGAACAAATAGATTAATAGCAAAGAAATTTCAGTAAACCCCACCTGTCCTTTTGAAGTAGCAGAGGATCCCCCATTACTCATCTGACCAAAACCAAGCCCATTTTTGTGGATCTCCATGTGTAGTTCTGGGGCCTATGAGAGACATGGACATGGTTTACAATACTCAACAATTTAGAAAAGATACAACGGCAAACAAGCTATATATGATATCAATAGAAAGAACAAGAAATCAAGAAAGCAGATGCCCAAAACGAACATAAGGAATACAAACCTGTTATGTTAAAAAAAAATATCTATACGAGTAAGACATAAAAGCATGTGAAGGCTGTAAAATCAGAAGAACAATTTTCACCATCCATAGTAAACTAAATGGATTTCAACAATGCAGATGGATGGTAATGACAAATATCGATTAACCTTTTTCCCAACAGTTTAGCATTTTTTAACTAAAAATAAAAATCTGATATGACTGTAATAGGTTGGCATTGTGATATTATAGAACCAACACTCCAAATAATTTATTAAGATTTAGACAAGTCCTAATATTTAAACAGAACCCAAATCAGCATATAGAAGTGTACAACATTATAACCTCAGATAAACCCTGTAGTATACCGCAGATACATTAAACTTCATGAGAGTGAATTATTTTATATTAAGATATACTTAGCAAGCTATGATCCTATCATTCAAAGACCAACAAATTCAGCTAAAACCAGAGTAGACAAGGTAGGTTTAGCTGATTGACAATTCTTTTAGCTTTAGCATACTTTTAAACACAAGAACAAAAACACGTGCAGAAATAATATCAATAGAATGGTCATATTTATGATATTACCTTATCAGCAACTTCCAAGGACTTTCTGTAGAGACCATTCTCAGGATCCTACAATTTCAGAACCCACCACTAAGTCATTTCCAGATTTACAAGTGCAGCATATAATAGTTCATCAAGAAGATCAGAGCAAATACACTACCTCATCTACTGCTTTCTGGAAATACTCATACGCTTTATCAAAATAACCCCTTGCCTCACTGATATCCGGAGTTAGAAATGCATTGGACGTGTGGCCGTTCCCCAAGCACCAAAGAGTTTCATGCTTAGTTGGATTGATTAGTAAAGCCTCCTCCAATTTAGAAAGGGCATCTGTAATAAATTGGAGTCAGTTCTTATCAAAAGCGAAAATAATCAATCACCCTAATCAGCTCCTCCCTTCACAAGTGATATACCTTCAATCATCTTCTTACAATCGCCGGGACTTTGGAATGCCGACAATTCAATCAAAGCTCCTCCCCACTTGGTCAGATTCTGTATATCAGACACATTCACTTTAGATGCTTTTACTAGAAAAATGAACATAACCTAAGATGCTTTCCAAACTACAGGTTATAAAAGGCATAACTCCCAAGCAGCAAATTTTCTTTGTCAAAAAAAAAAAGCAGCAAATTTTCCGTATTGTAATACACAGAGTACAGACTAATCACGAACAACAAAAAAAGAAAAAACAGTTTACTAAATTACAAAAGTTCTGAAAGAAACCATCATGGATTCAGAAATATCATATGTATGAGGAAAGTAACTTAAAGATATAAGTGATTAATTAATGAAGAAAATTAGGGTAAGAATGAAGAATGATACGTACATCGGCGTCAAGAGGGTTTTCTCTGTAATTTGCCTCGGCGGTCTTTCGAGTATGCTCGAACATCAGTAACCGTTCAAAGTCATCTTGAGAAAACTCCATTTTCGTGTGATCTTGAAATGTTAAGCAAATGAAATTATTATGAAATAATTAGTAGTCTGCAACTACGACGCAAACGCTAACTCTAAGAAGAAGAAAGACTTTTTGGTCAAGAAAAAAGAAGAAAGACTTGGGCCAAGAACGTAAATTCCAATAGGCTTTTACTTTTTCCACACCCCCTCCTACTTTAACACACCCCTTTAATTTCTAAAATCCCAAACTACCTCCATTTAAAAAATTAAAAAACTAACACACCCCTCCCCTCCCTTCTCACTCTCCCTCGTCTCCTTCTCTCACTCTCCCTCAACTGAACCCTAACATTCACTCTCCCTCTCACTCACCTTCTCCCAACTCACTCAATCTCACCCAATCTCTCACTCAATCTTCTCCACCAACACTCTCAAGAGTTGCTGGGTTATTTTCGCCTCCTCTCACACTCTCTAATCGTTCCATTTTCATCAAGGTATGCCTCTCCCCCATCTGTGCATTTGGGTTTTTTTTTTCTGTAACGTTGCATTGTTCGAACGACTTCCTTCAAACACATGAAAACGAAGGTGTTCGAATGAGGTCGCATGCGAACACCGTTCGAACGACCTCATTCAAACCGTTGTGAGTTGAAATCGAAACCGACTTGTTCGAGCGGGGTTGTGCGAACATGTTCGCATGTGGCCGTTTGAGCGATCGTTTGGCGATCTGATTTCTCGACTTTTTGTGATTGGTTCTCTTAATTTGGTTTAATTGGTTCTCTTGATTGTTGTTTTGGATATGGTGAGGAGAGCAGAGGTGGTCATGCGATAGAACCATCCGAAGCGAGCCGGTCGGCCACCTCCTACGGTTTCAAACCGCAAAAGGAGGGAAGAAGCCGGTGAACCCTCCAGGAGCTCGGGGGTCGTGCTAGGGGTAGGGGCGGGGTTGATGTTCCTCCTCCCCACTTCCCGAGGGATATTGGGCGGGATATTGAGCGTGATGCTCAATTTAGGCCTATGAGTTAGGTGGCCCTTCATCATTAGGCCTTCATCCGCTAGGCTTTCATCCGCTAGGCCTTCATCTTCAGGCCTTCATCATCTAGACATCATGAGTAGGAGGAGGTCTTTGAGCCTCGTGAGGTCTTTGCTCTTGGGCGACATTCCCATTTCTGGTGGACGGAAGATGGTTACATCTTGCCACATCACGGGCACATATTCTTACCGATTTCTATTCGACCTGGGTAAGTTATTATTTTATAGTTGGTATTTGTAAATTTGTTTATTATGTTGTTGAATGTTTTGGCTTATTGTGTCATTTCGAATGCGAGGTTTGGCAGATTTACAAACAATCCCACATGGACTGTTATACTGACGGTGTTTCATGTTAGGATTAGGGACACTCGACAGCCTTCGGGGTTGGTTCCTCTGGTTGGGCTTGGTTTCCCATTCTCCACTGAGAAGGGCTTGAACGCATTCATAGGCGTTGGCGGCCGGATACATCATCATTCCACCTTCCCGTGGGTGAGATGAGCATCACCCTTGATGATGTATCCCGGTGCTACACATCCCCATCATCGGCGGTTCTATGACATGCCGGACCGGACTTCGGGTGGAGAGCATGGCGATTGACTATTGGGGGGGCCACACCGAAGATGCATTTGCCGGACTTGGTCGTGGGTTGTCTGTTGGGCTTGTATGGCTGAGGGATTGGGTCTACCACCTAGCCATAGCTGATGGGAGGTGGGCTCATGCTGCTAGGGCCTACATTCTGTATCTTTAGGGTTGCACCATGTTTGCTGACAAGTCAGGCAACAAGGTTAAGCTTGGCTACCTTGGTATGCTTACTGATTTGGATGTTGTTGGAGACTTCTGCTGGGGGGCCATGGCCCTTGCCCATTTGTATGATCAGTTGAAGGATGCTACAAGGAAGAAGACCAAGACGATTGTTGGTCATCTTCCTTTACTTCAGGTACAAAACATATTCTTTACTTTTAAGTTTGCTTTAGGGTTACTTTCAGATTAATAATCAACCAATGATATGTTCATTACAGGCTTGGATCTTTGAGCACTTCCAGAGTGCGAACTTTTCCTCTGGGTGGTGCCACGAAGAGTATGATGAGAGTATGCCACGGGCGAAGAAATGGTTGTGCGCGATGATGGCCACAGGGCCATCAAGTCACTGAACCATCGAGTTATGCCTTGGCCTGGCCAGAGCCGTGAGGAGGTGACTTGGGACCCTTACACGCCCATGGCGGGTGAGACCGCTGAGAGTGGCCGAGTTGAGAGGGTTCATTCGGAGTGGTGGTGCGCATGATGCGCCATTTGCGGATCGAGTGCTCGAGACGGTTTAGGCGGTGTCCAAAGACATTCGGAGGATCCCGGACTGCCACTAGGGTGCATCTGTACCTATCCGAGTGTGATGAGAGGTGGACACGATTCGAGGACCACTTGGTGGCGCGGGCCTCCACGTGTGCCGTACTCCTCAAACACGGTGCCGGGCTACTTTCCATGGTACTCTAGGGTCTCACATCCCTTTCTCTTCCCTCAGCATTATGTACATCTTGCAGATGAGCCTGATGTCAGTGTGGCACGTGTCTTTTGTGTTAATTGCATTGATAATGTTTCTTAATCTTCTATTTATTTAAATAATAATGTTATGTTATTTGGTTGACAGATGCTACAGAGTGCTGGATTTGGTTGATGACATGGATGGGACCATCGATGATAATGTCCCAGAGCCAACCAGGAGCATATTTCAGCGCATCAAGAGGCTGCTCAACCCCTTCCGTAGGTTTAGGAGGAGGTTTGGCAATGTGTATGAAAGAAGGAGGCGCATGACACAAAGTAGGATCATGTCATAGGGGATATTTGTTTGGAATCTTTGTATAATTTCAGTACTTTGTTTCATTTGGTTTTTTAAATTGAAAATTCCTTTACGTTGGCGCAAATTTATTGTCATTACAAAATACGAAAGACATGAAAACCAAATACGAAATACATCAAATACGAAATACATAACACCAACATAAGCAAACAACTAACTAAGAAATGAAAAACACAAATTGCAAAAATACAAGGATAGGAAATTTAAAACGAAATGACAGGAAAACATAATACAACCTAGTTCTAACGCAACCTAGATCTAATGCTACGAACGATGGATTCGGCAGATTCTTGTGTTTCGACACACAATTCGAGATAATGTTCAATCAAACCTTAAAAGCTCTCATGTTTCTCAAACATTTCTCGAACGTCTTTGTCTTTCTTGATAGGCACGGGGCACATCCGAATACGATTACGTGGGGTCATGCTACAGATGTAGGGGGAGCGACATTCGATACTAGTGATTTCTTGCTCCACACCATCTAGGTCCACATTTTCTGTTAGTTTTTCTTTCAATTCGGCGAAGGTGATGTTGTTCTTAAGCCTGAAATGTTTAGTTTCACGACCATGAAACAAAAAACCAGTTTGTTGCCTGGACTGGACAGTCATGTGATAGTCAACTTTATAGGTGTGCGTAATGACTCTTTCCGGTATGGGTTGTTGTGGTGCGGGTGGTCTTTGTTGAAGAAGACGAATAACTTATTCTCGAGAGTGCGTCTTGTGTCCACGTCTGACTCTAAGATTTGTCGCCCCATCGTAAGCGTTAGATAGATGTTCCATCATTGCGCGGACGTCGTCGTCGCTTTGGATCTCCATGGTGAATAATGGGCCCCATCATCTCTACAATTGAACTTTTTGAAACGTATACGCTCCACGCGTCTTTATGCACACTCCTCTCCGGGCGAATCTTCCTCCTAGCCTTTTCCTTGGTTAGGCGAAGGTGATGTCTTACTCATCCCGTGAGAAGACATGGTTAGGACAACGAAAAGACAACACCATGTTCGTCGGTGGTGGTGATGATCCCGTGGTGATGAAGGGTCGTTAGGAATTTGTCGTTTGAGTATTGGGTTGAGCACAATTGCCATTCCATTTTAGGAGATCGAGGATTTTGGTGAAGAAGCTGATTAGGGTTTGGTGAAGAGGCATATTAGGGTTTGGTGAAGAAGATGCGAGGATGTGAACCCCTTTTATAATAGGCATGGTGAAATGTCATTTGTTGATTTCATTTTTAGATCACAAATCGGCCGTTAAAATTCTATCCGTTCGGGCACATTTTCCAAAAAGGATTGACATCCACTCCTTTATCGACACATTTGGTGATTGTAAACCATTGATTAAAAGCGCCGGTGGAATGCGAGGCGCCCAATACCGTCATTCTGCAAAGACTTGTTGAAACAACATCATTCGAACATGTTCGCATGACCCCATTCGAACGTGTTCGCATGACCCTATTCGAACAGGTGAAAAACACCCAAGAGGGTGTCTGTCCATATTTAACAGACTCGAACGGCCTCGTTCGAAGGCCCGTGTTCGAACAGGTGAAAATTTCATAAAAAAAAATATGTTTCGCCTGGTCTTTTGGTCTTTTCACACCCTTATGGGGTGTGTTGCGAGTAGGAGGGGGTGTGGGAAAAGCAAGCGCCTTCAAATATTGGGCCTAGGTCAAAAGCCCATAACAATTTTTTTGGGAAATTCTTTTTTTTTTTGACAATTTTTTTTTTTTTTTGGGAAATTCTAAACGGCGGGAAGCTTGACCAAAAAAAATAAAAAACGGCGGGAAGGTTATTTTGATATGACGATAATACCCCTTTCTGTTCCCGCCAATTTGAAACCCATAAAAAGTGAAGAGAAAAGAAGAGAAGTGAATTGGTGAAGGTTATGGTTATGGCGGAGGAGGAAGAGAACACGGAGGCGATTCAACCCGAATTCCCGAAGAGTCGAGTGAAGAAGATCATGACTCTAGACAAGGACGTACAGAGAGTGAGTTCAGAAGCGTTGTTCTTGATGTCATGCTCAGCGGAACTGTTCCTCCAGTTACTAGCTGATAAGTCTGCGCGTGTCGCTATTGAAAAGAAACGCAAGACAGTGAAACTTGAACACATGAGAGTCGCGGTGAAGAGACACCGGCCAACCAGTGATTTTCTCCTTGATTTACTTCCGAAGCCTTCTGAGATCACGAAATCCGATAAACCTTCGCCGGCTGTGGATCGGCCCAAATCCGATCCAATCTGTACTCGCCGCATCGATCATATCTTCCGAAAGCAAGAAGCCCCGGCGGAAGCCTAAGCACCTGTGGAAGCCCCAGCCGAAGCGCCCATTCTCATAGATGAGTCCTAGGTCATTTTAAATTTACTCTCTGTAAATGGAATTTGTATTTTATCTTAATCGAAGAGAATAGTTAACAATGATTTAGCAAAACGATGCGATTCTAAATTGTATTCATCTAAAGCATATGCTATGTCATCGCAAACGTTTACTGATTTCGAGCTGGTAAATTTTATATGATTATTCAGATTCACTAGAATGGGTTTGTGGTATTATTGTGCATCTAGATCAAGAACTGCATCTATTGATCGTGCAGGTGCTGATCACCAAAAGAGGAAGATGTGCATTGCAATATCAACTTTTTCAGTTCCGTTCAATTTCTCTTATGACATCTGTCCCATTTTATTTATATTATGAACTGAAACTAATTTGGCACCTATTGGTTATTTAACTTTGATCGGGGTCTCAATCATTTATAAACCCTACATCTATGCTAAATAGATTTTGAATTTTGTAACAGTATCAATACTTTTGACTTGCCTTAGTGAAGTTTAGGTTTTTGTAGCTCTCATGTAATTCTTATGTTTTTCTTGTCTGATGCCTAATTCTGGCCTTTCTTAATGCAAATCTATGAACCAGCAAAAAGGTTCTCTCTTATAGGTGGGGCAGTCACTCAATGGCATCTTATGGTGCAAAATTGCAAATAAAGCAATGAACTAAGCACATAATCTGTTTGCAATTGATGTCAAGAATGAGCTTATCCATTTGTGCGACTTGATATCAAAAACATAAGTAGAGTTTGAGTTTATTCTTTTGCAGCTAGACAATAGTTTGGAAAATGAACTTTCTGAAGCATTACAATCAAAACCATTCTAATAAAGAAACTTAAGGAGAAAAAGGTCCAGAATGAGTTGACACCACAGAAGATGCCTCGTCTCTTGTATGAGAAGTAAATACAGGTTCAACTAAAAACTTTTTCCTTTGTAACTTCCTTCCATCCTTAATGAAGGATATGCCTTGATTTCCTGAATTTATGCTGTTTGATCCCAGTTGTTGGATACCCATAGGGAGCCTTTTGTTCAGGGGTGCAGCACTGTCTAGACTTCCATTCAAGCTTCTATTTGGAAGGCGTCTATTGCTGGTTCCTGGTCTTAATGCATGTGTATTATTTCGCTCAACAAACACTTGGCTTTGGACCTTCTTCTTTTCCCATGACTGAGAACCAAACACGAAAAAGGAGGTAAGAATAAGGTTATTACGGAATATAACTATTTATATGGCTAGAAGAATCTTTTCATGAACAACATAATATGAAAGACCAATTAAATATTTGCTTGGAGCTGATATGTTAAGCTGCCACTGTCAATCAAATACTAACCTGCTGTATTTTCTTTTCCTCCTCCTTTTCTTGCCTTAGTATGTTATACTCTTCCAATATTTCCATTAGAGGAACCTGCATAGATATCATCGTTTTGGGTTGCTGTTATCGATTTTATAAACCATAGTATATAGTATATGCTTTAAAGGGCCAATCCGAAAACATATCTACTGGCTCATGAGAAAGGAACTGTGACATTGTAAGCCTTATCAAGCCATTTGATGTCAACATAAAACTGTTTAGTACGATTTGTTTCTGTGGATAGTTTATAGCATTGCTTGATTAACAAAGTTTGCAGTGCAGTGCATTTCTTAATAAGAAACTAGAGTTTCAGTATCACTATGATGGATGCTATGCTAAAATGCTTCTTATTTTGTGGTTGAGAAGAGGTCCCGATTCTAAATATGCTTTCCAATATGCAACAAAATGTTTGTAAGTGTTATTGATACGTAAAAGGAATGTTGTTCAATATTGAATGAGATGTTCATTTTTGTGAAAGCAAGTAATTCAGTGATTGGCATCTACTTTTATATATGGAATTTTAGTTCCATCATTGCTTAGAGTACTAGCATGTGGTAGTTGCCTATACAGGAGACATTTGCTGGGTTTAGGACCATCACATCCATAAATATATTGTAGAGGGAAATTCTCATTACTTATTTGGTCTCTCTTAACATGATAGAATTTCTTTGAATTTTTACAATCTTCTCACTTGTTCCCTTCTAAGAATTATTTAGACCGTTTCTTATGCACTTTTCAAGTACTTATTTTTTAATATATATGAATAGTTAACTTAAAGTGTTGCAGAGTGTAAGAATGTTACCTGATCAAACAAGAAAACTTTATTTCTCTCTTCTTCCCAACTCCTAGTCATTTTTATAAGCAAATCTACCAAAGCTGGAAAAGAGCAACCATTGAATGTAAGCACATGTGAGATTGTTGCCAGTTGGCCTAAATTACATTGTTTTCATCTCATTATATATACCTGGCATTCTACTGACCATTATACGGGCACGTTCAGCTCGTCTCAAATTTTTGTGAGCTCCTCTACTGACTGAGTATCGATTCTCATCCTGATAGGCATAGCACACTTGTATTATGAAGCATACAACAGTCATTCTTTAATTCTATTTATGAAGATTGATTCAAATGAAAATCTAACCCTGCTGTATTCATCTAGCCAGCGCTCCTCATCACGTGCCAACATCCACTTTTCAACTTTTTCCATAATAGCCTTTCTGCTAAAAGCCTCTTCTTTTGCTCTTAATATCTGTTCATCCATGCTCGTGAGGAGATCGGAATGGTCAATCTCCCCTTTTATACATATAAGTCAATTTCCAAGCTGGTTTAATTTTATGGTGTATACACAAACATTTTTTCAAATGGAATACACATATTAGTTAGGTTCACCTGAGTTTATGAGGTTAATTATATTATTCATTTCTGTCCTTGAAGGAATCTCCACGTGTGATTTCTTGCATATCAACTCTAGTTCCTCCTGCTTCTTTTGGAATAGCTCCTTCATCTTGCTTGCTTTTAGTTGATCCAGTCTTTTTACTTCAGCTTCAGTCTTGTAAAAAATTGAGCTTTTTTAAATGTCTGAGATATTATATTTCGTAAATATTAAGGCTATATACGTACCTGCTTGACAATCTCTCGAGTGAGGCTTCCTGGATCTGATATTTCTGCCGATGAGACTGACAATAAATTGATTACATGGGAGAAAGATTGTCGATCTTTATAAGGTGTATCCATGAGATTCCATAGATTTGACAGTGCTTTGCCTAAATGGTGAAGCTGCAAAAGATATTGGGAATATAAAATTGTAAAATGGAAAAGCATAAAACTCAAAGGAAAAACACGATACTAGAAGCTTAAAATCCCTGAGCAAAATGTCATTTTCTTTTTTGATGAAAAAGTTGCTGCATCACTGGAATAAGAATGGGAGGTCACAGATGTTGAGTTCCTTTAGCAACTTAATAAGGGGAGAAAGTGTGTTTCAACAAGCTTTTAATTTTTCCTATATATTTTATTTTTTCCCCCAACTGGAGCAAAAAATAGTATTATTTTACCTTGTCCAGCCGATTTTGCTTTTCATCATAGAGGGACTCCACTGTGATATTGAGTTTATGTAAGATAGCATCACTGATATTTTTTGTTATTCCACACAAATCATTCAAGCTGGGGTGAACTTCCATAATGATGGTAGAGGAATCCTTTCCCAAGATTGTGGACAAGCTGTGAATTTTGTCAATGTATTTCTCCACTTGCTGGAGTCTTTCATTCTTCAAATGTAATCACAAGTAGTATGAGATCATTAAATTTGAAAAATTCTACCCCCTTAATGGTGGGGTGAAAAGCATAAATTGCTTAGGTACCTTCTCATTGTAAAGCCTTTGCAGCTCATTCTGATACTCCTCAAGTCTTTTTAGTGAAAGATCATTCTCGTTTACTGCAATGGTTGCGGATCCATCGCCTGAGTCACCTGCAATTTCTGCAGAAATTTTTTGAATTTGCCCTTGCACTTCTCTGAATTGGTTCAACCTTTCTTCTTTCCTCAGGCGCATCTCCTGGAGTGCTGGAGTGATTGAATCTAGCTGCTCTTTTAGTGTACCCGCCCTTTTTTCTGGCTGTACAGTTACTGTCATCACTATAAAGTCTACACTGATTCATTATTTCATGTTGAAGCATACAGATTTATCATCAAGTCGCATTTGACTTACGAATTAAGATACTCTTGCAAAATTTATTGTTTGCTAAAGCTAATATCAGCCTAGTAGCAAATCTGTTTTATGTTACTCTCACAATGAACACATCATATAGAAGATTGTGTTCTACATTGAATAATGAAATGCAGTTGAAAACCTTAATGTTATTGAATAGAAGTACAGATTTATGTTAGATATATGAAATAGGATTTTATTGATTGTTATTTTTCCTTGTTCTGATTAATTTACTACTATATGGAGATGGCTAAGAGGAATGAGTACCCGTCCGGGAAGAGATCGTTCACCAAGGGACAAAAGAAGGTGAGTAAACTCAGCTTCAGCCTCAGCCAATTCCTGATGCAGACATGCTCTAGATGTATTTGCTCTGTCAACTTTTTTTCTGTAAACCTCAAGGCACTCTTGTTCCAAATCCAGCAGAACCTTCTCCCTATCGAACTTGTCTTCTCCAATTTCATCCCAAATTATCTGAATTCATTTACCATTAGAAAAAAAATATTTGAAATGTAACAAAATTATCTGAAGACATATATTTAACATATGAAATATATAAGCTTACCTGCAGCTCCTGTAACAGGAATCCACACGAAGTTTCTAGCAATGTGGAGCTTCTCATTCCAATCGGTGTCTGGACTGATCCCATGTGATTTGATGGTACCCTTTAGTGCAGATTGAACTTAGATAATGCTGAGGAGTGAAGTTGTGAATGATGAGAAAGAAGTTTTGGTGTCAGTGGAGGTGGTAGTATTTGCCATTTGGTTAGATTTTGCTTAAAAGACAAGGGTGGCAGAGGTGGGTAATGTAAGCTTTGGGTTCAAGAATCAGTGAGTCATATGATCCTGCACACTTTATCTTTTTTTCCTCATTTTATTATTTAAGTTTTCTAACATATAATGTCTCCGTCTTTAGAACCTAAAATTGATGGGCTTCCTTATTGAGAGATATCAAATGTGATATCTGTTTTGCACAAGGCTTTGTCAAATATTGCAGCTCTTTATTTTGTAGAACTTGATTCCTACGTTATCTTTCTAAAGCATATGATTCTGATTGTGATTTGGATAGATAAGTATGAAATAATTATTTTGCTTTTTGTAATGAATTATAAAGTTGATTGTTTTGCTTTTAAGTTTCCAGAAGTATCAATTTTAGTAGGGCATCGTTATCATGTGTAATGCAAGTTTATTGTTTGTTTTAAACGTTCTACCTTATTCCATCACAAGAAAGTAAAGCCAAGCTGTATCTTGTCAAGGACGAAAGAGAGCATAAAGATGAAAATATACAATGAGAATATTGCATTCATGAATTTACAAAACACCCAATCGACATCGCTGGGAGTTTTTTTTAATCGAGAGTAAAACATAAACGATATGATATATATTCTGTAAGGTCAAACATTGAAGCAACGTGCTATGTGAATTTTATTTAAAAAAGGCAATATCTATTGAGTTTTACATTATGCACTCGATGTTTTTTTATTTATAAAATCCACAGAAAAAATTATGAATTTCCAGAGGCACATACGCATGGCAACGGAGAGGGTCGAGACGGGTTTTGCAGCCCCCGCCCCTATCTCTATCGGAGCTGGGTTTTAAATCTCTCATTCCCGCCCCAAATGGGGATGGGTTCTTGCTGATACCTGCTTCCGCCACAAATTTATAGAAAATATACAAAAAATATATTTAGAATAATTAATAAAATAAAATCATAATAATGATACAATGATAAAATAAGTTAAGAGTCTTAAATAGACTTTTCTATAGGAAATAGATCAAAATCAACAATAAACAAAATTTATGGAACAAAATAAATGACTAAAAATGCATAAGATTAAATAAAATAATTAATTGATGTTTATCGAGCGGGTTCGGGGTGGGGACGGCTCAAAGCGGGTTTTCCTTGTGAAACTCGGAACAGAGTTGGGTGGATACCTGTGGATTCAAGTTACGTTGTCATGCCTAGAGACACAACGAAGTTTTATTTAGTTTCATTTGTGTTACACTATGCACTCAATGTTTTTTTATAGAATTGATTTTGAGCTATGAAGTTTAAAAAATTTATTTGTATGAAATTTTAAAGTGAAAATAATGATTATGTTTAGATGATAAAAAGTAGAATCACTTCTTATCTAAGATATATATCTTAGCAAATCCTCCGGTGGGCCCTACCATTTTTTTTTTCTCAATAATTGAATTGGTGAAAAATGAAAATTAATTTCATAATAAATTATGTGAAGTGTGATGTTGGTCAATTTATTTTGCGTACTTTTTCGAATACTCAAAGTGTTCGAATACGCAAAGTTTGTGTCTCAATAACCGATTTGGTAAAAAAAATATTGATTTCGTGATAAAATACGTAAAGTGTGATGCTAAGCAGCGTGTTGTTCTGTACTTTATTGTTCGGAAAAAATTTACTGTTTAAATGCTCAGAGTTCATTCCTTAATAACCGATCTCGTGAGAAATAATAATTTTGTGACAAATATGTACACACTCTATTTTAGTTTTTAAGTCCGCAATTGCCTTTTTTTAATAAATATTTTTTTAATTCATACTTATCTTCAAATTAAACAAAGTTTTCTCACGTTGCAATTTAAAAAACAAATTTTACCAAGCAACAATTCTATATTAACTAGATTTTTGACCTCGTGGAGTGCACAGACCAACATTCTAGCATACGTAAATGGAGAGTTTGTTTGGTGAGGCATCAGACATGCTTTTGACATGTTTGGGTATTCTCAAGTAGAATTGGTGTTGCCTAAGAATTGCTTCTACTTTGAAGCTAGGAGTTGGAGCTTTTGCCTCCAAATGTGATTATTACTCTCACATTTAAGTGTGTTTGGTTCTCGGTGACAAGAATTTAATATTTGATAAAATAGACAATGAAATATTAAATTTGCTTATGAAATATCTAAATTAAAATTAAAAAATATAAATGTTTAAAGGTATGGAAAAGATAGAGTCAATTTAAAATATTTATAACATGAAAAACCAAAAAAAAAGTACTTGGAACATGAAATCGGTGCACTTATTTTTCTTTTTTTAACAAATTAATGCACTAATTAACATGAAATTGGTGCACTAATTAAAATATATACAAAATTGATAAAGACGTGTTTGGTTTCAAATGGGCTAAAATTGATTTTACATATTTAAACCTAGAATCACTTTTGGCTCTCCCAAGAGTGATTCTAAATATGAGATAAACACGTGTTTGGTTCCAAGTGAGCTAAAATTGATTGTGATTAAAAGTGAATTGAACGCACAAAGATTTGTGTTCGGATGCATTCTAGTAAAAGTGATTTTCATGAATTAGTGATGTTTGGATAGTTTGAACCAAAATTGTTGTTTAGTGTCTAATTAATAAAATGAGTTTTAGCATTTGTGCATAAATATAAAATTGGATTTATAAATTATAAACTAGACTATGGACTCGTGTGACAACAAATTCGATCAATTAGTAGATCCACAACATCAACACCATCTAAGTTAAAGCTATGGATTCAATAATAAGCAGGAAAGAAGAAGGATTTGTACACAAACAAACAAGGCTTTGGAAAAGAGGAAATTGAGTTTTGGTCAACTATTATCTGAGCTAGTCAACAAAGAAGACTATAAGAAGGCATGTCTTCAATCCGTAGAACATCATCCATCATCATTTCTTTCTCTAGCTGAACTCGCGTGGACTTCAACACATCCTGTCATTATACCCAATAAAATGGATCATATTTAAATAAGCATGCACAAAAATATTTACTTATGCAATGCTTAGAAGGAAGGGATTCAAGTATCATCATATTTAACAATTTACATATGGCACTTTATTAATAAATAGTATACAATGGATTCTTACATTAAATTCCATGTATGTAGCATTTCTGTCCAGCCACTGTTTGTCCATAACCACAAATGCCACACAGTAAAGCAAGTCAAATGCCCACTCATTTTCTGCACATGTATCATAATAATGTTATAAGAAAACACCTATAAACACTTTGGAACATGCCACAAAACATTGTTCCGATACTAACCTGAAAGCATTTGTAGAAAAACTGTTCTTAAGAAAGTCCTGGGTTTGGCTGCAAATGAAGAAACTACCCAGCATTAGCAATATTGTGTTTATTAAGATGACAAATTTGAATTTCCTAAGAGACTTGTGACACAATCATGTTTAAATAAAAATAGGAGAATATTAACAAAATAAGTCTAACAAACTTTGGTGAAAATTACATTGAGACAAAAGGGCATAGGATAGGACTTACTGGCATCAAGGTCCAGCATTTGCATGATCATGAAAGTGATATTTTACGGCAGCGGCGGCAAAGGATATTCCTGCATGCTCCTTTTCTTCCTTGTTTCTTCAAAAGATTTTGGAAAGAAGTCTACAAGACCGACAGAGAAATTCAAGATAAAAAAGCAAATAAAGTATTTACAGTATATATAGTACAGATTAGAAGTGTTGAGCTGAATAAAACTAACTTCTTTGGTCTATAGAATGTCACATTAGACTAAGAAAAACAGTGGCTAGTTCAGAATCTTACAGAGAATGTCTTAGCAAAGAATAGAAGATTCTCCAAGGATATAAAACCAGCTCCTCTGTTCAAAAAATATTAGGGTAAGTGAACTATGTCAACCAATGCTTTAAGAATCGAACTACAGTTAAAACTAGCCAAACACTATGTCAACCAATGTTTTAAGAATCGAACTATGATTAATTGTCAGTTCAACTCGAGTAATTGTTCAACTGCTTTAAACCGCTCGAACTGTAGATATGATTAATTGTCAGTTCAAGCGATTAAATTGGCCGATATGGTTTGGTTTTCGAAACATTAATGTGAAAGGAAAAACTACCTCACAACATAAGAAAGAGATTATGAGGTAAATATAACCTGAAATCAGTAGATGGATCTCTTCCCTGCCATCCCATTTCTTTCCATTGATCAGAAACCAAGCCTCGAAGCTCCTTACCAGGGAACGAAGCAGACCAAAGAGCTCTCAAAGCATCCTATCCTCAAAAGAATCTCTTGATTAGCGTGACTTTAAAATGAAGGCTAAAAAGATATGTGAATGAATGTTAGAAATTTCAATACAGCTAAATAATATAGTCTGAACTGTCCATTTTCCAAGACAATGTAATGTGCTAGTATAAATTTAGCTGAGAACAAGATAAAATTACAGCAAATCACTCAACAGAATATGCGCAAAGCAAAATTAGAAAACTCAAGAAAATGCCAAAAATTAAAGAATATATATACACCTGGTGATCAAGCTGGGATGAATCAAAGTAAACCTTCATTCTGCGCTTTAGTCTTCTAAATCTTTCCTCCTGCAAAATTTTTACAAAGCTGCTGCTTAAAAACAAATGTTCCCTACTGCTATACTATATCATGGAAAGCATTGGACAGTTTGAAAACAAAACTTGAGATGCATTTTCAGTGATTCTTTCAGCATTTATTATACACAACTAATGGTTAAATTAAATACTATAACTAGAAAATAAAAGAGTTGCAAAATGACAGACCTGTAAAGGGGTCAAACTAATGCAGATCCGTTGACAATTTCCCTTAGGCTTGAAGCAAACACAGGTGAGTCCTTTATCAATCCAAGCTGGTGTTGTGCCACATGTTGCATGATCTGCATATAACCAATCATGAGAGTTCCTCATTTCATTCAACCAAGCAAGTCACTCACTCAACTGAAGAAAGGAATTAAAAAGATCTTTGTTTTTCTGCTTTTATTATGGTTATTTTATTTATAAGTTGAGTGCATTAATCGTTAAGAACAGTGTGTTTGGCAGAAATGTTGTGTTTTGGGTGCAACAGATTATAGGCTTATAGCAGGTAACCAAACAGTATAGTCTCGTAGGGGACATAATCAAAGGGAGTTGCGTATGATGGAGATGAAGGAGGATGAGGAAGTGTAGTAATTTTAAACAGTGTGCATTGTCGTGTTTTGCCCCGACAAACAAAAAAAGCAAAATGACATAAACAAGCCATGAGCTGTGCAGTGTCATGTTTGGGATATAGGACCACATACAACCCACGTGGGCACATACATAAATATGACTCCCATTCAGAAAATGGAGATCTCAAGTTTATTATGATATTTTTTTACTATAGTTTGCTACTAAGGGAACCCGCGATCTAATGTTTTCAACGAAAGATCTATTTCTATATGTGCTTACAAGCAAAAAACACATCCATCAATACTGAGTTTGTCAACTTGAGAGTTCCTATCCTAGCAGCTCAAGTCACTGGGCCAACCTTATCGGTTTCTATATTTACTGAATGTGTACACCTATATAGTGTGTTTGGTAGAAAAGAGAGAAATGGAAGATAAAATGAGAGAAGAGATAGCGACTTTCTATTGTTTAAGCTTAGAAGAAAAACAACATTTAATTTATTCATTAACTAAATATTTGTTTTAATTATTTTAATTAAATTAATTTAATTAGTTAAATGCTTACTTTAGCCATTTAATTTAATTATTTAAATAAACAAAAGTGAATGTGAACAGGTTATGGGTAAAATATTTAGTTAATTAAATATAAAAATCAAAATAAATGAATAGCTAATTAAATAAATAAATTATATATCATTTTTTACTTCAAGGGTGTTTTTGTATTTCAAAAATAATATCATTTCTCTCTTTCTCTCCAACAAAAAGATCAAGGGACACATCTATCTATCCCTAAACCAAACAACACTCTAATATACTCTGTTTCTCACCTCTTTCTCTCTTCCCTTACTCTCTCACTCTAGCCTCTTTCTCATCTTTCTAACTTCTCTTCTAAACCAAATATTTATAATTTTAAATTAACTTAATTCATATAAAAAAGACAGAATAATGTAATGTGCAAACTTAACCTCCTTTGCGTGTGAGCAGTCCATTGGTCATCACTTTGTTGCGCCGTCTCAGCATCATCTCCCTGAGGTACCGCGGCTGCGTTGCCATTTTAGGTATACAGAGCTTGAAATCTTTTTTTTTTGAAGAAGAATAAATATTTGAATACCAAATACTAGTAGGAAAACTTATTAATCAAATAAATTTGATATCTTTTTTGTTTGATAATTTTATTATTATAACAGTCAGTTTTAAGAAGAGAAATGTTGCGCTTTTGGTCAATGAAAAGCGATAAAATAGGCTTAAGATGCGAATGTTACGCTTTATATATAATGGTGAAGTTTTGGTGTAGTGGGTTCCTTATGGTTCGGTAACTCCCCATCCCCATCACTCCCATGTTCTTCTTTGTTTCTTGACACTTCACTCACTCACTCACTCACTCACAGTTATTTTCAGTTTTCTCTCAACACTGGGGAATGGGATAATAATAAACTGAAACTTGATGATCGAATGAAACAGCAGCAAAAATAGATCACAGTTATTTGTAACTATAGTAACAGTTATTAATAATAATAATGGAGATTACTACATTACCTGAAGTGTGAGGGATGGAGGAAGAAGAGGAAGAAGCGCGAAACGGGACGAAGCTGCTACCGTCGATCCTAATGCGTCTCATCGATCTCATAATCCAATTCTGTATGTAATGTAGTAAACTGATCACTCCCCTTACTAGTTAGTTACTTCTTCTTAAAAATAAATATATATATCCAAAGAAGTTAGAAGAAAAGTGTTTTGGTTTCCAGACACCGTACGTGTGTAATCGTGTATATATGCTTGTCTGCTCCTACTCCTACTCCATTTTGGATCCAATCCAATCCAAATCCATCTATTTATTTATTCCCGGTTTTTCTTAATTAATCGCATTCTCAAGATATATTCTTTAAGAGTTTAATTTTTTAAATCCTTAATTGTCTATTTAAATTGGTCAACAAAAATTGTCTATTTTAAAACGCCTTAATTGATTGGATTTAAACTTTCAGTTATTGGCGATTAATTGGCGAATGACAATGCGTGCTTTATGATTCAAATTCGACTGTGTAGGGGGTAAATGCAAAATTGCATTGCATTGCAATCGCACTTTCATAGTCATCGACCCTTATTATAGCAAGATGAAATTATCATAAGTGTGTTTGGTTTTATGATGACAAAAATTGATTTTGATATAATTGATTTTGGCTTGGTCATCTCTCTCATAATTTGTCTCGTATGTTTGTGTCTATTTTAGAATTTCAAAAGAACATTAATTACTTCTTTCCCAATAATACCCTAGTTATCTCAATTACTTTAGTCTTTCTTTACCAAAAAAATTGCTTTATACTGTGGATTTGGGCTTTATATTGTAATTGTAGAATTTATTGAATGAATGAAATCATTTCTTGAATTTTGTAAAGTTGAAAGTCTAGAGAGATACCTAGTGAGAGGTGAGAGTGGCGAGTACATACATATGAGAGGTGATGTCCATTATGAAGTTTATCCAATGGTTCTTGAAGAAGAGAATATTCACTCACATCCTTGGGACTAGGAGAGCCCTAGGCGTGTTCGATCTTATCACCTTCCAAGAAGATGTGGCGGTCATTCATTTCCACATTCATCTCTAGTCTCATTCATATTTGTTCTTTATTCCATTTTTCGTTTAAGTTTCTTGTGTTTTGTGTTGCATATTCTTCATCTTGACTTTGAGGTTTATATAGATTTGTAATTTTTTAGATCCAAAATTTAGTGATGCATATGTGGATCACATTAGTCAGGTCCTCACGATGGCAACGGGAAAGTCATTTTAGTAATTATAGCACATTCATTATATAAAATCAAGACAATTAAATTAACTTAACTGATTTCTTAATCTATATGAAGTTAAGTAATTTTGCATATATAAATAAGACCGAGGTAAGCAAATCGTAAAACTGCTTATAAAAAAAATGGTAAAACCATTAAGAATTAACGACGATGTAGATTGGCTATTAATTCGAGTGCTAAGTTTGAATTGCATGGATTTGATATTTGTATGTGATCCTTAATCCTTAATTCGTAAATCATGTAGAAATTTTCTCTAACATTTGTCATATGTGAATTTAGAGTGAAATAATTTCCCTTCTTAAGCTCCATATTAGCTTAAAAATCTTCGCAACCAGCAAGAATCACAGAGAAATTGAAATCCGTAAGAAAATAAATTTGAAGAAATTTATGAGTATCTTTCAATAACATGAAGTGTGTATAAACTAATTGGGTGACTAACCTGAGAATGACAGAGTAAACAATTGAAATCTCTTTCTTTAAGTATTTTCCCCTCCTCTACTTACAGACCTCTATCAATCTTGCAATAATCCTCAAATGACCATTTTCAATTGCCATCTGTACAGCCTTTGGATTTTTAATAAATCCTGAGATATCTTCTCACTTGCAAAACTAGAGTCCATATTCAACCAAAACCATTAGAAATGAAGCAATCATCGCACTTCAAGAAACCACAAAATCTTGGTTGGAACAGAGAATGTAGATGAACATCATGCTTCCAATCCAGGTGAGGTGAAAATGGCAGCCAAATCAGAGGACAAGGACCAGAACAAATCACTTGTTAAAATGCTACCAAAATCTCTATTTTATAAAATTCTAACTTGGAAGTGGTTTTATCAGTGTATCAATATATCTATCCCTTTCAGGGCTACCACTGTAAGCCTGTAACTGAAGAACAAATGTACAAAGTCAACGAACAGAGATCGGCAATCTGAAAATCATCTCTTCCACCAATCTGGAATTTTAAGCCTCCGACTTCTATGAACAGATCGTCGGGTCCCTGGAAGCTTGTTCTTGATCTGTCTCCACAGCATGTTGACAGCATCTTCCCTTTTTGGTGGATACTGGAATTCATAATGATGGGATATGTTTTTAAGCTGCCTCCACATTTCTGTCCATTTCTGCTTTGGAAACGTATGAAGCTGATTGATCATGTACCCTGGCTCCAATGCTTCTTTGAAAGAGAAGAACAATGAGAACTGAGAGTAGTCAATCTCATTCTCAAATGGGAGTTCAATTTGATCACTCACAATAACAGGAACACAGTGACTCACAATCGCGTCAAAAAGGCGACATGAGGAAGGGGTGTCTCCTGCTGGATGCAAACAGAATTTCGATGAACGCATCCCTTTAGATGCCTGTTATAACAGAAGCAGAGCGTTGGATTACTATAGTTGATGGTCTTGTCACTATCAGGCAAAAGTACTACAAAACAAGGAAAGACTAGCAAAGGAACAAAAGAATAAAAGTTGACAATGACTATTCTCCCATTGCAAAGACTTATCTGAATAAAAGAATGAAAAAACTTTTGAGATCTATGCTCCCTTAAAATTGTGCATGCTTAAACAGGTTAACATATAAATGTTTTCAGTAGTAACGGAAAAAATCTAAATGCTTAGACATACAATACAACTACTCTTTCACAAACAAAAATATTATCTTCTGACTCGATGGTGGTATTAGCTGAAAACACAATAAAGAAAGTTCCTGTGCTTCCAAAACATTTCATTTTGTTCATAAAAGGTAAATAGCATCCCAGTGTCAGAATGCAAGTCAAAGACATTTTAAAAGAAGTGCAACTAACTATGGTTCAAGTTACCAAATATATTTTTCCTGTTATCAAAATTCCGCTCCTTTGATTGACAACGAGGAAGAAAAATAATTGCAAAAATGGCCTTTTAACTATAAGAGATGGTTAGCCACAAATTTTCCAACTAAATATAAGTTAAAAACAGTATAAGTTAAACTACAAGCATATGCATAACTACAACGCATACCAATTTTATGTTTTCTCTTGTAGCAACACTTTGTTCATAGTGAACATCATCATTACCAGCTAATATCTTTGTTAGTTTAGCACGGACTTTCCCATTCTGCAAACATCACAGACCACAAAAATCAAGTTGCTTGGAAATTTAAGGAACTCAATATTGATATTTCAATTAAATTTCAGCAATACATACATCTTTACGGTGTAACCCCCCTCTGAAAAAAAGCAGAGTGGTACGTGACTCATACGGATCCTGAGGCTCATCATTCATATAAGAATTCACAACATGTACATATGGGGACACTACATCTTTGTTCAAATTAGAAACGCTTTTGGGGTAACGGGCAAAATCGACAACAACCTGAATAGACTCATTCACTTGATCCCGCAGGAACCTAAAGGCATTGGGATGTGTCATAGGAAATACATGGTCTCTACCTCCAGACCTTTGCCAGTACTTGGATTTCCTCAACATCTCTACCAAATCAATCTGAACAAGAAAACAAGCCATGTTTAAACACTAGCAACATAAATCCAACAAATAAAAAAGCATACATGGAAAAATTACACCTCAAACTTAATTCAAATCAGTAATTCGAATTCGATGGATAACCAATTATAAAACTTTTAATGCACATTCTCAGAGAAAAATATAGAAGCAATTCTATGCAAGGCTGGTTGACCTTGCACTTACAAAATACCATCTCTTTTTTCTTTAAAAAGTGATATCAAATGACTAATCGCTATCGTATACTTTCTAAGAAGTGATATCAAATGACAACACTAACTGTTATGCATAAGTGTGTTTGTTGAAGAGCTTATTTTTGTGCTTATGAAAAATAGTTTATGCAAATAAATAAGTTTTTATGTATTATTTATAAGTTTGTCAATGTAGTTTATGAAAAAAGAGTTTATGGAAATTCAACTTTTGTTACTAAGAACTTAAGAAATAACAAAAACTTATTTATCTTTATAAGCTATTTTTCATAAGCTCAAAAATAAATTCTTCCAAACATGACCTAATTTCATGACAAAAGTGAAAAACACAATTTCCAAAGCATAATTTTCAAGTACTGGCTTTTTTCAAACGCGACAAATGGCTGGGGTTTTAGAATTGCAAACTATGTAAGACCGACACAAACAAACAACGTACACTTTAATTTAATTTGAAAATTATTGAAAAATAAAAAATAATTGAAGTGTCATGTCAGTGTGGGTCGGACACCAGACACGTCTTCAAGTGGAAGCGCCCGTGCTTCGTAGATTGCAAAAGCTAAAACAAAAATTAGCAAACAAATCAGTTTCCAGCGTCCTATCCTACAAAAATTATAGCTAGAAATCACATTGCATTTTGAACGGTGAATCAAGTACCTGCAATTGTCGATCAATCTGCGTTTCCGGATCCTTCATGTGACGACCATGAGTATTAAAACTGAGCGTAGAAAAAAACGGCACGAAGAACACGTCAGCAATCTCCGGATCCGAAACCCTTATTGCTTCACTTCCATTACCACCACCGTCGATAAGCGATCCCATCATCCAATACTCCACGCTGTGCTGCTTCCCCAGACCGGAATTATTAGGCCAAATCGGAAAATCCACGACGGTTACCGGTGATTCCGTATTGCTCTGACTGACCATGTCGACGTTAAAACGGCGAGGGAGATCGTACATATAAACCCTCAAGGGAGTTTCCGCGGGGCACGGAGCAATTGCAACAACCGCCGGAGATTTTAACATTGAGAAGGAATTATAATAAGATCGAATGTCGAGTGTTCCTATCAAAATTGAACACGGAATGAGAAGTAAGAGTGCCAATATGAATGAAGTAACCAATTTTCCAAATCCAAACATTTTATTTTTTTTCAATTTTTTCACTGGCAATGAAATCTTGTGAAGCTGTTAAAGGAAATATCAGCTCGAGATGCATTGCGTGGTTTGGAGGTTGGGAATATTTATTTTTATTATCAGAATCAGAATAATGCGATTAGCATGTGTTAGCTACTTTGGAGTCTTGTATTTTTTTGGCGCAGGAAACGGAAAAGCGGCGTGGAAAACTTGATGGCGATAATCCATTGGATTGGAGATAAAAAGAACAATGAAGTCACTGAAGCGAAAGAGATAACACGTATTAATGCGTCGAAACTAAATAAGCGTTTAGTATTGTTTTTATCTATGGATAATAATAGAGATTACATTACCTGACGTGTGAGCGGTGGAGGAAGAAGAGGGAGGAAGCGCGAAACGCGGCGAAGCTACCGTCGATCCTAATGCGTCTCATTACTAAGAAGAAGTTAGAAGATGAGTGTTATGGTTGTCTAAACTGTTAAGTACAGTTTGTTGTCTACTTGTCAGACTAATGCTCTATTTGACAATGCTCGTTGACTTTGCTAGTCGTAAGTGTTTGACACAATTATCTTTTAGTGTTTTTTTCTTAGCTTATAGTATTTTTTGAAATACTACTTTAAGTAGTGTTTGAGCTTATATCGTTTTATTTAATTTTATTTTTATAAGCTACTTCATCCGTTAATTTTACCAAACACTTTAAATTAAATCATCTACCTCATCCGCTATCTACTACCTCATCCGCCATAAGCATGTTTATCCACTATCCACTATCTGTTTTTTTTTGCCAAACAAAGCCTTAGAGAACCGAGTAATTTCTTAATAATTGTTACTAAATGGGAATAATAGTCATTTTATCAATTAAAAAATCCAGTAACCACACAAACACTAAATTGTGATTAGTATGTATTAATCACACAAACACTAAATTGTGGCTACTCACCACACAAACACTAAATTGTGGTTTGTGTGTACTGACCATTGGATTGTTATATAATGATTACCGAAAAATTTAGTGATTGTTACTAAGATTTGCTAGTTGTAAGTGTTTGACACAATTATCTTTTAGTGTTTTTTTCTTAGCTTATAGTATTTTTTGAAATACTACTTTAAGTAGTGTTTGAGCTTATATCGTTTTATGTAATTTTATTTTTATAAGCTACTTCATCCGTTAATTTTACCAAACACTTTAAATTAAACACTACAAGAATTATGCAAAATACCGGCGCCAACTTTCCGGCGGATTGTATCCGCCGAGGTAAATTACGGCGGTTTTATAAAGTTTCCGTGGATTTCATCCACTTTGTAATTTACTGCGCGGATTTATAAATATTTCCGCGGATTTATAAAGCGCACAGTACATTTCTGGCGGCTTCTTGTCTATTACCGCGGGTTTTAAAATATATCCGTTATTTTTTAATTTTTAAAAGAGGCCGCCGGTAATTGTATAGGTCCGCCGGTAATAGAATTGACCGCCGGTAATATCAGCCGCCGGTAATAGCCAAGAAGCCGCCGGTAATTGATAAGTCCGCCGGTAATAGAACAGCCGCCGGTAATTGTATTAATTCCGCCGGTAATTGTATTAATTCCGCCGGTAATTGTAGCCTGTGAAACCGAAAATCAAGATTAAATCCGCGGTAATTTCAAAAATTCCATGATAGCATAAAGGGTTAAATTTAAACGTTGGGATTTATCTATTTATACAAAACCGATCCATCTCTTCACTTTTCACTTCTTCTTCTTCTTCTTCTTCTTCTTAATTTCTCTCACATTTTTCATTTCTTTCACTTTCTCTCAAATCTCTCTACAAAATTCATTGTTCTCTCTGAGAATTCTATCGTTTCTCTCTACCGATTTCTTCTCTTAAGGTATGTTTCTTTGATAGTTTTAGTTTAAAATTTTGTTTTAAAATATTAGTTAGTTACTAATTCGGATATTATTTGTTTAGTAATTAGTTGAGTTTGGGTGGAAGTTTGCTTGAGTTTGGGTGGAAGTTTGTCCGAGGGTATTCGGAATTAGCGCAAAGTCGAGACTTCTCAGCGATGCGGTTAGTGATTCTTGTTATTTGATTTTGTAGTAGAAAAATATTATTTGATGTGATTAAATTGAAATTACTATTAGTTTAATTTTTTTTTATAATTCGTGTATGGAAATTAGAATTAAAATCTCTATTACTATTATTTACTCAAAAACATTATTTGAAAAATGTTATTTGAAATTTAATTTTAAAAATTTTCATAACAATTAAAGTCACAACTATTTATGTTTATTTTTTTTAAAAAAAAATAGGAATTATTTTAATGGTATTATAATAGTAATATTTTAGTGTTATTATAATAGTAATATTTTAGTTATTTAGTATAATATTTAGATGAGGAATTTGTTATTTTGTATAATATTTAAATGAATATTACTATTATTTAGTCAAGAATTTTATTTGAAATTTAAATTTAAAATTTGTCACAAAAAAGTTAATTAGATATTTGTTTAAAACAAAAATATTTTAGTTATTTTGTATAATATTTAGATTTAGAGTAGATATTTGTTATTTTGTATAATATTTAGATAAATATTTCTTATTTAGTTAAAAACAAAAATTATTTGATTTATTTTGTATACTATTTAGATAAGATATTTGTTAATAATTTTTGTTTATTATTTATTATTTAAAATATATTTGGAGTTAATTATTTAGTAACACATTGAGATATAGTTATTTTTTTCAACAACATCACGTTAATTGGTTTTTTTAGAAGAACATTAATGTAAATAGTTAATAAATATTATGTGATAGTAAATATTATTTAATGTAATAAATATTATGTGATAGTAAATATTATTTTGTATAATATTTAGATTAGTTATTTGGTAATATTTGTTTCACATTAGTATTATTATTATATAGTAAAGAATGTTATTTGATTTAATGAATTGAAATAATTAGGATTATAGTAAAATATAATAGTTGAAAGTTTATTTAAATTTTTGTTAGTCTACAAAGATGTTTTATCTATAGAGTTATACTATTAGTGTACTCTTGACTATGGCGGACTTGAAAGGACCAAACATGCTGGTGTATTTTCAAAGACACTTATGTGAACTTCACTAACGTGGCCAATGCCTGTGTAGTGAATGTAACATAGTTCCGAGAAATCCCATAATCAATTTGTCTACTATTTTATAACCAATAAACATAATGGTTTTATGAATGAGAAAATTATTTCTCTATGTTTATTCTTCTGAGATATTTCCTTTTGCTCTTAAGTCAATTAATTAAATGTCTATTGTTACGATAGACATATATGTTGTAATAAATTTAATTAGGACATCCACAAAAAATGGATCGTAGTTGGATGTATGATCGATTATATCTGGAAGAGCGGGGTTGAAACGACGTTTTGTTGAAGGAGTTGAAGAGTTTGTTCTTTTAGCTAAGTGTCAAAAAGAATTTGAGCAACAAGGTGGAATTAGATGTCCTGTTCGAAATGTATCTTTCGATCCATAAAAATGAAGGTGACATTCGACTTCATTTGTACAACAATGGATTTAAGCCAAATTATCGGATATGGACTCGTCATGGCGCGAGTAGTAGCATTTGGAGTTTCTCGTGCCAATATAATTAATGTTCATCCAGGTTGATATTGTTCTGTCCAAGAAGTAGAAGGTGGCACTTCAAGTCCGATCGTAGAAGGTGTTGGCTCATCGATTATGGGAAATCACCGTTTGATGTTGTTCGGGGATGATACGTGATGCTATCGGTGTAAATTTGGATTTTGAGGAACCACAATATGATCTTTGAAGAAGTTAGAATGAAGAAGCTCAGAGGTTTTATATGTTTTTGAGTGAGACAAATCAACCATTATTTGAAGGATCGAACGAATCTAAATTATCAATGTGTGTTCGGTTGTTGGGTCTCAAGTCTCAATTTAATGTTCTTTGAATTGTGCATGGAATATATGACAAAAATGATGTTGGATGCAACCCCCATTAGAGGACTTTTGCCGCAGAGTTATTATGATGCTAAAAGATTGGTGTCGAAGCTTGGCTTAAAATCTAAGAGAATTGATTGTTGTGTGTCGGGTTGCATGCTATATTATAGCAATGAGTTTGGGATAAATGATGGAGAGTTGTCGGAATGCAAGTTGTGTGGAGAGCCACGCACACCGCGCGGCAGGAAAGGGACGAGTAGAGGCAAACCGGTTCCACTGAAAGCAATGTTCTATCCGCTCTTATACCAAGGCTACAGAGGATGTTTACTTCAAAGGAGCTCGGGTAAAATGTCATGGCACTATGAAAATAGAAACAATTCTGGTGAATTACGCCACCCATCTGATGGTGAAGCTTGGAAGCATTTCGATCGTGTTCATCCAGATTTTGCTAGTGATCCACGCAATGTTCGCCTTGGTTTATGCTCTGATGGTTTCACACCGTATATTCAAGCATCGGCATCACCGTATTCTTGTTGGCCAGTTATTGTTACCCCGTACAACCTTCCTCCAGAAATGTGTATGTCTAAACCATACATGTTCTTAAATGCCATTATTCCGGGACCACAATCAATCCAACGGTGGCATTGACATATATTTGCAACCTTTGATCGATGACCTAAAAAGGTTGTGGCATGGTGTTTTAACTTATGATGCAAAGACGCAAACAAAATTTTCTCATGAGGCGGCTTTGATGTGGACCATCAATGACTTCCCCGCCTATGGAATGTTGTCGGGATGGGGACACATGGTAAGATGGCGTGTCCGATTTGCATGGTTGACACAAGAGCTTTTACTCTTAAATATGGAGGAAAAACATCATGGTTTGACTCACACCGTAGGTTTTACCTAGCGATCATCCATTTAGAAGGTCAAAATATGCATTCATCAAGAGGAAATATTGAAACAGTGAACCTCCCGTAGGTGACACACCGAAGAAGTTTGGAGCGAGTGGCAAGGATATCCTCCGAAGAGAAGTCGTTGCGGTGTTGTTTCTCGTCCGGATGGTTATGGAGTATGGCATAATTGGACAAAAAGAGTATTTTTGGGAACTTCCATATTGGAAAGATAATCTCATCGAGACACAACTGGATGTCATGCACATTGAAAAGAATTTTTTGATAACATATTTAACATTGTTATGAATGTAAAAGGTAAAACAAAAGACAATGAGAAAGCTAGGAAGGGACGTGGATCATTACTGCAGCGAAAGGATTTGTCGTTGGTTGAGCAGGTACTAGGACGTTGAAACCCAAAGCCAATTATACTTTATCTACCGAAACAAGCGAAAGAAGTTTGTAGGTGGATAAAAAGCGATTGAAAATGCCGGACGGTTATTCTTCCAATTTAGCAAGATGTGCGGATGTGGATAATGGGAGGTTGCATGGGATGAAGAGCCATGATTGTCATGTCTTCATGGAGTGCTTACTTCCTATCGCTTTTAGTTCGTTACAACACATGTTTTGAATCGCTCATTGAAATAAGTCAATATTTTAAGAATTTGTGTTCTCGCAACGCTTAAAGCGGATGATCCGACAAAAATGGAACAAGACATCCCACTTATCTTATGCAAGTTGGAGAGAATTTTTCCCCTGGTTTCTTTGATTCTATGGAGCATGTTCTTTGTTCATCTCGCAATGAAGCTAAACTTGGTGGACCGCCCAATACAGATGGATGTATCCGTTTGAAAGGTCGCTTAATATACATGTACATATGAAAGAAGTTTACTACAATTTCAACACATTATTATTAACATATAATTTTCTATAGGTTCATGGGTGATTCAAAAGATCAGTCAAAAATAAAGCTAGAGTTGAAGGATCGATATGTTAAATCTTACTTGCATCGTGAAACAACTCATTTTTGTTCATATTATTTCAACAATGATTTGGCTCCTACAAGTAGTCGAAATGAAATCAACATTGAACCACCAAGACATCGTTTAGCTTTGTCTGTCTTTTTGTCTCCCTGGTCGTCCGTCGGAAAAGAGTCAATTCATCAAGCAATGTGAAGAAGAGTTAAACTCACCCATGTTCATGTCTTGATAAACTGCATGCAGGTCCAACCATTCATTGAGTATGTCTTTCTCAACCTAGCTAGTTATCTTAATTTCTTTATAAATTAAAGAAATCTCTTTGTGTGTAACAATTGTTAATTTCTCATTAGGGAGTTTTTGACATCGGAGGAGTAAGTGAAGAACAATCGTCCGCTTCATATTCATGCGCATTTTCCAATGTGGTTTAAGCGGCGTATGTATTCCCTTCCGCCAACTCCTACCAACCAACACACGAGAAACTTATCGATGGTCCTCGAAGATGTGTTAAAGAATGGCACACATACTTTGTGAATGGTTACAAATTTCACACTCACAAATGGACAGAAGGTAGAGAAACAAAGATGAATAGTGGAGTTTGCATGAAGGGTGACGGGAGAGGCGAAGATGATTTCTATGGTGTTGTTGAACACATTTATGAACTTGCATACCCTTATCTTGATTATCATCAAAAGATAATCGCTTTTTTCTTGTAATTGGTTTGATCCGTCCCCTCGAGGAACAAAGTTTAACCCAAAGACAAATACAAAGTGGACATTAAAATGAGTGGTATCGATCAGACGATCCTTTTGTGATTGCACAAAATGTGAGACAAGTCTACTATGTCTCTTATCCATCAACACGGACTGATCGGGCGTGGTTGGTGTGTCGCAATTAAGACAAAACCAAGAGGTTACATCGAGACAAATGACACGATGGAAGATGTGCCATATCGATCGGAAGAAATGTCCAATGTAAATGAAGTGATTGAAGTTGAGATCATTACTCGTTTACGTGATGAGTCCAACACTGGCGATGAAGTTAATGAAGGCGAAGATACGGATCATGAGGACGCGCGATCGATCACGTCGGTGTATCGGGAGTTGACTTATCTGATGATGATGGTGATTTTGAGAAAGAATGGGATTCTAATTAATTAATGTCATGTTATCTTATTTAAATAATTTGTTGGTTTGTAATATTTATATTTATCAGACTTGATATATATTTGTCTATGTTATTCAAAGTTCAATATTATTTGTTGTCAAATAATATTTATATTTATCAGACTTGATATATAATTTGTTGGTTTGTAATATTTATATTTATCAGACTTGATATATATATTTGCCTATGTTATTCATCATTAAAAGGAATTTGTTGTCAAATAATATTTATATTTATCAGTCTTGATATATATTTGCCTATGTTATATATTCATCATTTATATATGTTATTAACTTTTTTTTATAGCTACAGAATAGTTATGGCATCGTTACATGGTGACTCACCACATGATGAGGACCCACCCGTGCCGCCTCAGGATAAAGGAAAGAAGATATGTACTTCTTTACGCGGCCGTAAGCGTAAGATAGTATATCGACTTGTTCATGGCAACTATGTGCGTATGCCATCATCAGACGAGCTCCAGGGCGTTGAACCTGTGCCGCCTCCACCCGGTAGTATGGCACCCCCTGCTGATCCAGATACGCCGCCACGCGTGTATGATGCGCAAACCGACGTGGTTGATATTTTGGATGACGGTCGTATCGTTATGCGAGTTGTTGGAAAATCGTAAGTATTTATTATATATATTTGTATTTGTAATTGTATTTGAAATTTGTCTTTTAAATTAATATCATTTTAATTTTTCTTTCTTATGTCTGACTTTGATCCCGGGAGGATTGTGTCCAAAGCGATAACAAGTATAATCAAGGCAAATTACACAACTTCACAGGTTGATTGGTGGAGGTTAAAAAGATCCATGAGCCAAATTTTGGAATCAATTTAGGGTAAGTTTTTTTACTATTTAATTAATTTTTAATTATTCCAAATTCTTGAATTCATTAAGTTGTTTTTTCTAACAAGTTATTTTATTTTGTGCAAACAGAAACATTCGCATGGAAACACGAGGATGACCATGCGATTAAGAAAGTCTTCAATTCAAGAGCTTCTCACCGTTTTTCTCGAAATCTTTGCGGGAAGAGCGTGACAAGCCGGTGAGTAGAGCATTGATTGGATTGGTCCGCCTATATGGGATCAACTCCAACTGAAATGGGCACATGATGATTATAAAAAAATGTCGAGAGAGCTGCTGCGAATCGGGCTTACGAGAAAGGTGGTTGCTTAAATCAGGCGGTTCTATCATTTCATATGATCATGCTAAGCGCGCCGTAATATTTTATATATCTTTCTTTGTTTTTAATTCTTCAAATTTTATATTTTATTAAATACTAATATTATAAATTAATACTATATATATACAGGAGGCTTTTCTTGGTGGCCACCTACTTTGCAGGAGATACACGTGCAACTTCATATGCGCGAGGACACCGGTGAGTTTCTGAAGAGCGCCAAGGATGATTCAGAAGCATTCAATAATTGGCGGCAGGAGTATCGGCAAACACACGGGAGAGTAAGCGGGATCGAGGTTGATCCCGATGAGGAGGCTCGATTGGCCTTAGCAAAATGGAAAGAACTTTTGGTCCATCGCCAAGAAAAGGTCGATTACGAGGATCCGGTGGTATGGGCGGCGTTCTTTTCCAAATTCCATTGTTCGAATTTCACGTCAAATTCCTCTTCAACATTAAATCTTTGGACGCTCTCATGTCCCCACTCTCAAGAAGAGCGGTGAGGTTGCGGTATTGACCGAGAAATTGAGCAACTATGAGCGTGAGATTCGGAGATGCGAGAGAGTAAGTCAAGAACGCAGAATCAATGAGGAATTCGGGAAGCAAGTAATGGATAGTTTGTCTCATGCAAGGCCATCTATGCCATCATCATCCTCATCGCACCTTATCCACCGCCGGGGATGCACCTACGGAGGTGCTTTCAGCTGATGACTCGGTGCCTTCCACCTCCAATCAACTATGAGCGAAACGCCTTCAATTGTCGCCATACCCATATGGTCAGCCTCATATGGTCGGCCCTCATATGGTCGACCCTCATATGGTCACCGAGCCTCGATTTAAACTCTCCTCATGACCATTCCGACCAAAGCCCATCAAGCCGACCACGTCGACCACGTCATGTCTCCTCGCGGCAATTCCAACAACCGTCCCAAAGCAATTTCGAGACCCGACCACGTCAACCACAACCCCAACAAAGCGGGACGATGAAGAAGATGATTGGACGACCAGCGCTTTTATACATCCGGATCCCAACGGCACCCCAAACCCAAATAGGCCTTATTATTAGTGGTTTGTTGTTGGATAATTTTATTGTGACTTTGTTGTTTTTATTAGTTGTTTAATTTGTATGGATAATTTTATCGTGACTTTGTTGGTTTTATTGTTGGTTTAAATTTTATTGTGACTTTGTTGGTTTTATTGTTGGTTTAAATTTTATTGTGACTTTGTTGGTTTTATTATTGTGACTTTGTTGGTTTTATTAGTTGTTTTTAAAATAATTTTCAAATTTTAATAATTTACTTTTAAAATATTTAAAATTAGATTTTCAAATACTTTTTAGAAATAAATTTCAAATTGTTAAAAGAGATTTTAAAATTTAAATATTATTTTCAAATTATTAAATTAATTTATAATTTAAATATTTAAATTTACAATATTTAAATAATTTAAAAGTAAAAACGGTTTTAATATTTAAATTTATAATTTAAATATAAAAATTTAAAATTAAAATTAATTTTTAAAAACGTTTTTTTTAAAAAAAAAATATATATTACCGGCGGCTTATATTAATTACCGGCCGCTTTTATATTAAAAAAAAAAAAAAAAGAAAATAATACCGGCGGAAACGTGTTATTACAGCGGCTTTGACATTGAAAAAAAAAAAAAAAAAATATTACCGCGGAAAAGTGTTATTACAAGCGGCTTTTATATTTTAAAAAAAAATAAATAAATTATTACCGCGGAAATGTGTTATTACAGCGGCTTTAATATAAAAAAATCAAAAAAATATTACGGCGGCTTAGGTCCGCGGAAACACCTCTCGCTATTTATGGCGGCTTAGGTCCGCGGAACACCCGCAATTGATCTGGCGGTTTTTTCCGCGGTAAGTGTTACGTCTGACGGTTTAACCCGCGGAAAATCAGCCAGAAGATCCGCCGGAAACTTGATTACTACTGGCGGATTTTGGGATTTACCGGCGGCTTAGGTCCGCCGGAAAACCTTGAATTTCTTGTAGTGAAATCATCTACCTCATCCGCTATCTACTACCTCATCCGCCATAAGCATGTTTATCCACTATCCACTATCCTTTTTTTTGCCAAACAAAGCCTTAGAGAACCGAGTAATTTCTTAATAATTGTTACTAAATGGGAATAATAGTCATTTTATCAATTAAAAAATCCAGTAACCACACAAACACTAAATTGTGATTAGTATGTATTAATCACACGAACACTAAATTGTGGCTACTCACCACACAAACACTAAATTGTGGTTTGTGTGTACTGACCATTGGATTGTTATATAATGATTACCGAAAAATTTAGTGATTGTTACTAAGGAATTATTTAGTATCATAAGTCTTTTCCCCTTTCCATTCTATGTTAGTTCCATTAGTTAGAGTCTACTTAGTATTGTAAACTAACCATCTCCCTTTGTAATAACTACTCTATATCATCCAATGAATAAAACAAGTTAGTTGTTGAGTTACTCAATATACATTACAAATTGGCATCAGAGCTCCATATTGTGGCCTCATCAAGAAAGTGAGCAGAGTATCCCGTGTCTTTGCGAAAATGACAAACAAATTGAACGGCGGAGTCTACGTGCAATCTTCAATTCTGAGCTTCAACTGACATTACAATCGCTGGAGTATGCTATTGGAGAATTTCCTAAGATCTAATGAGTATTGGGATCTTGTGGAAACAGTTTCGGTGATTTGGAGGATGGCACATGTTAACAGAAGCGGGGCAAAAGAGCTTAAGTGAGATGAAGCTCAAAAATCTAAAGGTGAAGAATTATATATTCCATGTGATTTATCGAACAATCTTGGAGAAGAATACGTCAAAGCATATATGAGATTCCATGAAGAATAAATACAAAGGGAATTCTAGGGTGAAACGATCGGCTCTCCAGGCTGTGAGGAAGGATTTTGAAACCCTATAAATGAAATCGGGTGAGAATGTTTATGGTTACTTTTCTAAAGTAATGAGTGTAGCTAATAAGATGAGGTTGCATTGGTTAAAAGATCCAAGATGTCACGATAATTGAAAAAATCCTTAAGTCCTTAACTGAAAAATTCAACTATATAGTTTGTTCAATTGAGGAGTCTAAGGGTGTGTTTGGTAGCAAGAGAAAAGAGAGGAAAGGAAAGAAAAGTAAGGGAATATATCATTTTCCTTTGTTTGGTTGCCTTATAAAATAGGAAGGAAAGAAAAGTTTTAGTGAGTCCCATTTTGAGAAGAAAAGTAAGGGAAAACACTTTTTTATGTAAATGACATATTTACCCTTGCACTAAAATTAATGTATTGAATTAAAAAATATTTTACTTTTTTAGTAAAGGTTAATTTTGTCATTTCATACATATACACTTTTCTATCCTCTTATTTTGTCTCCAACCAAACAAGGGGAGAGAAACATCCTATTTTCTACTCATTTAATTTTCTTTACCTTTCGCTTACCTTTCTTTCCTCTCATTTTCTTTTTGAACCAAACATAGGCTAAGGATACTAAAAATCTGTTGGTAAATTTCAAAGTTCTTTGATTGTTCATGAGCAAAAGTTCAAGAAAGGGAATGGAGAGGAGCGTGATTTGAAAATAGTTGTAGAAAATAAATATGAGAATAGAGGTAGAGGAAGAGGAGGTTTTAGAGGAAGAGGTCGAGGAAGAGAGAGAGAGAGAGAGAGAGAGAGAGAGCATGGCCATTATAGAATGCTTCAAGTGCAAAAAACTAGGGGTTCATAAAAATGAATGTCCTGAATGGGAAAAAGAAGCAAACTGCGTTGAATAATGAATACAATGAAAAGGAAGAGTTGTTGTTAATTGTGACACCCTAAATTTTATAAGACGTAACTTTCAAATATTTGACATGACACTTGAGTTTTGACGGATTTATACATGTAAAACAAAAGGAAAAAAACTAGTTTAACATAACTAGCGTAACCAACAATAAGATCCCTTGAAGTTAGAACTCTGATTGTGATTCGGTGACTAACACTCGACATTAGAATAACTGACGAGCAATCCAAATATACTCTTCAGTTTTCCAATGTTATCTGCTACCTGGAAACATCACCCCAAACATAATGAGTTTTGCAACTCAGTAACAAAGAATATATGATAAAAAATTTAGTTGATGTTTCCAGCCATATCCGTGTGCGAGATATGAAAAATCCTCTCTGCAACATAGAAATTATAAATCACATATAAATGATTTTCATTCAAATACAGTCCTTACATAATCACGAAAGAATCACACAATATAGGAGAAAAATCATGTTGCATAAAAAGATCACAATAAGATTTGGTGCACGTATATCACAGATATCATAGACATGACACTTATTACACTATGTGCACATAGACCACATTATCTCTTCGTCGTGGCAAACGGTAATCGTAGGCCTTATTATCTCTTCGTCACGGCAAAACGGTGATCGTAGGTCGTATTATCTCTTCGTCACGGCAAAACGGTGATCATAGGCCGTATTATCTCTTCGTCACGGCAAAACGGTGATCATAGGCATATTATCTATTCGTCACAACAAAATGGTGATATGAAAGGGCTATGAGCATTTCACTCATACTGCATTCTCTTTTCGTTGCAGCAAACAGTCTATGAGCATTTAACCCATAGGCTGCATTATCTATTCGTTGCAGCTAACGACATCCAACAACAACAAATCAAATACATCAAAATAAAGGTTTCCACTTCATAGATTAGATACTCACGTAGTACTTTATACAAAGATAATTCATGTAACAATAATGTTTGGTCAGAATCTAAAACACATAGAAATTCATTCTACTCCATTCAAGTATCACTATACTCAAGCATCTAACCTATTATCCTTTTTTCGCAACTTGGAACCAGGTGTCTCCATTAATACTTCATCAAACTTATAAGTTCCAAAACCTAGATGGTGGATAATCATGGTTATTTTCTATTAGCACAAAAATGGATCAAATCCAGAAAGATATAACTATAATGCTACAATAACATCAATACAAAACTTTAGCTTTTTATCTACAACTTGTAAGTAAATTTTCCCAATCAATCCTCAACATAAATAAGCTAATTCAGAGTCTATTTCATATACAATGTTATCTAGTTTCCAATGGTTCAGATATCATTTCGATAGGACCTTTGTGGAGAAAGATATGAGCAAAAGACCAATAGGATATCAAAAAATGAGTTTGAGGAACAGCAGTTAGTATAAATTAGGAATAAAATATCAAATGAATTTGGATAATTTTTCCTATTTTTCTGGAGATGCCTAGCTCACATACTAACATAATGCAATTGGTCCCATATCCAAATTCAAAGCCAATAATGAAAGAAAAATCACGCACTAAGACAGACTTATGCATAATTTTCAATTGATGTGGATTCTCCAACCTACAACTTTAAAGAAAAACTTCAATCAATGTTTGTCCATATGCTTAGCTATCTTTCACGAATTATATTTCTAGTCTCTACAAATAAACCGAGTTTTGTATATATAAACCTTAAACTAAGTAGAAAACTCTTGGTTTTGAAGTTAAAAATAGCTCATAGATTATATTACAATATGTCTCTGCTAGGGCAAGCCGCTCTGCTAGGGCAAACCTCCGGTGCGCATGAAATCACGACGGAAGAAGATGATCAGAAGGAACAAAGCTCCAAGAAAGGCGACCAACGCTTCTCTACTGAGTCCTCTCACCCTGTGAGCTATGCTGATCTTGTGGAAGATTCCTCTTCAACTGGTGCAACTCTACAGAAACTGCGGAAGAGTACAGTGATGCTGCTATGGAGGGTCGAATTGTTGTTGAAGAGAAAATATGGGGATCCAAAAAGTGTCCTTCTTTCGTTCTTTCCAAAGAGGAGGAAGAAAGGATACAAAAGCCTTGGAGGAAGGGTCTTATTGTGAAGTTCTTTGGGAAGGCGAATAAAGCTCTGAGCTCTTGAGAATAAATTTGAGAGGCAATTATGGTTGTTAAATGGTATATTGACCATTATTGATATTGGTAATGATTTCTACCTTGTGACTTTCAGTGATGATGCGGATAGAGATTATGCGCTTGAGAATGGGCCATGGCTAATATATGATCACTATCTCATAGTTAGAGAGTGGTCTCCTGATTTTGATCCAGCTAGAGCGTCCATTGATTCGGTGGCGGCATGGGTTCGTTTCTCTGGACTCCCTATTGAGTACTATGACTTTTCCTTTTGATGTTTGTGGGGAATCGCATCGGACGCCTTACAAAGTGAAAGTCGACAAAAACACTTTATCTCAGCGCGAGGTAAGTATGCACGGATTTGTGTTGAGGTGGATTTGACCAAGCCGTTACTACCAATTTTTGAACTTAAAGGTAAGATCTATAGAGTGGAATATGAAGGGCTCCATCTTTTATGTCTCTCATGTGGCAAATTTGGACATTATAGAGAAGGCTGCCCAAACACAGTTCTTGGTGAACCTACGGTGACGGAGAAATTTGCATTGCTGCCGCTGCTACACATGATGGAACAACGGAGGAACAAATTTGGACGGTTGTCCAGAAGCAAAGAAGAGGGCGTAAAGGAAAGGATAAAGATGCTACCGACGGAGACATGGCTGGCCGGCGTGACAAAACGGCAGCTTCAGGTTCTAGGTTTGAGGCATTAATTACTAATAATGACAATATTGAAAGCCAGCATCATGATTCCGCAATTGCAGGAATTTTAATTCCAAACGTTACAAATCAGAATAACAAACCTGTGCATGATTCTAGGAGAGAGAAACGTGATGGCAAGCAAAGAGGGAAAGGTATTAATGAGAATATTAATGGGAATAATAAGGAGCATATTCCTTTGGAGAATATTACTCAAAGTCATCCCCAAGTCAGCCACACAAAAAGGAGCAATAATGAGGTAATTACTCCAAGAATAAATGAGAATATAAATGCAGGCAATTTTAAAAGATGGAGTAGTGATTCTCCAACGTGGAATGACTTTGGAAACACATATTGCTAATAATGCTACATCATTGGAAGAAAATGGCTCTATTGGACGGGTTGTTGATAAGGCCCCAGAGACTGGGCCAATTGTAGCCCATAATGCCAAACCACCTGATTTAGTTGGCGTACCCCCCCTTGTTACTAATACACATCCGATGAGTGATGGCCGTGTAGAGGGGGACGTTTTTCTTGATGCTCGAGACCAAAACCCACCTGGCACTGAGGACTCTGATGTGGACATGGTAGAGGAGACTCCTGGAATGGGACGAGATAATGAAGGGGCCCTTATGCATATTGATTAATTTTTAATGATTGTTCACCCTAAAATTCTTGCGTGGAATGTCCGTGGCGCTGCAAATACGGACCTTTATGGTAATGTTAAACAATTTGTTGACATGCACAAGCCTGACATCTTGCTAATTATGGAGACTAGAGTTGATCCAGGTAAGTTGAAAAGAACCTTTGGTATTCTTGGTTATAGTGGTTATTGCTACTCAGATGTTCGAGGCTATGCTGGGGGTATTTTGTTGGCTTGGAAGGAGAACAGTGTTGATTTGCGTGTGGTCCAAACGACTTTTCAATTTATTCATGTTCAGGTTCGAGTTCATGGTGAGCGCATGTGGTTTCTCACAGCAGTTTATGCTAGCCCTTGCGATGAAAATAGGAAGCACATGTGGGAAGATTTGAGACTTATAGCTAATGGTATGAATGACGATTGGTTATTAGCTGGAGATTTCAATGATATTGCTTGCTCGCCTGAAAAGAGAGGTGGGGGAGCCACTCCTTTTGCTAAAATTGATAAATTTGTGGAAAGAATAAACTTGTGTGGGTTGATGGATTTGGGTGCAGTGGGAACCAAGTTCACATGGAAAGGAGCTCTTTATCATGATGGTAATCATATATTTAAGAGATTAGATCGTGCTATGTGTAATGATCATTGGCGTCTTCGGTTCCCTGATGCTATTGTTCGTGTGTTGCCTAGAGTGGAGTACTCGGATCATCACCCTATTCTAGTCTGCCCTCATGGTAGCAATCTTGTAGTGCCTATTCGAAAATTCAGGTTTGAGAGTGTCTGCTTCACTGATGATTCTTGTCTTGATATGGTCGCTAATATGTGGAATCATGATAAGCAGATGGAGGCAAATCTTAATGATTTAGAGCATATGTTTACGCATTGGAAAGCAAATTCCTTTGCCAAAGTCAAGAAACAAAAACGTCAGTTATTAGCACGGTTAAATGGCATTCAGCGTTGTATTCATGAAGGGCGAGGTAATGGATATCTTCTTTGGTTGGAGTCTAAGCTACATAAAGAATTATCTCTCATTAATTATCAAGAAGAGTTGATGTGGTTTCAAAGATCAAGGGCCAAGTGGCTCATGGATGGAGATAGGAATACTAGATACTATCATCTTAAAGCAGTGACAAGAAAAAGAAAAAATCAGATTGTCATGCTTAGGGGAGCTAATGGTGAATGGATTGAGAACAGTAATGAAGTCAAAAAAATGGTCAATGATTATTATCAACTTCTCTTTCAACAACCACCTGGTGATGGCGTGTGGTTTCAAACTAGCCTCTCTTATCCTTCTATTGATCCCCAGAAGCTGCATGCTTTAGATGAAGAGGTGGGGGATGATGAAGTGAAGCAAGCTGTTTTTAACATGGGCCCGTGGAAAGCTCCTGGTCCTGATGGTTTTCCTGCAGGTTTCTATCAGCAAGCATGGAGTGTTGTTGGCCCAAGTGTGTGTGATTTTGTCCGGAATGCTTGGTTGGATCCTACTCTGCTAGAGGAATTCAATCGAACAGATATTTGCCTCATTCCCAAGGTGGACAAGCCCGAGTTTGTTGATCAATTTCGGCCCATCTCTCTCCTTTTCAAACTGGCTTTATTCCTGGTCGTAGTATTCATGAGAACATCGTTATTGCTCAGGAAATGGCTCATAGTATGAAGAAGATGAAGGGGAAGAATGGTTTTTTTGTTATCAAGGTTGATCTCTCCAAAGCTTATGATAAACTCAATTGGGCTTTCATTCATGACATTATTACTGAGATTGGGCTTCCGGTCCATATGCGTAATATTATTATGGCTTCAATCACTAGTGTGAGATCTAATGTAAATTGGAATGGTACCGTCTTTGAGTATTTTTGCCCATGAAAGAGGATTCGACAAGGGGACCCCATCTCTCCTTATATATTTGTCTTGTGTATGGACAAGTTATCACATTTGATTTCCGAGGAGTTCGGTTGGGTGAATGGAAGGGCTTGCAAAGCAAGTCGGTCGTGGTGGACCTACTGATTAGTCATTTGATGTTTCTTGATGATCTTTTGTTGTTTGGTCACGCCTTTGATGGTACCATGGAGTGTGTGATGAATGTTCTTCATACTTTTTGTAACATGTCAGGTCAGCAGGTGAGTGCAGAGAAAACGAGTATTATGTTTTCCAAGAATGTGGGGATGGCTACTAGGCAGCACCTTACTACGCTTTCTGGTTTCAGAGAGGCTCATGATCTTGGTAAGTACCTTGGGGTTCCTCTTCTTGGTAGAGCTCCCAAGAAAGCAGATTATCAATATCTTCTAGATCAAGTTAAAACTAAGCTGAGTAGCTGGAAGGCGAAGCAATTATCTATGGCAGGTAGAGTGACATTGGCTAAGTCGGTCATTGAAGCTATGCCTATTTATCCCATGATGACAGCTGCTATCCCTAAAGGGGTTCTTTTAGACATTCAGAAGCTTCAACGTGCCTTTGTGTGGGGAGATGATGAAAATGGTCGAAGGCATCATGCTGTTAGTTGGGATATTGTTACTCGCCCCAAAGCTATGGGGGGGCTTGGATTGCGTAGACTGCATGTTATGAATAACGCGCGTGCTTAATGAAGTTGGGGTGGGATGTTTATTGTGGTGCTAATAATCTATGGGTTTGGTACTTCAAGGAAAATATGGCGGAATCTCCCATTGAGCAAAGATGGATGCGAAGCGGCCCGACTCTAGTTTATGGAAGGCGTTGTGTAAACTTGGGCCTAATTTTTGACAACTTCGATTGGGCCATTGGTGATGGGTGTACTATTAGAGCTTGGGATCACAGGTGGATTGATTCTAATATTAGAGTGGCTGACTTGAATGTTTCTATTCCATCAAATATTCGAAATTGGTCTGTTTCCAATCTCGTGAATCATAATGGAGAGTGGTGCTTCGATGTTTTGCGTGAATGGCTGCCTGAGAACATTTTAAATAAAATTGCAGCGTTGGTTCCTCCGGGAGTAAGTCGGTTTGTGATGTGTGTCTCGTGGCCGAGGATCCTCAAGGTAAATTTTCGGTTTCCATCACTTATAACTTGCTGTGTGGTTTTTCCAATTTTCTGCTGCAAGATATTTGGCGTCTCATTTGGAAGTTAGCTGTCAAAGAACGAACTCGCATGTTCATTTGGGTATCTTGTCATGGGCGAATACTCACTAATGAGAGACTTTCTAAAATGTCTCTTGGTGCCCCCTATTGTTCCCTTTGCCCTACTGTGATTGAATCTATTCTTCATGTTCTGAGAGATTGCCCTAAAGCTCTTGCTGTGTGGATGAATCTAGTGAACTTGGATGACAGGGAGGATTTCTTTAACTATGATTTCACTAGTTGGATTGAGGCTAATATCAAGAGTAAGTCAATCCATGCTAGTGGCGTGTCGTGGAGCTCTATATGGGCTAATGCTTGTCATAGTATTTGGCTTTGGCGAAATAAGGAGCATCATGATGAGGATTACCATCGTCCTATGCATCCTTGGAAAGCGATTGTTGCGATGTCTAAGGAGTATGAGAGGATTGCGTTGGGTATCCATGCGAAGAGTGCAAGGCCTAAAATCACTTCTCATATCAAATGGATCCCTCCGAATGTGGGTTGGGTGAAGCTTAATACAGATGGTGCTAGCAAAAGTGGTGTCGCCATGGCGGAGTTGTCATGGGTCTTATCCAGTAGAAATGACGGCGCTTGGATTTGTGGTTTTTCAAAAAGCTTGGGTCTTGTAGTGCTTATGTTGCGGAACTCTGGGGAGTGCTTGAAGGGCTCCAGATAGCGCTCCAAATGGGATTCACGCATGTTGTGGTTAATGTTGATTCAGAGCTTGTTGTAAATAGCATTAACAAAGGTAATTTGGGGAGTGTTGTTGGTTGGGGTCTTTTACGGAAGATCCATAGACTTATTCAAAATGACTGGGAGCTTGAGTTTTGTCATAGTTATCGTGAGGCAAACATTTGTGCTGATGCTCTAGCAAACATGGCTTGTGGTCAAGATAACATTTTTAGCTTACATACTGCTATTCCACCTCAGTTGGAACCTCTAGTGTTGGCTGATATTATTGGAGTCTCTACTCCTCGTGTAATTCCGTTGTAGTTTCCTTTCGGGCTTCGGCCCTCTTTTCAATCAAAAAAAAAACCTTAAACTAATGTTATAGCCAAATGTAAGTGTACTTAACTACAATGATGGAACTTAAAAATAGAAAGTTGTAACGAAATAAAAGTTATGAGATAATTTTGTAGGATTTAAAACAAATTTTGTGATTTTTTTTGCTACCGATTTTACGGCAATTTGCTGGTGTGTGTGGTTCTCTCTTTCAAATAGAGTTTTTTCCTCATCCAAAATTTGAACCCGAGACAAATTTTGTGAATTTTGTTAGAACGTATAAAATATTTTAACTCCACTTAACAAAAATTCTAGTTTTCTCTCAAATTTAGAGTTAAGATTCAATAAATTAATAAAACAAATTTAAATAGATTAATGTGGACAAAAATTATTATACTATTCTATACTAAGAATTTTCCAATATCTCATTTACTTTTTTTTTTGACAAATATATTCTCATATACTATTATATTATCTTTTTAGTATTATTATTATACTATCATTATTATCAAAGTAATTTTTATTATAATAGGGGGCTAGAGCCAATGGAGCATAACAATTAGCTACGTCCGTGATAGTAGTAGTGGAGCTTATTTTCGGTTTGAGTGGCTACTAGGGTCTGCTAAGATCACACTGAACATGATGACTGTGATATTTTTGATGCTAGGACCTTCCTAATGCTGTTATTGGGGATGAACTTTTTCTGCAGCAAGACGGGAAACAGAGTGGAGGCAAAGTGGTTGTTACTACAGGAGAACATGGACCAGACTAGTTCATGAGTGTGGGCAGTGACGGATGCATAAATTTTAGTTAGTGGGGGCAAAGTTTTGGTTTGTAATATTTTTATATAAGAAAAGTTCTATAAATTTTGACAAAATACATAATTTCATGATAGAAAAAATTTAATCTCAAAATCTAATGTGTTTAGTGTGAATCTGTATGTTCGATGTTAGAAGAGAAGACAAAATTAAAAGAATTCAGAGAGAAAATATATAGAAATGTATTTTTTCTTTTATCTCATATAACTTTTTACATGTATTTGCTTATAAAAACTATCTCATGGGGGCAACATTTATTTTTTTATGGGGGCAAACCAAATTTGTTAAGCATATGTAGACTAAAAATATTGAGCTAAGTGGGGGCAAATGCCCCCAATTAGGCTCACATAGATCCGTCCCTGAGTGTGGGGCTCAATTGCATTGGCATATTTATATGATTAGCTGAATTATGTATGTTGATCGGATAGCTGCCAGCTGAATAAGTATGCATTTTCGGGAGTGTTGGTGTGGAAGAAGTAAATCAGAGTGTGTGGGTGTGAAAGGAAGCTAGGATAAGTGTGGGTATTTATAGCAATGGTCGTCGATTTTGCACCGCTGATTAAAACTGCCAGTGAGATATTGACCGTTAATTTTGCTCCTTTCTAGTAACAAATTTATCACATAAATCCGTTTTGAAAATTAACTTACAACGGATTTATCTAATAAAAAGATAATTCCGTTGTTTTAATTTAACAAAACGAAATACCTTTTTATCACATAAATCTTTTGTGTTTTTTGGTTAATCGGATTTATCTCATAAAAAGATAAATCCATTTTGTTAAATTAAAACAACGAATTTATCTTTTTGTGAGATAAATTCGATGTAAAAATTTGAGTAAAACACATTTACCTCATCAAACGCTAATTCAGTTTTGAATTTTTTTTCAAAAACGAATTTATATTTACTTTTAGATAAATCCGTTTCGTATATTTACAAAGGGGTAATTTGAGAATTAAAAACTTGGTGGGGGTATGTGGTATGGTGGTGGGGTAAAAAAAAGACCTATGCTTCGTACAACCCTCCAGCTACTCACTAGAACCCCCTTTTTGGTGTGGAAAAACCAAAAACCCTTACTGAAATTTGGTTTTTATTTTTTTAAAGATTATGCACGGTTCGGCGCACGATTGATCAAACTTGATCGAATGTCGCTGCGCCGAACCAGTCAAAATTTACTCAGACACCCCAAATTATGTTTTGACTAGGTTCGACCAAGCGTATGCCGATCCAACTCGATCAGCCGTGCGCCGAACCCTTCAACCGTCCAGTCAACGGCTAAATTTTTGAATTCTCCGCAATGGTTATAAGTTTAATGGTTTCGATTGTTTTAAATCAATGGCTCACGTTTGATCACACATATTATAGATAAGTGCAACAAGTCATATAAACCGAAAAAGTCTAAAAAAATAAATCGTGCAATGAATAAATCGAATCGTTAAAAATAAGTTAAAATTAAACAACTAGTGTTAGTCATACTAGTGTTAGTAAAGAATAAATTGAATCGTTAAAAATCAGTTAAAATTAAACAACTAGTGTTAGCCATACTAGTGTTAGCAAATAATAAATCGAATCGTTAAAAATCAGTTAAAATTAAACAACTCAGCAATCAACAACAATCGGGGAGGTTCGACCATGCCAAGTGTGAACCGGTTCGATACACGCATGGTCGAACCACACTTAACAGGTTCGGCGCACACATGGCCGAACCGTAGTTAATGTTTAAAAAAATGTTTTAAATTCAGGGGTATTTTGGGAATAAAGGGTGGTATGAGAGTTCTAGTGAGTAGCTAGGGGATTCTAAGAAGCATGGGCCAAAAAAAACATCCAGAAACAAATCATACCTAATATGGGCTGGGTTTACTGTCAGGCCCAAATCAGATCCATATTGTAACTTGTGCATCTTATATGAAATAGCATACCCTTTTATACTCAAAACCCTAATCCTAATCTGTTTCCTCCCTTGGCCGTGTGAGTCGGAAGAAGCAGCCAAGCAGCCATGGTGAAGTACTCCAGAGAACCCGACAATCCCACCAAGTGTAAGTTCCTTTCGCGTTCTTAACTTGATATAATTTTTTGATGTAAGATTTCCATCTTTTGGGTACAATCTCAGTGATACTGAGGAATTACCCACTCTTTGAACTCCATGAATCCATGGTAAGGTGGAAGCACAGTGATACTGAGGAATCGGCAATTGGGAGAGTCTACGGTTAGGGAATTGACTCGACCCGATAATTGAGCGGAGTCCCGACCCGAGGAAAATTGGATTTTCTAAAGGCCTCTTCAATCATGTTATTTGTGTAGTGTGTGGAAGTTGAAGATAGGAGGATGGGAAACTGTGATGAACTGTAAACACGTGTATATCCTTTTTCTAAAGGCCTATTCAATCATGTTATTTGTATATTGTTTTTTAGCTCAAGTGAATCCTTTTATTGATGTTTGTATTTTAGATTAATTAACCTAAGTCACCATTGTGCTATCTAACTGCAGCCACCAAGGCTAGAGGCGCCGACCTTAGAGTTCATTTCAAGGTACTTGCTTATGTTACTTTTTGGTCATTTATGGTTGTGATTGACCTTGGCATGAGATTGCTATGTTTTAGAATTGAATTGGATTTTCGTATTGGTCTGTTGTCTGTGTGAACCAACCTTGGTAATCTTCACGGTTTATAATTTCAATTTGTTTTTGAACGAAACTCCATTTTTTGATTGGGATTTGTAATTGTAGTGAATTTGTGATAAACTGATTAGTTTTTTATTTTTTATTTACTTAAAAATTGCCTTTGCTTTCGTGTCTCTTTGTAATTCTTCTAAGCTGAGCTGATATGCACTTACATTTGTTTTTTTTAATCAGGCATTTACATTTGTTTATTAGAGTTCATAAAGATCCTTTCAGTTTTTTTTTGTTATTATTTTTCCGGGACTTGAGATTCTGTTTTGAAATTGTCCTTTGCAGAACACCAGGGAGACAGCGTTCGCCATCAGGAAGTTGCCTCTGGTTAAAGCCAAAAGATACCTCGAAGATGTTTTGGCCCACAAACAGGCCATTCCTTTTAGACGCTTCTGTCGTGGAGTTGGAAGGACAGCCCAAGCTAAGAACAGACATTCTAATGGGCAGGGACGCTGGCCTGTCAAATCCGCTAAATTCATCCTAGATTTGCTGAAGAATGCCGAGAGCAATGCTGAAGTATGTCATGCATCTGATTTCTCTGGATGACATTATCTTTTTTGGTGTTGAAACGATTTGTAATTAAGTTTTTCAAACCAACTCTATACTGATTTTTCACTTTATTGATTCTTTCTAGGTGAAAGGTTTGGATGTCGATGCTCTCTACATCTCTCATATCCAGGTTAATCAAGCTCAAAAGCAAAGACGCCGCACTTACAGAGCTCACGGAAGAATCAATCGTATGTTGATTTTTTTTTATTCTTTTTTGATGGATTGTGATTGCATGCATATATTGATGATTGTTTTTTGGCAGCCTACATGTCATCTCCCTGCCACATCGAGCTGATATTGTCTGAGAAGGAAGAGCCAGTCCAGAAAGAGGTATTTGATTGATCATTTTTCTGTAATTATTTGATTCCTTTTTCTTCTGCATGAAATGCTTATTTGTTGTTATTCTTGTAGGCCGAGACCCAATTGGCCACAAACAAGAAGAAGTCTCAGGCTCTTCGTAGCGGTGCTTCCTCATAAATTGCTATCGAAGCTAATAGTTGAGGCCTTGCATTCCTAGATTATGTCAGTTTTGTTGCGTTTTCCCTTTATGTTTGTCATGATCTGTTTTCGAAGCTTGAACAATTTTTGTTTTAGATGCTATTGTTTCACTCTGATACTTGAAAATTTTTATGATGGTAATCCTATGATTGATTTGCTTTAGTTGAAAGGAAACCTGGCAAGTTTGATTTGTTGTTTTTCCTATTTCCACGTGTGTGTCTCTAGAATTGCGGCTTTTTCTGGATATCACCTGTGTTGTTATACATGAAATGTCCTTGTGTGTGTCATTTCCTTTTGACTGATGCAGCATATTTCCTTGTTGATTGTTAAAAGCAATGTTTGAATAATTGAATCGAAGACTGATTCTGTTTATAATAATGATTTGATTAGTTCTTGAACATACATCAATTTTCAGTTTAATTGAACAGATTACTCAGCTGCAGCAATTTAATTGTGTAAAGCAATGTTTGAAAAAGTCAATCGAAGACTGTGAATAGGTTTTTAAGAATGATTTGATTAGTTTAGGTTGTTGAACGAACATTAACTTGCAGTTTAATTGAACAAGATTATTCAGCTGCAGATAAATTTTAACATAAAAAAAGTGCTGGGATCAAATTGATTCTTGTTCATGTTTCTTTGTTTGATTGGTTGAAAGTAACTTTTTGGTTTCATATTATATTGTATATGATATATGATGGTATTTGTGAAAAAGTTTCTTTGCAAAAAGCACTGCTCTAATTGGTTTTCTAAATACGGTGCACTACTAATCTTTGTACAACGCAAGACAACATGCATACCAATTCGATTTTATTATTTGCAACACTTTACATCTGAGTTTCAATAGAGGAAATGGATGGCGACGCCGTGATGGTTATTGAGTTTGTAATATCTTCATTACACGTTGTGCTCGTTCGAATTTCTATTTTTTCGTTTTAATGCCCATGTGGTTCTACAAGATTTACTTGTTTTCAGTGTTTGGTTGATGACGAGCTTCGCTAATCAATCGATTCAGATTAGATACCTAGTATTGGTTATAATGATGTAACGAGAGAGAGAAGTAGAAAACGTCTCTTTAGATTCTACCATTCACTTATTAAACTCGTAAAATTATAGGGTCTTGAAAGTGGTTGAACTTCTAAAAATTATGGCAAAAAATGTTTTCTTTCTTTCCAAATTCATTGAATAAAGGCTTAAATATGTTTTAGGTCTTTGCAAATATAGCGTGTTTTGATTTTAGTTCTTGCAAAATTATTTTTTTAAAAAAGGTTCCTGCAAAAACTTGTTTTAAAAGACTCAATATTACAAAAACTGCTTACGCGTGAAATAGAGTTGTGAGATGTAATTTTATTTTATAATTTTATAATTATTTTATCTTTGACCTGACTTGCCACATAATATTGAAATTAACAAACTTTTTTTTTGTTCCTAAATCTAATTGAGAGTGTGTGCGTGCGTGAGAAGTGAGGAACTACGTGCGTGAGAAGTGAGGAACAGAAGCCCAAAATGGGTTTTTGTGAGTGAAGTGGGTTTAGGGAGACGACAAAGAAGAAGGAAGGAAGACGACGGTGTTGTGACGAAGGAAGATGAAGGACGATAGTGCCATTGTTTAGAAGATGGTAGAATGTTATGGAAGCACGACGTTATTGCTCAGCCTCATCTCATTTTCTACAATCGCTATTGCTTCGTCTCCAACTCTCCATGCTCTATCACTGGTTAGTTAGTTCTCACACTTACTCCTTTTCACACGACTCTATTACTCAACGTTGCGTCCTCCTCTCTGTTTTTCAAATTCCGAATTTTGTTCCTCAAACCAAACACTTCATCTTGCATATGCGTTGCCTTATGACCTTCAAATGATGATTACCATGTGTGTCTATTTTGTTAGTTGTTTAATTCATACATTTTTCTCAATAGGGGCGTTTTGGGTTTTCATTAGAGCAAAAAACGTAGTGACTCATTGTTTTCCCACAACGACAAATTGGTAGGCGATAATCTGCCTTTGATGAAGAAGCCGAAGCTTGGCTTTGAGCATCCATGGTGAGAAGAGGAAGATTTGAGAATTTAGGGATTTAGGTTTAATAGGTCATCAAAACGTTAGACACGTAAGTAATTTTTGTAACAGAGGGACTTTTTTTTTAAAAAAATAAGTTATTTTATTATTTATTAATTAATTAATAGTTGACTCATCAAGATCACTAAACCATTTTTTATTATAAAAAAAAAAACCATTCGGTTGATGCCACATCAACTGATCTAGTGTCTGGATAATTCGTTGGGTTAACCACTCAAGTGATGCCCCATCAGCAAAGTTTGTCATACAATAACGAGTGTGTGACCACGTCATATAATTACTACTACTACATCCAATCCAAACATAAACCAACCCCCCCGTTGCAATTTTGCCACTGCCAATAGGGGGTTTGCTCGCCGTGGACGCTCTTCTTCGATCAACACAAGTCAGCGTCTCCATCCCAATTAACGTTTCTATCTCTCAAAGGTAACAAACTTCTTTCTCTTTCTCTTCTTTTTCCATTTCACTTTTCTGCAAAATCTAATGCATAAAGAGTTTTTCTGTATGATCTAATCATATCAATTTTCCATTGAAATTTCGCGTTTGTTTCGGGGACACTGAGATTGCCTATTTTTACAGTGAGTATTACTGTGTTTTGGTGAATCTGAACGAAAATCTCCCCCATCCCCGAGCTACTCTTTCGTGAATTTTAGGTATAGAGTATAAATTAGGAAGGAATGTTACATTTTGTTCTATTTCAGTTAGGAAGGAATTATCTTCATTTTAATATTTTAGGTTTTCCACCTCCATTGGGATTGTGCTTAATTTTTTGTGTCTATTCTCTGAATTAATAAATGGAATGTAAAATATTACCTGTAATTAATAAAAAAAAGTCCATGATTGTCACCTAGGGTACATCATCAAAGTTTTTGATGTCTCCACAACCGCACTGCAATTGCAATTGAGGCCAAATCAACATTATTCGTTCGCAATATCAATGATCGCAGCACAATCACTTAGAACTTTTCATGCGAGGAGATGAGGGATTCTTGTGTTATTATTGAGAAAGATATATAACATCCCCTATGGCTTCAATACTTTCCTATGATTTTGTTTTTATATATAATAAAATGTGTTCCATGGTATGGTATGATGATCACAGCTACTAGTATGAAGTGCATTTTGTAGCATTGCTTTAGATTAAGTAGTGGTAGTAATTGTCATTGTTATTATTATTGTTGTTGCTGCTTGGACTTATAGGTTGATCAGTTTTTTCCCTTTGACATTTTGCTTGATTAGATGGATTGGCAAGGGCAAAAGCTAGCAGAGCAATTGATGCAGATAATGCTCCTTGCATTTGCTGCGGCTGCGTTTGTAGCAGGATATCTTACGGCTTCTTTCCAGACGATGATCCTCATATATGCTGGTGGTGTGGTTCTTACCACATTGGTGACTGTGCCTAATTGGCCCTTTTTCAACCGTCATCCTCTTAAGTGGTTGGATCCAAGTGAGGCCGAAAAGCATCCAAAGCCACAACCATCTCCTTCGAATGTGAGTTCAAAGAAGAAACCCGTTAAGAAGTAGGTTTCTTTTACATATGTTAGTACTGATACTGATATTTCCTTTAGTTTAAAAGTTTCTTTCACTGGATATTACGTTGTACTTCACTTTTTAGTACTGCCAAAAAACATTTTTCTAGATTTGGGTTGTGTTTGTTTAATTGCCTTTCTGCCGATTTTCTACCTTTTAATATGCTGGTGCTGGATGCTGATATGAATGAGTGAGGGAGAGACGAGACGAGCACTTACCCTCTCAGCATTTTCCATTTGGAATGTTTGAACTTTGAATTTCTGTTTGGGAAGTTCCAAATCATGTTTTGATAAAAAGCTTGGATACCAAACCATGATTTTGGAGTTTCAAGTATATGAAGTACATGTTTGGAATATGATTTATAGTTTGCACATCCGGAACTAATTTAGGATATGTAAAGTAAGTTTCATCCATAAACTTGTTTGCAACCACGTTGATTTATTTGAATCTCAGATCATTTTTTGATTAAAAGCATAAGAAAGTTGCCTTTCCATGGGATCAATCTAAGTTTTGAAAACTATTATCCAAACACATGATAGCTGATCATTTACTACACTATATGCTTTTTATCTTGACTAGATTTATCAAATCAATATTTGTTGCTTCTTCGGCTTTGGTGGTCAATAGATTTAGCAACATATGGTTTTCTGGTTCTTCATCTTTTAGTGCATTCTTTTTTTTTTCGGTTGCAGAAAGAGAAATTATTTGGGTCGTAGTTGTGGTATACTAGATATGCTTGTAGTGTTGATGGTTGCTGTTGCTTATGTACTTTTGGTGTACAACAATGAAGATTCAATCAATACCGTCATATTCTTTTGTTTGGCATGAATCGTGTGGTTTACGGTTGACCGATACTTGAAAATAGTTCAAAACTTCCATGCTCACTCGATTGAGATTGATTTTATCGATGATTGTTTGACAAACAAGAAAAAATGAATACAAGTGCCTCAAAACTCAACATGTTTGTTTTTGTTTTTGTTTAAACAGCGCATATTTACTAAGTTACAATCTCAATCGTGTTGATATAGAAAACCATGAGCTTCTACTTGTAAGAGAGGACGCAACATCGATCATCGTTGAAATTTTGAGGTGTTTTCAAACATCGGGATATCGTAGACTACATGATGTAGAGTTTCACGCTAGTCATTACGTCATATAAAGTATCCAAACCCCTCATCAATAACAATTTTGTTGCTAATATATTTTTCACATGTTTTTTCCACAAGAAGTATTTTTAGCTGTAAACTGTATGAGTTTCAAAGAGGAGAGAGATTGAATCAATGTTTCATTAGTTCATATAATTAGCTAAAAAAATTTCGCTGACTAAATTCAAGAATGTTGTTTAGGAATAGAAAGACCAAAAGTTAACAAAATGTTGGATGATTTATGTGGAAGAAAAATTACAATGCACATTGAGAAAAAATTGATTTGGAGATATCTTTGTCATCACGACCCAAAAACTCCAATCATGATTGACCACTGACTTAGACTCTTAGTCTAGCAAGCCTAAGAAAACAACTCTTGACAGACAAATAGTTCAGAGAAATAATATTTACCTTCATAAATCTACCAAAATTTTGACAGAATTTCTTTAATTTGTATTTCAAACATTCACAAAATACCAAACATGCGGTTTACAACAATGCATCACCTGTCAAGGTTTTTTAAAATAAAAAACTACATCTCTAAAGAATTTAAAGACAATATACATTCTCAAAAAGAAAGTTTCATTACTTTCCATATTCGCAAAATATACAAAAATACAAGGATCACACGCGTCATGTCGCCAATCTAGGAGGCCTCCCAAAATATCATACTCTAGAACTGCTAGCAGACTGATACTCAACTACTTGGGGAGCTAAAATAATAAAGATAAAGAAAGGGTAAGCCACAAAAACTTAGTGAGGGAACAACAACCATCAACTAGAAAGGAAAACACGCAAGACATGACTGTTTAGGTAGTAAAATTAATAATCTCCAAAAAATATAAAAATCAAAATATCAATGCAAAGGAATCACATGTAAGAGAATTAAGAGACAACTCCATCTTGTTGATAGCCCTCTCCATCCTCCCCTTAGGGTAGCTTCATCTAATGGATAATCATTTCCTATTTCAATGACATCATATCATGATAACGACGGCGACTACCTCTCATTGATAGCCCTCTCCCCTAAGGATGGCCCCCTTAGGGGCGGTTCCACCTAACGATAGTCATTACTTGTTTTTGTTATAATAAAATAACAGCAACCATGAACCATAAAAAAGAGCAATACAACCCCCACAAACAAATTGACTACTAGCTTTTTGAAGATAAAACTTCAATACATGCATGCATTTAGGTCTCTAAAAGATGTTAGGACGTGCCACCAGAAATGGATGTTTGTATTTGTAATATTTGTTGATATGAAAACTGTTAAAAATAATATTGGACATAGGTATCCCCATTATATCTCCATAGGACGTCTTGGGGGCTTTTTTTGTGAACCTTTGCCGTGAGAAGACAAATCTTGACAAAAAAAATTCAGTGAAACATTCTTGTGATTTATGAACCAGCAATTTTTATGATGAAATATTTTTGCACCCTTGAGCCAAGGTTTGGGCCACTGACCACAAGATTTCTATGTTAATACCATATTTTTCTACAGAATCGTGATCATGATCTCCAACTTCATCAATGCAATCACAAGAAGAAAGAGCCATGCATATAGAAGAAAGTAAAGTTGTCCTTGATATATATTCCTTAATGAACTTAAAACTTAATAAAATCCAAACAGTTGAAGTCAATAATTTGCTTCCCATAACCGTGCTAAAAACTTACACTTTAAGAGGAGATGAGGTTTTCTTGTACTCTTAAGTATTCTGAATATATCCAAGTAACAAAAACTGGAATAACTCCCAGCAAAAAAGACTGAAGGCATAATATAAGCAAAGGTCCATCAGAAAATTGGCCACACAATCCAAATACTAGCATAGTTAGTATAACTGACATGAATAGTAGAAAGCACTAAGAGAAGAGAAGCCTCTAATCTAACCAAATTGAGTCATTCGAATGAGTCAAAGCTTTAGATCTAATTTTCTTACACTCCATGTCAATATGCTCAAATTTGAGTGAACATCACAGCGTTTGACTTGCATACGAACAAATTATACCATCAATCGCGTTGAAATTGAAAACTGTTTTCCCCAAACATACATAGGCGTTTCATAAATAATGCTATAAATCATAGAAACAAGCACTAATCCAGCATCTTAGGTGCTGTAGCGGATCATTATCACAACCCACACCAGATTTAGCTACTAAACAAACTCACATCAACTCAAATAACAAATTTACATAACTTTCCAAACCATCCAGATTAACTTTGACAGTTATGTCTATTGTCCAACGTGTAAACAAGCAGATCACGAAAAACACAACTTAGAACTATCACACATCAACTGAAATCCATTCACCACTCACTACAAATAACCCCCAAATCTAAGGATTTTCAGAATTGACCTACAAATCAAACAATTACAGAATTGACCTACAAATCAAACAATTACAGTAACCACACACCTGTCCCTGAGTGATTGGACCGGAAACAACCATCTTCGATCCCAGCAAACCGCTACAAAAATCGAAAAAACGATTGAGATCAGCAAAGAAACACGCGCATGATCCTACTACTCCCCGTGACTCTCGCTCATCTGGTTACCAATAGTCACCACATGAGCAGACTCCATCTTGAAAATGATGGTATCGAATAGGGTCTCTAATTACAATGTGCCGCTGCTCTAGCTTTGTTATAAGTTTTGTAAACATATGACAATCTCCACATATCTTTAGGTTCTTCCATATTCTTATAGTTTTCTCCCTTGGAAAGCTTATGACACCAAAAACAATTGCCAGCTTCTCACTGTGGTATCGAAGGGAGTCTTCTCCTGTTCCTCTTCAAGATCTTGTAGCACAAAATCCGTATCAGTGAACATAACCAACACTAGCTAATCTACAAATATATTGGTTCAACATTTTAATGATCTCATCTATTTGAGGATGTGATTTATCTCCCACAATAAAAGCATGTATTTGCTTATTGACTTCAATCCAACTACATCCAGGTTCTTTCCTTATCCCCTTTACTTTCATAATCCTCCGAACTTTTGCAACATCATTCCACCTATTTGAATTTGCAAAAATATTAGATAACAATACATAGGCTCCTGTGTCCTGTGGATCCAACTTAAGAATCTCCTTAGCAGCATATTGGGCTAAATCCACATTCCGACGTGCCCTGCATGCATCAAGCAAAGTCCTCCATGTCACAACATCTGGCTTGCAGTTCATCTCATGAATCAACTTAACCATTTCATCAAGCTTCCCTGCTCTTCCAAGAAGATCAAGCATGCAACCATAGTGTTCTCTTCCAGGATCTATCCGTAAAGTTTCTTCATAGATCGAAAATAGTTCCAACCTTTATCAACTAGCCCTGCATGACTGCATAAACAGAACCCCAAGAATTGTGATATAGTTTGGTTTTGGACCATTAGCTTTCATTAAATCAAATAAATTGAGTGCCTCCATGCTGAAACCATTTTGGGCTAACCCAGCAATCATGGTGCTCCAGGAGATTACGTCCTTCTCGGTCATCCGGCTGAAAATGAATTTTGCATCTTCCAAACTACCACACTTACAATACATATCTAAAAGAGCATTGTTAAGAATAAGATCATGACCAAACTTCAGCACATGTACATGTGCCTGCCTCCCTAGCTCCAACAATGACAAACTAGTACATGCTCTCAAAACACTAGTAAGTGTTGACTGATCAGCCGAAAAGCCAGTACCTCTCATGCTCTTGTAGAGGTATAAAGCTTCATCCCCATCACTGTGCTGAGCAAAAGCAGCAATAATGGAGTTCCAAACAACAGAATCTCCAGTCACCATCTCACGAAAAACACTAAGAGCTTCCAACAACTCGCCCAACTTTGAGTAAACATCAATAAGCGCACTCCGAACAAAGACATCATACTCCAACCCTACTTTCAATATGCTAGAATGCAGCTGTTTGAGATCAGATAACCTCTCACAGGCTCTCAATAGTGATGAGAAAGTATACATGTTAGGCATGACACCGTCCCTAAGCATAAAAATAAAAAGCTTCATAGCTCGATCATTGAGCTTAGCATAAGAGTACGCAGATATAATAGTTGTCCAAGAAACAATATTCCGTTCAGGCATTTTATCAAACAGTATCTGTGCTTCTTCCAAGAGGTTGAATTTCACATACATATTGAGGAGAGTGTTGATCAAGAAAGTTTTTGGCTGGTACCCATTTGAGAATATATGGTGATGAACGCGCTTGCCTTCCCTAACAGCCCCATGAGCCAAACAACACTTGATGAGCTCAGCATATGTTATGGCATCAGCCCAAACTCCTTGTCTTTCCATTGCATCCAAAACATGCATAGCTTTGGGAAGATCTCTCTTGTAGCAGAGGCTGAGCAGTGAACAAGTTTCTGGGAGCAAACTGTGTGGTGAAGCAATGGATGAACAATTGCGCGACCAAGTTCTTCGCAGCAACATTAATCGTTTTGAAACACCTTTCATCGGTTCTTGTCATTCGCTAGTTAGACTTGCTTTTCTCTTGTCAATTGATAATAGCTTTGCAAACTAACTGTAACTTGCTGAAGTTTGTCATCCAAATCTTTAATATCTTAACCAAATCCCGGTCAAATAGGGGTGTTCAATGTTCATTGCATAAACTCACTGACTCAAATTCAACTAATAAAATTATTCAAATGAACCTACTGCTAATTTGAATAGTTGGTGTATTTGAAGTAATATAAGAAAACAACGAGAGGTAAACAAGTTTGAAAGAAAAGAATAGAAACAGAGCATGGAGGTTTAGAGAGAGGAAAAAATGGGGAGCAGAGAGAGTACCAAGCATAAGAGGAAAGGAATGAGGGTGATGGCCGTGAGGGTTCAGGGTGGCGAGAGGTGGAGACGGTGATTTGCAATGGAGACCGCAACGCAAATGGTGGTACAAAGAGTAAACCGGAGGATAAGAGTGAGATGAGGTCGCGAGAGAGAAGATGAAACAGAGGGTGAGAGAGGTGGTGATGGCGGCAACAGGGGTGGTGCGCCAGAGATGGTGGCCGACGTGGTGGGCTTCACAGTTGTGGTGGGTGGGGTTAGGTGAGGACTCTCTCTCTCTCTCTCTCTTTCTCAATTCTTCTACTCTTTTTTTATTTCTAATTTTATTTAAAAATTGCTTATATCTAATTTACTTAATTAAATAGATTTGTTGTTGATAACATAAAATGAGTGTTAACTTAATATAAAACTAGATAAATCATTTCTGAAGCTAGGTTTCTTGGATTAAAATAGTTTAATTTCTTTTCAATATTCCTTTGACTAGTTCTGCACTCATAATTGTCATTTCCCTTTGACTTTCTCAATCAAAGTATGATTATCCAATGCAGTTATCGAAACTATTTATTAATAGTATTAAGTTTGCATCTGAAGCCAATTTTCTTTTAATCTTTGAATTGTCAATTTGAGTTTAGTCTATGAATCAAAGCACTTGCTCACCAAATCAAATTTCAAGAAATTGGAATCTTTCACTTCAAGAATTATTAACCCCAAAGTTGCGAAAAAGGATCATATGATATTGTTAATTGAAAAAGTTTCATGTGATTTTTGAGCAATTGTGGATGCTGTTAGACGATGATTACTTCCCCATCAAAATATGATTATCATCTATTTTTTTAATATCACGTTTTCGTCTGAAAATGAAGATGATGATATGGAAAACATGAATCTGGGTATAAATATTTGCAACAGCTTGAGCAAAGAAGATGATATAAATTTCTATTTTTTTATTTTTAATAAAATTAGTGTAACAAAATAAAAATTAACACAACAATAGTGTATTTTTTTCTTTTAAAAAAATTAAGGAAAAACAGGGACGGATCCAGAAAACTAACAAACGGAGGGCAAAATATGTTGCATTTATATTTTTTTCACAAGTTGAACTTTTTACTTTAAACGTTAACAATATTAAACTGTTTTTGTTAAGATAGTCCTTTAAGTTTTAAAAAGTGCATCGAGAATACATGAAAATGACCAAAAAAATCTAACAGTATTAATGTTTTAAATAGCTAATGTCAAATTTTAAATTAAGCTATAAAAGACTTTTATAATGTACTAACCTCATTACCCGTGCGATGCACGAGGTGAGTTAGTATCAATGGATATAAATACATAAATCAACTCATTAATGTTGTGCTAAGATAAATATTAATTAGGGATAGTTTAGTAAAACTATTTATTTTTGACATGAATCCAAGAAAATTAATTGCATAAAACTACTATCTTTAATATGAGTAAAAGTAGTTACTTTTGCTTATAATTAAGTCCGGAGGTATATTTCGGAGTTCTATTATAAATAAGGCTAAAGTTCCTGTGAATGAAGTTAAAAATTAAATAACAATATTATAACTACTCCATGGTGTTTAGGTTTGAGCACCCCTAGTGCTCCATTAATGAATGATTGCTTACCTAAGAAAATAACAAAATTATAAAATTAAATAAACATTGACAAAGACATTGGAATTGAATATGCATAGATTGAACATACATAGATATTACGAAAAAGTCTAATATATATTCATCAAATGTAAATATAAAAACTTAATACATAATACATGTTGGGGATTTGATAATTCAAGATGAACAAAATGACAATACTTGAATAAATCTGAAGTCGTGTAAAAACACTTTCAGATTGAATCAAATTTCGGGGTTCAACCAAAATTGTTCAATCGGATAAAATCAGAAAATTAATTCTAAGAGTTTTGTTCTTGTGTATGTTCGTGTTCTATGACTTTCGTAAACTGCAGAGAATGATCAACCAAAGGAAAAAGCTGCTTTTGTTCCTTAAAAAAAAGCAGATTTATAGCGAGCTTTTTCGCATAAAATCGTTTTCCAACGTCTGGCGCTCATCTGGCGCTCGTTTCGCTTCCATGCGCAGCTTTCGCTAACACGCAGGCGTGCATCTTGCGCTTAAGTGGCGCCTCGTTCGCGCTTCACACGCGCAAGCTTGCGCTAAGTGGCGCCTAAGTCACGCTCCATGCGAGAATGGGCGAAACTTACGCAATCTGCAAAAAAAATCGCCGCTAACCGCGCTTCAAGCGATAAAGTGAGGCGCCACCAAAGATAAATCGCATACATCTCATCTTATTACATTAAAACAAGCGTGCACTCTTATTTTAACATAATCATGAGATCAATTACACTAAAATATCCAACAATCCTCCCTATTTTAGTGTAATTACCAATCAAATTACCAAAGTCATAGCATACTACAAACTATTGCATAAATGAAATATCGTGACGATTGAATTTCATCTTAGCTTATTACACATTTCAAATATTCGAATATCGAGGTGTCACTAAGGATTGAAACCTTTCTATTCATCTTGAATACATGAAGGTAATCCGCACAATAGTTTAAAACATTACTCTTACTTGACACTATTTTACTAGCCTGTGTCCCTATCCTTCATAAGCATATCAAAGCCAAGTCCCAAACTCTTCAAGGCGGCTAAACTTCATGCTTATATAGGTAGTTCTTTTCTTTCTTGCACTGCAAATGCAATTTTTCAAAAGAACCATTAAGAAGTTATACTTCAACCTCCTTAACTTACGTAACCAGAACACATACCTTTTGGGATTCTTTCGATGATGTGTTCCAATCTCCACATGTTAAGCTTTCCACATTGAATTCAAGACCTAATGTCATATTAGATGGGAATTGGGTATCTTAACATAAGAAATTTCAGATGGACTTTAATCCTAATCCCACAAATTGACCTTTTCACGAGATCTCTACTTAACCCTTTGGTTAAATGATCGGCCAAATTATGCTTAGTTCTTACAAACTCCACTGATATCACACCATGCATGATTAACTCCCGATTACTCCCAAGTGTCTAGACTTCCCATTATACACTTGACTATATGCCTTAGCCAAAGTAGCCTGACTATCACACCTGATAGACATGGGAGGTAGAGGTTTGGGCCACAATGGAATCTCATATATCGATTTTTTAGCCATTCAAACTTTCTTTTACCACCCGCTAAAGCTATAAATTCAGATTCCATTGTTGAATTTGTAATGCAAGTCTGTTTCTTGGATGCCCAAGATATAGCACCTCCTCCAAGGAGGAATACCCAACCACTTGTGGAAGAATGATCTTCCATATTGGTTATCCAACTTGCATCGAGTAACCTTCAATGACCAAGGAAACCCAAAGATATGTCAAACCATAACCAATGGTTCCCTTTAAGTACTTGAATACTCTATTCATGGCTTGCCAATGATGAGAACTAGGATTACTTGTAAACCTACTAAGTTTACCAACAAAGATAAGCTATATCAGGCCTAGTACTTATCATTGCATACATAAGTGATCCTATCGCCTTGAGTATTCAAGTTGAGACACCGCTTACACCTTTATTAGGTAATAACTTGAGTTAGGATCAATGGGAGTACTTACCAGGAGAACAATCTTTAAAATTAAATTTCTCCAATATCTTCTCAATATAATGTGATTGAGAGATGGAGATACCATTGTTTCCACGTTTGATCTTTATTCCTAAGATCACATCCGCCTCCCCATGTCTTTCATATCAAACTTAGAAGACAAAAATGCCTTAGTTTCATCTACTTGACCTTGGTCATGCACTAAAGATCAACATGTCGTCTACATACAAACAAATGATAACTCCTTTGCCATGAGTATCAAACTTGTTTGTATAGACATTTATCCGCTTGGTTTAGAACAAAACCACTAGATAGCACAACCTCATCAAATTTTTGATGCCATTGTTTAGGTGCTTGTTTCAAGCCATAAAGAGATTTCATCGGTTGCACACCTTATTTTCATTTCTGGCATAACAAACCCTTCAAAGTTGCTTCATGTATATCTCTTCATCCAATTCACCATTTAAGAATGCGTTTTCACATCCATTTGGTGAATCACCAGATTGTGGATAGCAAAGAAGTGCTAACAACAGTCTAATGGTGGATATCCTAGCAACAGGAGCATATGTATCGAAAAAATCAATACCCTCCTTTTGCCTAAAGCCCTGGATCACCAATCGGCTTTGTACTTGTCTACTGATACCATCCACTTTCATCTTTCTCCTAAAGATCATCTTACATCCTAATGGTTTACATCCAGGAGGTAAGTCAACCAATTTCCAAGTATTATTTTGCAAGATGGAGTCCATCTCACTTTGGATTGCTTCTTTCCGAACGCAACATCCCGAAGCCATTGCTTCACTAAAAGTCTTTGGATCTTCCTCAACATCGAGGCAATATTGATATTGAAATTCAACATCATTCCTTGACCCTTCAACCAAATAAAGTTGAAAGTCATCACCAAATGACTTAGCCTTTCGCACTCTCGTACTCTTTCTCATTTCAAGTGCTAGTTGAAGGTATATCCTCATTATTTATCGAGAATTTCGACATGGAATTCATGTCCTTTCGCCTAGGTATAGATGTAAACCTTGTTCATCAAAGATTGCATCCCGTGACTCTATGACCGAGTTCACAAAGAATGTAATCATTAGATTCTAGCACATAGAATCTATATGCTTTAGAATGCTCAAAGATATCCAATAAATATGCGATCTATACCTCTTTCACCTAAGGTTTTCCTTTTAGGTTCTGTAAGTCCGACCACGACTTTCTACATCCCCAAACTTTGAGATAACTCAAATTTGGTGTCTTTTTGTGCCAAAGTTCATATGGGGTAACCTTATTCCTTTTGTTAGGAATTCTATTCAACAAGTAACAGTGTCACAAGATAGCCTCTCCCAAAATCCTTCACTAAGACCCGAATAGGATAACATAGAATTCACCATTTCTTTCAAGGTTCTATTTTTCCTTTCGGCTACACCATTCTGTTGTGGTGTATAGGAGTCGTGACTTGATGTATTATTCCAAGAGATTGAAAATATACCGGATCATAATACTCACCTCCCCTATCCGCACGTAAGAGTTTTGATCAACCCATTTTGATGAAGTTCTACCTCATTCTTATAGATTTTGAATTTCTCAAGAGCTTCATCTTTTGTAGTTAATAAATATACATAACAATACCTAGATGCATCATCAATGAAAGTAACAATATATTTTTATGACCTAATGATGGGGTAGCATGCAAATCGCACAAGTCACTATGAATAAGGTCTAAAACTTTAGTTTCACTCTTAGCTTCCTTAAAAGGTTTCCTAGTGATCTTAGTCAACATGCAAGTTTTGCATTTTTCAATGTTCATATCAAAAGGAGGAATCATACTTGTTTTTGACATATCTTTTAATCTTTTGTAATGAACACGCCCTAATCTAGCATGCCAAATTTCTCGATTTTGTCACATTAGTTATAGAACTACTCGAGGCCATACAAACAGATTCATGAGCAAAAGGAACATCAATGTTTAATTTAAACATTCCATTACAACGATAACCAAATCCAACAAAAGAACCATGTCTTGACAAGATGTACTTGTCACTTTCAAGTACTTGCTTGAAACCACAATTATTTAAAACCATACGCATAATAAGTTCTTACGGATACGTGTACAAATAAGACATTATCCAAATACAAACTTTTTCCTAAGTAAAACTAAAGTTACACAACCTATTCCTAGGATTGGTTCAGTCGCAACATTGCCCATCTTCACAATAGAGCCATCATCAATTGGTCTAAATTTCTTGAACCAACGACGATCTTTGCACACATGGCTTGTTGCTCCCGAATCAAACCACCAAGCAACGTCATCATCCTGCACATAGAATGCCTCAGATATTAGTGATACATAATTTGAATTCAGTATTCGAATTAAAATTATTCACAACAATCGACCTTGTTGCTTTTCAGGATCATTCGATCCACTTGGACCAGCCTTGTTCTTTTCTTTGAACACCCGGCAGTCCCTCTTTAGATGACCAGGTTTCCCACACTTCCAGCATGACAATTTTGTCTGTTTGTTTGGACCTTTGTTCTTATTTCCTTGAAACTTTCGTTTCTTACCTTTACCATTGTAATTTTGCTTAACTGTTCCACTTTCCTCTACCATATTAACGAAGAGGAACCGCCACACTTTTATCATTGGGCTTGTCATTTTCCTGAGCCCTCAGTGACTCTTCAATCATGAAATGACTACCGAGTTGAACCAGAGTCAACTCTTCCTTCTTATGCTTCAAGGTGTGCTTGAAGTCTTTCCAAGAAGAAGGCAGTTTATCAATTATTGATGAAACTGCAATGGATTCATCCATTTTCAAATCATGTTGAGTAAACTGACCCAAAATTCGCAGCAGTTCATTATATTGTTCCATAACAGGCCTTGAATCAACCATTTTGTAATTAAAGAAATTACTAACCAGGAATTTGTTACTTGAAGCATCTTCTGCCATATATTTGGTCTCAAGAGAGTCCCATAATTCTTTAGCAGATTCAACATTTTGATAAATATCAAAGAGAGAGTCAGACATACCATTCAGAATGTGTCCACGACAAATGTAATCATCGTTTTCCCATTTCAGACGCTTCCTTGTTTGATCCGAGTTTGGTTTCAGATACAATCGCATCGGTGTACTCAAAGACATACACCACCTTCAATGTTGTCAAGAGAAAGTGCATCTTTTTCTGCCATCTTCTGAAGTCCTGCCCTTCAAACTTGTCCAATTTCGCAAACTTGCTTGTCATCTTCGAATTATCGTTCGCCTTTTTGTTGGGGATTTGATAATTCAAGATGAACAAAATGACAATACTTGGATAAATCTGAAGTCGTGTAAAAACACTTTCAGATTGAATCAAATTTCTGCCAATCTTGCAAAACTGGCGCTTAACTGGCGCTTCAAGCGACAGTGAGGCGCCACCAGCATAAACTGCATACATCTCATCTTATTACATTAAAACAAGCGTGCACTCTTATTTTAACATAATCATGAGATCAATTACACTAAAATATCCAACAATACATTCCTACTTGGCTTGAGGGATAAGTCTCTAGAGTTGCGCGCAGAGGATAACCGCTTTATACCAAAAAATATAAATATAAAAATTTAACCGATAATTAAAGAGAAAAGAAGAAAACACAATTAGAAAGTGAAATACGTACATATAGGTATCCTAAAACACACTGCCTAACATTTCGCTTTGCGTATTTTGGTACAAAATAATTTTTTTGCCCAACAAGAAAAATAAAAAAGAAAAAAAAACTGAAAAAGGGGGCAGATCGGACAAAAAAAAAAAGTTGCAAAAAAACAAAAAAATCTTGGCGCACATAATGTTAGCTCGCATACATAAGAGTAGATATGTAACTTGGACACACGCCCGTGCTATGTGTAACACCCCTTTTCTACCATCAATTTACACGTCATTATCAGAGTAATTTCCTTTTCAAAAATATTAATTTAATTGGTAGAAAAGAAATGCTACCTCGTCATAAAAACTCATCATTTGCACTCATTAAAGTTTGTGCAACAAAACCATCGTCATAAAAATTAAACTCCAAAACAAAAGGAATTTTACTAAGACACAATGGAATAAAAATCATCGCTCGCTAAAACCACTCGCATGACACGCCTCACATCAACCATAAAATCATTAAGCGCTTAATTAATAAACTAACAAACTTAAACTACGCCCCTAGGTGCTACAAAGACGTGAGAAAGCGACTTCGGCTGCACATCCCAACGGCTATCAAAGAAAGCAGCAGGACCTTCATTCGGGGTTACCTGCAGCGTTGCCACAATAGAGCAACATTCCAAGCAGAAGGGGTGAGAATTTCAATAAAACATAATCAGATACATAATAGAAAAATGAGAGCGAGCAATCACACCATATCATCATCATCACCACATCGAATCACACAACACACTCCAATCACAACAAAGAACAATTCACACGGTCATGCTACAACAACAATTCACAGTCGTGCTTATGTATGAAAATGCAACCCACACAAGGGCATATGCATGATGGTACCATATTCATCACAATTAAGAGGCCGAAGTCTATTCTTCACTGGAGGCCGAAGTCTATTCTTCACAATTATGCACATGCCATGAGATTCTACTTACACATGTGCATTTCATCCAAATACTCACCATCATCATCATAAAACACTCATAGAGTGTATTCTTCGCAATCCATCCCAATCACACCACATCATTATTAAAACTATACTCATAGAGTATATTCTTCACAATTCATCACTCATAGATATCACATCGTCCTAATCACTCATAGAGTGAACTTGTCACATTTCACACAATTCATACTACAACATCATCATAATTATACTCATAGTGAACATTCACCGCAATTCATCATAATCGTACACACCAACATCATTATAGAGGATATATATATATATATTTCAGTTATCCTTTGGTTTAGGGTGCTATAAAATAGTGTACTGATTGACTATGGGATTACTCAGGTAATTGATACTACTTGCAACAGGCATTGGCCACCTTTGCAAGACTCTCAGTGATGCCCTTGTAAATACACCAGCGAAAGAAATTCTGACCTTAGTGGTAAACCACAGTCTAGCCATAGTCAATTAGCACACTAGCCGAGACTCATTTATATAACATAGCATCACAAATTTTTTGTTAAGAATCGTCACGTTTCAATTCGGGAAAAACACCTAGGACGTTCAAAAGAGTAATCGATTTATAGCTACTTGTTTTCAAAAGAGGAATTGATTCATAGCTTTCATTTTTAAAATGGGAAATCGATTCATGGCTTTCATTTTCAAAGAGGGAAATCGATTCCTTGTTTTTAGTTTAAAGGGGGAATCGATTCCTTGCTTCCATTTTGAAGTGGGAAATCGATTCCTTACTTCCATTTTGAAGTGGGAAATCGATTCCTTACTTCCATTTTGAAGTGGGAAATCGATTTCTTGCTTCCATTTTCTAAAGAGGGAATCGATTTCTTGCTCATGTGTCTAAAGGAGGAAATCGATTTCTGGCTTCTGTATAGAGCCCAAAATCGATTTCAAGCTTCACTTTGGAGAAAAAGATAATCGATTCTTCTATTTGTTTAAGAATCACAATTACAAACATAACAGTTCAGAATCATCCAGACACACTCATCAATCAATCACATACAACGCATAGAAACATCATTGCATTATACATTTCAATCATACATCAAAACAACAATAAAATCACAATTAATTCAATCCTTCGTCAATTTTGCACATATTCATCTCAAATTCACAACAACATCAAAATTCATCAACAACGTCAATAACCATCAAATCACCTCACAATAACATCAAAATTCATCGAACAACATCAATAATTCATCAACAACGATCAACAACGTCAATAACCATCAAATCACATCACAATAACATCAAAACCCCACAACCCACCACATACCCAATTATGTTTAACGAAACGCTCACCCTTACCTCTTAACGACGCTCCGTGGAAGATGATTGAAGACACCACCCGTAACCACAAAGAACACACGAAGCAAAGCTTGAGAACTTGCGAAATTTCTCTTCTCCTCCTTCTCTTAGCGCGCGCCACCTCCTCCTCCCTTGCTCTCTCTAAATTTTCGTTTTTCTCTCTGAATGAATTGGGAATGAGGGTTTCGCATAACCCTTGGGGTTTAAGGCGTGAGCCTTTCACGCATTGGGCTCACTGACTACACCCCACTACTACTCGATCCCACTCCTACACAAATCATGATATTCCCTTTAATTTTAATTATCTCACACTTCAACTAAAATTAATTATTCCACTAATCAATTTAATTAAACCAATTAAATTATTTTATTTTATTTTTCGGGGTGTTACAACTCTCCCCCCCTTAAAAGAATTTTGTCCTCGAAATTCCAACGATTCCTAGCCAACAACAAAAAGGTATTCCTACACTAGAAGTCCTTGTTGTTCTAAAGGTTGTTATCCGTTATTCTATATTCTCGTCTCGAATTCCCAAATCAAATAGAGTTCCCTAGAGCAATGCACACATCTCTACACTCTAACTCAGTACTAAAAATCGTTATCTCAAGTCACCAAAGTTTAACTCGACTACCCAACACAATCAATCTGCTATTAGGATAAGATAGTCTCAGTGGCAATCACCATGAGTTCGTTCAATGAAAACCCCATAATCTAAAGCTCACTCTATAAGCTTGAAAGCCAAGTCGTATCTCATACAAATAATTAAGCTACTTTTCACAATTACTAATCATTATATAGTAGGCTTTATAGAAGCAACATTTCTGAATGTTCCCAACAAGGCATGGTTTACTACTGCTCCTAAGTCTCAACTTAAGGTATGTATTCTCATCTCTTACCTCACAAAACTATGTACTTTTAGTCTATGCACAAAACGCTGCCAAAACTCCAATAAGAACATCAGAACAAAGATAAGGTTGAGATGAATTCTCATTTTACAATACATGCAAAGTACATAAACATTTATAACGGACACAATTATCTAGGAGTTAGGAATCAACATACACATAATCATAATATAACAAGGAGGCTATAAAGCATATTGTCTCTAACCCTCTCATCCAATTAACATGTGGCTTTGCTATTTTTAAGAAAAATTAAAATGGAATGTGTAAATAATTCTACTAAGACAGTTAGTGGCACCCCACGAAATATAATTAAGCCACGCGTACAAAACACTCATAAATTATAACTTACTTTAGAAGTTCTTGACACATCAAGTTGATCCATGGTAAAAACCCAAGAAACGCTTTTTAGACTCTCATTAGAAAGGAACAATGACCATTCATATACACTTTTAAGTGCAATATTTAATTTATTTAACTCACTTAAAAAAGATCGGAAAATTAATTAAACAATTAATTTCCTAGCATTCACTTAGTATAATTTAAATTATATAGGATAAAACAAATTTCAAATGTTTTACGTGTGTAGTACACACTATTTCACAATCTGACAAATTCACAACATAACATATAGAGAACAATTGATTAACATAAATAAAACCCATAAGTTAAAATTAAGGATGAGCACGCTTCTTATTTAATCCACTTAAACTTAGTGCATATCCAAAATCTAAAATAATAATAAATTATACAAGACTTAGTATTTATCCATCAAAACAAACTTAATACATAAGCATCCAACCTTAAAGCTAGTCAAATAGAAGTTTATAAGCAGTTTGAGTACATATTTATTTTTACACCACAAAACCACGTAACATCATTCTTTAGAAAATATTAGTATCACAATTAAATCATAAAACTTGAAGACTTTTCACGTTTGGAGTTCACAGTCAGATACTATAGGATGAAAGTCAAGAAACAAATTCTCAAAGACTTAGAGTTCGCAATGTTGAGAATAATTAGACAAATAGAACAACACAAATAAAAGAAATGAAAGTAGTAATGACATGACATGTTAGTCAACGGCTAGAATCATTATTAATTTGTAGAAAAAGGGCAAGCTAGTTTTTGTGAAGAAAATCTGAATACTATCTCTACATGGGTGAAATATTAAAATAAGCTCATTGACTACAAAGTACCAATAATTAACATTCAAAAACTTCATACTTCATACAACCCACTCAAAAATATTTAGGCTATATATTGTTTATCTGCCTTTTCCCCATGTAAGCAAAACCCAGAAAAGATACTAACTAATACCTACGCATCGTTTGATATATTAGGTGCGTGGTGTTTGTTCAACTCATATCAAAATGATTCCTCAGTATATATAGTGAGCAGCCAAGCACACAAAAGATCGCCACAACCAAAGAAGAGTGTTTACATAGGAATCGCACATCAACAAAGTCAACCCTTCGAAGCCACCCTTATATATGTATGTTGAGACTCACCGCAACCCACTAAACCCAGTAACTCTGATTGCTACCGATCTAAAATTCGTCATATCGAGAATCTAAAGAAATTTCATGGAAAGAGAAAGAAAAAAAATTTGTAAATGATACCTTATGACTATATGAATTAGAGAAAATGATCGTTCTAGCTTTTAAGCAAGAAAATTAATACTTAAGGATTAGCATGACGTCATGTTACTATTAAAGCAACAACTTAAAATAAGTGACAAACGATCACCGCAAGGCACTCATTGAAGCATCAATACACAATTACAAACGTGCTATAGTGAATGTGTCAACACACGACTTAGTATTAATTTAACACATAAAATCGACTAGTCAAATCCTCATCATCCTCAAATAAACTAGTTTTAATCGAAATTGACAAACGGTCTCAATCAACATTTTATTCTCAAATCACAAAATCAGATTACACAAGAAATTTGTTCACGAACAAAATTTTTTAAAAAAATAACTAGCAAAATACGAAGTTCGCAATCATGTACTGAGAGAAAATTGTGCAAATTGAATAACAAGCTAAAACAAATTAACACATTAATAATGATCAAGTAGACGCGCTCAACTTTGAATAAGACATAGTAATGTTTACTTAAATAAGATAAACACATTTTGAGTATTCCATAAAATAGTGGTTTAACACAAGAGTACCCGTAGAGTCAATAAACATTTTAATTTTCACTCTCCAAAACAACATAATGCAACCAACCACAACAAAGCCAAGTCATAGAAGCACAGACTAGTAAAGTTAGAATTCATAGAACGATTTACTAAACAAAATTACAGATTGTATGAATTCAAAGATCACGAAACAACAAAGTCACAAAATAAGGCCTAAATACAAGGTTCACATGTAAAACACTCGATTGGCCCACAACACACGGCCTAAAGGGAATATTGAGCTCTATGAAAGTCACTTGGATTTTAAACCTCACTAACAACGGTAACATTGATGATCCTTCCCACTAAGAGTACCTATCATTCGTCCCTATTACCTCGAGAACGTAACCAACTAACTGGCCTGGTCTCACGCCTAGAAGAGGTGTCAATGGGCGGGCTCTGGCTGGTTCGCCCAGCCCATCGGGCCAAACAAATGTATATGGGGCGGTCGGGCCAGCCCAATATTCTAATGGGTTGCAAAATGTAGGCCCAAGCCCGCCTAACATCGCCCATGGGCCAATGGGCCCGCCAATGGGCCCGCCCAACGGGCCATAAGCCATTGACTTTTTAAAATTTTAAGTATATATTGTTTCTATCAATGAACAACATACATAAACAAAATTCAAGAACACAATATATCTTTGTCCATAATCCAAAATAGCATACATAAATAAATTAAATCTTGGTTTTTGCAAAACACATTGTCCATAATCCAAAATAGCTCAAATAAATAAATCTTCTCTATTGAAATTGTCCTATTTCCAACCACTATGTCTAGAACTTCAAACACAAATGCTTGAACTTGCATATCAAGTTGATTTCATATATATGAAAAAAGGTGGAAAGTTGATATCGTGATTAAATTCTCATGATATTACCGACTAAAATTTGAGTTACCAAATCTTATTCGCTTTGCCTCTAATTTATTTGTTTCTTGAGTGTGATTCATTAGGATTAGGATTAGATTAGGATGTTGGTTGCCTTTATACCGAATTGGTATTTTTTTGAAATAGGACAATTTCAATAGAGAAGAAGACAAAGACATATCGAGCGCTTATGGATCGGTATTTGGTGGTGGTGTTTTTTTTTGAGTCGAATCGCTTCAAGAATTTATGAATGGAGTTGCAAAATGGTTTGAAGAGAAGACGAAGGACGATCCGTTAAGCTCCAAAATCAAGGCGTGGAATAAATAATTGAGTTGTCATATTTTGATTGGATAACATTAAAAACAAAGCATGTATAGCACTTGTCATATTTTAAAATTAAAAACAAAAACAAAAACAAACGGCCGCCCATGGGCCCATGGGTCGGGCCGGGCCGGCCCAATAACATCATCGGGCCAATCGGGCCGGGCCAAAAAACATACCGTTGATTTTGGGCTACTATTTTTAGAGCCCAAGCCCGCCCAAAATTTCGGGCCATTGGGCCTGCCCATTGGGCCGAGCCCAAATTGACAGCTCTACTCACAGCTATCAACAATCAAACAAGCAAAGCATGAAACTCTACTCAGAGTTCACCAATCAGAAACACAATAGACAATACAACAATCCGGTTAGGACCGACCTGCACTACAACATAAACAACAGTTAGGACTAAAAGACTCTACGACCGGAAAACTTGGTCGGACAGACCGAACTGCTCTGATACCACTAATGTAACACCCCTTTTCTACCCTCAATTTACACGTCATTATCAGAGTAATTTCCTTTTCAAAAATATTAATTTAATTGGTAGAGAAGAAATGCTACCTCGTCATAAAAACTCATCATTTGCACTCATTAAAGTTTGTGCAGCAAAACCATCGTCATAAAAATTAAACTCCAAAACAAAAGGAATTTTACGTCACAATGAATAAAAATCATCGCCGCCAAAACCACTCGAGACACGCCTCACATCAACCATAAAATCATTAAGCGGTTAATTAATAAACTAACAAACTTAAACTACGCCCCTAGGTGCTACAAGAAGATCGAGAGCAACTCGGCGAGACATCCCAACGGCTATCAAAGAAGGCGGCAGGACCTTCATTCTGGGGTTACTGCAGCGTTGCCACAATAGAGCAACATTCCAAGCGAAGGGTGAGAATTTCAATAAAACATAATCGATACATAATAGAAAAATGAGAGCGCATAATCACACCATATCATCATCATCACCACATCGAATCACACAACACCGGCTCCAATCACAACAACAACAATTCACGGTCATGCTACAACAACAATTCACGATCGTGCTTATGTATGAAAATGCAACCCACACAAGGGCATATGCATGATGGTACCATATTCATCACAATTAAGAGGCCGAAGCCTATTCTTCACTGGAGGCCGAAGCCTATTCTTCACAATTATGCACATGCCATGAGATTCTACTTACACATGTGCATTTCATCCAAATACTCACCATCATCATCATAAAACACTCATAGAGTGTATTCTTCGCAATTCATCCCAATCACACCACATCATTATTAAAACTATACTCATAGAGTATATTCTTCACAATTCATCACTCATAGATATCACATCGTCCTAATCACTCATAGAGTGAACTCGTCACATTTCACACAATTCATACTACAACATCATCATAATTATACTCATAGTGAACATTCACCGCAATTCATCATAATCGTACACACCAACATCATTATAGAGGATATATATATATATATATTTCAGTTATCCTTTGGTTTAAGGTGCTATAAAATAGTGTACTGATTGACTATGGGATTACTCAGGTAACTGATACTACTTGCAACAGGCATTGGCCACCTTTGCAAGACTCTCAGTGATGCCCTTGTAAATACACCAAATAAAGAAATTTCGACCTTAGTGGTAAACCACGGTCTAGCCATAGTCAATTAGCACACTAGTAGTATAACATTTCACCGAGACTCATTTATATAACATAGCATCACAAATTTTTTGTTAAGAATCGTCACGTTTCAATTCGGGAAAAACACCTAGGACGTTCAAAAGAGTAATCGATTTATAGCTACTTGTTTTCAAAAGAGGAATTGATTCATAGCTTTCATTTTTAAAATGGGAAATCGATTCATGGCTTTCATTTTCAAAGAGGGAAATCGATTCCTTGTTTTTAGTTTAAAGGGGGAATCGATTCCTTGCTTCCATTTTGAAGTGGGAAATCGATTCCTTACTTCCATTTTGAAGTGGGAAATCGATTCCTTACTTCCATTTTGAAGTGGGAAATCGATTTCTTGCTTCCATTTTCTAAAGAGGGAATCGATTTCTTGCTCATGTGTCTAAAGGAGGAAATCGATTTCTGGCTTCTGTATAGAGCCCAGAATCGATTTCAAGCTTCACTTTGGAGAAAAAGATAATCGATTCTTCTATTTGTTTAAGAATCACAATTACAAACATAATGATTCGTAATCATCCAGACACACTCATCAATCAATCACATACAACGCATAGAAACATCATTGCATTATACATTTCAATCATACATCAAAACAACAATAAAATCACAATTAATTCAATCCTTCATCAATTTTGCACATATTCATCTCAAATTCACAACAACATCAAAATTCATCAACAACGTCCATAACCATCAAATCACCTCACAATAACATCAAAATTCATCGAACAACAACAATAATTCATCAACAACGATCAACAACGTCAATAACCATCAAATCACATCACAATAACATCAAAACCCCACAACCCACCACATAGCTCACCCTTACCTCTTAACGTACGCTCCGTGGAAGATGATTGAAGACACCACCCGTAACTACACAAAGAACACACTAAGCAAAGCTTGAGAACTTGCGAAATTTCTCTTCTCCTCTCCTCTCTTAGCGCGCGCCACCTCCTCCCCTTGCTCTCTCTAAATTTTCGTTTTTCTCTCGAATGAATTGGGAATGAGGGTTTCGCATAACCCTTGGGGTTTAAGCCGTGGGCCTTTCACGCATTGGGCTCACGCCTACACCCCCACTACTACTCGATCCCACTCCTACACAAATCATGATATTCCCCTTTAATTTTAATTATCTCACACTTCAACTAAAATTAATTATTCCACTAATCAATTTAATTAAACCAATTAAATTATTTTATTTTATTTTTCGGGGTGTTACACTATGCACGGGGAGGTGATTAACAGGCCTACAGATGTAGTTTCGAAAAAACATCAACATTTTATAAGGGGAGTTATAAAAATACGCAACACATATATATAAGATGAAGAGGCAACAATAGCCCTTGGTGGGATGAGGCAACAATGTCGGTCCAAAAATATAGAGTGGGGGTATATTGGTAAACAATGGGGTACAAAATGAGGGATACATTTTGATAATAAGAAAAAGTGTTGGACAAAAAAAAAAATTGTCAGGGGTATGTCGGTCCAAAAATATAGAGTGGGGGTATATTGGTAAATAGTGAGGTACAAAATGAGGGGTATATTGGTAAATGGTGGAATACAAAATATAGAGTGGGGTATGTCGGTCCAAAAATATAGAGTGGGGGTATATTGGTAAACAAAGTGGGGTACAAATGAGGGTATATTGGTAAATGGTGGGAATAAAATTTTCCCACCAAAAGTGGATAAAAAAGAGTGTTGGATGAAAAAAAAATTTATCTGGGTATGTCGATCCAAAATATAGAGTGGATGTATATTGGAGTAAAAGTACAAAATGAAGAAAGTATATTGGTAAATGGTGGGAATAAAATTTTCCCACAAAAAGTGGGAAAAAAAAATATTGTTGGACAAATAAAAATTTTTGTGTGGGTATGTCGGTCCAAAATATATAGTGGGTGATATATTGGTAAGCAGTTAAGTTACAAAATGAGATGTATATTGGTAAATGGTGGGATACAAAATATAGAGTGGGGGTATGTCGATCCAAAAATATAGAGAGTGCAAGTATATCAGTAAGCAAATGCAGTATAAAATGAGGGTATATTGGTAAATGGTGGAAATTTTTTTCCCCAAATCACATAAAATATGCTACCTTCTCTTAATAAAGAAGGATATAATATATATATATATATATATATATATGCTACCTTCTAAAATCAAAACCATCCCTCAAAAGAATCTTGACTTTAGTGATAGAGTTCCAAATGGGAGATCCACACGACATCTAAGCAAAGAAGAAATCATTATCAATGTTGTATTTGCCATTCGACAGACTAATCCACAGCTTGTCCTTGTCTTGTTGGATGTCCCACACAAGTTTCTCAAACATAGTTGTATTGGCCTCCCTAGCTTTCCTTACATCAATCCCTCCTCTGACCTCAGGCTTAATGATAGTATTCCAATTAACCTTTCCCATTGTTCCCCTTCCATATGAACTCTCTGGAGAGTTTGTCAATTTTGTCACAAATAGCTTGAGGCTAGTTGCATATAAAAAAAGGGATTGAGTTTAGGACAAATTTAGTTAGAGTAATTCTACCAGCTTTGTTGAACATATTTGACTTCCAAGACGCTAATATGTTTTTGAGCTTGTCAACAGTAAATAACTAATCAACTTGTTTAACTCTACCTTTCAACATTGGGAAACTAATATATTTTTCAAGGGACTGATCATAGTTATAGCAGCAATTCTTTCCTTCTTCTGCCTAGCCACACCAGATGAAAAGAAGGCCACAGAATTATTCAAGTTCACTTGAAGACCGGAAGAGAGGCCAAACTTTAAAGATTTCTGCCACTAATCTCGCCTGATCTACAGTAGCCTTGGGAAAGAGGAACACATCATCAGCAAAGAACAAATGAGAGAGCTTGGGGACATTCCTAGAGATGGTGATGGGTTTCCATAGGTCACCCTCCACTGCTTCCAAAATTAAATGGGAAAGCTTTTCTATACAAATAACAAAAATGTAAAGGATCGGAGGTCTCCTTGCCTAAATCCTCTAGTAGGAGAGAACACCGGCGGCGCGCTACCATTTCCAAATCATAAAGAGGAACTAGACGTCACTCAAAGCTTTATAAGTTGAATGGTGAGATTAGGGAAACCAAATTCAATCAAACACGATTTGAGGAAGGTCCAGTTCATATTATCATAGGTTTTTTCCAAGTCAATTTTGTAAGCCATGTCCCCTTTCTTCTTTTTACTCTTATGCATAGCATGACTAACTTCTTGGAGAATAATAGCATTATCACATGAATAACTTCGTGGAGAAAAATAGCATTATCACATGTTCCCCTCGGTGGGAGAAAAGCTGCTATGATAAGGCCTAATAATGTCGTTCGAAGCGGCCTAATTCTATTAACCAGAATCTTGGTGATTAATTTTTTTTGGTCAATATGACTATGATTTCATTTCTAGAGAAATAATGGGTTAGGCCCAAACCATACATCCGTTGGAACTACAACAAACGGTAACCACATGGGCTCCAAAGAAAAAAAACAACAAAAAGGAGAGAAAAAACTACTTGGGCCGACACGGTTGTGTAACACGCAACCCGAACCCAAAGCCAAATTAAGTAAAAAACAACTCGAGCGTACAGTGCCATAAGCAGCAAAGTTTCAATGATTGAAGCGAATTCCACACACAAAAAGGGGAAAAACCCTAGCTCTTCAGATCTTCTTTCTTCAACAACTCTGAACTTCAATTAGCTTGAAAATTGTCATGATTTCTTCAACAACTGTGCTCAAATTGATTGACAATTTGCATGCTAATTGACACACAGAGAGAGAGAGAGAGAGAGGAAGGCTCGAGCTCACCACCTAGAAGGAAGAATAGAGTTGAAACGGATCACGTCCACAGAGCTTGCATATCGGACACCAACGCACGCCGGAGGAGGGGAGGAGGACGATGGATCCATGATCCAAGCAACAAGCCATCTCGCGCGAGCATAGCGATGGTGTGAGCACACCGATTCCCTTCTCGCTTTACCCAGGTTAATTCTGAGTTTTCAAAATTCTCCCTTAAAGCTTTAATATCATCAACAATTCCTTGAATTTCCCTATTCTCTAATCTATCATTGCAAACCTCTATGAGGGTTTTGTTATCAGATTCCACAACAACATGATTGAGGTGAAGGTTGGTTGCCATTGAGATAGCATCTCTAAGACTAAGAGCTTCGCTACTAAAGGGAAGACGCAAAGAAACCTTGTTGCAGGTTTGTTAGTAAGGTACTTTGAGAATCTCTCTGCAAATTATCCCTGAAAAACCCTTTCCGTAGCTTGATCAAAAGTGAATCACTATTAACCTTGACATAGTGTTTCTGAGGTGGCCTCCATTGAGTTGGAGGGCCTGCACCATAGTAGAATTCATTTCCGATGTTGCAAGTTGTTCTCTGTTGTAGTGGAAATTGCTGTGAGGAATTCATTGCATTGAGTTTTCACTTTGTGTAGACAACTTAGGGGTCAGTGATCTGTTATTAAACACTTTATCATTTCTAGCATTCCATATAATCCATAGAGTAAAGAAAATCCAAGTAGAAAGATCATTCTCCTGTACAAAGGACACTCTAGAGCTCCCATTATCCAGTTTTTGAATGTTAGTGAGACCTATAGAGAGAGGGGGAGACAAATTGCAGACCAAACCAGAGAGGTTTAGTCCACTCACACAATAGCGACATATGTTCCACAGTTTGCATTTCTCTTAAGCATATAGGACATAGTAGAGAGAGGGATTCTTTTTTTGCATAGGTTTTCTCTAGTGGGGATGATATTATGACATACCTTTTATTTGGAACCTTTGAAGACCAAATCATTGTCCATAGATTGTCATGATTTGTAGTGGAACTGCTAGGGCCTGAGGTAATTGGAGTGGAGGCTTAGATCAAATTTCTATACCCCGACTTGATTGAGTAGCAGCCATCCTTGCTATGCGGCCACATTATGTTGTCACCGTGAGCAGTTCAAGATATTGGGGTTTTAACAAACTGAATAGCACTCTGGGGTTGTAGGTTAAGCCTTAGCAGATTAAAATATCATTTCTTGTCTGCTCCCATAACATTAGAAACTGTAGTTGCTGTAGCATTAGGCTTCATTATAGCTTTCTCCCCAGAACTAAGCCAATTGTCTCTCTTGATATCAATAGTTGTCCCTGAACCAACAATCCATCTGCCAGAGTTTTTCAATAATTCTCTCCCTTGAGAGAAACTTTTCCAAAGTTGCAAAGGCCAATGGGCCTAAACTCCTTAAAGAAGAAGGGACTGTCCACTTCAGGGATGAGGGCAATTAAATTTTCAGCCAAAGTGGGATTAAAATAACTAGTAGCAAAGGATTGAATAACCATATTTTCTATATCTCTCCCAATTATGTGCCAATATTGCCTAAAAAACACACCTTGGACATCTGGGCCGGGGGATTTATAAGGGTGAATTTAGTTGAGAATTGCAACAATTTCGTTTCTCCGAACTGGAGCACTGAGTTGTCTTTGAGCTTCCTCCCCTAAGGAATGGATATTACTGCTAGCAGTGTAACCAACTAACCATGTTGGTTACTTGTGTTCTGGCAGATTTTGATAAATCTTATTAGCTTCCACTTGCAATGTAGCATCATCAGTACACCAAATTCTAGATGGAAGGTTCAAACCATGATTCTTGTTCCTCTTCCTTCGGATTATGGTCTGGGCGTGGAAGAAGCTTGTATTTTTGTCCCCTAGATGATCCATTTTTCTCTGGATTTTTGGTACCAGTGGATTTCTTCTTGAAAAAAGATATTACCATACTCCTTTTGAAGTTGTTGCTCAATTAGGAGTCTAAGAGAACCAACTCTCTCAAGAGAAGGTTGAATACCTTTGAGCCTTCTCTCCAAAGTTAGTTTCTTTATGAAAATGTTACCAAAAATCTCCTTGTTAAAGGTGACAGAATCTTCTTTAACATTGTTGAGGGCGCCAATGGGGTCATGAATGTTCTTATTCCAAGCATCTTGAACAACATGTTGATAGTCGTAATGAGTTATCCAAGCAGCTTCAAATCTAAAAGATCTAGATCCTCTAACTTGAGATAGCCTGCCACATCTTAATAAAAGAGGGTTATGATCAGATCTTGCTCTATGCAAAACTTCCCCATAAGCCTTAGGAAATTGTAAGCTCCAAAACAAATTAGCTATGCCTCTATCCAGCTTCTTATGCACTGGCCTCTGTCCCTTACAATTTCCATGCCAAGTAAAGTTCCCTCAATAGTAGGGGAGGTCAACCATGTTACAAGTCTCTATAGCCATCATATATAGCCTTTGCCCTAGGAAAGTTATAATTGGCTCCACGTTGTTCAGCAGGAAAGATGATTTCATTAAAATCTCCTATAACAATTAAATTTCAAGCAACACAATTTTTTTCCAGCCAAACAGTAGTAAACCATGGCCAATAAATTAAATCCAGCCAAACCATATAGCACTTCACTAAACAATTAAATTTCAAGCAACACAATTTTTTTCCAAAGTTCAAAAAAAGGACAAATCACAAAAATATAAACAGAAATTGTCTATGTCTCTATTAGCATACTCAAATATTCAATATCAAAACACAAACCCAATTCGTCTCGAATATAAACACGAGAAACCTCTACTTAATGTGTAAAAGCGTAAATAGCAGTAGAAATATAAAGCAAAAGAGTTGAAGAAACCAAAAGAACCATATCAACTTTCTCATAACAAGGCATGTTTATGTTATTATGTATACATTACATCGAGACTTTAATTTTCTCTTTCACTTATTTAAATTCAAAGCGAGTAATACTTTTGTCCAATGACCATTGGACAACGAGAGTAATTTTCTTCTAAAAAATAAATAAGGGTGCAAAAGGTACCAAACAACCAATATTGGTGACAACACGAGTATGTTGTTTATAATTAGGAGTAAAAATCTTGTCAAAAAGAAATTAGGATTAAAAATAGATCATTAGTTTCTTGTGAAAGGTCTAGAGGAAGTAGGAGTGATAATAGGCTAAGTCGAGCTAAGCTTTACATGGCCTAAGCCTAGCCTGTGTTGAAAACATTAGGCATGAGTCGGACCTGGGTCAATATAGGGCCCCTATAGGCCGGCCTGTTCATATATTGGAAGATGACTTTCCAATCTTGTTAAATTCAATAAAATCAACTTTCATATCCATATTTCTGTTAAGGTTTCGTTACATTTTGCTTTCATTGTCAACATTGAAGATGGGACAAGAATGAGAGAAATGCTGATTGAAATTAATTGTCTCATTTCAATTGCAAGGTACTACTACTACTTTAGGCATGAGCTGTGCTTACATGTTTATCCTACTAAGAGCAGTTTTACTTCCCTCCCTTGTTTATCTTTGATTTCTTTCTTTTCCCCTAGTTATTTTTCTTGATGTTTTCATGTCCTGAGTCGATGCGCCACCTTGGGAATTGTATTCAAAGAATGGCTTGTACAAGATGGGTGCTAATTGTGATCGTCTTGAAAGAATTTGCTTTGAGAGTTTAATGTGATTCTCAGTCACCGACACACTGGAAAAGTATTGCAATGTTTAAAATTGCTGACTGGTTAGAGCACCCCAACAAATAATAGTAATATTAAGAAAATTTATGACATGATCAAGTTACCTTATGCTCAATGCGTCACGCAGCTGCCACATTTTATGATTAAAGCAGACCATCTCCACTGTTTCATTTTTCCTAAAAAAGTTGGTAGCATTATCTGCTAAGGGCATCAACGCCCGAAGGCAAGGATCCAAAATATCCTGAAGAGAGAATGAAAAAAAAAAAAAAAAAAAAGAGAAGTTTATTATAAGGTATAGCAGAGAGAATATTATCCTTCGACTTAGAGAGAAGCTTACTTCAACACTTAATTATTTTACTTAAACGCAATGTAAGAAAACTTGGCTTACCTTTATTATAATGGAATTATTAGGCAATACCCTATTAAGACATGATTCATCAGTAGACAATTGTAACTTTTCCAGGCAGTCCCAGAGGCGGTCCCAGTGGCGGACAACATTAGGCAACACCCTTTTAATATTAGGACGTGGCTTGTGACTACCTTGTGATGGCTCTTGTTCAGCATTGCCATAGTTTTCACACATTAAAATCCTCTGATTCAACAAGTGCTCTACTATTGGTCGTCTTGAAAGAATTTTCTTTGAGAGTTTAATTGCAATGTGATTCTCAATCACCGAATCACTGGAGAAGAGGCAACGAGAAAAAAAGTTAATTACCAAAGTATTGCAGTGTTTGAAATTTATGACTTGACAGAGCAACCAAAATATAATATTATATAACTTACCTCGTGTTCAATGCTTCAAACAGATGCTTTATTTCACCATGCAAGCCGACCAACTCCCCTGTTTCATTTTTGCTCAAGAGTTGTTCATTAGGATTTTGTATTGGGGAAGCCAAAAGATGAATCCAAGGATCAAAAAAATTCTGAAGAGAAGAAAAAAAAATAAACTCATTTTAAAGTATAGAAGAAATTAATATAATCCTCTTGAGAGAGAGATAGACAGATACTTTACTTAAAGGCAATGTAAGAAAACTTGGCTTACCTTTATCATTAAGGAAATAGGCAACCTATAAAAATATGATTCATTAGTTGCCAATTGTAACTTTTCCAGAAAAACCCAAAAGAGGTCAGCATTCATATCAACATTCCCTTCATCCGGTGTCTGATATGAAGGAAACTCCTCAGAAGTTGCATCAGAAGCTTCAACTGTTGCTGATGCAGTTTCCACACCCACATCGTCAACTATATTAGGAAACAATGTTTGTAATACGAACTCTCTATCCCGGCATGCCCTTATATCCAAAATAATGGCATCTGGACACACAATTTATGGAGAATTATCATCTAATCTAACAACTATCAAAGGATTGTCAATCATTTTAAAGGCCTCCGCAATGACTTCCAAACCCATGCGCTTCCTTCCTTTCTGAAGGACATTACGAAATTCTAATGGAAGTTGAGAGGTTATGTAGTTCTTCCCCAACAAATCATGAATTAACTGTATATAATCCCCAGACATGAGATGAAGCAAACACACCAAAACAACCAATCTCAAAAGAAGAACTGGAAAATAATTCTTCACATCGAGGTTTGATTTTCTAATCCATTCTTTGGTACCATTTTGATTTAAAACAAACTCACCGAGGACATTAGCTATGAATTTATGAGGCTCTTGTACATCTGCCATAAAACCCACATTTGGAAAGGAATTTTCGTCCACACTAATAACCCACTCAATGAGAGATGACTTTGTCGCAAAAATACACCCCGTACAAAAACGCGGTGTTAAGAGTAGAAAGCGTTCAATAAGATACACAAAACAACAGGGAGATACATAGTCGGCGACTGTTCTCCAATTTACATTGTAAGTATATTCGAGAGCTTCAAGAAACTTTAAAGGGAAGCCTGAACGAAGGTCACCCTCTGAATTCCGCTGCAACCTCTGAATGAACTCTCTCCAGGGTATATGATCTGCAAATCTTGTCATGATTTCCATAAAGAGCTCGTTGTTCAAATCAGCAGGACCAAGAATCATAACTACCACCCTTCCAATTTGACCAAGAGTCAATCTATCTTTTCTTTTAATGCTATCATATACAGCCTCTTTCAGCATATCTTGACAAGTTTCAGTTACCCTTAGACAAACCATTTCTTTAGACAATGACTTCTTACAGTCTAGGGGAACTACATAGCGAAAGAAGCACTCAATTGAATGACTGTAAAGTTTCTCCAATAGTTTCAAGTTACTATGGCCATGATGAAAACATTCAGACTTGAGAAGAAATTTTGAGACCTCATAGATACGCAATAAAGTCTGGAATTGAAAAAATTCAGAATGACCTTTACTAACCGAAAATGAGTAGAGTGCATCAAGGTTCTGCAAAACAACCATGCCAACAGAAAACAATTCTGACCTCCAAAATCTCTGAACAAAAGAAACCAAATGGTGCTCATTGATAGAGACTAGCCTACCATTCTTCTTTAGAAATCCACCACCCAATTTCATCACCCAGTAAGCATCAGGGACAAGCAAAAGGTAAGTCTCCTTTAATTTTACGTGTTGCTTTAGCACACCCAAGTAATTCAATGCAAACTTTACATGGCTGCTATCAGGTTCTTGGGTTCTGTAATTCGGAAGACAATCCAACATGTCGAGCAAGATATCAACAATGTTGTCCTTCCAACATGTCCAACAATAAAATAATGTTTCCACGGAAAGTTGATTGTTCATAATCATTCCTTCCACAGAATTATCAAACATGTTGTCTTGCCAGACATACTTGGAGGAGTTCATGCGAAAATGAGCTTCCAAAAGTTTCCACAAACATAATATCTCCCCTCTGGTACTTCTATACATGCGAGAAGATATCAAATGATTCATTATTTCAAAACTGTTACAATGCTCATTTGATAATATTTCAGCTTCTATAGATGCAAGTTCATAAAAGCTGCTTGACATTTCCTTTGCAAATGACAATCCTCTGCCCAAAAGCTCAGCCTTGTTTTCAAACGGCTTTAAGGGCCATCCTTTGCTGCCTGAAGACCAAAGAGAATTTGCAAGTACATAGCATAGCACAAGTTCATAAGCTTCATTGAAATTACCAGCTTTTCCCAGCAGATCAGCTTCTTGGAGAGTATCACCCATCATCTTAGCAATGTTTACAGCCTCCATAAAGTTCCCTGATTCCTCTTCTAACTCAAGAAGCTCATCCAGTAAGCTTAAAGATTGTAAGAACTCGCGCTTCAAATCCATCGAATGAAAAACTCTAACAAATTTCATCATTGATCTGTTATCTCTACAGTCAAAATACTTACGGGCACAACTTTCAAGAAAATTTTGTTCCATTGCATACAGATCATAATTTTTAGCCCAACTACAGCCAGCATTTTCATTTTGTTTCCAATGTTGAATGTAATGTAAGCCATTGTCAAACAATTCACCTTTTGCGCAAACATTCAAACAATCTTCGAAGAAACTTCCTCTAGCATACACTTGAGCCGCAGTTTCATAACATCCAGCTAAATCAAAGCAGTTACCTGCTCTTCTCAAATCAGGCTCTTCACATTTTTCCAAGTAAAGTTTCCCTGTTAGCGGAAACACAATTAACTTTGTTTAGGATACAATTCAATTCTATTTTTAAATACAATTGTCAGTGACATAATGACAGCGTATTTTCCTCAGTAGTTCTACGAAACTGTTCAATTTCCCATCTCGTTTTTTAATTTAAACTCTGATCTCTCCTAAAAAAAACAAATTTTATGAAGTTTATTTTTTCAGTCTAAACTTGTATATTAAAATTTTTCTGTCTTAAAATACTAAAAAACTGAAAAACAACCAGATCAACTCCTGGATAGAGACCTTAATTTTGGGCACCTCAACACAAGTCAATCATGTATATACAAGTTTTAGATGATAAATGTTACGTTTTGATATAACATTATGTAAAAGTGGCTACAATAACTAGAACAGAAGTCAATTAAATAACACATAGATGTTGTGAGTGGCTACCATAAAAGCTAGCTCAATTAAATAATATTGATAACAAGAACAGAAGTTAGGTCCAAATGAAAGTTGTGAGTGCTCTACCTAGATGAAAAGTGTAGCAAAACTTTTAGTACACACTAGCATAAGCGAAAAGAAGATAAATACAAACAGAAAAGAAAATATTTTCAGCAGTTAGCCACGAAAATGGTTCTAGTACTTTGGTTTTAGTACAAACATCAAAGGAAAACCAGTTTTAATCAAAGCATGTGAAACAATATCCAATTCGCTTCAACAATTGATTTACGAGGTGATTTCAACACCTAAAAATATTGAAGTGAGTTGCCTTCTATTCTTTCCAATTTTGAAGCAAATAACAATTTATCGAAATTGAAAGGATAATGCTATATAGTAATATTTTAAAAGTAAACAACAAAGTTTAACTTATCGTGCATTTGGATAAGTAACCATATTCTCAACTTCCAGAAATAGTTCTCTATAAAAGAGTAAACTAAAGTGACTAAATAATGAAATGTTAATATGGAAATAATCCTATCATAATCTGATATTGAGGATTCAATACTAAGAAGAAAGCTTCTGCTATATTTATAAAATTATAATACTAGAATGATGAATAATAAAAAAAACTATCTCCCAAGACTACCATAATGCTATCTTTGAAATTGTTTCTGACACTATCACTCCCCATTCAGCCTAACGATCTCCTCGTAAACTCTCTATATCATTAGTTAACTCTTAGAGAGAAAAAACTATTGGTTAACTCTGAAAAAACAACTATTTCTTCTAGTAGAATTCTTTTAGACACAAAAAAATCTTAAAAACCTTGAATAAGTAATGTTTCAGTTTCATTTACATGCAAAAAAAAAAATCAACATTGTCGCACAAAAATATGGGTTACGATAGTGAGAGAACGGTTAGGTCATGTAACTCAAAGTAAACTAATTTATTGTAACAGACATCGGTGCTCATAAACTTCAGGCATAAAAGTGCAATACTGTAGTTTAGTGTAAGAAGATAGATGTCAAAGCTCAAGTTCATACCAGCTCTTTCATAATCCCCCAAATCAGAAAAACACTGGGCAGCAGAATCGGCCATTCCTATGCCTTCAAAAATTTCAGCAGCCTCCCTAAGGTTTGCATTTGCATCTTCAGGATTTAAACCGCGTAAACGGTTTGCAGTTGCCCTAAGACCTGCAGCTTTAGACTTCTTTTCCCAAAAAGAGTCCCCTGCTCTTTCAAAACACGTTGATGCCATCTCATAATTATTTAGAAAATATAACTGCAAAGTAAGAGTCGAAATAATATATCATTTGGAGCAATAAAAGTAATAACAGTATAAAACTACTTGTGACTAAGAATATAATAAGTTACAAAGATAATTGTTATATGAACTTATTAAACAACTGTTACCTAAGGATTGCATCCAATAAAAAGAGTATGACATATATGAATAAATTTTATTACTATGAAAGCAGAATGAATGCAATGATTGATCACAAAAACAACCTCTTTGCCACGTGACTTCCATTCTTCTGGTGTACTTGCAACTTTCATCGCCTGAGCAAGCGAATCATCCAGTTCTTTGAACTGTACAAGACACTTCTTTTTCCAATAATCAAACATAGGTTGACAGTACTCCTCTGTAATCTCACATATCCATAACCTTTGTCTTGTGCGAGTTATAGCCACATATAACTGTTTTAATTCTGAGCACAAAAGATTGTGCTTGGAATCACTGAAACATGGATAAGTCTTGGATTCTGTAGGTTCCAGCATATCTTGTTCATTCATATACTCATAGACCACCCTCCACCTGTTTTCCAAAGGTGAAGTGCCAAAAAAGTTGTACAGCAATACATCCTAGAAAAGGAAACATTGACTATTTTAAAAAACATACAAAACATCAACAACAAAAATGAATTAAATATGATGATTCATTGAGAACCTGAAACTCAAGGCCTTTACACTCCAAAATGGTTAGAACAATAGCTTGTTTTCCAACATAGTCTAAAACTTCTTTTCGAGCACAATCATCTCTTACCAAAATTACTTGTTCAGCTCCAAAGCCAACAATTTTCCCACCCACATCACCATTGCCAAAAATAGTTGCAATTGCGTTTTTTCTACTTCCACATTCTAGAACAATTGGTGCTTCGCCAGATATCAAACTAGTCTCGGGCTTCAATACATCAATAGAATATGGAAAAAATCCGGAAAGAAGCTCAATGGTGCTCTGAGATAATTTTAGCACTCCAGCATGAGTACGAAAGTTTTGATTCAACAGAAAAGTTTCTAAAATTTTCACTTTCTCCTTTCCTTGGTTATAAGTGTTTCTCTTTGGTTCTAACACAAACTTCTTGTAAAAGAGAGATTTTATATCCTGGAATCTAAAATCAATTCCTCTAGCTATAGTTTGTGCAGTATCCCCACAAAAAACAAAACCCTCATCTACATTTTGACACACATATTTGAATAAGGCAATTTGACTCATTGTTAGATCTTGGACCTCATCAATATACACAAAGTGCATCTCATCACCCTCATATTTGTTATTTCTCAGTCGACGATGAAGGTCAGCTACAATATCTGCCAAATCAAAATCCCCTTTATCCATCTTCATTTTTTCATAACTTTGATAGATATCATATATGATCTCTCTTTTCTGTTTGCTTAAACTTGATGATCGGTTTTCAGATAAAGAGAGATAATGCTCACGACTTAACTTATCTTCACCAAGCTCCACAACTTGCAGACCCCCTTTTATATGAGATATGATTTCAATGAACACCCTTGATGAATCTAACATCTTAGTATATTGGGAATTGAAATGTGGCCAATATATTGAATCAAACCTGTCATAAGTCACCTCTTTCTTTCTTATGAAGGTCTCCAAAGCAACAGATCTTACACCAAGGTTCTGACTTTGAGAAGATAGGTCATTAAATCTTTCAAAATAAGAAGTCCCCACGGTCCCATCAAGCATCATTAGAAACTTCTGAAATGTTATCACAAGTGGATATGAGTTGATAGGAAGATTAACAAAAGAATCTGGTATATCCTTAAACTGTATTGATGTATCAACATCAGCAATGTCTTCGTCAACAATAGAACTGCTTTTAGTGGAAATATTGCCACCACAAATGAATCTGTATGCACAACATTAATAACATTAGATACCAATAACATCTTGCACGGAGAAATATAAAACAAGTGAAGATTAAGTGAACTCAGCGGTCATACATGAGGACCAAATTATATCCAGAAACTTTTCACATGCGATACTATAATTATGGTTGATAGCATTATGGAGCTAAAACAAGGTATCTTGAACACCATCATATAATTTCTTAAACATAAAGCAAAACAACTTATCACACTACTGAAATTTCAACTCATGCTGCAAAAATTGAGGCAAATCCAAATATATTAACTTATTGAGGTTGAGAGCTACAAATATTGGTACATTTCATCAAATAACCATCTTTTGGTCCTAATAGACATAAATAACAGTGAATAGACTGCAAAAGAGATCAATCCAAAAGTAGCAAGCTGTGCATTCAAACAACATGATGTTACGATCTTCCTAAAATACTATCAAGATGTTACGATCTTCGCCAGTAATTTAAAAAAAAAAGTTGAAAGTCTGAAGCAGAAGTTACACACCTTTGCATTCGAACAACATGATGTTTTACCGCTTGACATAGTTTAGGACTCACTGTTACAAACAATTGGCGTAAGACAGGTCTGTCATTCACAGTAGAACTTTCCTGACACTCTTCATCACAATTCAAACAAGGAACATCTGCACTCTTAATCCCATGCATTTCTTCAAGAGCTGTGTGGTGTGAGTTCTCCCTATGAAATAACTTCATTGTCAAAACTGTGGTTTTCCCTGTACCAGAGCGGCCCGAAATAAATGAGCTTCCAGAAAAAAGAATTATGTCCCGTTCTTCATCCGATACTTCAAATGGAAAATCCAATTCATTGTTGTTACGATCAGAAAGCAAGTGACTGACCACAACAGATGATAAAGGGTAGAATTTCATCAATAACAAACTCTCCTCAACCTTTGAGTTCTCAACATAAACTCTTTGATCAAAACAACTTGATTCAACTTCATTTTCATTATTATCAAGACTCTTAAATTTTATGATCTCTATTGATTTTTCCCAACTCATTGGGACCTCCATCTTCCTAAAAAAGAAGTAAAACACAACATATCAGATAGCTAAAGCAACTCAGATGTAATAAAATACAACTCAGTACTTAATTACCCTTCAAAACATTGCTCACTGCAGCGACTTGTAAAATCATCGGTGAAGCTTCCAAAAATACTATCAAGACGCTTCACTACTTTAGGGATATCCTCTGGCTGTACTATATCCCATATCTTCAATATTTGAGTGTACATTGAATCTTTTACAATGTCCTTTGAACAAACAACAAAGAGACCTTCAACTTTGTATTGCTTTAACATCTGGGATGAATTTCCACAAAGCAAGTCTACTTTTATCTTTTTTGGTCTCCATCCACTAGAGAGCTTGATCAAGAGACTAACGACAGACTGCTTTGTTCGCTTTGATGACAATTTTTTAAATGACTTAAGGAAGTTATCACTGAAAATAACCACACACACACACACCAAAAAATGGAATATGAACTAATAAGCTCAAACACATGATAAGAATAACTAAAAACACTAGATTGATAATCTAAATACCTTCCACCTGGACTGTCTGAAAATGACACTATCTGCATTAAGCAAATCTTCGAATTGATCTAGCTCTTTCTTGGCATCCCAGATACTTTTTGCCAAATCCTTGTCTTCGCCAGCATTAAAGAAACACTGGCGTTTTTTAGCGTCAAGCACCAGATCTTTCCAAACATTTTCTTGACTTACAAGGGTCCTTTCATTTCCCAAAATCCACAGACAGTGCCTGTTGAATATCAAAGCATCGACATTGATGTAAACTTCTTTTACACAAAAACAAATGCAATCTTAATAGTGTAAGTAGGTTCTACCTAGCCCTGGTAAGAGCGACATTTGTCCTCTGGTGATCAGAGATGAACTTAAGTGAAGTATTACGATCAGTTCGAACTGTGGATAATATGATAATGTCCTGCTCTCCTCCCTGGAAGCCATCAATTGTTTTCACCTTAACATCAAAGCCTTTGTGCCTATCATACTTATGTCCAACCATATCCTGAATTGCAACAACTTGGGCAGCATAAGGAGACACTACACCTATACTGAAGTTTTTCTTTGAGTCGAGCCATGCTGCATTCAAGGAAAAACCAGGAAGCATATATATTACTATTAGAAATTATGTGCACATTAACAAAGTATTAAACAAAGCATGCATAGCATTTAGTATATTCCACATTTTTATATGTACCATTTTGTCCATTTTTTGTGCATTTGTACTAGTAACAGAAACAATTTAAAATAATTAAACATAATTGTTTTCCCAACAAAGATGATCACTTTATAAATACATGATCATCAAGACTTCAAATGTTACCTAGTGAAATAATGAAAAAGCAAGGAATAAGAAAATGCAAAAACATAGTAAGCCGGCAGAGGATTCATATGCATATACACAGACACAAACCTTTAAAACAATTTTTAATTATTTTAGTCACAACTGCCACTTCAACTATATTTTTGCGGCTATGTCCAGCATCATCAAACTCTTCGCTGCCACTGACAATATTTATAAAGGAATATGGGCCAAACATTGGCCCATGGAGATATTGTTTTCTGTAGTTCTCTCTCATAACATTTGCAGCATCAAGAATTTGGTTCAAATAGAAGCGTGAATTTGGAAAGGAGCTTATTGCCGGATGCATCCTGTACTGGATATTGAGGAAGTGATTTGGATGACCCAATAATCTTAGTCTCTGAAATAAGCTTCTTCCAAAACCAACTCCAGAAGAAACCTGAGAGACATCAAGGACAAGCATTAATATTAATTGGCAATGGAGAACTTTCTAACGTTAGTGACAACATAGGGGCCAGGGATATTAAATTTACTAAAAAAACATTTTTAGAATACATACCGGACTTACGACCATTGCTGGTAGCTGGCGTTCATCTCCAACAAGAATGGCATGGTTTATGTCTGGAAGTAGTAGGGGCATGGTCGATTCACATTCCTTCAACTGTGCAGCTTCATCAATAACTAAGATGTCTAGTGGTTCCATGGCAACAGAATGCAGCTTAAACGAACTAGAAGCAGTGGAAAATATTAATGAAGATGTTTGTAAACAGAACTCTCTGATTGACCCATCGTCTTCGGTCACAACATTTGGCATGTTGAGTACACCAAGTGAAACTTTAAGTGTTCTTATTAGAGACAAACATTCGGCTCTGCTCTTGTACAATGAGTATTCAGCACCCAGAACTGACTCAAAAGAATTGTGTTGCCCTTCATGAAGAGAGAAAAACTCTTCCAATACTTCACAATCAATATTACTTTCAAACAATAGAGCCTGAAAGGAATCAAGTGAGTCAATAAGGCATGCCAAATCTTTCAAGTTATGTTCCATAATATAACTTCTAGCTACATGAGTACATAAGATGGAAACACAATTTCTGATTTGCCATGCTATTGGAAGAAACCGTTCCCGGACAAACTCAAGAAAAGATCTGCACATTCTCACACCAGTGACACCCCAATCAGAAGGATTGTCATCTTTTGCCTTAGTTCTATTTGAAGAATTATTCTCATCAATTTGATCTTGTTCCTTTCTCAACTCATTCTCAATGAATAAATGATAATGGCCAACACAATTTTCAAGAAGATCTATCATTGAACCAAAACAATATCTCCAACCAGTGGGTGGGGTAAAACATGTAGTCAGCTTCTCGACGCGATAGTCCAAATATATGTCTTCAATTTCTCCACCAACTTTGAGCTGATCATGATTCCCAAATAATAACATGTCTCCTAATGAAAAGAACAAATCATCAGAATTCCTATTAAATGATGCTCTCACCATGCTCAAGACACGTGATGCCACTTCCTTAATGGCAACATTTGTTGGAGCACAAACAAGAGTCCTACGGGTCATTTTCAGTAGGGCAAAAAGCAGTGTGCCCAAAGTTTTTGTCTTTCCAGTTCCAGGAGGACCCCAAATGAGATCCACAGTAGACTTGTGATTGCAATGGATGGAAGAAAGACAAGCAGAAATTGCCTCATACTGGGATTCATTCAAATCAGATGTAAACTTCTGATATATTCTGTCATCCCTAAGAGCACCAGTCTCTGGAGAACAGTAATCACAACTTTTCCTAACCTGTGCCCCAGCATACATCCATTAGTTGTAGCAATAATTAATGGTCAAAATATGTTATGCAAGGAAATTGCACAGTATCCATAACATGATAAACTAGAAATTGACATTCACAATTATACAAACAATTAAGCAACTTGGCAAAGATCTTCTGATTCATGAATAGCAATACAACTTCCTATCGATCAGCATAAGGCATCAAAATAACCTGAACATTATTAAAGTAGCTATCTCATGGTATAGTATGAGTGAACAGAACACTATCAATGTTTGAAGGAAACAACAAGAACTGATAATTTTATTACAGAATATAGACTTTGAAACACACACTTAAAGCAATAACATAAAAATAACTTCCTTACCACACCCTCAGCACATAAAACCCTCTCGATTAGCTTTGAACCTCCCGGCATGTGAAGTGCATTCCATATTCTTTTCTCTGGGATTATATTTGTCAAAAAGATTATATACAAAGACTTCTGGCCTACTTCATTGATATCAATGTGTTTAGAGGCAACAACTTTAAAAGTAGACATAAGTTTAGCATCACCATCTTCAATTTTCTCCTCTAGGATCCCAAAAGTCCACATCCGTCCAGCCCTTTGTAAATCATTAACAGTTTCAGGTTTAAAATCAGCCAAAATAAAAACATCCCCAAACAATGCCTTGTAAAGCTCTTTTCCATGACCAGAAAACATGTTTTTCCAAGTGTCAGTTTTCACATCATAAAGTCTGTTTTTATCATATGATTTGGCCTCTTCTATAGAAATCACTTCAGCAAAAGGTGAAGTTGATAAGGTTTCCATACTTGAGTATAGTTTAGCTCTTGATTCCTCCAACAAGGGATTCACAAAAGAACTGAAATAATCGTCTACAGACTCAAATGACAAATTAATTTTATCAACCTAGAAAGAAAATCAATTAAAATAGAGTCTCATTAACTAATATACAAGAAAAACAGTTAATAGGAAAAAAGAAAGGAAGTTATTGGGGGTGCATTGCATAGTAAAGTGCTTACAAACCTTAGATTTGTAAAGATCTTCATTGCAAATGTCTTCAAGAGACCAAGAAAATATAGTGTCTACAAATTCCTGATCACCATAACTGACCCTATTTTTGCTTGAACTTCGACGATTCATTTTGTTACTCTCCCAACTAAGAAGCTCAATAGGTATTTTCGTTCACCACTACTGTGTAGAACAGCAAGCACATAAGAACGCACAAGAATAGAAGAAATGGAGTGATTTCTTGATGAGCAACGGAGCAAGAACGCAAAAGAGAACCCGTACTGTTGTACTACTACTGTGTGCTCTGCATGCACTTTTAAAATGGGGTCTTATATTAGGGAGAATTTTCTTTGATGGATATAGAACTTACTTTTTTACTGAAAACTACTAAAATGGAAAGTGTCTGTAAAAGCGATGTCGTTTTGGTTTCCTTCATTTACACGCTTTCTTCCTTGTTGTTTTGGGTCTTTTTTCGATCTCACTCTATTCCATTTCCAGTTACAACCAAAGTGGCTCGTTTTTTTTTTCCACGCTTTTTCATCTTCTCTGCTTTTCTGGAAGTGAAAAGTGTGTGAAATTAATGTGACTTGTTTGCTTTGTATTGTGAGAAACTGAGAATGTGAGTCAATGATTTAATAAATTTAATTTTTTTAGATTTTAATTTTTGGTTCAGTGACAGTGAGTCATGTGAGTGATGGCGTGAAGAATTAGATTTGGTGGTACTACTATTTTTTTTATCATAGATTTGGTGGTACTATTGAGATATGTAATATATTATTATATTAATATATATATATATATATAAAAGAATATAGCAATCGTTATTCATAGAGTCTCCTTTTGTGGGAAATTCTCTCCTTCCCTCCCTTTTCCCTCCAAACTCCCTCTCTATAGTATACCTTTTAGGTACTGTCTGAAAAAATTTAATTGTTTAAATATGCAAAGTTTATTTCTTAGTAACGGAATCGAACATTAATTTTGTAACAAATTATATAAAATGTAATTTATACGATTATACTTTTTGGGTACTTTAGTCTGTGAAAAGTTTTAATTGTTTAAATATGCGAAGTTTATTCCTTAATAACGAATTTTATTTTAAAAAAAGTTAATTTTGTAACAAAATTTCAAATTAATTTTGAGCCAAAATATGTAAAATGTATTATTAAACCATTGTCCTCACTCTATATAAGCTCGAAGCATTGGCTCAAAATCCCCATCTGGACGAATCACCGCACTAGTATATACACATATTAATACGCAACCGCCCATGCCAACTCGCCTGAACCCAAATCTTCAACACGCGAACCGGTGTACCTGTCTGGACCCAATTGAATCAACCCATTGCCTTCGGTTTTCGGGTCGGGTTGGCAATTTTTGCCCACCCCTATTTGCTTGTACTATTTTTAGAAAAAGTGAATTTTAGAAAGAAGTACTCGAAAGGAGTGCAAGAAGGAGGTATCGGGTTCAAACACGAAAAACTAATATTCCCCCTCACCCACTAACATTGCTTATAAAAAAAACAAAACAAAATAATTCTTGTTTTGTTACAAAAAGTTTAGGTTAGTTGGATTTCAGAGCTCATTAGCAAAAATTTTAAGCTTATCACGGTTAACCTAACGGTAGGTTGTTTGACATGACTAACTTATAGCATTTACTAATCCCAAGTAGATAGTTAATTGGGGAACTAAGGGATATTGAATGAGCGCACCAAAAAAGTGCAAGTAAGAGTTCTCGAGTTCAAACTCGAAAACTAGCATCCCCCCTCCTCCCACTAACATTGTCTATAATAATAAAAAAAAAACTTATAGCATTTTTAACTTACTTAGTGTTTTTTAAATATTATTTAAAGTTTGCTTCAAAAAAAATGTTATTTAAAGTAGCGTTTGAGCTAATAGCGTTTTATTTTTCTATTATTTTTACTTTTACTATTTTCATTAAATTCATCATTTACCCTCAATTAAATAAACGGTCTCTCTCGTTTTTAAGCATTAATCAAATGTACATTTATGATGTTTTAAACCATTAATTTTAGGAAGCACCTTAAATTCAACTCACTATAAACTAGCCATTACTCGCTAACTTATCTTTTATCCGCTCATTTTTCCCGAACTGAGGCTAAACTCTTTGAGCACTTATTATATATTGTGGTATTAGCATGAAAAAGAATTAACAAAGGTTGACAACATAAAAAATTAGACCATCACCACAAGAATGTCCAAAAAAAGTTAAACGATCAAAAAGGAAACTCGTCACAAAAAAAAATTTAAAAAATGGCTCAAATAAACAAATTTAAAAAAAAACTAATTTAATGAAAAACAATGAAAATAACATAAGTAAGTTCAATAAAATATAAAGACTTTATATTAAATAAGGTATAAATGGTAGATAAAAAGGAAAAACAAATACCAGTATCTCAAAACTCAACATGTTTGTTTTTGCTTGTTTTTTTTCTTCAAAACAAATGATCAGCTCCACTTAGTTGCCTTTGCCAACCCAATGCAAATAGATAGAGTAATAAATTAAAATAGACAACAAAATATGTACTATTTTTTTCTGTGAGTAAACATTTGCTATACTAATAAGCATCACGAAGAAGTGTCATGTGTAAGCCAAAGAAAAAAGGGGGGTTTTTTTTTTTTTGACCCCCACCCAATTTTAAATCTCCAAAATACCCTTTGAAAATTAATTTTTTTTTAAAAAAATAAATAAATCGTATATACCCCTTTGAGTACGTATATACGATGGCTATTTTATGTCCAATCGTATATACGTACTCAAAGGGGTATATACGATGGGTTTTATTTTTTTAATAATTTGTTTTAATTTTTATTACTAAAATGCTACTAAAAATTCGTTAAATAGTCAAAACTACTCCAAAAAATTATAAAAACACCACTAAAAATCTAACAAAACCAAAATAAGGCTATACAATTTTTTTAGATTTTTGGAGACTATGAAAAATTAAAAAAATCGTAAAAATAGTGCTTGATGGAATTTGGGATTTTGAGGCGTAATTCCGTAAGAAGTCCCTTCTACGGAGTCTTGATTCTTGATTTTTTTGGATTTAATATTTGTGGTTTCATTACGATCGGAGTATGTTGCCCGAAAACCGATTTTTAGCCTAAATTATTCGTTCGACGTATAACATCGCGTCACGTTTTAACGAACTACACACAAAACCTATTTTTTCAGGACTTATATAATTTTTATTTGACTTAAAAAAATTAAAAAAATACAATGGGGATTGTATATACACGAGGGGATATATATACGACCCTTTTTTTGTCCATCGTATATACACCTCCCAAGGCGTATATACGATTAAGGTGAAGTGTGCCAATCGTATATACGCCTTAGGGGTGTATATACGATGGCAAAAAAAAGTCGTATATATATATACCCCTGTGGTGTATATACGATTGGCCAATTTTTTTTTAAAAAAATACATTTTCAGAAGGGAAATTTGGGATTTTCAGTGTGGGTGGGGATTATGGGGATGGGGTGGGGGTGGGGGTCCAAAAAAAAAACCCAAGAAAAAAATGGGCCTATGTGGCCATTGCCTAAGCTTCCTAGCTTGGCCCTGTTAGCAAATAAGTGCGGCTTGCCTAAGTGACAGAAATCTGGGTTAAACTCAAAAAGAAGGTGTTTGCTTTTCTCACACCCCCTCCTACTCAAAACACACCCCATAAGGGTGTGAAAAGACCAAAAGGTCAGCCAAAACCTCTTTTTTTTCACGAAATTTCACCTGTTCAAACACGGGTCTTCGAACAGGTTCGAATGACATCGTTCGTGTGTGTTAAATCTTGACTTCACACGCTCTTTAGGTGTTTTTCACCTATTCGAGTGAGGTAAATGCGCGCATTCGCGTCGCACGAATTGTTCAACCCGTTCGAACGACATCGTTCGGGTGTGTTAAATATTGACTTCACACCTCTCGTGCGTAATTTCACCTGTTGAACGAGGTCATTGAGCGTGTTCGAACAAGGTCGTTCGAACGATCTTTAAACACGTGAACTCGTTTCATGCGAGGTTATTTTTGGAATAAAATTTGTTAAGGGGTGTGAAAGAGTAGGAGGGTTTGTGGGAAAAGCAATGGCCAAAAAGAAAGGAGTAATGGAAACACAGTCGACCCCCGAAATACAACCCGATTTACAGAAAGTGCTATTTACAATCAATATTTTAGGGATTAACGAAACTTTAACCCTATGTTTGGATGGAGCATTTTTAAGAGGTAATGTAATTTTTGGGGGAATTCAAATATTTTAGTTCAAAATTTTGAACTAAAATATTCCAATTCCCCCAAAAAATTAGATTACCCTCTAAAAATACTCTACTCAAACACACCCTAAGAGTTTTCACTATTCAAAGCCCTTAAAAGGGGATCATTCTCCTCCTCCTCCTCCTCAAGCAAATTGTCGTCATCATCCAGTTCATCTAAAATTGATTGGTTAATCCTCTTCCGAGACTGCCTCCGATGCTTCTTAGGGTCCAAACGTGGTTCTGCTTGCTGAGAACCCAAATTTCCTACTTTTAACCTGTAAAAACAAATGGTGTTATTAGTAACCAAATAGTATATGATTCGGTAATTGATTCGGTAATTTCCCATGATAAAAAACACTACTCATACATCTTTTTGAATGTGTTCTAATGCAATCCAAGGATCGCTTTAGATTGATTCCAGTGTTCCAATGCAATACGGTAATTGGATTGCATTGGATCGCCTGGGAAGGCATTGTATCGCTAGAAGCAAGTAACATAACATTATTATGGTTTTCAACATTTTGTTAGAAACCTTATCACAGTTTTTGCATCTCAAGCACTATTTTGCAGGGAATACAACTTAAGCACTATTTTGTAGGCAATACAAGATGCATAGTTAATCTACTCGTATTTCCAAGTAGAATCTTTTGCATTGCTATATATTGCATTAATTTATTCATTGCCTGCAATTATTTTTCAACTACAAAAGACCATAGGCATTCAAAGTTTTATTTCACACACTTTTTAGATAAACCACGTTGAGGATGTTTAAAGCAATTTAGTAGCTTCTTCCAAGTTCCAAGGGCCGAGAAAAGAAATTATTATATTAATGAAAATGCATTTATATATTAACATGTACAAAAAAATAAGAATTAGCTTTCACCAATGTGTACAGCACGCTCGTATCTATTATATCATCACAAAGGTAAATTGTCTGTCATACCTTACATCGCTTTCTCTTTTAGTTCCAAAGGTCCTCAACTGGAACTCCTCTCTGATTCTAATTTCATCAAGAAGTTGAAAGTAGAATGAATATCTTTCCCAATCCCCCTTCACAATGCAGCCAGGTTCACCAAGGTGCAAACAATTGTTAAATGAACATTTTGCAGGCTCGGTTGCACTAAGCAGATTCCTGATCTGAATAGGGGAAAGAAAATAAAATATCAAGCGAAATAGGAAAAACTGTATTTACGCATGATCTAGTCGGAAATAAAATAGCATGAATATACTAACTTCAGGAAAAGTTTGTGCAAGAGATTGCTTTGTCACTTTCAACAAACTAGGCTGGTTAAATCCAGGAGTATCAGCAATATAACCCCCTCCAGATAATGGAAGCAGAGAAACATGGCGAGTAGTATGCTTCCCCCTGCCACTTCTTGTTGAAACCTCCGCAATTCGTTGGTCCTCAAACCATTTGCTACTGAAAATCTGAGAAACGAAGCATCCACACAGATGATACAAATACTAAAGGCATACAAATAGTAAAAGATATAAAAAACAAAAACCAAAAAAACGTACAGGTTCAAACCAATTCTCCTTTTCTGAAGTATCACAAGCACGGGGATTGTTTCTAAGGGCATTGATCAAACTAGACTTCCCAACTCCACTAGGACCCACAATCACCGACGTTTGATCTCGCAATTTGAACGCAATAAGATCAAGGTTATGTCCAGATTTAACACTGCAAAAAATTGGCTGGTATCCCCAGTCATGCAGCCTAGCTTTCCAGGAATCCATGGTCTATACAAGAGTTAAAGCAATCGCTTCACATCAGAAGATAATCGCAGCATAACAAATTAAAACCACAGTAATTTTATAACCAAAACACAACACCAAGCGTTTAGTAAAGCTTTTGAGCAAAGGGTCAACACAATGTCTTCAAAATTCAAATGCATTTTTTCATAGTAAGTGTGTAATAACAAACTTCATAGATATTGTTTGATAGTCAATTTGAATAAACCTTTCCACAATTTCTTATAGAACAGAAGAAGTTAGCAGTGAGCCAGTGACTATATGTACCTCAAATTTGGAATCTCCCTAATCTAACTTCTTTCTGGCTACAACTTCCCTAGTAGCAACAAACTTATAATTTAAGATCTAAGCACTTATCTCAGTTGGAAAAACTTACATTAAGTCAAAAGTTAATGAAAACTGTGTCTAATCTAACCTAGTAACTTCAATTAATCAAACACAAAAGATTATACTAATACTAATTAAGAACGCATAATCATAATCACAATGACAATATGCTAACTGTTAAGAAATTAAGCCAACAGAGTTAACCTCTTTATCCACAAGCTCCGTCTTGTTGAGCGCTAAAGTGATAGGAATTCCACTAGACTCAGCCTCAACCAAAAACCGTGTAAGCGTAAATGGCTCAAGCTTAGGTTGAACAAGCGAAAAGAGAACGAGTAAATGGTTCACGTTTGCTACAGGAGGATCCAACATCTCTGAATTTCGCTGAAACACGTTTTCAATCATTCCCCTACGGTCCACCCAATCAACAGAGCCTACTAAAACCTTATCTCCAACCATTACCCTACGCTTTATCTTCTTCAGCAACGCTCTCACCACACACAACAGTTCTACTCCTGGAACATCGCGGAAGCTTCCAGAAGATTCTTCAGGGAGATTGAACGATTACGCGCATGAAATTGGCTTGCGAAGAAGCGACGACGCCAACGGCTTGTGATTCGGAGAGGAGGGATGTGTTCGCGGGAGAGAACGGGTGCGAGAGAGGAGAAGTCCTTCAATGTGTGTTTTGCTTTTAGGAGATTCTTGCTTGGGGCTTCTGGCTTAGGGTTTTTGCCTGGCTGCGATTGGGAGGTACCTGAAGCGACGGAGAAGAAGAGGAGCGGCGGAAGCCACCAAACGGTGGTGGCGGATGATGGAGAACGATGCTAGCGACATGTCGACGAGAAAGACTGAAAGAGAGAGTAACTGAAATCTCAACTAACTAACTAATCGATAACGAACTATACAAAGGAGTAACTAATAGACTGAACGGTGTATCAAATTTTGGCGCTAATCGAAACTTTGAGAGTGGCAATATTTTTTCACTTTCAAGTTCATTCCAGAAGTGAGGGAGCAGAGTGTGAGTAGGGATGGCAATGGTGCGGGTGCGGGGAGTACTCCCCCGCTCTCCGTCCCCACCTCTCAAATTGTCCTCCGTCCTCATCCCCGTTCTCCACATCGGAAACATTTCCTCCCGCATCCCCGTCTCTATGGATACCCACGGTCCCTGCGGAGACCCCAATAGCTAACAAAAATATAAATTAAAATATAATAAAACTAGAAAAATATATAAAAAGTAAGACTAAAATTCAAAAGTTTAACATTTTATTAAAAAATATAAATGTTAGTCTTAGTTTTATATTTTAATATTTGGAAAGTATAAAAGTTAGAACAATTTAATATTTTGTTAATATTTTAAATTCAAAACACATATAAAAAGACTAAAAAATTAATTATGTTATGAAAATAACCAAAACTATAGAAAGGAGAAATATGAGAAGATAAGAACATCAACAAAATATGAAAGATGAGAGTATTTCTATTCACTTTAAGTGTATCCATACACATATGAGATAGCCCCATTTATAGGGTATGGATAGGCAAGTGAGTGGTCTATCATCAAAAGCCACTACACAATGGAGTAAAGAGAGGGAATGAGAAAGCTAATGGACATCCACTAATATAAATATTCATAACACTCCCCCTTGCACTACAAGAAAAGTCTGATTTAGCCACCAACATTTGCCACAGACTTTATTCCGTCGGTAGTTTGCCACGGACTTGCGACGGATATTAATTCGTCAGTCGTTTCCCACGGACTTGCGACGACAATGTATAAAAAGCAAGAAGCGCGAAGTTTCCATTGGAGTTTGCCATAGACTTAGAACACGATGCGCAAATTTGCGACGGACTAGCCGTGGCAAGCCCGTCATAAATGACCTTCGGCAAACCCCAAATACGCGTTTGATAATATCGACTTCCTTCTTCTTTCTATTTCTTTCTTGCTCGCTCCCTCTCCTCTCGAACTTCCTTCACGCGCGCGCCTCCTCACGTCGGCGCCTCCAAAGAATCCTCTCTCGCGTCGCGGCCACCTGTTCCTTCTCCTCCTCCTCACTTCCACTCCCTTTGCTACCCAACCCAAACCCCAGAACCCATTGTGCGAACCAACTCGAGAATGCAAGCATTCTTCTTCTTTTCATCATCTATCGTAAGTATTGTTCTTCTATTCTATTCTATTCGCTTTTATTCTAATTAAAACCCTAATTTTTGATTTCATGAAAACCCTAACCTTCTCTTCCTAATTCTACGTTTTAACCCTAACCCTAAGCTCAATGTTCTTTGAACGCGCCCTCAAAAACGTTTCACTCTCCCAAAGAACGAATTGAACCCTAAAACGCGCCTCCTCTCTCATCGGTATGTATGTTTTATGAATTTGCTGCTTCTTCCCTTTATGCTTTTGATTTTGATTTTGCTGCTTACTGGTTTACCAATCAACGCACCCTCCCTTTATGCTTTTCATAGTTGTTCTATCTTGGAATATGTCCTTTGGGTTGTATTTTTGCCTTGTTCTGACTATTACTTGGATTTATTTTGTTCTCTTTTCTTGGTGTTTGAGTTAAGCACTTAAATCTATTTTTGTCTTGTTGAATTCTTGACCACAATTTCAGTTGAAAGATTGTAAGACTTGTTCATTGCTTATAAATTATAATATAAAATGTTGTATATGTTGGTTCTATTGACAATGTGATAATCTGGTTTGAATTAACATTGATTGAAGCATTACAAACCATAAGAGGAAGGTTGATTGATCCTAATGGAAATTTGAGCAATTGGGATCGCGGAGACCCATGTACATCTCATTGGAAAGGAGTTTTGTGTTTCAATCAAACATTAGTGTATGGCTATTTACATGTTCAAGAATTGTATGACTTATCTTACATTCTCACATTTTTGTTTCATAAAAGCGATAAAAGTTATTAGCATTTACAAACTTAGATGTTCAAGAATTCTATTAAGTTTGTTTTTCTTGTCTGCAGCAACTAATGAATATGAACTTGAGTGGAAATTTGGCACGAGAAATTGGCAAGTTAGCTTATTTGGAAAGATTGTAAGACTATATCTGCATAGATGTTTGAAATTACAAATATTGCAAATGATTTTCAATTTAACAACTACTCCATGCCACATTTTCTTATTAGGAAATTTGACTTATTTGAGCGTTTCCTCCTTTTGGAAGCATTTAGTTATACGCTAATACACGTTTTTTCTTTGTGTTCTATAGGAACTTCATGTGGAACAAAATAAGCGGGAGTATTCCAAAGGAAATTGGCAATATCACATCTTTAGTCCTCTTGTAAGTTTATGTTAGTCACATATGATTAAATAACTCGTTGTTTTTTTCTTCTCATAAACTTTTCCCCTTTTTTGCGGAGCTCTTGAATGGAAATCGATTAACGGGTCCCTTTGCGGAGGAGCTTGGATATCTTCCAAATCTTGATAGAATACAAATTGATCGAGAACAATATATCAAGACTTGTACCTACATCATTTGCAAACTTGAACAAGACAAAGCACTTGTAAGGTTCTTTCTGATGGAAATGTCTGATGAGTGCAAAAAGGCTTTTTTGTATCGGTTGTTTTGCACTTTTAGTATCGGTTATCCGTCGATACTAATTCGACCGAAATACTAAATGTCCGACATTTAGTATCGGTTAAATAACCGATACTAAATGTCACTTTTAGTATCGGATTTTCAAAAACCGATACTAAATGACGCTTTTTTTTGGTATTTTTATGTCTTGAAAACGTACATTTAGTATCGGTTATTTAAATAACCGATACTAAATGTCACATTTTTAGTATCGGTTATTTAAATAACCGATACTAAATGTCTTTTCAACATTGTGTTTACTCTCAAAAATTGACATTTAGTATCGATTATTTAAAAACCGATACTAAATGTCACTTTTAGTATCGGTTATTTAAAAACCGATACTAAATGTCACTTTAACATTGTGTTTCTTTGTCTAAAAATGACATTTAGTATCGGTTTTTAAATAACCGATACTAAAAGTGACATTTAGTATCGGTTATTTAAATAACCGATACTAAAAGTCTATTTTCTTAAAAAAAAAGGTTCTCAGTTCACATTTTACCACACACACTACATATAGTAGTGTGTGGTAAAAAATGAACTAAGAAACAAAACTAACATCAAACAACTAAAATTGAACATGAAATTCATAAAATGAGTCAATTAATCATTCATTCAAACTCACATTTTGCAAATAAGCAGTACATGATAACAATAAAATAGATACAACAACAAATATAATCAAGCACAAATTTCATGAACAACAATTTCATATAAGCAATCAAATTTCTGGTTCCAAAATGGAACAACAAGTGTGAAATTTGTAAGAAATAATTTTCCAACAGTGGAAGTTTCTTCAAAATTAAAACAGCAGCAAATAAAGACAATGTTATCAGTTATCACATTACCCTAAGACAATGTTATAAGAATTGAGAACACCTAATAACAGTTAGTTCCAATGCCAAACCTGTTAACAACAAAAGAAGAACATCACAACTACAAAGCACAGGAGAGATCAATCCTTGCACGGGACGAAATATCCATCGCTTAAAGTGTGATTACCTGTGTTTGTCTCTCCTTCTCAATATCAGTTTAGTAAAAGCATACCTCATAATATTCTTATAGAGAATTAGAACTTTATCTAGCATTTTATTAAATTAAGGTCACCTTTAAGAATAGCAAAATCCTCTGGATTCTGTGACTTATCATTTGATTTATCTCTTCTTTCTATTGAAAGGCCAATACACGTTTGAGCCTCGTAAATGCAAGTGTTAGAGGCCAAGAAGGCGGTCAAAGGAGGTGCATCAAGACATATGCTTTCTGCGCAGAAAGATAGCTATCATTTAATAATCATCTTAGGCATGCATACTGATGAATATCGGGTAAGCTTAGGTCTAAGACACTTTAATATCTTAAAAACTATAAACTATATAGTCAGTTCGATTTGCAAAAGCTTAGTGAACACTAAATATCAACCAGGATATCCAACAAATCCATTTTATCTCTAAATCACAATTACCAAATTTGTGAGAAAACAAAAACTCGGCAAGTGCAAGTGAATTGTCAATTTACATGACATAGACACTATCAATGTGGTGAGGGTTTACTTTGTCAATTTACATGACATAGACACTATCAATTCTTGTCACAATTTACTCTCATCCTTGTAACGCTTTTTTATCCGCTTGGGCTTTTGCCTCGTATGGTTCCTTCTCCTCCATTTGTCATGCAAAGAAACATAAAACTTAGTCATAATACATAATATAGGCTTTGATCGGTGATGTGAAAGGCACACGAGATGCCACTTGCATGAAATCATTGAAATGAAACAAGTGTAAACCAGCCATACGACATCTTTTTCCACTTCTCTCCAAGTACTCTTCCCACATCCGTAAATGAAATTCGAGGATTAGTTTTCTTTAGATTCTGTCATTAAAAAACAGCTATTGTAATTGTAATTTATTACATCCAATAAACCATTTTGCCATATGTCATATTAGTAGTGCGGATGAAAGTGATGAATACACTCAACCGACCACGACCCACCGAACCAAATCCAAAACCGGATCACCGATCACGTATAACATAAAACGCACCTCTCTTTCCATTTGAGAAAAGAACATGAAAACGCACAATGCCTCTTAGGTGCATTAGGGGGTCTTTTTTTCTTCTTTTGTTTCTTCTTCTTTCCATCTTCGTCAAGATCTTTTGATTTCTTCTTAGAAGTAGATGACTTAGAAGACACATCCTTCTTTATTTCCTTCTTGGCGAAGCTTACGAAAATTGGCCATCATTAAGCGTATCGTAAAACAATGAGGATTTAAATAGTAGAGTTGAGGTATCACATGAAAATAAAGGCAAATAAAGTAAGTCACTTGCCTCTTTCTCTTTCTCATCACCACTTTGGCTAGCATCGAGTCATCCGCCCGAGAATCATCGGTAGGAGAACTGAATCATCCTTTTCGGCAACAAAATCTGAATCTCGCATATAATAAACATTCAAGTTTAAGAATGGCAAAACCGAAATGAAAACAAACTACCAAGCTTATTTACGTACTTTTCATGCACAAATATTGAGATCTTTGTTTGATATACACAAATATTGTTCTCTCAAATTACTTAAATTAGAACACAAATATACCAAAAGCTACTCATGAATTAAAGATGAGGATAAAGATTGTCAAATACTGATTACGCACCTCCTCATCGGTTTCATCTCCACCGACTTCATTTACGATGCGCTCAAGATGTGGATGTGACATCATCATCTTCATTCTCAAGAACCTTGGCCACACCACCAACGGTGGTTGGGCATCTCCCAAGTTCATAATTTTCAAGCCCTTGAAGCGCATGTGCGAGCCAAAACTAAATTTAATATTACAAACCATTAGTTGCAAGTAAATTTTGGCAATGAGCTAGTATTTACTGATAAAACCATATAAATTGTGGTATTCATTTCTCTGAATATTACGGAAGAGATGCTCTTGGTCATTTTTAGTTTGATAAGAAGGTCAAAATAATGCATATTTGAACCACCCAGCGTGTCGCTCAAATTCCACATACTCAATCTAGTAGGAAATGATTAAACAATCAAAACCTCCAATGTGCAAATATAGTGTGTATCAACCAAGATGTGAAATGATCATCAATAATTACAAGCTGGAATTACCTCTTCATGAATAATAAGAGTGGGAGGTTTAGGTAGAAAGAAGAAGCTCTTCTCCGGAGGATCTGAGAATTCCATCTTGACTTTCAAAGATGATTTCAACTGCATAACAATCTTGACAACTCCTAAATTTTCGGGCTTAGTAACTTTTCCCCGGACAAGCCACGTAATATGGTGGTGAACACTTCATGTATGAGCCCTGTTTACAAAAATCACGAAACCAACAAAGAGTACCCAAAAAAACACAATTACAAAAGCGTGACCATATTTGCGATATAAAGGCAAACAAATCAACAAATTAAAACCTCAATTTCGAGAAGATTGAAATTAGGGTTTGAATAGGACGATTCACAAAGACAAGGAAAATCAATTTGGGGACAAATACATTATTAGGGTTTGAATGGGGAAATACCTAAGTTGTAGATGAGGAAGATGAACTGAAGGAGCTCTCAGAATGACGGAGAGGAATGGACGACGTGAGCTTGGCGGTAAGCGAGGCTTCGTGGTCTCTCCGAGTCACCTTGGATTGTTGCTTCTCTCGATTAGGTTGAAACAAACTCTCTCATCGTCACTAAAGTTTTGAGTTCTCCAAACCCTATCTCCAAAGGTTTTGATTTGAGAGTTCGAGAGAGAGAGTTGAGCGAGAAGGTTGAGAGAAGAGAGATGAGGTTCGAGAGAAGAGAGAAGAGAGATGAGGTTCGAGAGAAGAGAAGTGAGATGAGCGGCGAGAATGGCGGTGAGTGAAGCTTTGCTTCGTGCGTGAGGAAGAGCGAAGATTTGGCGTGAGGGCGTTACTGCGTTGCTTTGTGTTGTGTTCGTGAGTGAGAGCGTTGTGTAATGTGGTGAGGCGTTTGGAAAATTAGATGACCTTTAGTATCGGTTGTCTAATAACCCGATACTAAATGTGTTAGAGACACACATTTAGTATCGGTTGTTTAAACAACCGATACTAAATGTAAGCGTGAAAATTGAAAACTTCAATTTAATTTCAAAATTGCCATCAGCGCCTACATTTAGTATCGGTTGTTTAAACAACCGATACTAAATGGTGCTGTCTAAAGTCATTTTTGCACTAGTGGTAGTTTAAGCATTGCCACTTTTTCTATTTTTATTTGAGCTCTTTTAATGTCTCTTTTTTCCCACAATGGAACAGTCACATGAACAATAATTCACTCAGCGGGAAAATCCCACCGGAACTTTCACGATTACCAAAACTTGTTCATCCGTAAGTTGTTTATTGGAATTTGTTGACATGATTGCAATTCACATGTTGCTCACAAGATGCTTCTGGGTTTGCGAGACTTCTTGACAACAACAATTTATCGAGGATATCTTCCACCCGAGCTATCGAAATTGCCAAGCTTACTAATTCTGTATGATTTCTTATTTTGTGTAATATTCGTGTGTTTGACACATGGTTCGGGTATTCGAGGTGTCTTTGGGGTTTTGTTATCCTCTCTATGTACAATTTTTCTTGCTTTCTTCTTTCTAGGGATGTTATTGTGTTTAGTAGCAATATTTCATCCCCTTCAATTCATGGTGAATATTACCACAATTGGCTAATGAATCACAGAGTCTACGGTCGGGCCTACTGTTATTAGCTTAGTTGTTATATTGTTTACTACTTTATAGTTATTTCTAGATTTTATTTTCTTAGTTATTAGGTAACAGTTAAAACTACTCTTGTTAATGTAGCTTAGAGTATAGGAGTCCATACCTATGCTAGAGTGTTGTTATTCTAAAATGCAGTTAGAATAATTTATTCTGATGTGCTAATATTCTTATGTTTTGAAAATGAAGTACAATTCAGAATTACTGTTTAGTCTTGTTATGTGTTATTTCTCTGACAATCTTTTTTTTTTATTTAAAGGTGTATACATGTGTTAGTGAAGCTGTCCTTTCACAGTTTATTCCAACTTCAACACCCAAGTTTAAGAGTTACAGGGAATGTGAAATACAATTTGGGCTATTAGCAGTCAAGCTAAAGTCGTTACGGCAGCAGGTAAGTACATTTAAGGAAATCAATTGCATATGTATGCTCTAAAATGACTAAAAAAGTAAATCTCCCGCATGCTAAAATTGGAAATGTAAGTATGCTAAGAAATTTGTTTTACAGTGACATGTTGTGCTTGAATTAGCGTCAAATTTCAATCCTGTCCTCTTCCTTAGTTTTATTCGTTAGTATACGTTCTGATTGTTCCTCAGCACGAACTTCACCTTGAAAGATCAAATTTCACAAAATCAGCTGTGGAGTCCGCAAACAAGAAAATAAGAAGGATTTTTGATGCTTCAATGTTTTGCTTTGATGAGCTTGGTGTTTGGTTGGCTTTGAAGGTTCTTAGCCTTTTGCTGCAGTGACTTTATGGCTCTGTTGTATGTTCATGGTTGCATATTATCATCAATTGTTTTTTATGTGACAGGCTGCAGAGTCCCTGTCTTTGATGTACATATAACATATTTATATAAATATATGTGACATCTTTGATGTAAATAGATTTATCTTATTTAGCTAGTTTAATTTTATGTAGCATGAATATATGTTTGAAGATTTAAATTTTTTAATTTTTTTTTTATTTTTGCGACGGATTTGCGATAAAATTTGCGACGACTTTGCCACGGATATTTGCGACGGATTAGCGACGGAAACATTTGCCACGGAAATTCTGTGGCAAACGATTTGCGACGAGTGTTTTTGCCACCAATTTTTGTCCGTGGCAAATGTTGTTTTGTCACGGAAATTTGTACATTTGCGACGGAAATGTCCGTGGCAAATCAGCGATTTTCTTGTAGTGTTGGATGTCCATCGAGGATATGCCTCATTAAAAACCTTACTAGAAAAAACCCAGTGGGATAAAAATCTAGTGAAGGAAAAGAGTACAATATCCTGTCAGTGGGAAGTGTCTCGTTAAAAACCTTTCCAGGAAAACCCTGTGGGACAAAACCATGGAAAAGGGAAAAAGAGTGCAGTTTTTCTCCCCCTGATTGAATCATCACTAAAGAATATGAATTTCAATATTTGGAGTTTCTCCTTGAGTGCATATGGAACAATCTACTCCATTGTCATTTGTGATTGTATCCTCTTTTAATGGAACTTTGCGATCAGTATTATCTTCAAAACATCTTCCTTGAACTGTTGGCATTTGGACATGAAATGATTTATTCATTACATCTGACTTGATCTAGATCAGAAAAATACTGTATATCTGCATGGTTAGTTTGTGTAACATACATAAAAATGATTTATTCATTACAATAGCCAAACATAAATATCCATCTTACCCCTTTTCAGATGCATTTTGGTTTGTGATATGCATGCATGCTTTTATAGTTAGTCTTCGAGACTAAGATATACAACTCATGTAGTCAATATGAATAATTTCTGCAGATCAATATGAGTCCTTTTTTTCAAAAGAAATATTTTTCTTTGCATTTTGAATCCTTCTAGGATTTTCCATGTAGAGGTCAACTACAGGTTCAACCTCAAAAATCCATCAGATATAATTTGAGGTCATTCATCTAGAGCTCTTTCTTTGAGTAATCTATAATTTTGGAATGCTCTTCAGGAGTTCCAATAATAGCAAACTATAGCAAATTCATGTATTGATATTTTCATATAACTCTATGGACCAGTGGTGTCATTTTTATATCCCTCGTTTAGAATATAAATTGAGACGATTATACCACATGTGTTCAAATTATATCATCTCATGGTGGTACTGATTCAATTTGAGTAATCATCTCGAGAATCCAAAAAGTGTGTGGTGGAATATTAAATCCTTGGGGATCTTTAAATAATTATGACTATCAATAAATAAGTTGTAGCAATATTCAACTTGTGAAAATTGAGCTATTCATGTGCTACAAGGCTAATTAAGTACTGAAAAGTACTCGCATCCACCCTTGAGCAACATGTCGAGCTTTGTATCTCACAAATTCACCATTCTCATTCTGCTTATCTTCGAATTTTGGCCAATTCACATTGTCTACAATCTAGTAGACTTTGGTTCATGATCCTCACTATTATTTATCACATTTAGCGATATATTTAGTAAAACATTGTCAACGTTGACATCGTTTCGGTTCCATTGTATTTCATTATTGACATAATTCATTGAGATCTCTTTAATTTTATAACTTTTCAGGTACCTGATCAGTTCTTCTGGAACTGTAATGTCAATTATGTCTGAATACTCTTTTAGAGTTTCTATATCCTCGTTTGGACCGTTTTATTTTTAGCTCCTTTTGTTGTTCGAGGATTTTTATCTTTGGAACCGATTGGTCTACCACGCTTCATGCGCGGTTGAGACTCATTTGCAATATTAGATTGTCCAGCAGGGACATCCATTCTATTGGAGCATTAGCAGCTGATATATATGATTTGGTCACGCCTTTTGGATCAGTGAATGCATTTGGTAGATAATTTGCTAAGCTTTGCAAATGGATTATCTTTTGAACTTCTAGTTCACATTGTTTAGTTTGAGGATCAATATGAGATAATGCTAATCCATTCAACTGATCTCTTTTCTTACAGCTGCTTATTCTCTCCCCCTAATGTTGGGAAATCTAATTCTTCAAATGATAATAATCAAACTGGATTATAAACAAGTCTCCAATTGTTGGCTCAATATACTATATTATACATGGAGATTTATATCCAGTATATATTTCCGAAATTCTTTTCGAACCCATCATAGTGCATTGCACATCCAAATATTCTAAGATGGGAAATATTAAGTTCATGACCAAAAACCAAATGTAAAGGAGAAGAGATGTGATAACTCGTTGGCTTGATGCGAATCAATATTACAGCATGTAAAATTGCATGTTCCCAAGTAGAAATTGGAACTTCTTATCTCATAAGTATTGGTCATGTAATTAACTTTAGACGTCTAAAGAATGGTTCTTCAGGACCATTTTATGAATGAACGTAGGACATGTGATATCCAATATCAATTCTAATAGACATACAATACTTATCATATGCTTTCAAGGTAATTCACATAATGACTTCTTACTCAAATTAGTTGAGCAAACAATCTCACAAACTTCCGGTTGTGAGTTGACGACAAATATATATAATATATATGTGGCCATCTAGTTGATGCACCAATTAAAATAACAAATATCTAAATAGTCCATGTGATTAGTGTACTTGTTTACAAGTATCACCTTATATCAGTTCTAGAAATATGAGGGATTTATTATTCTCAAATTGTCAATTTCCTTTGGGAATTAGTGAACACATAAATTAGTAGATTGAAGAAACTACTAGCTCTTCAATATAAGTTCACATAGAAGTTTATTATTCGCATCATAATATACTCGAGATGGCTCAACCGATCTTTCCAACAACTAAATTATTATGATATGTAAACTTTTGGTTTACATAACATGTGCTTCAATTGCACATATATAAGTGTAGTACAAATCAGAGGAAAAAGTAGACAATTTTTCCACTACACTTATTTTATCAAAATATGTCTCGCTATATAAAAATATTCAATATCTCCTTCATCTCTCGTTTCAATATGATTTCTATTTATATGCAAATCTTTGAAACTTAATAAATTTCAACGAGACTTAGGGGAATATAATGCATTCTCAATCTGTAAATTTCTTCCCCCGAATAACAGTATATTAGCTCTTCCGGAGCCTTCAATTATATTTGAAGAGCCATATATAGTACTAACTTCGGTTTATCGCTTCACTAAATAGGAGAAATATTTTTTTTATCTTCTAAAATAATATGGGTAGTTCCACTATGAGCGAAAAATATTTCTCCATTATCGATGCTAGTGTCAATACTCATTCTATCCTAAAATAAAATAAATATGATAAAAGATTGACATTAGAAAATTAAGTCTCTACAATATTATATGCCTACAAAGATCACATTTTAGGAGCTGCATAAAAATACAATTTCTCGAAGAAAAAAATATCAGGTGAGAAAACTATATTTGCTACTAAAAATAAGGAAAATAAAGAAGCATCGAAAGTCTCTCTTATTCCCCTTTTTTTTCATGCAACTTTTTTATTTGGAATCCCAAGCAAAAGAAATAAGAAAAATTACATTTTTCCATAGGATACTAAACCATAATTAGGAATAACAAAGGTCACAATCACAAATGATACAAATGACACTTAAATAGGATAATGATAACATTTACCACATCAATGGTCATCACTACAACTTTTCTTGTACCAAAATTATAATGTGAGTACTTCACTTCTGGGAATGAACTTCAATTCATTGAGTGGTTTGTGAGTATTCTTTACAATCACCATATCACAAAATCTTTATTCATAATATCTTTCTGAAAATATTTTTTCATTTTTCTAATTCATGAGAATATTTGAGACATAAATTACATGTCTTTTCCTTTACTTCAAAATATATTAAGATCAAGTAGATCTTATAGATTTTAATCATAGTCCAAATGTATAGTTTTTCAGAAACTTAACCACAAATCTCCATAATAGATGGCCAAAGAAAAATGTATTTTGTGCAATCCACCAAGGATGCTTAAATTACCAATTCATTAGTTCTTCAGGAACTATACCGCAAAATTTCTTCAATGATAATCAAGAAAACCATACTATGAGCAATCCTTCAAGGATGCTTGAATATTTTATTTTTTTGAGTTCTTCAAGAACTATCAGAAATCTTCAGAAATAGTGATTTCTTTGTGTAATCCTTGTTCTTCAAGAACTATACCACAATACTTCTTCATGATGATCAATAAGAACCATATAATGAGCAATCCTTCAGGGATGCTTTGATATTAAAAAAAAATTAAGTTCTTCAGGAACTGTATCACAAACGAACATGGAAATAACGAACATGGAAATAGTTATTTGTGCAATCCTTCAGGGATGCTTGGTTAATGGATTTATTGTTCTTAGGAACTATATATCAAAATTTCATAAACAATGATAAATAAATTGAAAATGAGATAAAACATAAACAAGATCACAAATAAATAATAGGGAGAAGAAGAATATGAAGAAGAAGAAGAAGATGAAGAAGAAAAATTATTCTTCTAATAGAACCTGGAGATGATTCTGCCATCAATCATACGGTAGAGCTTCGTGCTGATAACATGTTATGAAAATAACCAAAACTATAGAAAGGAGAAATATGAGAAGATAAGAACATCAACAAAATATGAAAGATGAGAGTATTTCTATTCACTTCAAGTGTATCCATACACATATGAGATAGCCCCATTTATAGGGTATGGATAGGCAAGTGAGTGGTCTATCATCAAAAGCCACCACTACAAGAAACACGGAGATTAGCGAGTGAAATATCCGTCGCTAACAGGCCCATTTCGGTCGCTAATGTCCATTAGCGAGGGAATTAGCGAGGGACCAGTTCGGTCGCTAATTCCCTCCTCGCTAGTGGCATTTAGCGAGGGAATATGTGTCAGTCGCTAATTAGCGAGGACCGATCCTCGCTAATTCCTCGCTAAATCGACAAAGACGCAACCCAAGTCTGATTGGCACGCTTATCAATTTGAATTTTTTTTTTTTTTTTATTATTATTATTATTATTATTATTATTACTACTACTACTACTACTACTACTACTACTACTACTGTTATTATTATTATTATTATTATTATTATTATTATTATTATTATTATTGTTTGGATGTGGTGTGGTGGTGGTGGTGGTGGTGGTGTGGTGGTGGTGGTGGTGGTGGTGTGGTGGTGGTGGTGGTGGTGGTGGTGTAAAGAGAGAAGAAGAAGGAGAAGAGTAAGGGAGAAAGAGGGTGGTGGTGGTGGTGGTGGTTTTGTGAAGAAAGAGAGAGAGAGAGAGGTGGTTGTGTGGTTGAAGAGAGAGAGGAGTGAGAGTGGTTGTGGTGTGGTGGGGGCGTGGTGGTGGTGGTGGTGGTGTGGTGGTGGTGGTTTTGTGAAGAAAGAGAGAGAGAGAGGTTGTGGTTGTGTGGTTGAAGAGAGAGAGGAGTGAGAGTGGTTGTGGTGTGGTGGGGGCGTGGTGGTGGTGGTGGTGGTGGTGGTGGTGGTTTTGTGAAGAAAGAGAGAGAGTAGAGGAAGAGGAAGAGGAAGAGGAAGAGGAGTGGAAGAGGAAGATGAGAGAAGAATGAGAGAAGAGTGAGAGAAGGTGGTTCGGTTATTATAATTAAATATATGACAATTTGCGAGGGAATTAGCGAGGGACTGTCCCTCGCTAATCCTCGCGTTTCCCAAGCCACTGCCATGGGTCAGAATCCTGCAAAAATGTCAGTCAATTAGCGAGGGACTTGAAAGTTCCGTCGCTAACTGCCTAAAAAAACGTGCTGCTCAGTCAAATCAGCCAGAACATCTCATTTCCGTCGCTAATTCCCTCGCTAATGGGCACATTAGCGAGGGACCTACAATTCCGTCGCTAATGTCAGTTTTTTGCGAGGGACAAATATTCCCTCGCTAATTCCGTCGCTAATTCGCGTTTTTTTTGTAGTGCACTACACAATGGAGTAAAGAGAGGGAATGAGAAAGCTAATGGACATCCACTAATATAAATATTCATAACAAATTACTTATAAATAATATATATCTATAATAAGTATATTTATGTAATTTATTCGGGGCGGGGGGTATGATCCCCATCCCCATCATCACTTTGATTGCGGGGGGATTTTCTCCCCTGTCCCCATCCCCACGGGGAAAAATCCTCCGCCCACGGGGCCCCATTCGGAGCAGTCCCCACGGGGATCCCCACTTGCGGATAGAAATTGTCACCCCTAAGTGTGAGTGCCTGTTTGGTTGCACGGTGGAGCCTTCAAAACGCACGTTCACTTTCATAAAAGCGCTTCCTTCATGTTTGGCTGTTTTTCCAACTCGATTTTCGTCGTACGGCTACCGTGAAAAATCACGGCAAAACTAAAGCAATAAATCATAGCTTCTGCGTTCTTACAATCAATTCTCTATTTTGCTTTCTCTGCTTTGCCAATTTTACCCTCTCTCTTTTATCACTCTCAGTTGCTGCAACATGTATTTCTCCATGGATTTCTCCAAGACAGCAAATAGTTTCCATTCAGATCTGCATGGAGAATAAAAACGTGAAGTGAGGGCTGAGGAGGAAGAAGGAAAATAAAAGTCAAGAGGAACTTGATGTGTAAAGAAGAAGAGAAAGAGCTATAAGAAAAAAACAGAGGAGCTGATTTTGGAATTGTTGTTGCGGCGACCAGGAGTAAGGGAAAGGAACAGGGCACATTTCATTTTAGGGTTTAACATAGGCCCATGCTTCGTACAACCCCCTGACTACTCACTAGAACCCCCATACCACCCTTTCCCAAAATGCCCCTGAATTTAAACCATTTTTTTAAAACATTACGTACGGTTCGACCATGCGTGTGCCGAACCTGTTAAGTGTGGTTCGACCATGCGTGCGTCGAACCGGTTCGCACTTGGCAGGGTCGAACCTCCCTGATTGTTGCTAGATGCTGAGTTGTTTAATTTTAACTGATTTTTAACGATTCGATTTATTCTTTGCTAACACTAGTATGGCTAACACTAGTTGTTTACTTTTAACTGATTTTTAACGATACAATTTATTCTTTGCTAACACTAGTTGTTTAATTTTAACTGATTTTTAACGATTCGATTTATTCTTTACAAACACTAGTATGGCTAACAATAGTTGTTTATTTTTAACTGATTTTTAACGATTCGATTTATTCATTGCACGAATTGTTCGTTTAGACTTTTTCGGTTTTTATGACTTGTTGCACTTATCTATAATAGGTGTGATCGAACGTGAACCGTTGATTTAAAACAATCGAAACCGTTAAAACTATAACCGTTGGAGAGAATTCAAAAACTTAGTCGTTGACTGGACAGTGGAGAGAGTTCGGCGCACGACTGATCGATTTGGATCGGCACACGCTTGGTCCAACCTAGTCAAAACATAATTTGGGGTGTCTGAGCAAATTTTGATTGGTTCGGCGCAGCGAGATTCGATCAAGTTCGATCAAGTGTGCGCCGAACCGTGCATAATCTTTAAAAAAAATAAAAATCAACTTTCAGTAAGGGTTTTTGGTCTTTTCACACCAAAAAATGGGTTCTAGTGAGTAGCAGGGGGGTTGTACGAAGCATGGGCCTTAACATATGGGCTGATAATGGATGATGGGCTCTTTTGTGTTGATGAAAGTAATGGGCTCCTTAGTCCTTAATACGTTTTTTTTTACAAAAGGCTCCTTAATACTAATAAGGTTTTTTTTTGTACCCCCACCATCTTTCCCCATACCCCCACATAATAGTGAAACCCCAAAATACCCTTAAACAAACATATTTTTTTTAAAAAAATTTTGTCCAATCGTATATATGTTCAAATGAACATATATACGACCCTAAACATTAACCCATCGTATATACACCCCCCTAAGCGTATATACGATTGGCCCACCCCCACATCAATCGTATATGCGCCTTGGGAGGTGTATATACGATGGGTTAATGTTTAGGGTTGTATATATGTGCATTTGAACATATATACGATCCCATTGTTTTCTGTATTTAATTTTTTTAGTCAAATAAAAATTAATTAAGGCGTGAAAATAGGTTTAGTGTGTAGTTCGCCTAACGAATAATTTAGGCTTAAAAATCGGTTTCCGGGCAACCTACTTCGATCGCAATGAAACCACAACCATTAAATCCGAAAAAATTCAAGAATCATGACACCCTTTTAAGAGACTACGACCTCAAAATCCCAAATTCCATCGTTTACTATTTTTTATTAATTTTTTTAATTTTTCATAGTCTCCAAAAAATCTTAAAAAAATTGCATAGACTTATTTTAGTTTTGTTAGATTTTTAGTAGTATTTTTATAATTTTTTTGATTAGTTTTGAATCTTTAACAAATTTTTAGTAACCTTTTAGTAAAAAAATTAAAACAATTCATTAAAAAAAATAAAAAAAAACCCATCGTATATACGTTTTGAGTATGTATATACGATTGGACTCAAAATACGTATATACGATTTATTTATTTTTTTAAAAAAAATTAGTTTTCAAAGGGGCATTTTGGGGCTATCCAATTTGGTGGGGGTATGGGGGGAAAGGGTGGGGGTATGGAAAAAACACCCCTACTAATAATTCACATCAATATAAATTTAAATTTACTAAATATAAACATTAATATAAAATTATTGTGTGTAATTTTAATTTTAAATTATATTCTTTAATTGTAATTTTAATTTAGATATTTTATATCATTTAATATATTTGTTGTCTATTGTATCAAATTTTAAATTTAAATTTAAATTTCTAATTTAGTTTGATACCCATTTTGGTAATTTTACACTCAAAATACTTTTGATTTAATTTATCCAAACAATAATGATTGGTGAAAATAACTTTTCAGTAAATGCACCCAAACAAAAATCACGTTATGTTCAACTGACTTTTAACTAAACTCAATTCTGACAAACTCAGTTCTCATCACCGCGGAACTAAACACACACTGAGAGAGGTGTGTCATTTGCGTTGTGTGGCCAGCCATTCACTTCGTGGTTGGATCCTCTAACTTAATCTCCTCTGCATTTTCCTAACTTTAGTGTTTTTTGATGAGAGAGAAAAATAAAAATGGAGGGAAATGGAGGGAAATAAGATGAGAGAGGATATATTGAAGGAGAGAGATAGACACAAAGAAGTGAAAGGCGCACTATGCGATTTGGCGCCTAAAGTCAGAGGATATGTTCCCGTTGTTTTGTTTAAACGACATCTTTGGTTTCACCGTTAACGACACTTTGTTGTCCAGACGATATCTGGTCTATATGCCATTGCTATGCCAGAGCTAGTAAAATTGGGAAAAAGATTAGGTTTTTTTTATAGGTAAAGTGGTTAGAAATTAGTGTGGTAGTTGTTAGAGGAGAGGAGGGAGTGGTGTTCGAACCCCGTATGCCAACGTTTTCCACCAATGATGTCTCTTTTACTCAACCATGTGAAATGAATGAGAGAAAAAATTGTATAAAATGAGAAAGTCAGAGAAATAGACAATGATTTTATCTCAGCCTCTCAGCAACGATACGCGTAGGCCATGAGAGAGACAATTGATTTATCTCTGCCACTCAGCAAAGATACGCGTAAGGCATAACATTTTTTTTGTTGTGTAGAAGTCTTTGACCCGCTCTAGTGTCTAAGGGTCTGACTAACCCCTCTTATACATATGGAAACAAAATGCACAATGAGATGTAATATGAGTAAAGATGACAAGTATTTAGTCCAATTAGCATAATAATACACCAAAATTCTGGAGAACCCAAAATTCTGAGATTCTTTCTTTCTAGTAGTGGTATGCGACTATCCTAACTAGTCTCACCCCCCGTCCGATTGACGGGTTGTCTCACTATTAATTAAATGAATTACTTTTAAAGAAAAACAATAGTAAGTAACAACATCAAACAAATCCTAAGTATTAGAAAGACATCACAGTTGAAGACAAAAGTCACACATATTAGATCAAGTTATAACGCAAACACCTATAATAACGTTATATATATTCATCAAATGTAACTATAAAATCTTAACCCATAATATGGTCCTACCCGGTTTGAGAAATTAGTTTCTAGAGTTGCGCGTAGAGAATACTCAGTTTATACCAAAAAAATGTAGACATAAAAATTTAACTCATAATTAAAGAGAGAATAAGACAACATAATTAAAAAGTGAAACACGAACGTAGGTCTCATGCAGAGATTGATTTAAAAGTAAATATCAATTTAATTATACTTGTAATACTTCTTGATGCGAAATTATCTAAATAAAGAAGAAAATACCAATTTGGACATGTAATTTTTTCCAAGATTCTAAAGTTCCCCAAAACACAGCGCCTAGAATCACACTTTATGTATTTTCCCATGAAATTGTTTTTCCATCAAATAGATTATTGACGAACAAAGTATTTGAGTAGTTAATAAAATTTTTGAATCCTAAAGTAACCCAAAATACACTGTCTAACATTTCACGTTACGCGTTTTGCTACAAAATAATTTTGTCCCCATCAAGTACACTAATGCACACTTTTTAACATCCCACTTTAAAATATAAAAATATTAAAAAAAATGTAGATCAATCATCGGTAAAACTCTGTTGGGAGGATATAACCGCACACGTCGACAAAACCGAGTACTCGTGGCCAGACAGCTTCTCCGGTGTAGATTAGTCATCGATAAAGCCGATGAAAACTACACACCAATGAGATGGTAACAAAAAAAGGGAAAAAAATCAAAATGAAAAAAAAAAGGCCAATTGGCCAAAAAATTAGAGAAGGCAACAAAAAAATGTTTCCCTCCTTAATTGATGAGGCATGTTAAGCCGCTTACATGATAAAGACAATAGAGAATATGTTATTTCCCAGGATTGTATTGAACCATTTAACTATGATAAAATTAAAGAAACTGAAAATTTCCAAGTCCTCTTGTAACATACCTATTTTCTCAGGAATATTATTTGTTGGATAGAGTAGACACTATCAGAGTGTTTATAAGTGGGAACCTCATCTATTGGATTGGGCCTCAATGAGTACTCAATTTTGTGGATGAGTGAGAACATGCACAAAGTGACCACCACACATGCGTGCACGCCGCCGCCGTCTGTCCGACCGGCCAGCTCGGCTCAGCCGGGCTAGGCTTGAGCATGGGCTGAGTGGTGTATTTTATTTTTGAAATTTTTTTTTATTAATTTTGTTGCCTCTTGATCGTTTGACTTCAGCAGTCATGTTGACCGAGTCAAAGGTCAAACCATAACGGAATTTTTTGTCATAAACCGTAAACTTTTTTTTTCCAACGGATTTTTTGTCATAGAGTCGTGGCTCTTTAAGTTCCAACGGATCTCTCCCTCAATCCTCACCTATATACACTTCTTACTCACACCAACTTGACGATAAATCATTCCTCAAGTTTTCTCTCTTCTCCCTAAACTGATTCTTCTCTAGAAAAACTTGAAGCAATTCGAGTTTATAAAATAGTGGTTTTTCAGAACCATATTGAGGGTGTATTGCTAGAGCGAATTTCTCACAGTGCACTGGAAATTTGTAACAGTTTCGACTGGGATGTTTTATCCTGGGGACGTCATGATTGATAGCCTGATTGCACAATTTGCAGTAGTGTCATGAAATGTCTTAAAGAGAGCGACCTAATCCACGACCCATCCCAGTAATCTTTTCGGCTTGATTTTTGAAAAACAGTGTTGTTTGAGAAAAGTTCTAGCTAATGAAACACTTGGTATTTGAGAGTGTCCATTGTGACCCACCTCTCTTTACCGGGAACCTACTCAAATTAACATTATTTAATTTTTCAAAAGTAGATATATCTTATGAACTAACAAAACATGATCATCCAAAGTGAATTTTAAAAACAATTCATACTTTTTATATGACAACAACTTAGGTCCGTTTGTTATAGATTAAAAGATAAGTGAATTCGGATGGGCTTTGCAAGAGTGGAGATAACCAAGTAGGGTGTGGTGGTCTTTTTAGAGATGCCAACGGAAGGTAGATCACAAGATATGCTAAAAGGCTTTGCGCTTGCTCTGTCCTTCATGCGGAAATGTGGGATGTGGATTGGTATAGAGATGACACGACAAATAAACATTGCAAAGTTAGTGATTGAGAGTGACTCTAAGACTCTAGTTGACATGCTGCCTAGGAAAGATAGAGACACAAAGGACACTCTCGCGATTATTAAGCGTATATGGAGACTCTTGGCTGGTGGCTAGGAGATGGACATAAGAATTATTTGGAGGTAAGGGAACAGCTGCGCAGATTGACTGGCGAACTATAGTTTCCAAATGGACATCATGGACACAGTTTTTCTAGAGGAGCCCCCATGAGGACCCCCACCTTAAGATTTCTGATGACATGTTCGGAGTGCATGTGCCTCGAGACATTAGGACTCGTTGTTAATTTCGTTTTGTTGTTTTCGAGCGATTGCCCTCTTTTATTACAAAAAAAATGATTTTAATGTTAAATAATTTAGAAATTGTCTCGAGAAAGTAGCTCAGTTGGCGATTTAAGGGACATGAAGGAGTTGCAATTTGCAAGAAGGAAGTCTAGGGTTCAAACCTCAAAAACTAACATTCTCTCACCCCCACTAACATTTGCTTATCAAAAAAAAATTTGAAACTCTTTTTTAAAAAGATTTTTATTTTTATTTGCTTGTGTAACACAATAAAAATTGTGTTTTAAGAAAACAGTCAGCGAAAGCTTATTTTTACAATAATGTTATTTAGCCCAATATTTTGACAAAAAAACATACAAATATACGGATACAGATACTAATACGTATTATACAAGTATGATTTTTCTTTTCTTTTCTTTGGAAGTTGTGGGGCCCATACAAATATAGTATATTTGTATTTTTTTTTGTCTAAGTATTGGGCTTAATAGAATTATTGTTATTTTTATGAAAGCAACTTCTCATTTGAGTCATTTTTTTTTATTTTTTTTACAGATTATTATTTAAAAAAAACTTTAATAAATAGATTAAAAAATCTCTATAATACTTATTTTTGTAATTAAGTGATCATTTTCAAAAAAAAAATCTATATGTAGGGGAATTTGACTGGTCATATGTATTCAATTTTATCTGTTCATGTGGTTCTCTCATTTCAATAGAGTTTTAATTTAACTATAATCTAACTACATATCATAATTTAAAGGGTGGTCTAATGGAGCATAATAAGAGCCCGCAAACTTTCCCTCATAAAATGGGGCGTCATTATTATATCCTAAAATTTTATTTGCCAATAACTAAGGCCCCGTTCGGGGTGGTTTTCTGTTTTGAAATTTTCAAAAACCAAAACCAGTTTCTGTTTTGAGTTTAAAAATTTCAAAAACCAAAACCAGTTTTTAGTTAAAAAATTTCATAAATCAAAATCACTTTCAAAGTGATGGTTGACGGTGGTCAGAGTGGTGGTTGATGGTGGTCAAAGTGGTGGTTGATAGTGGTCGGTAGTGGTTGGCGGTGGCCGGAGTGGTAGTTGTAGTGGTTAGTGTGGTGGTGGACGGTGGCCAGAGTGGTGGTCGGTGGTGTTGGTTGACGGTGGTCAGAGTGGTGTTGGTGGTGTTGGTTGACGGTGGTCAGAGTGGTGTTGGTAGTGGTCAAAGTGGTGGTTGACGGTTGCCAGAGTGGTGGTCAGAGTGGTGGTTGGCGGTGGTCGGTGGTGGTTGGCGGTGGTCAGAGTGGTAGTTGGTGGTGGTCAGTGTGGTGGTTGACGGTGGTCGGAGTGGTGTTGGTGGTGGTCAAAGTGGTGGCTGACGGTTGCCGGAGTGGTGATCGGCGGGTGGTCGGAGTGGTGGTTGGCGGTGGTCGGTGGTGGTTGGCGGTGGCCGGAGTGGTAGTTGGTGGTGGTCAGTGTGGTTGTTGACGGTGATCGGAGTGGTGGTCGGTGGTGATGGTTGGTGGTGGTCGGAGTTGTGTTGGTGGTGGTTAAATTGGTGTTTGACGGTGGTCAGAGTGGTTATTGATGGTGGTCAAAGTGGTGGTTGATGGTGGTCGGAGTAGTGGTTGGCGGTGGTCGGAGTAGTAGTTGGTGGTGGTTGATGGTGGTCGGAGTGGTGTTGGTGATGGTCAAAGTGGTGGTTGACGGTGGCCGGAGTGGTGGTTGGGCGGTGGTCGGAGTGGTGGTTGGCGGTGGTCGGTAGTGGTTGGCGTGGTCGGAGTGGTAGTTGGTGGTGGTTAGATATATTTATGATTTGAGGTAGATGAAACAAAAACAGAAACAAAAATTATAAAATTTATTTTTGTGATTTTGAGTTTTGATGGAAAACTGTTTTGAAATTAAGGAAAAAACCAACTCAGCTCCATTTTACACGAACATGTGTTTTAAAATTGATTTTTAAAACCAAAAACCAAAAACTCAGAACCACTCCGAACGGGCCCTAATTTAATCATATTTAATGATATTTTTTGATCTTATTCTCAAGATACATCAATAAAATAAGCTTTCAATTAAAATTAAATGAGAATGGAGTAGCTTGGGAAATACAATTATAAAAAAAAGATATAAGTCTAATAATTTTTTTTTATATTTTTTTTTGGACGGAGTGACAAATGTCACCTAAAGCTCACACAGTGAGATATCAGGTGTAAGTTTTGGCGACGGGGACGGATCCATGGCAATCAAATTGGGGGCATATGCCCCCACTCTTCATTACTTTTGGTGTTGAATTATAAGCTGTGTTAATTTTGCCCCACTTAAAATAATGTCCTGTCCCCATTTAATGGAAATTTAGCTACGAAAATGAGTTTTTCTAGTATTAATTTTGAATTTTGTGAATATTAAATGCACATTTGTATGAAAAATGATTTTTTAATTGATTGTCTAGTTATATGCATATTTTGTATAGTGTTAAAAAAAATTATACTATACTTTCAAAATAAGAAGACATATAGAGAGCAATTATGATTCACTGATTTTTTTGGTTTGGATCATTATTAGGTACCTGCAAAATATCTAACGCTTTTAATGAAAGACAAATTTTCGATCGTGTTTAGGAAAATATTTTGCACTGGTCAACACTGAGTTTGTTCACTACAGAATTCGAACCCAAAAGTACTAAATCGACCCCTGTATCCTAGGGTAGCTTATGCCTTTGGATCGGACCAATAGTGTTAGTTAATTATGATCATAGATGTTAAAGTGTCTTCAATTTTTTGAATATATAATGATATAGTATTTGTAATATCCTTTTTTTATCAATAATAATATCATTTTTTTAAGCAATCAATAATAATATCATTATTTTATTGCTTGTATATTTATGTATATTTTTATAAACATTATTTAAAGTGTATAATTTTTCCCCCACCAATCAAAATTCATGGATCCATCACTGCCTGACGGGACATGATATCAACTCTAATATTCTCGGATCCATCCCAAAAGGGTAGCCCGCTTGGTTGAGTGAAAGAAACATCGTTGGTAGAAAAACGTTGACGTACGGGGGGTTTGAACCCCTCTCCCCTCTAACAACAAACACATTTATTAACCACTTTGCCTATCTAAAACTTTTTATATTCTTAAGTTAACTTTTTATTAATTCCTTAATCAATAAATTTAGAGTAGTTCTCGCTAGCAATACTCATAGTACATGCGTGATATGATAGTAATTAACATTCAATGGCAAAACATGCGTGATATGATGAGATTTTGGTGTGTATTTTATTAGTGCATGGTTGTTACACGCTACACGATTGATTTAACAATGATCAAATGCAAAAATACATTACATCTAGTCATCTACCAAAATCTCACTCCAGGGAGGCCAAAATGGGCATAATGACAAGTTAGTGGTCAACACAAGTCAGCATCACCAACAACACACAACACAACTACCTGCTTCCTCCAACCAGTTTGAAAATTAAAAAGAAATCGCAATTTTTTCTATAAAATATTTACTACCGCAATCCATCATCAACCAATAGTTGTGTAGTCAACAATCAACCAATGGTTGCCGATAGTGAGGCACGTTATCATCGTTTTTACAAAATAATTTATTTAGGGTTTTTTTTTTACCCCCACCCCATCCCCATAAACCCCCACCCACACTCGAAACCCTAAAACGCCTTCCAAAACGTATTTTTTTACAATTTTTGATTAATCGTGATATATACACACTGGGGTATATATACGAACTTATGCATTTAAAGATCGATATACACCCCTGGCGCGTATATACTACGATGGAAAACCCCACCTTAATCGTATATACGCTTGGGGGTGTATATAAGATGCTTTTAAAAAATAGGGTCGTATATATACCCCCTCAAGTGTATATATCGACCCCATTGTATTTTTTTAATTTTTTTAAGTCAAATAAAAATTATATGAGTCCCGAAAATAGGTTTTGTGTGTAGTTCGTTAAAACGCGGCGATGTTATACGTCGAACGAATAATTTAGGCTAAAAATCGGTTTTAGGGCAACATACTCCGATCGTAATGAAACCACGACCATTAGAAGCGAAAAAATCAAGAATCAAAATTCATGGAAGGGACTTCTTACGGGACTACTACCTCAAAATCCCAAATTCCATCGCTTACTTTTTTTTACGATTTTTTTAATTTTTCATAGTCTTCAAAAAATCTAAAAAATTTGTATAGCCTTATTTTGGTTTTGTTAGATTTTTAGTGGTGTTTTTATAATTTTTGGAGTAGTTTTGAATATTTAACGAATTTTTAGTAGCCTTTTAATAATAAAAATTAAAACAAATTATTAAAAATTAAAAAACCCATCGTATATATACCCTTTTTAAGACGTATATACGACCTATTTTTTGCCCATCGTATATACACCCCCAAGGCGTATATACGATTATGGTGGGGTTTGCCAATCGTATATACGCCTTGGGGGTGTATATACGATGGGCAAAATATAGGTCGATATACGTACTCAAAGGGTATATACGATAGGCTAAAAATTTTTAAAAAAAATACGTTTTCAAAGGGCATTTTGGGGTTTTAAATTTGGGTGGGGGTTTTTGGGGATGGGGTGGGGGTCCAAAAAAAAAACCCATTTATTTATTTTTTACTTTATACAAAAGTGCTGGACCTCCCTTCATTTTGGTACGCAGTATTTACAGTTTATGTCAACGATTATCTATAATGAGGAACTTGGCCGATCATGTATAGTTTTTGTCACACCAAAACTTGAACTTAAGATATTAATTGGAGTGATATCTAAACTAAGTTTTTTTTGTACTTATCATTTTCAAAATTCAATATAATATTAACTATTATTGTATTAATACCATTAACTATTTATTGTATAGAGTAAAATGAAATTGTATAGCCATGCCCGGAAACTCCGCAACAGATGATTGGTGTGCTGCATATGATTGTTAGCAGCTCTGGTGCCGACCTGGTTGGGATGAGAGTCGCTATAGTGATGCTTTTGCGCACCTTGGTAGATCTGCTTTTATTTTTCACGGATATTTTAATGTTTCTGCTCATGGGTTTTGGTTTAGTCCCCCATATATGCTTCTTGTTCTTTTTCTCTTTTTTATCAATAAAATTTAGGGGGAGTACTCTTTCCTTCCTGGTGTTTTTTCCCTAATGAGAGTTTTGCATCAGAAGGTTTAACGAGACTCCATAACCCTTCCTTTTGTTTTAAAAAAAGTAAAATGAAATTGTATAGAGTAAAAAAATTAGTAGTTTTATTGATAGGTGTAAATAAGTTTAAAAGTAAAAAAATAAGAAAAAGCTAACAAAAATAACAATTTTACTAAATTATTATGAGAGTGATAATGTCACCCGATTTTATTCTCACAAATTTTTGATACATGGGCTTACCTTGTTATGTGTCTGACGATGGAGTGGTAAGTGTCGCCGTAAATTCACACACACACACACAGATATATCGAGTTTGAATAAAGTAAATATATCGAGTTTGTGATTTATAAAGTGAATATATCGAGTTTGAATTTAGGTAACTATATGCAACATATCTAGCCCAACAACATCGGCTTTATGTCTTATCATCTCATCTCATGAGATCCTCTCTATTTTTAAAAAGAAATAAAGAATTAATTAGTATAGTTTTTTTTTTTACAAACTATATTGCTATATTTTTGTGTGTTAAATACACACGTTCCATAATAGAAAGTGTATTTTAGATATTTATACATTTTGTACACCTAAAACTTGCGTAATAAACCAACCATTTCTTCAAGAAATGGAGATTCTTTTAAGAAACGAAGATCTTTACTCGTGTTATGCATAGCCCACAATCAATTTGCCATTATTGTCACGCAACACACCAGTACCACTCCAAGCAGTCCCTCATATTCTCGATGTCACATTTGATCCACAACTTTTACAACTTAATATAAATTAAGTACCTAACTTTTATAACTAATTAGTATAAGTTTAGTCTCAGACTTTTACGACTTATTATCAATTAGTATCATGTAAGTCTCTACTCTCTAATGATCTAAATTTGTGTGTAGTTATAATTGTAATAACATAAAGAATTTAGGCTTAAATATCATTTACCCCCTGCAAATATCATCATAATCCATTTACCCCCTTGCAAAAAAAAAAAAAAAACTCTTAAAACAAACCTTGCAAATATTAAGTGTTTTTATTTACCCCCCTGCCGTTAAATTTCTGTTAAAAAAAGCTGAGTTGACTGTCAAAGATGACGTCAGCAATGACATCAATCAGTCCTTTCATCTTCTTCCTCATATCTTCCATTTTAGTTTCTTATTTCTTATATCTTCAACAACAACCCATATATTTAATTAACAACAACAACCCATCGAAACATTTTTATATTAACAACATCAACAACCCATAGAAACGAAGCACCATATTTTTTAAAAAATGGAACCAAGCTGCAGCAGAATGGAAAACAAAATTAGAGAAGATGAACGAAAAATGGAACCAAGCAGGAACAAAATTAGAAATGGAAAACCAAAATGGAAACAAAATTAATTTGGATTTAAATTTCGTTTTTCATGATGAACGAAAATGTGAGTTTCCATTTTGAGAATATGAATCACCATTAAAACGAGATGAAGAAGATTAAGATCTAGAAATGCCATTAAGACGAAATGAACCATTTCAGATCTGAAGAAGATTTCGATTCTTTCCATTTTTGTTTTTCTCATGTTTCCATCGTTTCCATTTTCTTTTCTTTGACTGTTACCATTTTCGTTTTCATATCTGCGTTATTTCGTTTTCAGATCTCCATTTTCGTGTTAATGGTGGTGTTTGTTGAGGAAGATGAAGATCCGCCTTTTTTTGTTTTAATCGAATTATGTGTTATATACTATTTGTTGGCTTAATTTATCCAAATCGATTTAGTGGCTCGTTGGTATTTGGATGCCCTATTAATTTCAAGGTCAAAAGTTCAACACCCATCTCAATCAAAAGTTTCATTTTTTTTAGTAACAAAGGTACCCCACATTGCTATGTGAGTGCCATGTGGCAGCCTACTATTGGTTGCTGACGTGGCACTGATGACAAGTGATGATGACATGGCGTGACAGTGCCACGTGTCACAAAGGTCCAATACTATGGTGACACGTGGCATTGATGCCATTGCTGACGTCATCTTTGACAGCCAACTCAGTTTTTTTTAACAGAAATTTAACGGCAGGGGGGTAAATAAAAACACTTAATATTTGCAAGGTTTGTTTTAAGAGTTTTTTTTTTTGCAAGGGGGTAAATGGATTATGATGATATTTGCAGGGGGTAAATGATATTTAAGCCAAGAATTTATTCAAATAATTGTATTTTCCACTAAGTAAAATAAATTTTGGTGCCCCGCGAAAAATAGCCCATGGGCTGTCGCCCCTCCCACCCATACTTAAGGCCAGCACTACTAATGCATTGATTTTGCCGAGTAACACCTTTTTGTGAGGAAACAATCGCTCCACCATTTGCAATAGCGACTTTCATTGATTTAACATGTTTTTTTAAGGGTGTTTTTTTTAACCCCCACCATCACCACCTATATCCCCACTCAACATTTTCTTTCAATTTTACCCCTCAATTTTATCCAAAACAGATTTACCTAATAAATAGATAAATTCGTTCTCCAAAATTAACACAACGGATTTATCTATTTAGTACACTACAAAAAAAACACTGATTAGCCAGGGAATTAGCGACTGAAAAATTTTCTCTGGCAAAAAAACAAATTAGCCAGGGAATTAGCAATGGAATAAATTCCCTTGCTAAACGTCACCATTAGCAACGGAATTGAGACATTTAGCGACGAAATTGAGGCAAGACGCCAATTTGAAAATTTAGGCACGCAAATCTATGGTGGTTAGCGACGGAATTATAGGTCCCTCGCTAATTCCCTCGCTAAATGTCTGACACAGGCTGTCACGTCTTGGAAAAGATTTGACCGTTGCACGCAAATCTATGGTGGTTAGCGACGGAATTATAGGTCCCTCGCTAATTCCCTCGCTAAATGTCTGTCATTTTTTTTAATTAAAACTCCGAACCAAACACACCCTCTCTCATTTTTACTCTCTTTTCTTCTCTCCCCTCTTCTCTCTTCTCTCTTCTCTCTTCTTCTCTTCCACTTTCCCACCAAACCACCACCACCACCACCAAGTACCCTCTCACTCTCCTACGACGACCACCACCACCACCACATACATCTCACTCTCTTTCTCCCTTACTCTTCTCCTTATCCTTCTCTCTCTACCACCACTACCACACTACCACTACCACCACCACCACCACTCTCACTCCTCTCTCTCTGGAAAGTTTGATGATGAGGATAATAATAATAATAATTTAACAATAAAAATAATTTAACAATAATAATAATAATAATAACAACAATTTATAGTAATAACAATAACAATAATAATAATAATAATAATAACCCTTTCCAGATTGAGAAGCGTCTTTGGTCGATTTGGGAAGTGTCTTTATCGAGACTTAGCGAGGGAATTAACCACAGAATAGTCCCTCGCTAATTAGCGACTGACACAATTTCCCTCGCTAAAGAGAATTAGCAAGGAGGATATTAGCGACCGAACTGGTCCCTCGCTAATTCCCTCGCTAATGGCAATTAGCGACGGAATTGGGTCTTTTAGCCACTGATATTTCCCTCGCTAAACCCAATGTTTTTTTGTAGTGGTAGGTAAACTTGTTTTGGATAAAAAAAATTAGAAACAAAACTATGTATATATAGATACATCTGAGTTTTTTTTTTTAACAAAACGAATATATTCATACATCTGTTGAACAAAATCAGCCTTATATACATACATACATCCGTAGTTACAATTTTTGAGTAGATAATTCCGTTTACATACTTCCGTTTTTTAAAATATAGTTTCGATTTGTATTTTTGTTCAACGGATTTATCTTTTATAAATCCATTTTGTTAAATTTTAACTATGGATTTATCTTTTTAAGAGATAAATCCGATGAACAATTTTAAATTCGTTTGTTGAACTATAGATTTATGGAAGGGGTAAGTTTGGAATACAAAATTATGTGGGTTATAATGTTTAGTGGCAGGGGTTTTAAAAAACACCCTTTTTTTAATAAAATAATAAAAGAAGGGAGGTGGATTTTTGGATAATAATGTGTTTTATTTGTCTCTCAAAGTGTTTGATGCTGTCATTTGGTCTCTCGCTTGAATGGAAAGACAAAAAAGTCCTTCAATGTTAAATCTGTTTGTCACGTTAGTCCACACTGTTAACTCACCTCACCAACTCCTCTTATTTGGTTGAGTTGACACGTTTTTTGCCATGGAGCGCTGCTAAATGAACAATCAAGAGGAACATGTCAGGATGAACCATTTTGACATATTCAGGGACCACAATGACAATATTTAGTAGCACTATCATGGCAGAAAACGTGCCAACTCAGCCAAACTAACGGAGTTGGTGAGGTCACGAGGTAAGTCAACTACAGAGACTAACATGACAAATGGATTTAACAATGTAGGACGTTTTTGCATTTTTGTTCAAGTGAATGACCAAATTGCCCGACCCTTCGAGTCTAAAGTACTCTTTACTCTTAAAAAAATTAAAACGTCACTGGCCATAATATAAAAATAAATATTTTTAATCTAGTTTTTTTAACAGAATTTTCCTTCAACTCTGGAACACAGCTAAAACCTACTTACATACAATGATGTTTGCTTATATTTATCGGTACCCGGTCGCGTTTTTTGAGCGTTATCCTCTACGACAGCTTTGGTCCTAATCCTATAAATATTCTTTGCTTCTTACAAACATTTTCTCTCATTTCTATCCATTCTCCTTACACTCTCTCTATTCACTTTCACAAAGCTTCCTCCTTCTTCTTTTGCTGAATCTGCATCTTCATTATTCTGTAAGTTCATTTTCTTTTAGTATTTTATTGTTCTATTTTCTGTGTCTCTATTATAGATCTACTAACATTTTCTCCATATTTTTGATTTAAATCTGATTTGCCAACTTTCTGAAAGTTGCTATGCTATATGTTGTGTGTTAATGAAACTAGACTTTGATTTTGTTATGATCATTCTTGTTTTCAATGGCTCTTTTTTACTTGAGCCGCCGCTCAGATTTATGTGCAGTTGTTGATTTATGTGTACTGTGTTTCATTTTATAGATCAATTGAATTGAATTCTATATCGGAAAAGGTTTTCCCTTCAAACAGGTTTTGTAGTTTGTTGGTCTTCTAATCGATTTGATATTCTTATCTAATCGATTTGATACATCTGAATTATATCATTATATCATCAATTTTACATTATTTCCGGATCTGGTGGCTGGTTTTGGTTTTTTCTGTAGATGATGTTTGACTCTTCAGATTTATCGTATGATAATTAACAGGTGTAATATACTGCTAAGTTTATTATAATCATCCTTTTTAATTTTCCATGCTTTGGTCTTTTTATTGTTTTGACTTTTGAGTGAATGATTGTGACTTCATATTTGGTCCAACAGGGGAGAAAGTTACTGTCCTTTTTAACTTTCTCATGTAGTAGTTGTTTTCTTTCATTCTAGATTTGTTTTATGTTGTGTTGAGTTGACACACACACGTGTGACCAATGAATTTTCTAGAAAACAGTGGAGACACACAATGAAAATAGTGGAGGCTTATCTAGGCTAGATGCCGGTCCTTAGTTTGGTTTTTAGATTGTGGTTTATACTAATTTTAATATGCATCATTTGTTCAAGTGATGTCTCTTTATTGTATTGACGTCTCTTTATTCTGTTTGATTCATTCAGCTAATAGGAATTAAAGAAAATGGAAATTACGGGTGGCTAAGTCTTGCTGAGTTCTATGGCCTATTTCGGTATGTGGCTTTGTTTTTATGTCTTCATAATGTTGTTGGTGAAATGAACATTTGTTGATTTCTATTTACATCTTCAAATATAACAACTCTTTGTCATGCTTTCTAGATATCTGGGCAATGTGTGAGGGAGGATACATCGTTAATAATTGTCTGGAAACAAGTGAGAAGAATCATTGTAGGAGCAGAACCACTGTTATGGAATTGGAATCAGACTGGATAAAGCATAGAAATTCATCTACTTTTACTGCTCAAGTGATTCGTTCCGCAACATCTTTTATGCCTTGGTCTTGTAGAATCCCAATTGGAGAAGGATTTTTTGAATATCTTTAGTTATAAGAATCTGGTTTCTCAGCAAGACATTTTTTGAATTACTTGGTTGATTGGTCGCGGCAAAATTCTCTACTTTCTCAAGCTATAGTGTTAATTGGCAAATGCCTGGTTTTGTTGTTGGAAAGAAGAGATATATAGAGTCAAAGATGTGCTTCACTAATTCGGTCAATCATGACAAATCAACTCGTTCACGAAGTAAAAATTGTTCAACCCGTGAGGCATTGGATGAAGATGATAGCCCCATTCTACCTGGGCTACCTGATGATGTGGCAAAGTATTGCCTTGCACTCGTGCCTCGTTCCAGCTTCCCAACCATGGGCGGTGTTTGCAAGAGATGGAGGTTGTTTATTCAAAGCAAAGAATTTGTAACCGTGCGAAAATTGGCAGGGGTGCTTGAGGAGTGGCTCTATTTCTTGACAGTCGAGAGTGAAGGACAGGAGAGCCACTGGGAGGTTATGGATTGTCTCGGTCATAAACGTCGATCTCTTCCACCAATGCCTGGTCCAGGAAAGACTGCGTTTGGGGTTGTGGTTCTTAATGGAAAGCTTCTTATCATGGCCGGCTATTCAGCTAATGACGGAATTGCCACTGTGTCACCAGATGTTTACCAATATGATTCTTGCCTCAACAGGTATATTTTTCTCCTGCAATCTGCATTCTATACGGAATTCTTGAGAATTGATTATATGTATGATAAATTAAATTCTCCTATGTAATTTAATTAACAGTAATTCTATCCTATTCATAAGTTGTGAAATATAATGGTCTGTTATGCTTATTTTTCTGATTGTCATAATTTTCTGATTTCTTGACTTGCTGCTGTATTCTCAATTGGAATTGCAGTTGGAGCAGATTATCAAACATGAATGAGGCTCGTTATGACTTTGCTTGTGCCGAAGTCAATGGCTTGGTTTATGTTGTTGGAGGTTACGGGGAGAACGGCGACAGTCTCTCCAGTGTTGAGATGTATGATCCAGATACCAATAAGTGGACAATGATAGAAAGCATCCGTCGACCGAGGTGGGGTTGCTTTGCTTGTGGATTTGAGGGTAAACTTTTTGTAATGGGTGGAAGATCAAACTTTACGATTGGAAACTCCAAGTTCGTTGATATATATAACCCTGAGAGGCACAGCTGGTGCGAGATTAAGAATGGCTGTGTTATGGTCACAGCTCATGCAGTATTAGGAAAGAAGTTGTTCTGCATTGAGTGGAAGAATCAGCGGAAGTTAACTATATTCAGTCCAGAGGATAACTCATGGACAACGGTGCCTGTCCCATTGACAGGAAGCTCAAGTGTTGGTTTTCGATTTGGGATACTGGATGGCAAGCTGTTGCTATTTCCAGTGGAGAAAGAAACTGCTTACAAAACATTGTTATATGATCCAAATGCAGCTTTGGGGTCAGAGTGGCAAACATCTGATATAAGGCCATCTGGCTTATGCATATGTAGTGTAACAATCAAGGCATGAAATGAAACCATATCTGGCTATGAACTGGAGGCTGGAGTGAAGAGCTTCTCGATAGTTTCAGAGTTCTCTGCATTTAAGTAAAGTTTAGGACAGTATTGGACATGAGTGTTCTTATTATAAGATTTTAATCTGGTTGTTTTGCTTTGAGTTTTGAGTTGTGACTGTTGTGGTTGCTTTCTAGTGTTTTTTATGTTGTTGTTACTTGTTATCATGCATCCCTTTATTCCTCTGGAATTTGGGGAATTCATTCTTTGTCTTGTAATATGGTGGATTTTGAAGCAGCTGTATTTCAATTTATGGTGGATAAATCTAATTTTTTTGTTGTTTATTAAATTAAAGCCGTATAGAGAGAATTTTAAACCAATGCTCTAGACGCTATAGTGCACTTAGTAGTCAAATTTAACAACGGAAAAAGTGGAAAAAGCGAAAAAAAGTGATATCTTAATCTTAAACTCTTAAGCGGCTTGGCATCGATTGAAAATTGATTGTGATTTTGGCGCTAATTATTTTTTGGCCTTTTGTATCATTTTTTTTTTGTTCTGTTGTGTTTGGTTTTATTATTTAGTAATGTTTGCAATGTAAAAATGTTAAAAAAATTGTGACCAATCATTCCTTAAAGCTTTTAAGTTGATGCCACCTGAATACATCTCGGTCTATGTAGAAAAGCTAAAAACCTACCATCCTGCTAGCTAAGTAGGTAACCACACATACAAAAGGGTGTTTTGGAGATTATACATGGTTTATGTATTTGGTAGCTTTGTGGTGCAACTATTTTCAGGCACTTAATTTACTAGATTTCTATTGAACAAAAAGAAATGCATGTTCTATTTTTCTTATATATATATATATATATATATATATATATATATATATATATATATATCAGCATGCAAGTGTTTGTTCGTACATTACACCACCCCTGTTTTTCCTTAAGAGTGAAATTTTGCTTCATCTTTGCATGCAACAATGAGTAGATCACCACCACAGCGTCTTTCTCGATCATTTCATTTCAATTTTTAGCAATCAAGTTTGAACATTTTGATGTTGAAATCGTACCAGACGCGGTAACTGTTTTACAATGGATTGTTGTTTATGTTACAACTTTAAACTGTTTGTGTTATAACTTTATCTAATATGTGTGATTCGGCTGTTGTTTGTGCTCCAACTTTAACTTTTTGGTGTTATGTGACTTTTGTCTTTAATTGTGATGTCTTTCTACTACTTAGAATTTGTTTGATGTTATTATTTACTGTTGTTTTGTTTAAAATTAATTCATTTAATCAATAGTTAGAAAACCCGTCCATCGGAATCAATTGGCTTTTTTTCTTTCACTTTGGCTTTTTTTTTTGTTTCCTTTGTTTTACTTTTTTTTACCATCTCATTAGTGTGCAGTTTTCATCGGCTTTAACGATGACTAATGTATACTGGAGAAGTTGGCTGACCATGAGTACTCGGTTTTGTCGTCGTGTGTGGTGATTTTTTGTTGGTTCATTTTTTGGTTGTTTTTTTTTCTTCTCTTCTTCCTTCTTTGTTTCACTTTCTTTTTTGTTTCTTGCTTTTTTTTTTGTTATTTCCTTATTCTTTTTTACCATGTCATTGGTACGTAATTTTCATTCTCTTTGTTGATGACTAATCTACACTGAGGAGTCTGGCTAACCACGAGTCTCCCATCCCAACAGAGTTTTTACCACATCCAAAGTTCTTTTTTTATATTTGTAGGTTTTTTTTTTATATTTTAAGGGGTACTTTACAGCCTTGAAAATTTTTAGATGTTTAAATATGCAAATTTTTGGTGGAAAACTATTTAATTTTTAGATAATTTCGCATCAACAAGTATTAGAAGCATTCTTAAATTTGTGTTAGTTTAAAATCAAACCTGCATGCATGATCGATGTAATCCTACAACCGGCTCAGGACGGATCTATCAACCTCAAGAGCAAACTAACGCAGAATAACCATTCTTGATGGATTGTTGTTTGTGTTACAACTTTTAAGTTGTTTGTGTTATAACTTGATCTAATATGTGTGATTAGGCTGTTGTTTTTGCTCCAACTTTAAGTTGTTTGTGTTATGACTTGATCTAATATGTGTGACTTTTGTCTTTGATTGTGATGTCTTTCTAATACTTAGAATTTGTTTGATATTATTATTTAATGTTGTTTTTGTTTAAAAGTAATTAATTTAATCAATAGTTAGACAACCCGTCCATCGGAGTCAATTGGCTTTTTTTTTCTTTCACTTTGGCTTTTATTTTGTTTCCTTTCTTTTACTTTTTTTGTTACCATCTCATTAGTGTGGAGTTTTCATCGGCTTTATCGATTACTAATATACACCGGGGAAATTGGCTGGCCACGGGTACTCGGTTTTGTCGGCGTGTGTGGTTATATCCTCCCAACAGAGTTTTACTGATGACTAATCTACATTTTTTATTATATATTTTTATATTTTAAAGTGGGATTCTAAATAGTGTGCTTTAGTCTACTTGATGGGGACAACATTATTTTGTAGCAAAACACGTAACGCGAAATGTTAGATAATGTATTTTGGGTTACTTTAGTATTCAGAAATTTTTTAACTATTGAAGTGTGATTCTAGGTAGTGTGTTTTGGGGTACTTTAGAATATTGAAAAAAATTAGATGTCCAAATTGGTATTTTCTTCTTTATTTAGATAATTTCGCATCAATAAGTATTAGAAACATAATTAAATTGATATTTACTTTTAAATCAATCTCTGCATGAGACCTATGTACGTGTTTCACTTTTTAATTATGTTGTCTTCTTTTCTCTTTAATTAGGAGTTAAGTTTTCATGTGTACATTTTTTTTGGTATAAACTGGGTATCCTCTACCCGCAACTCTAGAGACTAATCCCTCGAACCGGTAAGATGGTATTACAAGTTAAGTTTTTAAGGTTACATTTGATGAATATGATAATGTTATTATAGGTTGTTGTTTATTTTACAACTTTTAACTGATTTTGTTATGACTTCATCTAATCTGTGTGATTAGGCTGTTGTTTATGCTCCAACTTTAAACTGTTTGTATTATGACTTGATCTAATATGTGTGACTTTTGTCTTTAATTGTGATGTCTTTCTAATACTTATAATTTGTTTGATATTATTATTTACTGTTGTTTTTGTTTAAAAATAATTCATTTAATCAATAGTTAGACAACCCGTCCATCGGAGTCAATTGGCTTTTTTTTCTTTCACTTTGGCTTTTTTTTTGTTTCCTTTATTTTACTTTTTTTGTTATCATCTCATTAGTGTGCAGTTTTCATCGGCTTTAACGATGACTATTGTACACTGGAGAAGTTGGCTGACCACGAGTACTTGGTTTTGTCGGCGTGTGTGGTTATATCCTCCCAATGAGTTTCTGGAGATGACTAATCTACATTTTTTTTTATATATTTTTATATTTTAAAGTGGGATACTAAATAGTGTGCTTTAGTGTACTTGATGGGAACAACATTATTTTGTAGCAAAACGCGTAACGCGAAATCTTAGATACTGTATTTTGGGTTACTTTAGTATTCAGAAATTTTTTAACTATTGAAACACTTCGTTTGCCAATAATCTATTTGATGGAAAAATAATTTGGTTGCAAAATACATAAAGTGTGATTCTAGCCAGTGTGTTTTGGGTACTTTATATTGAAAAAAAATTAGATGTCTAAATTGGTATTTTCTTCTTTATTTAGATAATTTCGCATCAAGAAGTATTAGAAGCATAATTAAATTGATATTTACTTTTAAATCAATCTCTGCATGAGACCTACGTACGTGTTTCACTTTTTAATTATATTGTCTTCTTTTCTCTTTAATTATGAGTTAAGTTTTCATGTGTACATTTTTTTGTATAAACTGGGGGTTTTGCTTTTCTCACACCACCTCCTACTCTTTCACACCCCTTAACTTCAAATATTCCAAAAATACCATTAAGTAGAGTGCGTGTTTTCACCGATTCGAGGATGAACAACCTAATATATTCGGTTGAGGTCAACCGAACAGGTAAAAAGGTGAATGTGGTGTGAGAGTCCATTTTTTGTAATAAAATATGGTGTTCGAACACCCTCATGCGAACCTGTTCGCATGACCCCATGCGAACATATGAAATTACGCACAAGAGGGTGTGAAGTCTAGATTTAACACACACGAACGATGTCATTCGAACCTGTTCGAAGGCCCGTGTTTGAACAGGTGAAATTTCGTGAAAAAAAAGAGGTTTTGAATGGTCTTTTGGTCTTTTCACACCCTTATGGGGTGTGTTTTGAGTAGGAGGGGTGTGGAAAAAGCAAACGCCTAAACTGGGTATCCTCTACCCGCAACTCTAGAGACTAATCCCTCCAACCGGTAATGTTATTATAGGTTGTTGTTTATTTTACAACTTTAAACTGATTTTGTTATGACTTAATCTAATTTGTGTGATTAGGCTGTTGTTTATGCTCCAACTTTAAACTGTTTGTGTTATGACTTGATCTAATATGTGTGACTATTGTCTTTAAATGTGAAGTCCTTCTAATATTTAGAATTTGTTTAATCAAAAAAAATACTTAGATTTTGTTTGATGTGTGCACAGTACGTTCCGCCAAACATTCAAGGGATGGAAAATACATAACAGGAGCCACATGGGTGTCCTTTGTTAAGGGGAAAAAACTGCGAGTAGGAGATTTGCTGAAATTGGAAATTGGTGACTCCCCTTAACTTTCACTGTTTTTGTTGATATCATTAGGAAATTTGGTAGAAATAATTAACTGTAGTACTTACATTTCTACTGAAACAATAGCCCTTGGCCTTTAAATATCCAAACTGTCGGATATTCATTAACAAATGTCTATGCTTTTGAACTATTTTAAACATGTTTCTTATTATTATTCCTTCTTCCTATTTGTTTCATATCTAAGTTTAGACTGAAAGAATTTTTACTTGGCCTAAGCTATTCTTTGATTCTGTTGTGTATCACATCTGCATGTCTTCAACAAACATTAATCTTTAATCTTCACAAACTATTATTTCTACATGTTTTTATTCCAATGTGTTTTAATTAATCAACCGTTAACCAACCCCGTCCATCGAACGGGTCGTGGGGCTAGTGTGATATATAGAGAGGGATTCAAGTGAGAAAAAATTGAAGCTAAAGTCATCTTTACTTCTTTAGCTTCAATTTTTTCCACTTTACCGTTATGCTCATATTTGGTGGGTTGGCCAATTTTGACCGTCTTGCAATGGTTCTTTTTGTCTTGATTTTATCCCAGAAATAATAACAAGCGTAAAGAATATCATATCTTTTACTTAACGAAATTAACTTAAACTGGTGGAATAAAATGAAAAAGAAAATAGAACTTGTAAACCTATATATCTTTTTCCTTTCTTTTCTATTTAAGAGAAGAGCTAAAAGAACATGAGCTTGTTGAGTTGGTTATAGAGGACAAATTCACCTGGAAGGCGAGCACCGATCACCTCTATTTGGTTAAGTGGTTCTGTTTGGAGAAGGTACTTGTCACTGATTGTCAAAAAAAAAATCTATAATTAGAGTTTTCGTTTTTGTCCTTGCAACAATGAAGAAAGAAAAAGTGGAGCAGGGTGGATTCAAACATTTTGTAGGGACCAAAATAAATTAAAAAAATATTTTACAATTTTTTTTAATTTTTTTTATAGAGACTAAAATGAATTTTCATTCATTTTACAGAACTAAAATGATATTTGAGCAAAAAAAATCTCTTCTTCTTAATGCAAGGAGTGCTATCGGTCATTTGGGCGGGATAATTTGCCTACATGCACGTAGTGATAAGATATTTGGGCGGGATAAATGAACTTTTCATGCAACTTTTTACGTGATTCACACCACATAATTAACTCCCTGTCTCACTCCACTAAACATTGCATTAAAACACATCGGTCCCACTACATTAAGCCATTGCATTAAAACACCTATATTTGCATTAAAACACCTATGTTGACTATTTGTTTTTTTTGTAGTGTCCACAACATTTACTTCCCACTTGCAGACTCATTCCCAATTGCCATTTCCCTCTCATTGTTGTTACATTCAAATTCAAAAAGAATTTTCTTCCCTCCACAATCTCATATGTACTCGAGAAAAGTAGACATAGTAGAGAGAGTGTTTGGCGAAAGAAAGTGACACGTAAAGCGACATACGAGGAAAGAGATACGCCCTGCTAATTGTCTATTTCATGCAAGGTGTCGCTCTCCGTCGTTATTCCCAATTTCGCCGTTGTTCCATTTCATGAAGAGCTATCCATTGTTTCCTTTAGCATTTAAGATAAGTCAAATCTGTGTATTTCTTTATCTGTTTTAACCATTTCTTTTAATCTGATATAAATATTGATTTGAAGGTTAAAATTGAAGGACCTACAAAATGAACCTAGAAGAAAAGCTGGAGACAGAAGAAACCTCACTGCACAGGAAATCACAAGAGCTATTGAGGTATGCCTTATTTTCATTTAATCTAACCTCTCTTTGAATGTTCCCAACAAAACATATAAATTCGATTCATAGTAGATATTAATGAGCACGCGACACCATTCTCCATGGAATGGATTATGTGGATAACAAGATCCCTGTGGTAGCAAAGAAAGGACTTCATCCATAAAAATCATGTTCATGTTGAAGAATCACAAAGAAAACTTCTGAAACACCAAATGATCTTTAATCAACATCAAATAGATGTTCAAGTAGGGAGCACCAAAGATAAGCATCTTAACTTTCAATTTTTCAATTTTTTCAATTTATTATTAGAATATTATCATCCTTGTCTTTTTTTTAGGAACTAAATCATACATTTCAAACAACCAACTTTGGTATGCAGCTCATGCAAATCAATTTTCATGAAGAGTTATCCATTATTTCCTACAAAATGAACCTAGAAGAAAAGCTGGAGACCGAAGAAACCTCACAGACCGGAAATCACAAGAGCTATTGAGGTATGCCTTATTTTCATTTAATCTAACCCTCTCTTTGAATGTTCCCAACAAAACATATAAATTCCAGATTCATAGTAGATATTAATGAGCACGCGACACCATTCTCCATGGAATGGATTATGTGGATAACAAGATCCCTGTGGTAGCAAAGAAAGGACTTCATCCATAAAAATCATGTTCATGTTGAAGAATCACAAAGAAAACTTCTGAAACACCAAATGATCTTTAATCAACATCAAATAGATGTTCAAGTAGGGAGCACCAAAGATAAGCATCTTAACTTTCAATTTTTCAATTTTTTCAATTTATTATTAGAATATTATCATCCTTGTCTTTTTTTTAGGAACTAAATCATACATTTCAAACAACCAACTTTGGTATGCAGCTCATGCAAATCAATTTTCATGAAGAGTTATCCATTATTTCCTTTAGCATATCAGATAAGTAAAATTTGTGTATTTCTTTATCTGTTTTATTTAACTGAAGTTTTGTAAAACCGATCCTGAAGATGTTTGAAGTTCGACTTTATTACCCATCTTGAATATGGATGACGTTAAACTATGAAGTCGATCTTGAAGACGGTTGACGTTAAACTATCAAGCCGATCTTGAAGATGGTTAAAATCTGAACCGTACGACAGATCTTGAATATGTAACGTGTTGGCGACGCTTTAGAGCATTTAATGGTCACGTTGATTGATGTGACCGTTCGCAGGACTCGAGGTGTATTTTTGATGATGACTTCTCGATTTTTGTGTAACTTTGATTTGATTGAGTGCGTCCCTTCGGATGAACAGTAACGGTCTTATCTCAGAACCCTATAAATACAAGAGAGGGTAATTCATTCATATTTTTTAGTTCCTTGCATAGTCAGAGCTACCGATTTCGTAAATCTACATTCGCCGAGCGCGCACATTCAATTTCTGACATACAATCCTCCGTTGATCATCAAGACTTTCATCTGAGGTTAGTACTTTCAATTTGAATTCACTTCTTGCTGTGTTATTTGTAGATATCACTGCTTATGGGTTTCGTTTTTTCAAGCAATCCGGGCTGAGATCTAGCCCTCAGCCTGCAATCTTATTTGTCGGGATGGGGGTTGTCAGGTCGGGTTCCGATCCATATCGTGAACCCAGTATATTTTGTTTTATCTCGATAGCTTGCCCCATTCCCGTAGGTAAAAGCGCGAAAACAAAACAAACTACTGCGTCTTAAACGCGCTCCGCCTTATCGAACAAGCCGAGCAACGCAAGTCCAGAGGTCCTGATATCGGAAAACTAATGGCATATAGATCAAGGACCGATTCCAACCTTCTTGACGGGGAAAGAGTGGCCGCCCCCGAGATACAAGAAGAAATGTCAACCGGGCCGAGAGGAAGCGATAGCAGAAGAGCTTCTGATGAAGAATCGACTACTCCTGATGCGCATGTGAAGCCGATCTCTGCAGCTCGAGTAAATAATGATATAGAGCCGAGCTCTCCAGGTGGATCTGATTCCGATCCGCACTCTAATTCCGAGACGGAATCAGATGGAAGGAAAGTTGATGATCCGTCTATTGATCTAGAGGAAGAAAACAACGGTGAACAGATGAGGGGAGAAGAGGCAGAAGACACCGGGAGTTTCGAATTATTATTTGGGTATCATGATTCCGGGAGCAACAACGTCGATCTCCCAGTAATTCCTCCATTGGGTACGCCTCGAGATTACACTTGGGTGTCCGAACGAATTCGCCAGATAGAGTCGCTGATGACATCGGATAAAGATATCGGAAATTATTCAAAGAGGCTCTATCCTAAAGATCCGGAGCGCTGGCGAGTTTATGGAATGGAAGAGGGCGAGCACGTGGCTACCTATCCTAATTCTCTCAAGTTTATAATATATTGGACGACTTTAGCTCACATGCGTATCCGACCTCCATTTACGGCATTTCAGCAGTCGGTATTGGCGAGGTTAGAGATAGCCCCTTCTCAGCTCCATCCCCACGGCTGGGCCTTCGTACGTGCTTTTGAGCTCGTATGTATTCATTTAGATCGGCCCATCTCCCTGCAACTTTTTCTTCATATGTTTCTGGTGAGTAGACGTACTGAAAAGAACAGTGGTACGCCCGCTCGTTTAGAACATTATAACCTCCGATCTAGGGCAGGTATTAAGGTATTTCGGCCATATTCCGAAAGCTTAAAATATGAGTGGAAAAACAAGTTTTTTTGGGTAGTGCCGATATTGCCAGCAGTTGTAGATCGGGTCGGCACGTTTAACGATGAGAACGATATTGTTCTCACCACCAAATTTCCTCTTGGTTGGACCCGTCGAGATGAATCTAAACGACATTCTGTCGCCAAAGAGCAATTAAACGCGGAAGATCGAATAACCTTAAAGATGTTGACGTTCATTGCAGATCGGATAGTCACCAATGATAAAAATAGAGCGAATCAATGGGGTTTTGATACTAAACTATTGGTAGCATCTGTTAAGTTTGAGAATGTCGAGAAAATTTTAGGTTGGTTATAACTTATTGAATTGTTAGCCTATTTTGTTGCTATTATTTTTCGTAATCGGAATCTCTTCTTTTTTCAGATAATATGGCCCCAAGAAGAAACATGGCGGGCTTGAAAGCTCTTGCTCTTGAGAACATGTCACCGGTGGTACCACATGTCGGCGGTGGTGTAGGGTTCGCAGCCGAAGGGACCTCTGCACCCATTATCAACCCTGCCGATCCTATTACAACATTTTCTCCTGAATTGGGGGATGAAGAACAAGATCGGTCAGATGTTCGTCTCATCCCAAGGAAAAGAAAGAACACTCTTGGGCAACTGCCTCCTATGTCAAATCCTCAAGATCGGGGAAAAAATGTCATTAATTTGAGTGATCATTCCAAGAAGAGCAAGAAGAATAAGTCTGCCTGCCCTTTTGATCCAAAAGCATATATGAATTTAAAAACAGAAGAGTTTCAAGACGATCCCTTTGGAGTTTCTATCTCGGTGATGTCGAGAATGGCCGATTTGGTGAAAGCGGACAAAGCAGCTGCCGAGTTGAAAATCAAAGGTATGATTTTTGGCTTCCTAAGTTCGTCCATCCGAGGTTCCAATATTTATATTTTTGATTTTAATCTATTTGTTCAGATCTGGAAGCTAAATATGATGCCGCTCTGAAAGCTGCAAGTCAACTTCGGACTGATCTTGAGAATTCCAAGAAGGATGTGGAGCGTTATAAAAAGATGGCTGAAGATTCCGAAGCTAAACAACAACAACTTGAGGTTGAAATGAAACAAAGGGAGGCCGATTTGAAAATGTTGAATGAAAAATTCGAACAGGCTGCTGCTGATCTTAGACAAAAAGATGATAAGATTGCCGAGTTGGAAGCCACAAATTCGACCCAGCATGCTCCCGACCTTCAAGAGCGATAAAGCAACTCATCTGCTGGCTGAACGCTAAAGCCGTTGAAGATCGGATGAAAGCGATTCGAATGGGACAAGAGGAATAGTAGAGGCTTTTACCAATGCACTTGATCAAGTTGCCATAGTCAATCCCGATGTTGTTGCTAATCGTGACATTTTTAACCCGGAGTACGGTGTTCATAACGGTCACATTGTTGAGTACGACCCGGAAACCGATGAAGTCTCTAAGATCGTATATCCCACAGATGTGTAACTTGTTTAGTTCTGTTTGTTTTCTTGTGCAACTGAGGACCCGGCCATAACCGGTTGTTTTGTAATGACATTTTCGCAGTAATATTTTGTTATTTATTTTGCTTCATTCGTAAAACTCGGATAGATGTTACCCTTATAGCGCGTCAACAAGGAAAGTATACATTAAGAAGATCGGGAATAGAATGTCTTTACAAAGCAAATCTCATAAACAAGATAGGAAAATATAATGCCTTAACAAAGCAAGACTATATTTAATAAGATAGGAAATAGGATGCGTTAATAAAGCAACACTATATATACAACTTCGGAAAATAGGATGTCTTAACAAAGGAAGTCTTTATACAATAAGATCTGATACTGAATGCCTTGACAAAGCAAATCTATATAAACAAAGTCGGGAAATGGAATGCCATATCTAAGCAAATCTATATAAACAAGATCGGAACATAGAATGCCATAACAAAGCAAGTCATTATATAATAAGTCGGAATTAGGGCGTAACAAATAAAATCTATATAAACAAGAGCGGAAAATAGAATCACTTATCAAAGCGGATCGAGATAAACAAGGTCGGTAAGTAGAATTCGTTAACAAAGCAAGTATTTATTTAATACCATCGGAAATAGAATGTGATAACAACGCGAATCTATATAACCAAGGTCGGAAAATATAATGCCTTAACAAAGCAACCACATACAAACAAAATCGGAAAATAGATTGAGTGAACAAAGCAAATCTTTAATTAATTAAATCGGAAATAAAATACATTAATCGAGCAAATCTATTTAAACAAGAGCGAAAGATATAATGAATCAGCTAAGCAAATCTATGTAAAGAAGATCGGAAAATAGAAGGACTTAACAAAGCATGTCTATATTTGATATGATCGGAATAGAAGTCTATAACAAAGCAAATCTATATAAACAAGCGCGGTTAATAAAGTGCAAAGCAACAAACCAAATCTTTAATTAATAAGATCGGCAATATAATGCCATAACAAAGCAAATCTATATAAATAAGAGCGGAAAGTAGAATGACTTGACAAAGCAATTAGTTATTTAACAACATCGGAAATAGAATGACTTGACAAAGCAAATCTAGATAAGAAAGGTCGGAAATAGGATTATTTAACAAAGCAAATAAATATTAATAAGATCAGAAAATAGGATGCTTTAACAAAGCAAGTCGTTATTCAATAAGGCATAACGAATCAAATCTATGTAAACTAGATCGGAAAATAGAATGACTGTACAAAACAAATCAATTTAAACAGGATCGGAAAATAGAATGCTTTAACACAGCAAGTTTTGATTTAATAAGATCGGAACAATAATACCTTAACAAAGCGAATCTATATAAACTAGGTCAGAAAATAGAATGTCGTAACAAAGCAAAGATCAGAATTCCTTAACAAAGGAATGACATAAACAAGATCAGAAAATAACATGCACTAGGAAAGCAAGTCTTTATTTAATAAGATCGGAAATATAATGTCTGAACAAATCTATATAACCAAGTGCGGATATAGGATGACTTAACAAAGCAAGTCTATGTAAACAAGATCGGAATAGACATTTGACTCAACAAAGCAAAACTATATAGACAAGGTCGGAAAATAGAATGCATTAACAAAGCAAATATTTAATGTATAAGCTCGAAAATATAATGCCTTACCAAAGCAAATCTATATAAACTAAATCGGAAAATAGAATGACGTAACAAAGCAAATCTATATAAACAGGATCGGAAAATAGAAGACCTCAACAAAGCAAGTCTTGACTTAATAAGATCGGACATAGAATGACTTAACAAATTTTTCAACCGTTGAAGTGTTCATTTATTTTTCAATGCAATGGTGTAAGTAAAAACAATTAAATCCAACGTTTTAATTTCTAAGGTTGAATTAATCAATTATTTGGAAAGAAACTCATCACCTCCTTCTTGAATAAATGCTTCGTTTAAGGTGTGACCCTTGGTTTACAAAATTTGGTTTCCCTATGTGACCCTTCGGCTTGAAACCTTTCGTTTCTCTATGTCACCTTTCATTCTATGTACCAAAACACCTATAAATCTCATCCCATACAAAGATAAAATGCAAACATTTCAATCATGGAACGTAACAGTAGTCCCCAAAATATACCTTCTCTTCCAAAAGAAATAAACATTAACATTGTCCAACGACTTAGTGTAGTTGATAGGGTCACTATTGCTTCAGTATCTCAACAATGGTGGAATGTCTGTAAGGATCAATCTCTGTGGAAAGTGGTCGACATGAGAAACAATCCCACTCTCTCCAATGAAGAATTGCGTAACATATGTAGAGTTGCCATGAGTATAGGTTCAAACAGCCTACAAGAACTCTACATTACCAATTTTGCCAACGACCAACTTCTAGAGTCAATACGTGATCGGTAGATACCGTTTTTATGGTGACTTTTTTTATTTCGTCATTTACTTACTCATTTATGTTTCATCACTTTCCTTCTTTTTAATTGTTATTTTTAACCACTATTATTGTAGGCCTTCAATCAAAGTTCTTCAACTACATAACCTGTCTTGGAGTATCCAATTACGCCTTCCGCAAACTATCCCCAGACTTCATCTTTTACAGAATTTAACCATCTCTCTGTACCAACCTTATGACCAAACAATTGATGTCATTGGAGAGGCATGTCCACTACTCACTTCGTTTGAAATCACCGCCCACCCTCTAACATCGAAATTGCATCGGGATTAACTATCATGCTATGGCAATCGGTTCATCAATGTCTGGACTCCAAACTCTGAAGATATGTTCAATACACAAACTTACAAATGTTGGAATCGAGTATATACTAGATGGTTGCCCTCATCTACAATTGCTGGACCTTCAACATTCTCACAACTTAAACCTTGTGGCAAATATGAGGATAGGTGCCAAACTCAAATCAAGCAAGTACTCGCCAATTGGCTATCTACAAAAGCTTGAGAAGATGGATTTCTAGATGAGATGGACGACTTCCACCATTATGGCTAATGTATTTAATGTTGATGCAATTTTTATTATATTTTCCTTCTTATTGTATTTAATTTAATTTTAATTTGAACATTGTAATTTATTTTATGTTCGTCTTTAATTTATTTTTCAATTCAACAATATTGTTTCTTTCATTGACATCTTCAATATAATTTCAATTTCGAACAATGTAATATCTTTTTTTTATACGATATAATAAGAGGTTAATTAAATTATGAATCTAAACAATATTAATTAACTATTGAACTGATGATTATTGAGTAATGTTGTTGAAATTCACAGTTTCAGTTTTTGTGTCTGTTGTTTTACTATATGAGTTTTGGTTGGATTGGTGCTCAAGGTTGTGAGTATTACTCCTTTTCTTCCACAGGTTAGTATTTATATAATATAGGTTGATATAGTTTGATATAACTTTCAGTTCATATTTATAAGAATTCAATTGTAGAATGTTAAAAACTGTCCTAGAAGTTGAAGGTCTTTTGAAAACATGCATATAACTTATATACTATATAGGTTATGTTTTGGGGCCCAGCATTTCAGCTCATGCACAACCTTACGTGATTCACAAAATAGTTGATGAAAAAACAAGGGCCAAAAGAGCAAACGAGACAAAATTATCCTACCCACCTCCCCCCATCCTATCACCCATTCAATGAAATTTTTTTCCCTTCCAAAGTAGCATTGGGTTAATAAATGTCTATTGAACATTTCCAAATATATCCTTTTGCCTTACTTATTGCTTTTAAACCCCTGATGGTGATAGATAGAACTGATTTGACCAATAACCAAAAACATAAATGTTAAAGACTGTGGTTGTGGCTTATGGCATCATTGAGCCCAACAAATCTGAAGCGTATCCTGCGTGAGATATTGTATCTGCAGGATTTTATTACATATTAAGTCCCTTTAATATGAGTAAGTGATTTTAAGCCTGCAAATTATTTTTAAGTAAGCATAATTATTGAGCTTTTCTATTGCAAATTTGTTGTTGATAATTGTTAACCATTTTTCTAACTGACTTGATTATAATAAGAGAAGAAGAATAGTGCAAGCTTTTATCCGAGCAGGTGTGCAGCTTCAATATTTTAAATTTATTGCATATGTACGGCAGGTTTCTGATAGTCTATTTATAGAAGGTGTAGCACATATATCCATATCCAATAATAGAGGGTTACAAGTTTCAAACACATTTGATTTGATGAAGTCATCAACTCTAGATCTATTTCTTTCTGCATGGAAGACAACGAAGGTAAATTTTCAATTCACAAAACCATATTACAACCTTTCCACTCACCTTTCCCCCTAAATAATTATTATAGTTCAATATAGATGATGTTCTTTAAAGTGTCCTGAAGCATTTAGCATCTTTCAGGAACATATGGAGTCTGAACCTGCCAAGAAAAACACTAAGCTTCCGTCACCATCACACTTCAATCCTGTCGATATTTACGTTGATCTTAATATGGAGGAGGTACTTAACTAATATGCCTCTGAACTGAATAACCGAATAATTTAAAGTTTAATGTAAGTTACATTGAAAGCATATGTTATTAATTTTATGTTTTAGGAAACGAAAATGCTCCCCTTGTCCTTTACCAAAGTTTTTGGTGCCAATCTTCCTATGCACGTTACTCTGAAAGATCCTCGAGAAAATATAATTTACCTTGGTGTAACGAAGCGTGGTGGGTACTTTTATTTGAATCATGGTTGGAGGAGTATGGTTCGTTTCTATTCAGTTTATGGAGGTGTTTGGGTGTGCATGAAGTATTATGCTGTTGGGAAATTTATGATAAAAGTTACGAATCTACATGGAGCTGAGGTAACCTACCCCGTCCTGCATAGACCAGTTATAGGTGCTCCTATACCGACTAGGAAGCGCAAAGAACCTGTCGGTCCTATATCTGATCGTGCGAAAACCGTTTGTACCCCCATTGCTGAGTATCCATATGTTGATACACACATTAAATGGTTGTCTTTCGACGAGGTCATCGGTACGAAGCTGGTAAAATGTTAACTCATTCCCTGTATCTTGGAATAAAAGTATTATTACTGTTAAGACATGAACTATTGTCCTCTCCTCATTATTCTCTTTTGCAGATGTTAGATAAAACTTTTACTTGCAATGCATTGCCAAAGGAAGATTGTGAGATCAAGATAGTTGATGATAACGGAACTGGGTGGCCTTGTTTTTTAAAACATGATATTGGTGACCCCATGTACTGTGCTGTAGTTGGTGGGTGGGCTGATTTTTGTCAACACAAGAGACTGATCAAGGGGAAGTGTATAAAGTTTGGAGTAAAAAACTTTTTTTCAAATGTCCTGTATTTTATTCCATACTGCTAGACTATGGATGACACTACTAACTATTGTCTTTAATTTATGCCGTATTTTTGATTTGTATGTCACAAACAAAGTTCTTATTTCCTACGTAAGTTTATTGTTAAATTGTTTGATATTTATTAGTAAATTATTGTCGTGCCCTCATCTATAATATATGTCTTTGTATTATAACATTTTGACTCTCATATTTTCTATTGAAACTTAATTTGCACAAAACTGTTTAAATAGGAAGCTCAAGTTGGAGTAGTTCACAGAGTATATGTCAGATATGTTTCCAGTGAATTGTCTAATACCACGATTAGTTTGACGCATGGAGAAATTGGAAAAAAGAAGAAAGGAAATGTGGTCATAAACGTTATTAATGTCGAGATGCCCTACTACCGTTAAATTATCTTGTTACAAATTTAATGCAAAAACCACAATTGATCACAAACTAATAGTTGGATATTGCAAATAAAATATTGTATTGTGAATAAAACAATTTTTTATATTAATTGGCCAAAAAATACGATAGGTAATGAATATATTAATCCAATCTGTTGACTCCACTATAAATACCGTAAGCTATAGCAGATAGTGTTTACCACATTTTGAGCATATTCACTATAAATTTACAAATACCAACATCAACCAAGTAATTAATTCAACATGGAGCCCTCTCCCCCCCATCCTCCACCCATGGACGAAGAATGTTCATATGATCTCAAGATCAAGTTCGAACCCTACTACGTTGAAGTCCACCATGACACAGTAATTTAATATATTGTTTTGAAATGTTTAATTTTTTGTTCATCATATACCCACGTTAGTACAGTAAGAACTCATTTGATGATCGAAGATATCGACTAACTAGAAACCAAATTTTATAGGATGTTGTCAAGCTTCCAAGGCTATTTAATAAGGAGCACGTGAAGGAGATATCCCCTAAAGTTTTGCTTTGTGACCCAGCTGGAAACGTGCATCAAGTTGCTGTTGAGATTCGTTATTCTGAAGCATATTTTGTTCAGGGTTGGAAGGCCATTGCATCCTTTTATGGACTCCAAATGGGAGGGCTGGGCTAGGTTGGTGTTTGTTGGATCGGATATGTTTTTGATTCAACTCAGGGATCGTTTAGACAATGCAGTTACTTACCCACTCCCTGCAAAGGTACTTATGTTAAGGCAATCTGCAAGACTGGTTGAGTACCCTAGAGCTGACATGATTGCTACGCACCACTATGCAGACATTTGTAGGAAGCCAGATCTTTTCCACACCATGGAAAAGAACCTTAGTCACACACAGATGTTACGCCCGGATTCTTTGTAAGTGATTCTGTGAAAGTGGTTGGTAATAAGTTATAAGGTTGTTAGTTCAGATTAATTATTTGACAGGTCCTATAATAAGTGTTTTCATATTAACATGAACAATTTTTCCCAATTTTTTTACAAAGATATTCCAATTGAATTTTGCGGATAGCATTTCGTAATGTCTGAAGCGAAGGTTGTGGTTTTTGATGAGTACGGATTGCATGTCTCTTGTGTTGTTGATTTTAACCCCATCACTCCCACTCTATCCGTATCACCAAGGTCGGAACAAGTTTTGCAGGACCAAATGGCTATGCGAGGGTTGCACGTCGAGTTAGCGATCCATTTGCAAACCCCGGTGATGAGTATTGTCGTAATGCACGTTTGAGCTCACTCGTGTCCTATGTAATTCATGTAAACAACTTAATATTTCATTTGTCCGTTTTAAGTAGTTATCTCGTATGTTTACTTTGTATTAATTTTCTACATTTTAATCTTATCTTTGATTGTGTTATGAATTATATTTCAATCCAAATGTATTCTCAAGTTTATTTTTTAGAAATTTCAATTTATATTTTCAAATATCATCATCTACAAGTTCAATTGATATTTCCAAATATCATCATCTAACTCGCCTCCGAAGTCGGGTTTTTGCTCCAGAGCACCTTTGAGCTCGGCGAGATACTTGGGTCCGACTTTATACCAACACGCAAACTACATTGTACGCCGGACCGTATTCGATATACAAATCAATTTCCACAACACCTTCTATATCGACATGTGCAAGCGACCTACCTAACCCCAATTCGAATTTGACATCGGCTATTCACTGCAAAAAACTTTTGAGCTCGGTATATACAAGGTCCGACCTCAAACTAACACTCCATCATATCGCACTACCAACCGTCAATACCGGATTATCTATCCACAGCACGTTCGACCTCGACGTGTGCAAATAGCCGATCTCAAATGGTAAAGATGGTGGTGCAGGGACCAGGCGGTGTAGGTGTGCGGCGGTGGCTGAGGGTAATATAAGGTGTACGGTCTACTGCAAAACCCCAAATTTGGCAGATATTAATTTTCTTTTTGTTTAATTAAAATATTTTAATATAAAAAATTGGATTAAACTTTTGCTACATGTCACATGCTTTTTTCATAAAATTGAGATGTCCATTTCCTCTCCAAATGGAGAGGAACAACACCCATTATAAGCCACTTGTGATTTAGAAACCCAGATGTACTTTCTTTTTACTTAAATGCAAAGTAAAGACTTTTTTTCACTTACTTACACTTTTTGCTTTTTACAGAGCTGTATTTATCACACATAATATTAGTTTATGAACATACTTCCAAATCTCACTTTGCCTGATATTATATTCCCTGCACCAAGGCTGAGCAAATGTCACCCCAAAGTATAACATGTGTATCCATTCCATAAATGGTAATTACCAATATGGTTGTCGTACTAGAGATGTAACTTCACTTGTGGTAATATGGGACACACCAATTCCAACATATATTCCCATTAGACAAACAATCAAATAATTCTCCCCATGTAGAAGCATTTTACCCAATATAAGGTATACTTATAAAGTAATTTGAATTGTATAAGCTAAACAATATTCACCACAAAGTCATTTTAAACTCTTTCCTTGTATAAAGACCGAACTCACATACCTATTACATCGTTCAAACATTGCTAATATTAATACTTTATTTCCTAATATTCACCACAAAGTTACTTTATTGTAAAAAGTATGTTTAAAAAATAAATATAAAGTCAACATAGTTGTTTTGTTTGGTAAATAACAAAATATATTGGCATATGAATTAACTCTCCAAACTAGACTCACTATAAATACATGTTTGAATCACTTACAAATCACACAAACACACTTTACACTCTTCCATTTCAAGCAATAACAATCACTCTTTTCACATCAACAGTAGTCTGCAAACAAATAACACAACAATATTTTGTTTTAAACTTCTTTGTAACTGATTTCCCATCTATGTAACACTTGAAAGTTGCTTATAAACATTGTATGTGGGATAACCTTTCAGGATGGCTACAACCTTCTCACTTGTCCATGAATTGGTTGCTGGTAGATTTGACTGGAAGGTGAGGGTAAGAATACTGAATCTGTGGAATGTACCTATCAAGAACAATCCACAAGAGATTCAAACAATTCAAATGATCTTACTTGATTCGGAGGTAACAATATTAACGTGTAACTCATCAATGCGTATGCTTCTCTTTGAATATCTGTAACCATCTACTCGATTGTTACAGGGTTCAAAGATTGGTGCAACGGTTCCAAGAGGTTGGGTGTCCCAGTTCGTGGATCAGCTTAAGGAAGGGGCTACTTATTTCATTGAGAATCTTATGGTATCTCAAAATGATATCACGTATAAGAAGACTATTCACAATTATAAACTCACTTTTATCAGATGTACACAAGTCACACCTGCTGCTGCTTGATGATATCCTCTTTATCGTTTGATTTACGTGAGTTTCTCTCGATACTTCACGAGAATCGGACAGACCTCATTGTTGGTAAGTATGTTCATAACAACCTATTTATGATGATAAAAATATACTTCAAGTCATTATAATTAATACGCATATTTTTTGTCATATATTTAAATTTTTGCTTAATTTAACTTACATGAATCATCCTATTTCATCATCCATTGGTCAGATGTCATTGGACAAGTTGTTCAAAAAGACACGTTGAAGGAAAAAGAGAAGGATGGGAGGCGTAGCATACTTCTTGATATGATTTTGAAGGATAATATGTAATGTTTATACTATGTATGAATGAATTTAATCACTAAATTGTGTAGTTCATAGTCTCACCGAGTCAACCACATTTCTTTTCGTTTATTCTATTTAGGGGCAACAATATCAACCGCACTTTATGGGGTTCTTATGCCGGGAGGATGCAAGCTTACCTAGATGGTCAAGCATCGAATCAATCAACAGAGACTTCTGTTGTTGTTGTCATACAACATGGGAGGTTGTCTAAATTTTTGGGTAACAAAAAATTTCCTTATGCACTACATGAATCTTTTGTGCAACTAAATTATTATAATTTTTTATCATAATGTCGGTATCAAATCATATAGGTGTTAAGGGTGTTTCAAGTGGATTTTATGGTACTAAGCTGTTCATAAATGACCCCATTCCTGCAATCATGGAATTCAAAACCAGGTTTAATACACAAAATTGTCTCACCTGTTAAGAGTATATTTTCGACTTTACGTGCATGGCTTCTAATATTTTATTTATCCATCCATAGCTTGGCAAACCGGATGGTTGTTCCTCAAATGGTTCAAACCTATGACAAGCGCCCTTCTTTGTAACATTGTTCGATGATTTTGCTTCAATACCCCTAGGATGACTATAGCTGAATTGATTGACTCTACTAAGGTAATAACGTTACTTAAACAAGTAGAACATTACTTAAGATATAGTTTAACATGTTTGTGGCTTTTAGGAGTGTTTTGGTGTGGTATTGGTGACTGTTGTTGATATAAACACCGAAAAAGGGTGGTCATACAATTCATGCAACAAATGTCTGAAAGTGGTTCATCAAACGAACAATGTTTTTTTCTGCGCTTATTGCACTTCCAATGTTACTGCTTCCCCAAGGTAAATGATTCTGTATGGTCCGGAAAATTAAAAATAGTTGGAGTTATGTTATCAACAATTTAAAATTTCATAAGCTACATTTTGTCAAATGACTAGGTACAAGCTTCACCTTCAAGTGATAGACACAACTGGTTCCACCACATTCACACTTTTCAACTCTCTGGTTGCCACATATATTGGGAGGACTGCTGAACAGCTTATCCATGAGAATGATCAGGTTTCCCGATTAACCTTAAAAGATATGACTTGATTTTATTTCTTAGTAGTTTAACAAGTTTGTCAAACTCATATTTCAATTTCTCCATGCAGAGTCAAATTCCTGAGGAATTTAATGCCTTTTTTGGAAAGCACTTTTTATTCAAAGTCCATGTAGCTGACATCAATGTCACACGTGGATGGCAGACTTATACTGTCAAGAAATTCACCTGTGATGACTCCATTATACAGGAATTTTTTCAGAAGCATGGCATTAAGGTATGAGAAAAACAAGGATTAGTTGTTTAATTGTTATTAGTTGATACTATTTAGGATAAGTTTTTAATTATGGTTTAAGTCCATTATATTTACAATTATATAATTCAGGACTCCAATGCTGATTCTCAAGGTGACAATAAAGATATTGTTTTTACACCAGAGGAAGACCACGCAGTTGTAAGTAAAATACCTATAAAATATTTGTCACATTATTTTGACGAATCATTTTATTGTCAACTAATAACATCAACACTTTGAATACAAGTTGTATATAACGTCTTACATGCATTATTATGTTTGTATTTGAGATAATTTCTAAACATCGACACACCACTAAAAAAACCAACTCCAATGGTTGCTTCGACCAAACTCCTTTAACCAATACCTGCTGGTTCAACCAACATATCTCGATTTGAAATGCATCAACCTTGATGAGGACACTCCCCTATCACGATGCTGCTCGCTATGAAAGTTTCGGATGTATCTAAGTCTAACAAGAGCAAAGTGGGAAAAGGAATGTATCCGAGATTGAGGGTATTAATTTGAATGAAATGGCATTCAGCCTTAATCGTCTTCCAAAATGCCTAAGAATATCCCCAAGAAGGAAAAGGTAGATAAGGAATAGTAAGGCAATATGTGGTCCATTTAGTCTATTAAGTTGAATTTCAATTGTAGTTTTCAATTCCTCCAAGCCAACCACATTTGGCATTGTATGGTTTATGTTTTCCACGTTCTGGTTGCACCTTTCCCCATCACCACAATCGTAACAAGATATAATTGTTTATGTATGTGTATCAATTCCTAATATAATGGGCCACTATCTTATATATTTTAAATTTCAATTTCTTAAGCTTTATATCATTATTTGTAGAAACTCAAACCTCTATGATTATAGATACGTAAATCAAGTCCATCTAACGTGATATCATTTTGAAGTCTTATATATCTCTTTAAAGAATTTTTGTTACAAGATATGAATAAATGATGAAATAATTTAATATTTTTGAAACTAATGTTTATTTAATTATGGTGTCGTAATCGTGACAATATCAAGTTATGTATTACTAATCGTTTGAAAGAATGTAGTTACATGTTATTAAGAAATTAATAAATAAGTAAAAATATTTGAAAGTAATTGTTTTGATTTTTGTTTTGTTGTATTTGTCACAAACCGTGTTTCACAATGTGCGACTAAAATTTTATCAAGATACGGTTATGTACAAATATTAAAGGTCCAAACATATTTAGTTATTCATGCTTCAGGTATTACGAAAAATTTCGACCTTATACATTTCTATACCACCATTGAGTTACAAATATATCAAACAAACCTATCATATTATTGTAAAAGACTAATGAAGCCATCCATGCGGAAATAGCGAAAATGGTTATATATCGACTCAACCAAAGAAATTATCTCTTTGGTAGTTTTCAGATTGGACCATCCATACAAACATGGTAGTCAATGCATAGATGGTATTTATCGAGAAGGGTATAAAAGGCGTTCATGCGTCCCTAATGGTAGGTATACCTTATTTAACAATCTCTCGATCTATATAGTTATATACACAACTTACTAACAATTTTTGAACAATTTTTGGCGAGAAAATCAAGAAACCACACTCTCTAAATCCAAACATAAACATCAAGAGTTTGATATTCTATCACCGCGATCTAGGCCATCATGTCAATATCACCAATGGTAAGTAGGTATCCAAATTTATCCCTACATCAATTTAATTGTTCAATAACTAAGTTGTATACATTTTATATATTTGTAGACATGGATTTATCGGCCACCTATGTTACTCCAAAATTAAAGCTGTTCGTCTCAGGAGGCATGTTTTGAGAAGCAAAACATCGAATATAATTCCTTTATCTGTGAAGTCAACGATAATCAGTAATAACTCGGATAACTTACCGATTGTCATCATATCCGCACAAGTAAGAATTTGTTCCTTTTAAAATATATTCATTCTTATACCCCGACAAATCATAAAGTCAATATTTTTAATTATCATTTACCAATAATTATCTAAATTTGAATCTAAATATATGTAAACCCTATTTCATCTGTGAACCAACTAACTTGGTAAATACTTCTTCCACGCAACCATTTGATGATGTACAAATTCAAGGTTCGCATATTGTATATTCATTATATCCTATATCTTATTTACTATATTGATTCTAGAATTTTTTTATATACACGATTTATAAGGTTTTTATGTCTAATCAATTTTATTGTAGATCCTAATGATATGTATTGGGACATTGGTATTCCAACTACGATTTGTCAATCTTTTGTGGGGCAACGTTATGGTTTGAAGAGAGAATTCAAAAGAAGTACAAAGCGAAGAACCCAAAGTTTAGTTTATGTTGTTCACATGGTCGTGTCACTCTTTCTTCATTCAAGGACCCACCAAATCTCATATATTCTTTGTTTCATTCAAATGATCGTAGAAGCAAAAATTTCCAAGCAAACATCGTGTCCTTCAACAATATGTTTGCATTCACTTCTATGGGAGGTAAAATAAACAAAGAAATCAATGTTGGTGGTGCCCTCCGATATTTGTTATGAATGGAGAGAACTATCATCGATTGGAAGTTTGCTGACCTTTCACGGGGACAAACCCAAGTTCGCACAACTTTATATATATGACACGGATAATGAGATTCAGAATCGCATGAATGTTGTAAGGTATGAATATATAACAATAATTCATGCATTTATTCTGTTTTCCAAAAAACTTGATATATATATATATATATATGTAATTTTACCAATTATAAGATATGATACTGTTTATAATATTATTACACATGGTCATACAATTATTGATAATATTATTAGGATGGAGGACGATGCAGGCTGTATGCAATCAAAGTGCAGTGAAGGCATTGCGTGACATGCTTGATGAATGCAATCCATATGTTAAGATCTATAGGTATGTACGTGAGAGGCTTGCTTTGGGGAGCAAAGAAAACATCAAACTCAGATTGATTGGTAAACGAGGTAAAGATTCTAGGACATATAATTTGCCAACCACATCAGAAGTTGCTGCGTTGATTGTTGGTGACTTCGATTATGCCCATCATGATCGCGATATAATAGTGGAGAATCAATCAGGATATCTGCAAAGAATATCAACATTAAGCTCGGCCTACCTACCATTACAATACCCAATGTTATTTCCCAGAGGTGAAGCTGGTTGGTCAGAAGATATTGAATATACTATGGATAATGGGGCACCAACTATTCAACGATGTAATATAACCCTACGTGAATGGTTAGCTTATAGAATTCAACAACGTGTCACAGAACCCTCTCTTTTATTGTACGGCAGAGACTATTTCAACAATTCTTGGTCGATGGATATAGCATGATTGAGGCTCAAAGATTACAATGGGTAAGAAATCACCAAACCGAAATAAGAGCGACATGTATAAAGTGTCATCGGATGCATTGTTACGAGGTGATCGAAACCCAACAATGATTGGTAAAAGAATTGTACTCCCATCAACATTTACAGGAGGGTCACGTTACATGCAACAGAATTATCAAGATGCAATGGCAATTTGTAGATGGACTGGCTACCCTGATCTTTTTATCACATTTACTTGTAACCGAAGTGGCCCGAGTTGACGTCATATTTAGCTACCCCGAATTTGAGAGCGTAAGATAGACCGATTTGGTTTCGGGATTTTCAAAGTTAAATTAGACCATTTAATTCGTGAGATTAAGAAAGGCCAAATTTTTGGCAAAACCAGAGCAGGTAATTGTCTAACTTATTTTATTATTTCAACCATGTATGTAAAAGTTTATTATATAATTATTTTCTTACGTTTATTGTTTGTAGTTATATACACTATTGAGTTTCAAAAAGAGGGTTGCCACATGCACATATCTTGATTTTTTGGATCAAAGTAGTCGCGATTAAATCGACCATCCGAGATTGACCGTATTATAACAAAGCAGAGATACCCAACCAAGAAACCGACCTGTGCTATATACAAAATTGTTTCCAACTTTATGGTTCATGGGCCTTGTGGTGAACAACGTTTGTCATCTCCTTGTATGGTCAATCGTAAATGTTCAAAATATTTCCCAAAAAAGTTTGTTGTTTCCACTACTATTGACCTCGAAGGCTATCCGATTGTACAAAAGAACCGACAATGGTTTTGTCATTAAAAGAGGCGAATCTTTTTAGACAATGGTATGTAATATTTATTCACTTGATGGTAATACAATATGTTTGTGGGTTTATTATACTTGTGTTAATTATCTTGTATTCTTTTTAGGTACGTGGTACCATACAACAAAACTTTGTTGTTGATGTTCAATGCTCATATCAATGTTGAGTGGTGTAACCAGTCTCGGTCAATCAAATACTTATTCAAGTATGTTAATAAAGGACATGATCGAGTAAGCGCCACATTTTATGAGTCCGAAAATTCTTGAGCAAGTTATAGAGTTGGATGAAATAAAGCAATACTATGATTGTAGATATTTTATCGCATGCGAAATTTCGTTTGGAGGATATATAGTTTTGATATCCACCACCGAGAACCAAATTGTTGAGAGATTAATGTTTCATCTTCCGGGGAGCAGATATCTAATTTTTGATCGACGTAAACCAATAACTGAAGTTCTGGATCGGTGCAGTTCACATTTTACTAAATTTCTTGCTTGGTTTGAGGCCAATAAGGAATACCCAGAAGCGAAGGAGCTCACGTACATTGAGTTCCCTACTAAGTTTGTGTGGAATGTGAAAAACCGAAAATGGACTCCAAGAAAAAAGGATTCAAAGATAAGCCGTATGCATTTTGTTCCTCCAGGCACAGGTGAAATATTTTACATGCGCACTCTCCTCAATTACATTCGTGGACCTACATGTTATGAGGATCTTCGCACTGTCGAGAACGATGTTAAGCTGACATTTAGAGCAGCCTGTTTTGCAATGGGTTTGCTTGATGATGACAAAGAGTACATTGATGCAATTAAGGAAGCTGCCCATTGGGGTCATGTTATTATCTAAGGAACCTATTTACCACTTTGTTGGTATCCAATGCTATGAGTAGGCGGAGTTCGTGTTTAACAAATGCCTACGGTATTTAAGCGATGATATTCTACATCAAACAGAGGCAAATCTTTCACTCACCAAAGTTAAACATTATTATCTAATTATTTCTCATATGTTTTTATACATATTATTTATGGAACACACTTTATAAAAGTATTTAGGCAACGTTGATAAAGTTCCAAGTGTTGAACAAATCAAATGTTGATGTCTATATATTCTTCCATATATTGCGAGGTCATTTTATGGTGGCTAGATAGTTAGCACATATAATATCATTTGGATTAGTTTAATATGGCATTTCGATGTTTATTTGTTTCCTTATATGCAGATCTGACATTAACTACTACTCAAATGCAAAGCTATTTATTAGTCGAAATTGACAAGTTGTTACATGCACACAATAAGAGATTGTTAGATTTCACATCAATGCCGACTCGATTTTGAAGTTAGTTCTCATCACGAACCGCCTTATTAATGATGAGTTAAATTACAACAGAGTAGCTCTCGAGAGGAACATGCAAATCTTACATCAGCGATGACCGATGAACAACGATTAGTGTATGACAGCTGTTTTACATGCGGTAGCACACGACAAAGGTGGTGTTTTTTTCTAAATGCTTTTGGTGGAGTGGAAAGACATTTGTCCGGAGAGCATTATTTCTTTGGTTTTCGGTGTAAGGGTGAAATTGTACTACTTGATTCGTCAAGTGGTGTAGCGACTCTACTTATCACGGTGGTAGGATTTGCACATTCAAGGTTTGCTATTCCATTAGTTGTGAATGAAGACTCCACATGTAACATAGTTTGTAGGAGCCATTTGGCTCGATTAATTGAAAGGACTCGGTTGATTATTTGGGATGAGGCTCCAATGATGCACAAACATTGCTTTGAATCAGAGACCAGGACCTTACGTGACATTCTTAAGCATACAAAGCGTGGCAATGATCAAATCCCCTTTGGTGGCAAGGTAATTGTATTCGGTGGAGACTTTTCGCAAATTCTCCGGTCATACCTAAAAAGTGCGAGGCAAAGAAATTGTTAACTCAACCATCAACTCATCATATTTATGGAGGCATTGCAAGGTATTGACTTTGACCAAGAACATGAGATTATCAGCTAACACAGACCTTCAGTCCCGACGAGAAAGCAAAGTATTTTCAGAATGGATATTAAGTGTTGGTGACGGAAAAGTAGGTCGCATTGAAGATGATGTTAGCGTTATAGAAGTCCCAAAGGAATTTGTTTTGCATCATGTAGATGATCCAATTGAACATATTGTCAACATAACCTACCCAGATTTTCATAATCAGTTTCAGGATCCTAAATACTTCCAGAACAGAGCCATACTTGCCCCAAAGAATGATGTTGTCGACAAAATAAATGTTTACATGTCTTCCCAATTGACAACAGCTGAGAAAACGTACTACAGTCATGACTCTCCTCATTCAGACTTGGAACATAGTGTGAGTTGATAATGTACACACACCATCGAGTATCTTAATTCCATATCCTCTCTGGATTGCCTAATCATGTATTGCAACTTAAGGTAGGTGCCCCGTCATGTTGTTAAGGAACATCGATCAAAGCTGGCAGGTTGTGTAATGGTACAAGGCTGATTGTAACTAGGCTTGGTAAGTATGTTATTGAAGCTCATGTTATTTCAGGCAACCATGTTGGTGATAAAGTCTATATACCTCGCCTATCATTAACCCCTTCAGATGTCCGAATCCCATTCAAATTTCAAAGAAGACAATTTCCTTTAGCATTGTCATTTGCTATGACAATTAATAAAAGCCAAGGGCAGTCGTTAGATTTTGTTGGTCTATTCTTGCCTAAACCTGCATTCTCACATGGGCAGTTATATGTTGCTATTTCAAGGGTCACCTCCAAACAAGGATTAAAGGTTTTGGTTTTGGATGAAGATTGAAACCAACCGATGTTACAAATAATGTGGTATATCCAGAGGTATTCAACCATTTAAGTTAGATATTAGTATTATATTCAGTTATCATGTTATTTTTTTTTTTGTAACCTGTAAGATGCAATTTATATTCTTTTTTGGAAATTACAGACAGTTTGATCAGCAAACGAGCAGAACCAACGTATGATACTTTGTGGGTAACAAATTTTACTGTAATTAGATATTCTTCCACTTGCATAACCACCATAACTTTTTGTGAAGCGGTTTTTAATAACTAATAACACTCGTCGGAAATTGTTATATCGATTCATCCAAATATTATAATCAACAATTGTATCCCGTGCAGCGCACGGGTAACCCCCCTAGTATATTATAATTTGAGTTTTCTTTTCCGTCCTTGCAACAACGGGCATTATTAGCTCTCGCTCGCCTCTCGAAACCTATAATAATTTGAGGCTTTACATCGAACACCTAGACTGCGCACAACAATTAAGCGCGCCTTTGCTTAGAACTCGAAAGCATACATAATTCTCTTCTCATCTTTTATTTTCTTCCCATCGTTGCCTCACTCACAGTCACAGAGTCACACCGACGCCGCACATCACCATGTTCGGCGCTCAACCTTCTTCCCCTTTCGGCACCCCTTCTTCAACCCCAGCATTCGGAACCCCATCTACCACTCCAGCTTTCGGTACCCCAGGTTTCGGAACCCCATCTACCACTCCAGCTTTCGGTACCCCCGGTTTCGGAACCCCATCCTCAACCCCTGCATTTGGTTCCTCTTCTTCACCCGCTTTTGGTTCCAACCTCTTCTCTACACCATTCTCTTCTCAACAACAGCAACAGACTCCACTTTTTCAACAGTCACCTTCTACTGGTTTCGGTTTTCAAAATTCTCTGTCAACACCACAACCTTCGCCATTCCCAAATGCTCAATTAACTACTCAGATGGCTAATGTAGCTCCAGTTCCTTTCTCTCTTGCAGATCGCGATGTTCAAGTATTGTTTATCACTACAAATTTTGAATTAATTTAATTTAATTTAGTTGCAATTTTTTATTGATTAATTTTGTGTGTTCTTCAACTAGGCAATCGTTGATGCTTATAAGGAAGATCCTGGAAACCCTAAGTATGCTTTTAAGGTCTTCTCTTCACTCTCTTTGTTTTGGAAAACTCAATGTTGAACTTTTCCTTTTTACCTATTTGTCTGATTAGTTGTGTTAGTATATAATTGGGAATTGGGATTGGATTTCATACTATGCACATTTTTATAATTTTAGAATTATTTCGAATTTTGGATGATGTATATGCTGCCATATATCATTATTTCGAATATTAGATAGAATTGCATTTTTTAGTGTTTTCTCAGGTTGGTGTTTGTGTGTGTTGTGCAGCATTTGTTATTCAGTGTAACAGATCCCCAGTTTAGGGTGAAGCCTGCTGGCGTTTCAGATGTAAGTTCATGTTTTTTCCACTTGACACTCTAGTTGGAAGATTCTTTTTCTTTTGTCCTGCCACTGGCTATTTATGGGGAATAGTTTATGTTGTTAGATCATGTGGGCGGAGGCTATGGGGAAGCTCGAGGGTATGGAAAGTGCTGATAGAGAGCGACTGTGGCCACAACTTGTTCAAGGTTTTAAGGATCTTTCCGAACGGCTTAAGGTAAAGTTTAATATCTTTTTTTTTAGATTAAACTTTATCATCTCTACTAGGTTATGTTTTGATTGATTGGAAGGGATTCACAGAAAGCACTGAAGTGGAATGACATTAGTTGCGGAATCTAGAAAGCACTTTATTATCTCTACTACTCTATATAAATGGTTATTGATTTCAAAATTTAGGTGCATATCATTTATCATCAGTAGTGATGCCAGACATTTGAACTTGATTTTGACGTGGAAAAGTTGTTTGCATGACTTATGCTGCTGAGCAATTGCACATAGTTAATACTAAAGAATGTTTCTTAACTAAGTTTAAAATAAATCGATGACGTGCTCGCATGCACACACACGAGAACTGCTAATATACTCCTACTTGTTTTTTAGAATGAATATATTATTAGCATCCTATGTTAAGGTTCAACAGACAAGTTAGAACAAGATATATTAGCATCCCATATGTTCTGCTTTGTGTCTGGTGCATATTAAAAGTAGAATAGAATAGGACATTAGTAGAGAAAAGTGGTACATTTTAATTCTTCCTAATATGGTGGAATTAAAGAAAACAAATAGAAGAAGCTGCTCCTTGTCATGTTTAGGTGTACCAAATTCTACCTACACCTCATTTGGACCAAAAACCCATTCCTCCCTGTTTTTAAACAACTGAAGTTGATGGATATTGATGTAACTTAATATGTCTTGGAAAACTTCTATTTCCCGTTTACTTTCTCACTTTCTATCCCGCTTACTACTATGTTGTTCATTTCCGTGTCATTCTGATATCAAACAAGGATTAGACATTCGAAAACAGTAGCAATGTTATTTCTTCTCCTAATAACATAGTATATTAGCATCCCATGGTAGTGTTTAGTAGACACGTTAGAACTAAACATATTACCATCCCATATGTTCTGCTTTCTGTACAGCAAGTAGAACATAACAGGGACATAAGTTGAGAAAGTGGTACATTTTAAGTCTACCTACTGTGGTGGAATTAAAGACAACAGATGGAACACGCTGTTCCATGTCATTTTTATGTTTACCAAATGCTACACACACTTTCTCATTTGGACCAAAAACCCATTCCTCCTTTTTTTTAAAACTACATAAATTGATGGATATTGATAATTGATGTAATTTATTATTTTTTGGAAAACTTAAATTTCCTGTTTTCTTTCTCACTTTCTATTTCCTGTTACCACCATGCCTTTCATTTCCACCTCATTCTGCTATTAAACAAGGATTCTACATGCAAAAACAGTTGCAACGTTTTCCTATTTCCTTTCTAGTAACACAGTAACTGGTTGACATGATTCTAATTTTAATGCTTCTTTTTACCTGATACATTGGAAACTGGAATGCGCGGAAAAATATAAGTAAATTTTTGTTCAAATCACACCTCTAGCTTACCCTGCCTATAAACTACATGAAATTTCTTACTTTTGTCTTATGGGTGGCATTTTGTATAAATTTGACCAAGGTTCTAATCTGGGGGGCATTATTCATGATTGGCATGTGGATCAGCAGTTGCAAGACTAGTACATCAGTCATGTTCAAAAGCATTGAAATTGAAAGAAGCTGTTACAGCAAAATTTGGTAGAGAAATTGGTGATATTTGATAATAGAAAGAGGTAGGAATGAGAACTACATATCATTAGTAGGAAAGAGTAAGTAGAAAGAGACAGTAAAAGTTATCAATACCCATTAGTTTAAGTTGTTTTAAAAAGGAGAGAAATATTTTTGTGGTTGAAATGAAAAGATGTAGGTTACTAATACAGTTCTTCAAACAAACGAGTGGGATATATAGGATAAGTTGATTTGAGCTAGGAGCTTTTAGGAACATATTTTCTCCAATTGTGGTATTAGATAAATAGTCATTGAACGCTATCTTTTTAATTGACTTGGGCTTTTTTGAATTGATTTACAACTCATTACAAGGTAAGATATTGAACTGCCACAATGGCAATGATGTGATACTTTGAATAAGTATTAAATGTATTGATCTGTATCCATCAGTCAGCATTTGATGCCAAGAAGGGAGAATTACCAGACAATGATATGCAAATTGTTGAGATATGAGTCTTCATATACATTTTTGCTCATATTTGCAGATCCAAGATGAAGTCATTGTTTCTGATGCAGAGAGATTACGTATAACCCAAAGCAATGTTAAAATGGTATTGCTCTCTCTCCCTACTTGCCCAAAAGTAATGTTAAACTGATACCAGCTTGTTTATTGCACATTGCTGACATATCTTTCCAATCCTCTGTTTTTTTGCAGCTTCAAAGGCATTTTCAAGCTGATACTCTTCCCAGGATTCAAAGATTGAAACAAAAAGAACAAATTCTTCAGCAACGTCTTTTGAGAGTAGGGACAAGACAACTATCGTGTGCTCCTTCATACTGTCTTGTATTTTGATTGAAGGTAATTAGAATTGTCTTCTTGTGCTGTGATTAAAGGTAATGAGAATAATGGAGGCGTTGGAGGCAAAAGGCTGCCGTATACCCTTAACAAAAGGGGAAGCTGAACTTGCTGAGAAATTAGCCACAATAACAAGACAGGTAGAGTTTTTGTCCAACCCCTTCTTAGGCCTCTTACTTTGTTGCTTGGATAGAACTAACATTAAAATGTCTTTTCAGCTGAAAGGATCTGGAGCGGAACTATCTCGAAGGGTACAAAATCTACTAACTGTATCTCGCGTTAAGGCTAATAGCAATGGATTTGGCAGCTCCATTTATCTCCCGGGGTCAACCAAAATTCAAGATCAAAGTCTTGCTGATCTGCAGGAGGTAAGATAGCGACGACCTGAGAGGGGTATTACTTGAATTTTGTTTGTTTTTCTGTTGTTATTTTAACGATTTGTTTATTAGATGATGCATTTGATAAATCCAAAAAATTTAATGTAATGTAATGATTATGATGCTTACCCCGCTATGTGTGGACAGGTTTTACAGCAGCAGATGGATGCCATAGCAAGACTTGGTAATGTTTTGAAACGAGACATACGGGACATAGAGATTATGATGGCTGACGACATAGGAACGACTGAAAATGGGAATTAAATTTGAACATGCTTAAGAAAACCTGTAGTCTTGCGTCGTATTTGCATTCTATTTAAAAAAAAATCTATTGTATCATGATGTGGTAATATAGTGAGCACATTAGTTTCTAGGGAAACTTTTTTTGCCTAATCGATGAAGAGTTTAACTTGATCCAATTGTGATGTTTCTCCTTATGTTTTGAACTTTAAAGGAACCCAAAATAAGCGAAATAGCAATTGTATTATTGATATTGATGGAAAACGAAAACATATTACAGAAGCAAAAACCTTTGTAACTCCAGAGGCCAGAGCTAATGCTCATATAAGAGATGAAACTCCCTACCTAACCTATATGGTTTTAATTGCAAAATATGTTGAATGATACTTGTCACTCTCTTCATACCCCTTATAACATAATTGGTAAATGTCACCTCACATTTTGTCAAAACGTCAACTTTATTCTTTGGGGTTTGCTTTTCCCACACCCCTCCTACTCTTTCACACCCCCTTAACTCTAAATATTTCAAAAATACCCTTAAGTAGAGTGTGTGTTTTCACCGATTCGGGGATGAGCAACCGAATATATTCGGTTGAGGTGAACCGAACAGGTAAAAAGGTGAATGTGGTGTGAGAGTCCATTTTTTGTAATAAAATAGGGTGTTCGAACACTCTCATGTGAACCTGTTCGCATGACCCCATGCGAACAGGTGAAATTACGCACGAGAGGGTGTGAAGTCAAGATTTAACACACACGAACGATGTCATTCGAATCTGTTTGAAGGCCCGTGTTTGAACAGGTGAAATTTCGTGAAAAAAAAAGAGGTTTTGGCTGGCCTTTTGGTCTTTTCACACCCTTATGGGGTGTGTTTTGAGTAGGAGGGGGTGTGGGAAAAGCAAACGCCTATATTTTTTTGCATAAAAACCCGCAACATATTGGGCTTGGGTTTGATGTTGTGCTAACAGCCCATTTGGGCCAAAAAAAAAGGGTGAGTTTTTTTATACCCCCACCCCATCCCCTCCCACCCCCACCATTTTACGTTATTTCCAGAATACCCTTGTCATAAATCACTATTTTGACTTGCATTGAATTCACTCTGACTGGGACCCACTTAATCTTCTATCGTATATACCTCAATGGAAAGTATATACGATTGCATTAAATAATGAACGTTGACTTGAAAAAGTGTGCATCGTATATATGTCCTTCGAGATGTATATACGATTGCTTTATTAAATGCTTCGTTGACTACCCATCGTATATAGGTTATATACGAGTGGACTATGAAGATCTAATCGTATATACATCTGGGTCATGTATACACGATATTAAAAAATTACCCATCGTATATACATGGTTGATGAGGTATATACGATTGGTTTTTTTTTTGTTTTTTATTGAAACAGATATCTGTTTTGTTGGAACAGATATTGACCCACCTGCTGCAGATGCCGACTCTCAGTTGGCTTCGATTGATATCGATACTACAGCGGCGTTTACCACCGATACGGTATATGTTTTACTCTAATAAATCAAGTTTGGTAAATAGTATTAAATTACTTAAGTACTTAAAAAATTATATATTTTGTAGATATTTTCTACACGCGAGGATGTGGAGGAGTGGGCCAAAGCTGTTGGTAGAAGTATCGGTGTAGTCGTTATTATAGTGAGATCAGAAAAAGCAGCTGGAAAGAGGGGGAGACGAGATAAGATTGATTTTGGCTGTGAGAAGCAATGCAGGTTTACTAATGATTCAAGGGTTTTCAGTTCTAAAAGGAGAGGTGGTCCTTTTAGATTGAAGGCTACTTGCACTGTTTGTCGTGGGGGTTGGTGTGTGACGGTTAAATGTGGTAGACACACGCACGAGTTGCTTAAAACTTCCATTGGTACTAATGCATTTGAAGCGCCCGTCTAAGGCTTAAAAGGATCAGTTAACGAGCATGCGGATCTTGATGTTGGACCGAAAGCTACTATTACTGCTTTGAAGAAGCTATACACTTGGTGGGACATATATACGATGTGCATTTTTAACGCATCGTATATTTGTTCATTGTGCGTATATACGATTGACTTAAAATGCATCAATCGTATATACGCACAACGAACATATATACGATCCTAAAGATTGCACATCATATATCTGTCCAAAAAGAGATATATACGATTCGTGTTATTTTGTCAAAAAAAGTTTTTTAAAGGGCATTTTGGGAATTCACTATTTGGTGGGGGTACATGGGGATTGGGTGGGAGTACAAAAAAAAAACCAAAAAAAAAAGAATCCCAACAACTTCGTATCCCCTATCTATTAATACAATATCCACTTTATGGTTCACTTTTGGCTCCAAATCTAAGTTGCATTTTTTTGACCCCCTTCCTCTCTCCCACTCCCATAAATCCCATTTTGGACCAAAATACTTCTGAATTCAACAAAATTCTGGAATTATAGATAAATTTGGTAAATCCGGAAATCCTTTTTTCTCTCCAAATTTATTTATAAGTGAGGTAAATCTGGTTAGCATTTTCGCTAACCGAATTTACTTATCTGTAAGGTAAATCAGGGAATATTTTTTCTTCCTAAATTTATCTATAAGTGAGGTAAATCCGGTTTGTATTTTTGCTAACCAAATTTACCTATCTGTGAGGTAAATCCAGGAATCCTTTTTCTTCCCAAATTTATCTATAAGTGAGGTAAATCCGGTTAGCATTTTTGCTAACCGAATTTACCTATCTTTGAGGTAAATCCGGGAATCCTTTTTCTTCCCAAATTTATCTATAAGTGAGGTAAATCCGGTTAGCATTTTTGCTAACCAAATTTACCTATCTTTGAGGTAAATCCGGGAATCCTTTTTCTTCCCAAATTTATCTATAAGTGAGGTAAATCCGGTTAGCATTTTTGCTAACCGAATTTACCTATCTGTGAGGTAAATTAGGGAATCCTTTTTCTTCACAAATTTATTTATAAGTGAAGTAAATTTGGTTAGCATTTCGCTAACCGAATTTACCTACATGTGAGGTAAATTCGAGAATTTTTTTAAAAGTTTTTTTTATTTTAAAAATGAGGGGTATTTCTGGAATAAAAGCGTTTATGGGGGTGGGAGGGAGGATGTGAGGGGTACAAAAAAAATCCATCTAAGTTTACCAATGACATAATTCATGTATGTGTAGGTTTGGATTACATGTGTATGATATTGTTTGGTTGCCATCTATTTAGTGTTTTAAACTTTTACATTCAAATGGCTATTTGCCTCATGTATGGTGCGATAATGGTCATGTATACCCATTATGCGGTTTATAAAAAACACTAACGCTTTGGGCCATACATAAACCAAGTACTTTTTATGTGTAGGGGCCAAGCAAGCGTGTGACTCATCGGATGAGTATAGTGTCATTTAAACCTTTTCGATTTGACATATGATGGGAGGACAACGTTTCTTGGACATTATGTGTTAGTTTTCGATGTATGTAAACCGACAAAGTTGCAACATTATACAGACTAACATGTATAATTTCTATCTTGTGGAAAAGGGGATAACTGCAACACACTATTACACGCTATCAGAAAATGAAAATCACATCCCTCTTTATTAATAAAAGATCTACTTTATTAGCAAGTTTAGGCGCCAATTGTCATTCATTTTTGGATGGCATATATGTAGTTTAAGCAAAAACAATGTGCAATTCTATTAATTACCCATGAAACTCCAACCCACTTTATCTCATTGAGTCATTTTCTCTTCTATCCTCACTCCCTTCCAACGTATATTTACCCTCCCCCCCCCCCCACTTACTCATCACAAACTACCCAACCCCCAAAATTCCCACAATGCCCTTAATGAAACGCTGTGTTTTTTATTATTTTTGTGCGTTTAGAACGGTTCGATAGTTTACCACTGAACCCGTTTGGTTGCAAAATATCGAGTATTATAAATTGTGATGCACACCGCAAATTTCTTTTGAATTGGTTCGATGGTATATTATCGAACTGGTTCCATTTTTAACGGTCGAACCACTGTTAATGTTTACATAAATATCATTTTTAAAAATTGTACATACTTGCAAAAAGGAATTGTAGTATTGATACTTTAAAAAGTCGTAGACAAATATCCTCAAGGTACTGAGTTCAAATCCCCTCGGGGACAGTTGTAAAATGGTCATTATTGCCACTTTGATTAATAAAAATTCCCCCCTTCCCTTTTTTTTTTTTAAAAAAAAGTCGTAGACAACAATGATTTCACGGAGCAAAACTTTTATTTACAAAATGAACTTTGGTGTTGTTAATTCAAATTACTAAATACCTTATTGCAATTGGAATTCCGTATCGCTTTGATCTTAAAAGTGCAAAACATATGTAATATAGGGGTTACACTCGCTCTCATATCGAATGGTGTGACTATAGATTGTATTCATATTCACTCCCGTTATGATACACAACTGCATCGCATCGATCGAGCGTGTGGATTGTACATTCAATCCGGAATGGATACATCTAGAGGCTTACCTACTTTACAAGTAATCCACCCGCCATGAATATATTTAATTCTGCGTTCAATATATTTTAGAGTATCAATCTCCCCATGAAAGAAAATATTATTTTTTGCCAACTAGGCACATCATGTCACACAAAGACACAATAGCTTTTGGACACGCCTAGACTTCATCCCACCAATGGTTTTTGTTGCCTCTTCGTATTATTTATATGTCTTGCGTATTTTTATGCCTCCCCCTTATATAATTTGGATTTTTTTCTAATATATGCCTGCAGACCTCTTAATCACCTCCCTGTGCATAGCACGGGAGTGTGTCCTAGTGTTATTGAAGAGTGACTTCGTTGTCGAGGTTATGTTTGTCATATAATTTTGGAGGAAAAGAGATGGAAGGATAAATATAGTATTTTAGACATATTTCTTAATACAAAAGTTTTTAAATTTTAAAAATCATATAACAAATTATCATAAAACTTTTGGTTATCATAAAACTAAATGCTTACATTCATTCAATCCTCTCAAAATAGAAATAAAATTTAGAACAACAGTAGTTTATCCAAGTGGTAACTCGACTTGGATCCCACCCCCAGAGTCTCGAGTTTGAATATTGGGTGTGACAAAACTCACTTTGAGAGAGGAGAATCACACTGCATCAAGCCAAAGTCGATTACTGTGGCCACCAAATTTATCGGCGTAGATTAATGATAATCGACAATCACAAGGTGGAAACTACGCACCAAAAACCTGGTAACCAAAAAAAAAGTCATGAAAGGGTTTATTCCCTCAATAACAGAAATCAGTGATTGTTTTTTTTATTTAAGATAATCGATGTCGGAATTGCTCCATATAAAATAACATTTATAAATTCGAATATAATATATAAAATATATTGAAAATCAGAAAACATTTTTACTTTCTTATCATACATATCCAAAAGCAACATTCCTGAAAAATTAACGAATACATAGTTATTTTTTTTTGATGTGACGAATACATACATTATTAGTAAAAAGCAACTTTTTTTTTTGGCCAAAGTAAAAAACAACTAAATAGTTCAATTTGAGAAATATTTTATTAATTGGAGGAAGTCATTTATGAAAAATAATATATATATATATATATATATATATATATATAGGTAAATTAATATTTTTTTGACACAAGGTAATAGTATATTTATATATTTAAAGAGTCTAGATGTTTCTTGTAGAATATAAAATCTTAAAATCTTAAAATATGTTTTCTACCTTGCTGCCTTTTTCGGGTCGATTTGGGACTCCAATTGGTAGTGCTCCTGGTCGGGCCGGATCTCAGGGTGTTTGAATGAGAGGGGGGACGGTACCTGCAAAGACACTCCGACACACAAGACACTAGAGAATCATGGAGTATTTTGATCCAAACTAGTTCGATTGTCTGTCCCCAAAACCATTAAAATCTGGAAAAAAAAAAAGGACGCGCTGGGAGTTTTTATTCATTAATGGTATTTTGGTCATTTCGCATGGTTATGGGGTGTGGTTAGTAGAAGGGGGTTGGAAAGAGAATTGGCCAAAATAAAATAAAAAAGTCCCAAAGGGCAGAACAAACCAGAACGGGTAAAGCCCACAAAACTCAAGCCAAAATACCTAGGGTTTTTTTTTTGGTACCCCCACCCATTCCCCTAACACCCCCACCCACCGTGTGAAAATACCAAAATACCCCTGACTCTTTACAAAATCACAATTTCTTCACACAATTGGTCATACCTACGTTTGACCACCTTCACTGCATATCGCCCACTTCGGCGTATATACGATCAAATTTCAGAATCAACCAATCGTATATACCCCACTGCACTCCCTATATATCGATTTAACACTTTTTACTTCACCGTATATACCCCTATTCAGCGTATATACGATTAGCGAAAATTCATCCACTCGCATATACGCCCGAACACCCTATATAATGACGAGCAAAAAAGTAAGCATCGTATATACACATTTTTGATGTAAATACGATGAGCAATTTTTTTTTTTTTTTTTTTTTACTAATTTTTTTTTCTTCACTTGCAATTTCCGGTAGGCGCATAGGGAGAACGTGAGGTCTCTCCGATCGGAGAGAGGGGGGAGTCATCTACTGCTCCGAGTACGAGGACTCGGAGGCATAACCAGCTCCATGCTTCAAAGACGGAGACAGAGAGCGAGCACGACCCGAGGGCGGTGAGTATGAGCACGAGGCGGTGAGTATCACCGAGCCACCTCGATGTCGGCCTGCTGGAGCTTTCTATCTCGGGGATTACCTGCAGCAGACGCAGCAGGAGGATTGGCATAGGGGAGGCGGTTTCTCGGTATCATTCCCACTTACTCCTCGATATCATCCCCGTGATGATCCCCAACCTCTTCATTACCATCCCCACCTCCGAGTATCAGCAGCAGCAGGCCAGTGTCGATGCTTATTACTCGCACCAGTCCATGTCCGAGTATCATGAGGTGCCTCAAAGAAGATCGGGAGGAGCCTCCTCGCGATGATCGGGAGGAGCCTCGGGAGGAGCGTCACCTCTCCTTTCACCGACTTAGCGAGATCATGTCTGCGATTCTATACTACCGACCGGTAAGTTTTGCATTTTTGCTTAAATAATTTATTTAAGTCACATAGTCTGCACTTTTGCTTACATTATTTATTTATTTTTATTTCAGAGTATCGTGAGTTGTCAAAAGTATGGGCTCATGGCAACAAAGTCCATACTAGACTTCATCTTCATTACCCTAACCTACTTGTTGCACCACCGTGTGGTCGGGGACTCCAGTTGGCCCCACTTCTCCGCACCGCCACGCCCACGGTGAGACCATGAGTTGTTGTCGGCTTTATATTGAGAGGTGGCACTCGGACACTTCGTCATTTCGATTGCCATTTGGTGAGATGACGATCACTCGGATGACGTCTCTTGTATGCCGTGCACCTTCCCATCCAGGGAACTATGCCACACCTCCCGCCTCACCGTTAGCTCGGAGTTTGCCACCCCACTTCTTTGAGACATATTTGGGTGTGTCACGGGTTGAGGCCGCTAACAACACCCGTGGGGGTCCATATTACTGCCTTCAAATGGTTTGGAGCGGGTTTATGAGCGCAACTTGGAGAGGGGGTGACATCACGATTCTTTGTCGGGGGCTTTTTCGCTTCGCTTCATGGTGGATTAGGGAGCTTGTGAGGGCTTGTAGAGAGGATTCGTGGACGGCGACATCGCGCATGGCATCCGGCGTGATCGGACACTCCATAGGATGGTGGGGATGGCAAAGACCGGATGACGTGGTTGGGAGCTTAGACGACGGGGCGAGGACGAGGTGGACGCCAGTAGGGATTTTTATTTGTTTTTGATGTATTTGATATTAGTTTGGCACTTTATTATATTATTAACTTTTTTGGATGTTTTATTTATTTTACGAGTTTCCATGAATTTTTGATTTAATTGATTCGATAAAACAAAGTTACACTGGCGATAAAACATTAACAACTTGAATAAAAATAGACAGATAAAATGAAAATACAATAGAAACTATCGAGTGGTGGAGTTAATCGACGAAGGATCTCAAATGACGGCCCTTACGGTTTCGACGCATAAAAATGAATGTAACTCCTCCATTTAATTGTTATATGAATCGACATCATGTCTCGGACGTCATCCTCATTGTTGACATCCATGGTAGACCGATAAATACCTCCACTAGTCGTTTGGGTTTCAGATAAACAATACGAATTATCTCATGTTCGTGCGTTCTCTGGTTGAACCATCTGCAGTGAGTTTCTCGCTTAAGAGCGAGAAAATGATATATCGTGTTTTAACCTACACGAAACAACATCTCTCCCATCGAAACTTATACCATCATCTTTCAAGATGATGCCACGATGATCAACAAACCCCATATTAGAATGAGCGATAGTAAAGGAAGAAGGCTCGTAGTATGCCATTAGCGAAGCTCGCATCATCTTCACTTGTGATGTGTGAGAGAAGGAGGAAGTTGAATTTTTGGTGTGAAAATAGTGATGGTGGGAGTGAGTATTTATAGATGAGGTAAAAGATTATCAACCGTTGATTTTGGCGTGCAATCTACACCGTAGATCAACTTTGAAAGCGAAATCATGACCAGTTAAATTTTTTTACAATTTTAAAAAAAAAATTTAAGGCGCATCGATATATATGTCATTTGGGACATATATATACGATGGAAGTTTTTAAAGATCGTATATATGCGCGAAGAAGTATATACGATTGGTGCAGTGACACCACCAATCGTATATACTTCTTCGCAAGATATATACGATGCTAGAAAAACTACCCATCGTATATATGTCCCAAATAACATATATACGACGATCTTTTTAAAAAAAATATAGATTACAAAGGGCATTTTGGGGATTTCAATTTGGGTGGGGGTGTTAGGGGAATGGGTGGGGGTACCAAAAAAAAAAACCCAAATACCTACTCCATCTCACTTGTGACACTTGACCAAAAAAAAAAAATCTCACTTGTGACAAAAAAGAAATAGCACATTGACCACCAAAAAAAAAAGTACCACCGACTTAAAGCGTCAAAAAAAAGCAAGAACCACGACTTAAAAGCAAAGTACAAAGTGCAGTAACACACAAAGTGCAAACAACAGTAACACACAACTCGATCTCAATGCATCAACATCGCTATCCTTTTCTTCTCCCTCTCCATCGGCGGCGCCCCCTATATTTCCAGATTCCCCCCCATTCATTTTCTACTATTATTTCTTCTTCTTTTTGTTCCCTTTCACCGACACCACAAAAATACAAATCCATCTAACTCCCAATCCACCCATTAATATATTTCATCTACCCTATCCATCAAACCCCAACCCCTATAAATAAATCAATTTAATAAACTCCACTCACTAACCAAACAAGAAGAAGAAAAAAAATGCTGAGTCTAAAAGTCCCGGAGCACCAAGTAGCAGGTCACAAAGCAAAAGATGGTATACTAGGTCCTCTAATAGACGATTCAGGTAAATTCTACAAACCACTTCAAAGCGATGAAAGAGGTTCACACGAACTCGCTTTCTACACTTCTCTTTCTTCAAATCCCAACATTCCTAAAAACATCCTTCGATTCTTCCCAATTTTCCACGGTACTCAAACCGTAAACGCTTCCGATGGTTCCGGTCTTCACCCTCACATCGTACTCGACGACATCGTTTCAGGTTACAATAACCCTTCCGTTATGGACATCAAGATCGGTTCTCGTACTTGGTACCCTCAAGCGAATGAAGATTATATTCGTAAATGTCTCCAGAAAGATCGAGAATCTTCTACTCTTCCTCTAGGGTTTAGAATCTCGGGTTTGAGATCTGTGGGTCCTAGTTTATATCAGCCTCATAAACTTTCCCTTCAGAATCTCTCTGCTGAGGATGCTTTGGTAATTTTGAAGAAATTTGTTTCGTTTGATGGGAATAATTCGGTTCCCTGATTGTGTTTTTGCGGTTAGGGTTTTTGAACCTGTTTTGGAACAGCTTTTGGAGATTAAGAAATGGTTTGAGGTTCAGACTTTGTTTCATTTTTATTCATGTTCTGTTTTGGTGGTGTATGAGAAAGATAAGGAGGTGGGAAAAGAAGAAGGGAAGGGTGACGACGACGCACGTGCGGTGGTTAAGCTTGTTGATTTTGCACACGTGGTAGATTCCAAAGGTGCTATTGATCATAATTTCTTGGGTGGTCTTTGTTCTTTGATTAAGTTTGTTAAGGATGTTCTTGCTGCTGTTGAAGTAGTAAGTAACGGTGTTTCTAAAGAAGAACACTGAGTTTGAGTTCAATTTTATTTTAATTCTCTGAAATTGTTGCAGTGAATCTCTTATTTGTTAAATAAGATGACCGATTCTATAAGGTCTTTTAAATTTTGGTTAATTATTTTTCAATTAATGTCAGATTGTGATTACTTGGAAGTTTGTTTGGTAGGTGTTTGTTATTTTGTTAGTTAGGAATCTTTACTTGTTTACCATTGGAAACCAAAGAATCCTTCCTCCAATTTTGTAGTACTCTATTATATGTTATGTTCTGTTTGTTTTAAACAATTGGGATCTTTATGGTGATTTTGATTTTTGTCAATCACTGTTCCATCTAGTGCAAGTGCAGCTACAACCATTTCTGAGATTTCTCAATGAAGCATATTGGAAAAATGGTTGAATTTCTTGATATGAGCCAAGCTTTGATTTTTGATTCCTGCTTTTTATTTAATTTGGTGTTAGTTTCAACTATGTGCTGCTTATATCTATCAATGTAGTATTGTTTTTTAGATAAGCTTTATCAATGTAGCATTTGGCTATGAAAATGATTATTTAGCTTTGATGCCAGTTCTGCTGCTGAGAAAATCGTGATTGATAGAGCTGTGATTTACTCTGAGCCCTTGTGTTATTTGCGTGTTTGATGTGCTTTTTATTTCTCTTTGGTTGGTGATTGTTTCAATTTTGTAAAACTTTATATTAATAATTATGTTAATTGGATGATGTTTCACATTGAGGTATTTTGGAGCCAAGCTCTTGTTTAGGCCATGATTTCAAAACTGTGTTACCTCTATTTAGTATTTTGCCTTTTGAACAATCTTATGTGTGGAGAACCAATGCTGTTACTCACAATCCAACTTGTCTAAGGTTGTGGTTTACCCAAGCTCCTGTTTTTAGGGAGAATCTACTTGGTGTTGCTACATTTCCAATGACATTAATTGTTTAACTGAGGTTCATTGGGTTTATAGTTTAATATTTTGATTTGATTTGAAGCTGCCTGTTGAGGAACTGTTTATTTTTATCTACGGTTTTTTGAGTTAAATAACAGTAGGACATTATTTTTAAAGGTTGATTGTTGGGTTTGGAATTATGGATTTTGGATGCTTTATTCTATACTTAATTGTGCTATGTCCTGTTGAGGAACTGTCTTTTCCGAAGGTGCTTTCTAATTTATGGTTGCCACAATTATGCTTGCTCTAATTCACAATTGCTTGATTAATGGTTTCCCAATTTATGGTTGTCTTGATCTATGGTTGCCTGGATTATGGTTGTCTTGATTTATGGTTTCCTTGATTTATGGTTGCCTTGATTTACAATTGCCTGAATTTATGGCTGCCTGGATTTACATTTGCCTTGATTTACGATTGTCTTGATTTTACGGCTGCCTAGATTTATGGTTGTTTGGATTTACAGCTACCTTGATTTATGGTTGCGGTTGCCTCGATTTAGAGTTGCCTCAATTTATGATATGCCTCGTTTTACACTTGCCCGGATTTATAGTTGCCTTAATTTAACGTTACGGTTGCTTCGATTTACGGTTGCCTCGATTTACGGTTGCCCCGATTTATGGTTGCCTCGATTTATGATTGCCAGGATTTACATATTCATGGTTTTGGTTGCCTTGATTTACGGTTGCCTTGATTTATGGTTGCCTCGATATACGGATGCCTTGATTTACGGTTGCCTCGATTTACGGATGCCTCGATTTACGGTTGCCTCGATTTAGAGTTGCCTCGATTTAGAGTTGCCTCGATTTAGAGTTGCCTCGCTTTACGGATGCCTCGATTTACAGTTGCCTCGATTTATGGTTGCCTCGATTTATGGTTGCCTCGATTTACAGATGCCTCGATTATGAGTTGCCTCGATTTACGGTAGCCTCGATTATGAGTTGCCTCGATTTACAGTTGCCTCGATTTATGGTTGCCTCGATTTACGGATGCCTTGATTTATGGTTGCCTCTATTTACGCTCGGATTTAGAGTTGCCTCGATTTATGGTGGAGTCGATTTACACTTTCTCGGATTTAAAGTTGCCTTGATTTATGGTTGCCCCAGTTTATAATTGCCTCGACTTATGGTTGCGAGGATTTTTAGTTGCCTGATTTATGGTTTTGGTTGCCTTGAATTATGATTGTCCTCATTCACGGTTGCCGATTTACAAATTACAGTTGACCCAATTTACATTTATCCCGATTTATGGTTAGCTTGATTTACCGTTGCCTTGATTTACGGTTGTGGTTGCGTTGATATACTGTTCCCTCAATTTATGGCTGTCTGGATTTACATTTGCCTTGATTTATGGTTGTTTTGATACATGGTTGCCTTGGTTTATGGTTGGCCTCGATTTATGGTTGTGGTCCGGAAATATCTACTAAATAATGAAAGATTTTGTGATAATTGTTTTTTTTGGAAGGTGCTTCCTAATTACAGTTGCCCGATAGTGGTTGCTTTGATTTTCAATTGTCTAGTTTAGTAAAAGTTTACCCGAATTCATGGTTGCCTTATCTGTGGTGGCCTCAGTTTATAGTTACATTGGTTTATGGTTGCAATCTTGAAATATCTACTAATTTGCCTTATTTAAAAGGTGCTTCCTAATTTTTAGTTGCCTTGATTTATGGTTGCCTCAGTTTAAAGTTGTGTTGGTTTATGGTTGCCCTGATTTTGTGTAGCAGTTGCCTCCATTTATTTTAGCCCCGATTTGGAGTTTTCTCGATTTTTGGTTGGCCTGATTCTCAATTGTCTTGATTTATGGTTGCTCAGATTTATAGTTGTCCTGATCTATGGTTTTGGTTGCCCCGATTTATGATTGTCCTGATTCACAGTTGCCTTGATTTATGGTTGACTTGAATTATGGTTGTGGTTGCCCTAATATATGGTTGCCTCAATTAAGGCCGTGGTCCCGAAATATCTACTAAATAGTGATTACCCTTGATGAAGAATTTCTAAAGCATATATGAAATGTTTCAGAATATGACAATTGATTTCAAATGTTTATATGGAGTGAAATTAAAACCACCTAATGGACAGGGGTCGAGGCTTGTGAGCTCCTCCATTGGTGCAGTAGAAACTCTCTATATAATGAGAGATTGGATTTTGTTTTGCAGCGTTTGGATCCTTCTTGTTAGCTTTCACAAACTGGATCAGTTCTATTCCCTAATGAGCTCACTCTGGGACGTGAAGTAGGTTAAGTTGATAATTTTTTTGTAGCTCCTCTTATTTGGTCAATACATCAGCAGAATTAGTTGAAGCTTTGACAGTAGCCTAGTAGTTTCTTAGCTATACTAGACTGCTTTGACAAAAGTTACACAACTGCAGAACTTTACCACCAGAAGGCATTCTTTCCCCTGGTGAAGGTATAATTGCCACCGGTAATTTGTCCTGCTAAATTTGTGTTTACGAAACTATCAAATGCTTGGAGTTTGATGAATCCTCTTACAAAATATATGGCATATTTGGCAGTATTCAAGTTTGTCGGAGCCGGAGAACGGTGAGAAACTAGCTGATCAAAAGAACCATATACCAGAGTTTGTAATGCATTGATGCTCCTTTCCATCACATCTGACATCAACCTTTCTTTTGTTCTTGAGCAAATTGAAGTTTTCATGATTATGCATATACTGATAAAATCATTATATAATTTATAGTTGCAAAAATTAGTTCAACCAAAGATACTAATGCTACAAGCATTAATGGATTTGTCATATGTGACAGTTTTCCAGATATTTGGCAATACATCAGCATATTTAGCTGAACTCTGGGTGAAGCTACGACAGTAGTAAAGGCAGGAGCTTACTAGTTTAGATTTTGAATTATGGTTGTGGTTGCCCTGATTTATGGTTGCCTCAATTAAGGCCGCGGTCCCGAAATATCTACTAAATAGTGAATGAATTTGACAACTTTGTCCTATTTGGAAGGTGCTTCCTAATTTACCGTTGTCTGGATTATGCTTGTTTTGATTTACAATTGCACCAATTAATTTTTTTGACAATTGCCCCAGTTTAATAGTTACCCCGATCTATTGTTTTCTCAATATAATGTTGCCTCGAATTTTTTTTTGACCAATGTTGCCTTGATTTATGGCTGCTCGATTCATTGTTGCTTCGATTTATGGTTGCTCTGATTTAACGTTCTAATTTATGGTTGCCTACCACTTGAAACAATTATTTCATCAAACTATATTTGTTTAAGCCGTACTTGTTTCATGAGGTGCGGTGGCTTGGTCTTTCTCAAGTTTCGTGGAATTAAATTTGCTCAAGTAGAAGTCTATTTGTGGTGGGTGAGTTAATGCAGTGTTATAATTTCCAATTTGTCACTTGAGGAAATTGTGGCTTTTGGATTTGCTAGTCAATGTTTGATTATACAATGTCTCGTCTCGAAATATTTAAAGTTGCCATCTATTATGAATATTAGATTGGATGTCCATTGAGTTTCTCCCATCATCTCCTTAATATCATTGTGTAGTGGCCTTTATGGTTGACTACTCATTCTCCATTCCTCACCCTATAAATAGGGCTCAATCTCTTATGTAAAGATACACTTGACAAGAGAAATACAAACACTCCCAAATTCTCTCATTCTCTCAATCTTTGTTTGTTATAGTTTTGATTAGTTTCATCACACGTTATCAGCACGAAGTTCTACCGATCTAAGGTAATATTGGTTCTTGTTTGTTCCATGATACTATAGTAGTATTGGATTGCATCAAATCTAGTTGAAATCAAAATAATGAATATTATCTCTTTTACGTGTGCTTGTTGAACAAATACTGGATTGGTTTTTGGAATAATGTAGCACTACCCTTCTTATTAGACAATTTATATTTCTGAGTTATGTTTATAACCAATTTGGAATAATTCGGCTATGGTGTATCACATTTGTGTCTATACTAATATGGTAAAATATTTTGTCATTACTGAGATAGTTCATATGCTTGATCTATACTTATGATTTATGAAATATCTTGTACCTATACATGATCTATAATGAAGGACAACTCGACAAGTTATATTTATGATTTATATCTCATGTTTGATCATACTTGATTCGGTTATTATAGGAGTTTATTATTTTAATTTTTAATGTTTAAACAAATTGATTCATTTTATAATTATAAAATGTTAGATCATTATAGTATCTATAAAACTTGGCGATTCTTTTTGATCAAAGTAACTCTCTCGATTGCATATCTCTTATACTTGTTCCAAATTTTTATTTTTATACTCTTTATACTTGTTCCAATTTTATTTATTGTGATTTTTAAGAGTTTCCAAATTAATTATTTGAGATATGTATTTTTGCTATTTCATTGTAAATATATTGTAAATCTTAATAGGATGCCTATATGATTTGTTCACACACACATATATTTTATCTAACTTACTTAATTTTACACTTTTATAATAGTACTAAGGATGTCGAACCTCACAAAACTTGATTTTGAGGCTCTAGACATTTCGGGGAAAAAATTACTTGCCATGGGCTCTAGATCTTTGAAATCCATTTGAATGCCGAAGGTCATGGAGATACTATTAAAGAAGGAAATAAAGCATCTAATCAACAAAAGGCAAAAGCCATGATTTTCCTTCGTCATCATCTTCATGAGGATCTTAAAAATGAATACCTTACGGTAAAAGACCCACAAGTTCTTTGGAACAATTTAAAAGAAAGATATGAGCACCAAAAATCTATTATCCTCCCAAAAGCCCGTTATGATTGGATGCACTTGCGTTTACAGGATTTTAAAAGTGTAACTGCGTATAATTCAGCTGTTTTTAGAATCACTTCTCAATTACAATTGTGTGGAGAAAAAGTGACCGATGAAGACATGTTAGAAAAAACATTCTCCACTTTTCATGCATCCAATGTGCTCCTGCAGCAGCAATATCGTGAAAAAGGTTTTAAGAAATATTCTGACTTGATTTCGTGCCTACTTGTGGCTGAGCAAAATAATGAACTTTTGATGAAAAATCATGAAGCTCGCCCCACTGGCACTGCTCCATTCCCAGAAGCGAATGTAGCAACATATGACCACTATGGGCAAACTCGTGGTCGTGGTCGTGGCCATGGTCGTGGTCGTGGCCGTGGTCGTGGTCGTGGCCGTGATATTGATCATAGTCGAAGTGGAAATTACAAGAACACCAAGAACACATCTTTTCACCAGAAGTGGAAAAATGTTGGAAAGAATGACAAAGATGGGCAGAGTAGCAAAAATAATGAAAATATTTGCTATCGTTGTGGAGGCAAAGGTCATTGGAGTCGTACCTGTCGTACATCAAAACATCTTGTTGATCTCTATCAACAATCAATCAAAATTAAAGATAAAGGGATTGAGAGTCATTTTGCTTATGAAGATGGTGGTAATACAGATGCTACTCATTTGGATGTTCTTTGATTTCTTTGTCGACTACGATGGAAATATAGATCACCTTATTGTGGATGGAAGTATAGTCAAGAAGTAGTTTTTCCTAAACAATAAAATAATAAAATGTCTTTGAATTTCTGAAATAATAAAATGTCTTGAAATGTTTTGAATTTCCTATGCTAATAATAATAAAGCTTTATATTTAAGTGTGTTTTCAACTTCCATAGATTATGTTTAAATAATCCAATCATAAAGTTGTTATTCCTTCTCATGCTTCTCTCTTATCATTTCTTTTCTCTTTGGATAGAACGCAGTATTGACAATAGCATCAATAATGGAGATATGTGTCTCGTTGATAGCGGAACCACCCATACAATTTTAAAGGATGCAAAATATTTCTCTTATTTAGTAAAGCGAGAAACCAATGTTACTACTATATCTGGATCCTCAAAATAATTGAAGGCTCAGGAAGAGCTAATATACTATTATCTCGGGAACAAATTTGCACATTGAAAATGCACTATATTCCCTAAGTCCAGAGAAATTTATTAAGTTTCAAAGATATCCGTCTAAATGGATATCATATTGAAACAAAAGATGAAGGAGATATTGAATATCTATATATAACAAGACATACTTTGGGAAAAATAAGTGTAGTGGAAAAGCTACCCTCCTTTTCCTCCTGGTTTGTACTACACTTATATCAGTTCAATTGAAGCGCACGTTGTAAAACGAGAAGTTTACAAATCACAAAAAAGTTTGTTGTTTGGCATGACCGGTTGGGCCATCCCGGGTCTATAATGATGCGAAGAATAATTCAAAATTCATGTGGTCATCAATTGAAGAACCGGGAGATTCTTCAATCTAATAAATTCTCATGTACCTCTTGTTCACAAGGAAGTTGATAATTAGACCATCACCAACAAAAGTTACAAGTGAATCACTTAACTTTTTAGAACGTATACATGGTGATATTTGTGGGCCAATACACCCACCATGTGGACCATTTAGATATTTTATGGTTTTAATAGATGCATCAACTAAATGGTCACATGTTTGTTTGTTGTCAAGTCGCAACCAAGCATTTCTTGCGATTGCTAGCGCAACTAATTCGAATAAGAGCTCACTTCCCGATTATCCCGTTAAGAAAATACGCCTTGATAATCTTTGCTTGAGTTTACTTCTCAAGCATTTAATGAATATTGTGCATCCATTGGAATTGACATTGAACATCCTGTACCACATGTTCATACCCAAAATGGACTTGCAGAATCGTTTATCAAACGAATAAAGTTAATTGCAAGACCACTTCTCATGAGATGCAAACTCCCAATTTCCACTTGGGACATGCAATTTTGCATCTTTGCAAATTTGATTCGCATCAGGCCAACAAGTTATCATGATTCTTCCCCTTTACAATTAGTTTTTGGTCAAGAACCAAACATTTCCCATCTTCGAATTTTTGGTTGTGCGGTGTATGTTCCAATTTCTCCACCACAACGCACTAAGATGGGTCCGCAAAGAAGGTTGGGAATATATGTTGGGTATGAATCTCCATCTATTATAAATTATCTTGAACCAACAACGGGAGATTCATTTACAAAGAAGATTTCTTTGATTGTCATTTTGATGAAACAAATTTCCCAACACTGTGGGGGGAGAGAATAAGCAGCTGAAAAAAGAGATCAGTTGGAATGAATTATCCTTGTCTCATCTTGATCCTCGAACGAAACAATGTGAACTTGAAGTTCAAAAGATAATTCATTTGCAAAGCTTAGCAAATCAATTACCAAATGCATTTCTCGATCCAAAAGGTGTAACCAAATCATATATATACCATTTGCTAATGCTCCAATAAAAATAGATGTCCTGTTGGACAATCTAATATTGCAAATGAGTCTCAACCGCTACTGAGCGTGGTAGACCATCGGTTCCAAAGACAAAAATCCTCGAACAAGAAAAGGAGCTAAAAAGAAAGATGGTCCCGAGGAGGATATATAAACTCTCAAAGAATCTACAGACATGATTGACATTTACGTCCCAAAAGGGACAGTCAGTACTTGAAAATCATGAAAATAAAGAGATCTCAATAAATTATGTCACAAATGGAATACAATGGAACCGACATGAAGTCAATGTTGATGATAGTTTTGCATATCATATAGCGCTAAATGAGATGAATGATGATGAGGATCATGAACCAAAATCCATTAGAGATTGTAGACAAAGTGAGAATTGGCCAAAATGGAAAGATGCAATTGAAGCGAGACTAAATTCGCTTTATGTTTAAAAGTTTTGGACTGTAGTTCGAACACCTGATGGTGTCAAACCAGTTGGATACAAATGGGTCTTTGTAAAACGGAATGAGAATGGGGAAATTGCAAGATACAAAGCCCGACTTGTTGCTCGAGGTTTTCGCAAAAGACTGGAATTGATTTTGATGAAACATATTCACCTGTAGTGGATGCAAGTACTTTTAGGTACTTAATTAGCCTTGTAGCACATGAAGGGCTTAATTTGCATATGATGGATGTTGTCACAGCCTATTTATGGCTCACTTGATAGTGACATTTACATGAAGCTCCCTGAAGGATTTAACCTTCCCGAGGCACATAGCTCACGAACCTCGAGAGAAGTGCTCCATCAAATTGAATAAGTCTCTCTACGGGCTAAAACACGATGCGGACGCATGTGGTATAATCGCCTCGTTGAATATTTGCTAAAGGAGGATACACAAATGATCCCATTTGTCCATGTATTTTTATAAAAGATCAGAAAAGAATTTGCCATAATTGTTGTCTATGTTGATGACATAAATATTATTGGAACTCCTGAAGAGCTTCCAAAAGCAATAGATTGTTTAAAGAAAGAATTTGAGATGAAGGATTTGGGAAAGACAAAGTTTTGCCTAGGATTACAGATTGAGCATTTGAAGAATGGAGTTTTTCGCATCAAGAGGCTTATGTAGCAAAAATATTAAAACGTTTCTACATGGACAAATCTCATCCATTGTCTACTCCAATGGTAGTTAGATCACTAGATGTGGAGAAAGATCCTTTTAGACCTCGAGAGGAGGGTGAAGAGCCACTGGTCCGAAGTACCATATCTCAATTGCAATTGGAGCAATCGATGTACCTTGCTAATTATACACGTCCCGATATATCATTTTCTCGTCAATCTATTAGCAAGGTATAGCTCTTCACCCACACGAAGGCATTGGGCGAGTCAAGCATATACCGTTACCTTAGAGGCACAACGAATATGGGTTTGTTTTATTCCAAAATACCCAAATTAGAGCTAATAGGTTATGCAGATGCAAGAGTTATTTGTCGATCCTCATAATGGTAGATCACAACAAAGGTTACTTGTTTACTTGTGGAAGTACAAACAATTTCATGGAGATCGGTGAAACAAACCATAACAAAGAACATCATCAAACCATGCAGAACTTCTCGCACTACACGAAGCAAGTCGGGAATGTGTTTGGTTAAGGTCTCTGATTCAACACATACAAGAGAGTTGTGGTTTGTCTTCAGGAAGAATAGATGCTACTACAATCTATGAAGATAATATCGCATGCATTACTCAATTGAAAGGGCTACATTAAGGAGATCGAACAAAGCATATTTCTCCAAAATTCTTCTTCACTCATGATCTTCAGAAGAATGGTGATATAAACATTCAACAAATTCGTTCATGTGATAACCTTGCGGACCTTTTCACAAAATCGCTCCCAAGCAGGATTTTTGAACGATCGTACAAAAGATTGGTCTTCGCTCGCCTCAAAAATGATTATGCGGATGAGGGGAGAAATAAATAAATATTGTAAAAGGATATGTACTCTTTTTCCTTCACTAGATTTTTTCCCACTGGGTTTTTTCTAGTAAGGTTTTAATGAGGCATATCCTCAATGGACATCCAAGGGGGAGTATTATGAATATTAGATTGGATGTCCATTGAGTTTCTCCCATCATCTCCTTAATATCATTGTGTAGTGGCTTTTATGGTTGACTACTCATTCTCCATTCCTCACCCTATAAATAGGGCTCAATCTCTTATGTAAAGATACACTTGACAAGAGAAATACAAACACTCCCAAATTCTCTCATTCTCTCAATCTTTGTTTGTTATAGTTTTGATTAGTTTCATCACACCATCCACTTTCTTTAGTTATTTGATCGTTCATATTTGTCTACAGAAAGTGTGTCGTTTTGGTTTTTCTCAAATTTTTTTCAACAAAAACTGAGCTAAAATAAACCTCTATTTGTGGCTGAGTAAATGCATTGTAGTTTGAGTTCCTTCTGTCACATGAGGAAATGGAGGTTTATGAATGTGCCATTCTATGTGATTATCCAATGTCCCGTCCTGAAATGTCTAGCAAATAATAGTAATAATTCAGTTTGGTGTTTGTTTCTACTTTGTGCTGCTTGTATTTTTCAGTGTCGTAGTTGGCTTTGTAGATAATTATTCAGCTTTAATGCCTGTTTTGCTTGTCAGAAAATCGATTTATTTTTTATTGGTGATTGTTTTGATTTTGTAATTTGTACTTGGTAATTTTGTAATAATTTATATTAATTGGATGATATTTCACATTGACTTGTGATAGTTATATCCCAATTGTTTTGAGCTGTTTGGGAGGCAAGTTCCTGTTTCTAGGGAGAATCTACCTCGTGAAGGGACATTCTAATGACATAATGACTTTGATTTTGAAAATGTGTTATCTCTATCATCTAGTCTTTTGAGCCTCCTTATATGTCGGTTGTTACGGGAGAACCAATGATGTTACTTACAATCCAAGTTGTCTAAGGTGGTTTTGTTACGGGAGAACCGATGATGTTACTTACAATCCAAGTTGTCTAAGGTTGTAGTATACCCAAGCCCTGTGTTAAGGAAGAACCTACTTGGCGTTGCTACATTCCAAAGGCATTAGTTGTTTAACTGAGGTTCATTGGATTTATAGTTTAGTAGTTTTGAATTGAGGCTCTCTGTTGAGGAATTGTTTAATTTTCCTTTTCTGCCGCTGATTTGAGTTAAACAACAAGGCGACATTGTTTTTAAAGGTTGATTGCTGGTTTGGAGTGATGGCTTTTAGATGCACTTTTTTGTATTTAGATGCTCTGTTTTATGGTTGCCACCCATTTGTAACAACCATTTGATCACCAACTGATACCTTGTGTCATTAAGTGTGTAGTTTTTTTTTTTTTTTTTTCAAATTTTGTGTAATTAAATCAAAATTGAGCTAAAGTTAAGGTCTATTTGTTGGTGAGGAAATGCAGGGCTATAGTTAATTTGTGTCATTTGAGGAAATGGTGGCTTTTGAATTTGCTAGTCTATGTTTGATCATACAATATCTGGAATGAGGAGTTTGTCGCTTTTGAAATTTGAGCTAAATTAAAGTCTAGTTGTGAGTAAACTGTGGCTTCTGAGTGCACTCTTGTTTTTTTTATGGAATGTCTTGTACCCAAGTTGCTTTTATTTATGTTGAAAGGAGTACCCTGTGTTATAGATGCTTAAATTTACAGTTCCTATCCACTCGTAGTTGCTATTTGGTGCCCAAGTATGTCAGTACTCAAGTATCCATCTAGCTCATTTGCTTCTTGAAAATGTGGTGTTTTGGTTTTTCTCAATTTCTGTGCAATGAGATCTGTGCTAAAAAGTAAAGCTCTATTCGTGGCTGAGCAAATGCATTGTTGTAGCTTGACTTCCTTCTGTCATGTGAGGGAATGTTGGGTTATGAATGTGCTAATCTATGTTTCATGAAAGTGTGTCGTTTCGTTTTTTCTCGCTTGTGAGCTCCTCCATTGGTGCACTAGAAACTCTTTATATAATGAGAGATTGGATTTTGGTTTGCAGCGTTTGGATCCTTCTTGTCAGCTTTCACAAATTGGATCAATTCTATTCCCTAATGAGCTCACTCTGGGACGTGAAGTTTGATAATTTATTTGTGGCTCCTCTTATTTGGTCAATACATCAGCAGAATTAGTTGAAGCTTTGACAGTAGCTTAATAGTTTCTTAGCTATACTAGACTGCTTTGACAAAGGTTACAAAACTGCAGAACCTTACCATTTGAACATAACATTGGGAAAGTTTTCATCCTAGTCATTTTTCATCAAAACAGTTTCAAAATATTGCGAATTTTTGCTATATAGCAACTAGGTGATAGGTAGTGCAGTATGTTGTTCATGACCATCTGAAGGAAAATATTGTTGAATTTTTTAACCCTTTCTATTGTTTACTTTGCAGGAGGGGTATGAACAACTGAGGAGGGTGCAATAATTGAGAAGCCCAGCTTCTATTAGGTCCACCCAATGATGTTCCAAAAATATTTGTTTGGTGGCCACTGCGCACCCAAACCCGTATGCAAATGAAACGTGCGGATCTTTACCTGACCCGGTATACTTAAGCTTGTTCTCTTCGTTTCTCTTCGCCAGAAACTCAAGAACGCTTCTCTCTCTTCTTGAAACCCTTCTCTCTTCTCTCTTCTCTCTTCTCTCTTCTCTCTCACTACGAAACCCTAGCCGTTTGAGCTCTTGCTGTGATTCCCGGCGATTGAAGCTTGAATCTGCTTCGGTTTTACGATCGATGATGACTTTGAACGATGATGAATCAAAACCCCAAGGTTTTGATCTGAGTTCTGCTTTCCTGAGATCACAATCTTCAGTTCTCACCGTGCGATGAACACCAAAGCCTATTTGCTCCGATCTGCTTGATTCCTTCAAGCAGATCTGTGATTCTTCTTCACTTAAGGTAATCACTTCTCCTTTACAGTTTTTCCTTGATTTACCTTTGATTTGTCACTGATTTCAGAAACCCTAACTTTTGGTATTTCGTTTTGCGGTGAAGAACAACACACTCGGCCTCTCGGTGGTCAAGAAAGGTAATCTCACACACCTTGTGCTCTTGATTTCCTTTCTCTCGAATGAATAGATGAAACCCTAATTTATTGTTCTTTACTTGCATATCTTCTTGAGTTTCACCTTTGAAACTCAACCTGCACTATTTCTCACACTTACACCTTCAAGAACACCTCACTTTGCAGTACTTTTTCTTCCTTTTTTACTGCTCCTTTTCCTTCTAGTTTGATCCCATCAAACCCTAATTCTAACAAAGATTTTCCCTTGTTCTTTGCGAGGTATAATCACCTTTGATTATTCTACCTGAACCCAAAATTACTGAAAGAAGATGAAGTTATTGGAGCTTACGTAATCAGGAAGTAGTAGTGTAGCAGTAGAATAGAATGGAATGATTAGAGTAAATTGAAAATCAGTAAATTCTATTATTCATTGTAAGTTTTTATGTACAAAATGTATGTATATATACTTGATCCGGATTATATTTGTTAGATGGTTGTTAGTTAGGCTAACAACCAAGTTTGTTATTAACAAACTAGTCTAGTTAGTTAGAGTTAGTTAGAGACTCTAACTACCCAATAGTTTGTTACAACGGCTATAAGGCTGTTTTAACTTAAGCTAGAGTTTTGATTACAAACTCAATACCCTACCTTAATCAAAACACCTTAAGCAACCTAAAATGCACAACCCCTACCTTAAGTTCAGCTAGATCTAAGCTAAGAAAAATTAAGGCAATAGAAATAAAACCAGGACAACCCCCTGTAAGGCCAGAAAATTAGAGTCTAAGACAAGCCCTTAGACATAGCTTTTAAGTCATTTCCTTCCTTGAGATTTAGAAAGATATGACATTTAATTGCCTCCTTAGCTTAGAAAATAATTCACCTTTTAGAGCCTTGGTGAAAATATCAGCAATCTGTTCACTAGTAGGAACAAAATCTAGGACTAGTTTACCTCTAGAGACTTGGTATCTAATATAGTGAAACTTAGTTTCAATGTGTTTTGTCCTACCATGAGAGATAGGATTTTTAGCCAAGCTTATAGCTGACTTATTATCCATATAGAGCTTTATAGGTTCAGATAGGTCTATACAGATTTCCTTTAGGAGAGTTTCAAGCCAAGTTGCTTGGGTAGTAGAAAGATGGCATGCGAAATGTATGATCTCGCTTCACGGGATGACAGAGCCACTATGGCTTGCTTCTTAGAACTCCGGGATATAGTTGCTCCTTGGAATAGAAAGACATATCCACTAGTGCTCTTCTCGCCCACTTTATCTCCGCACTAAATCGAGTCCGAGTATCCAATTAGGATACTTTTTCCTTTAGTCTGTCATTTGGAAAGAAAAGACCATAATTAGTAGTGCCCTTTATATACCTTAAAATACGTTTAACTGCATTTAAGTGTATTTGCATAGGATAGATTCATAAATCTACTAGTTAAACCAAGAAGATATAAAATATCAGTCTGTCTGTATGACATAAATATCTTAGAGACCCCACAATTTGTCTAAAGTAAGTTTCATCAACTTTAGTGCCCTCTTCCTCTTCTTTCTTAGTTAAGTTTCCCTCAGCTGGGTTAATTGCAGCATTTAAATCCCATCTGTAACCCAAACGAGGGGAAATGCAACAGTATTATACGGTCATATAATAATATGCATATGCACTTGTTTATCTAAGAAGTTTTCATACAATGAACGTGGTCACCACCACCAGATTTGCGACACGACGTAATCACATGCAATCCATGATCCCATCGTTAACTCCAAATAAGAGTTTATTTAGTAAGAGAACTTAAGTCCTTTAAAACTCCAAATAAGTGTTTGTCTGGTTTCTTTGATTTTTCTTTTTTTAAGATTATTTTGAAATTCCATTTACACCGTTGATGATGGGGAGATACAAATTTATCATCGCTAAAATTACGGATCACGTGGGGCGCTATGATTCGGGCCTGAGTCAAGGATGAAGAAGCTGATGTTTGCGGTTGGTTGAGAACACAGCAACATGGACTGTTTCTGGGCCCACATTTTTTTTATTCAACTCTACTAAAGACGAATTTCTGTGACGTCATTGTCGGTCCGCGACTTATTACTCAAACGTCATGTGCTCGCGTCGGAGGAAGCGGCTTTATGCTCGTTTTGCAACCAAAACCAGGAAGCTATTCAACACTTGTTCATGGAGTGCAATTTGTCTAAGAGGGTGTGGCATGAAATTGGGAGGTGGTTGGACATTCCGGCGCCTCCTTCATATATTATTTATGAACATTTTCTTGGGTTTGGTGATTTTTGCAAAGGAAAAAAAGGCAAAGACGGTTACATTTTTATTATGGTTGGTAACTTGTTGGTGCATTTGATTGGCTCGCAATGGCGTTGTGTTTAGGGATGAAGTGGCCGTGAACCACATTACTTGTATCTCTTGGAGTTTTTTTTAGATAAATAACGAATTCATTTATGGGAGGCATGAGGTGCCAACCCATACAACGAATCTTAGTAGATCGGGGAAGGGAGTAGCTCTCAAAACCTCCCCGACCCAAAATTCATTGGAAAAAAGACTCAAGAGAGGAAAAAGAAGACTCGCGCAAAAAGAGTGCACAACATGATGGCTAGCCCAACGCTTCTCCCCGCCTAAGACAAACATGCCATAATCGTTTAATTACAACAAAGAAAAAGCAGTTATGGGGGCAATTGAACCAATCGACCACGATACCCTACAATTCCTCCTCTTCTTGATTTGAACCAACACTAAGCCGAATCTTTGACTCCGCAGTTGATAGCAGAGCGGATGTCACCTCGCCTTGAAAATAACCTTATTTGGGCCACCATATATTCCAAATAACCGCCATTCATACCAAATGCTTTACGCCCCTTTGTTTCTTCCCTTTCACCCTCTTTCCAAACTCCGTAAAGTGAGCAATTATATCTTCCGTATCACTCAACGGATATCCCAGCCAAGCCGATATATTATACCAGATTGTTTATGCCACACTGCACGACAAGAATAAGTGCTCAATCGATTCCTCCTCGCAAGAGCATAAGGCGCATGTAAGATCATTTGTGGACCGGATAATTCCTCTCCTATGTAGCGCATCCTTCGTAGCAATTCGCTTCAAGAGCACCCTCCACGCAAAAATTAAAACTTTAGACGGAACGTCATTCTTCCACACCCGTTTACATCGCTTCGCGAGCCACGGATTGGATCGCATCGCCTTTGTCCCCTCGCCGCTAAATTATGCAAAGAACTCATAACATCGTCGAACAGAAAAACCAGCCAGCACGTCCGGAGCCCATACCCACCTATCGTCCCGCGATCAAGAAACCGACGCGCCAATAGCTGCTGTAGAATCCATAAGCATCGTGCTGCAGCGTAGATCTATTTTCCTGCACAAGTACATCGGTCCACAACCAAGACCATTTCCAGCCGAGTTCTGTCCATTGGCCGAAGTCCTGCACCAGCAGATTTTTTACTCTGCAATTGTCAAACACAGTCGGAAAAATATCAGCCAAGGCTTCCTTTCCTAACCAAGCAACTTTCCAAAACCTCACCTTATCTCCTTTACCCAATCAAATTTTAACCAAGTCTCCGAACCATCCTTCATGCAAGTTTAAGTCGTTTCCAAGTACGCACAAGTCCCTCCACCATAAAGACTTTTTCTCCCATCCTCTTCTACTCTCATGTAATTCGGACCATCTTTCTTTAATATCATATTTTCCCACCAAGACTTTCTTCCATATAGCATTCCCTTCCTCAACCAAAATTCTCCATCGCCATTTGGTTAGTAGCGCAACATTAAATATTTCCAAGTTCTTTACGCCCAGCCCACCTTTCTCTTTTGGTAAACATATAGTTTCCCATTTTACCCAAGCCAGTTTCTTGCTTTCCCCATCACCTCCCCAAAGGAACCTTCTTTGCAACTTAGTAATTTCCTCAATAACATTCTTTGGTGCCTTGTAAAAAGAGAATAAATACAAGGGGAGTGATGCAATCACCGAATTATTAAGCGTGACCGCCCCATCTATCAAACAGGTTGTCTACTCTTCCAACTATTTAACCTTGCTTTGATCTTATCTATAATAGGTTGCCATGTGCTCACTCTCCTTGGATTAGCCCCGACTGGTACCCCTAAAAACTTGAAGGAATGGGAACCCACCTTACACGCTAGAAATTGAGAAATACCTTCCAAGATTCTATCTTCAATGCTTATGCCAATAACACTACTTTTTGCGAAGTTAACCTTTAGCCCCGAGACCAATTCAAAACTTCTAAGGATGGCCTTCCAACACCAAATGCTCCTCTCCCCCCCATCGCAAAAAAGAATTGTATCATCGGCGAATTGCATGATTTCGACCGAGAGAGTATTAGTAACTTGGAAGCCATTGAGATTATTTGATTCCACCCCCTTTCTTATCAACCCCGCCAAACCTTCCGCCGCAATAAAAACAAGAACGGAGCAAGCAGATCCCCTTGCTTCAATCCTTTTTGTGCCACAAATTCTTCCGTTGTGCTACCGTTCACCAACACCGAGATTGAGTTTGATGAAATACACGTTCGCATCCAACTTCTCCACCTTTCATCAAACCCCATTCTACGCATCATATAGTCCAAGTAGGCCCAGTTGACCGAGTCATACGCTTTTTCAAAATCTGATTTCATAATGGCACTCTTGGAGTTGGTTTGTGTATGGAGTGGGAAGAGATTGTAGCTTTGCTTTATCTTTTAGGCGGAATAATGCCCTAACCTATATTAACAATTTTTTATTTTGCTTTGTATGTTCGGGATTGAACACCCCTAATGCTCTTTTCAATGAATTAGTTGCTTATAAAAAAAACTTTATACATTCATTTTTTTTAAAGTTCTCATGGACAATATGTACACTTAGTTTTTTATGGGAGCAAAAAAAGTTGATTAAAATACTCTAACAAAAATATTTTTGTTTATGGGAGCAATTACCCTCATTGCACGAACATATAACCATCCAGAACTCTAAGCTAGACTCCAATATGGTTATTCCCACTCATCTAATTATAAGCTCCTTCAACATATCCCAAAAGTAAACACAAAGATACTAAATATTCTTTTTTTTAAAATTGGGTATCTTCTGCCTACAACTACAGTCTACAGAGATTAATCTCTCGAGTTGGGTAAAACAAAAATGGGCGCAAATTTCTCCCTCAAGAGTTTTAATGCTGTTGTATTCCTAAGACTAGATTTGAACTCAGGATTTTGATTAAACTGGAAGAAACTTGAACAATTTCATCCAAGCACTCTTGGGTAAAGATAGTAAATATTCTATAACTATGTTGTGTGTGTTTATCGATAGTATTTCCTCTAGTCTCATTTATAAACAAAATATTACTTTTTTGATTCATTAAATAACTGATGCATCTAGTCTATAATATAGATCAGATACAGATAAACTTAAAAAGTGTTTTTTTACTTATAAATTAGGACCAGGCCACACTACTCTTTTTATAGGCTGTTTTCTCACCTTCATTGGAATTTCTTAGATACTAACTAGCACTTATTACTTGTTAAAAAAATGAAAAGAAGAACGTTACGTGAAATAAAATTGAGAGAAACACTCATCATCAAAAAGTAGGAGAAGAAAAAACCCATACGAGGTGCACTCCTAGCGGCTAGAGGTGTCAAAATTGATGGATTGGATGGATATGGATTTGGATTATAATGAATGGATTAGAGAAATCCATTTAAAAATTTATATCCATTAGGATTGTACCAAAAAATCTAATCCAATCCATCCATTTAAAAAAAAAAAAAAAGTTCATCTAATCCATCCATTAACAATAGACTTAAACTAACTAACAATAACTTAAATAAAAAAATATTTGTATTAATAAAAAGTAAAATAAAAATGACATAATTTTTTATAAGTATAAATATTTCTATTAGATTATATATATATATATATATATATATATATATATATATATATATATATATATATATATATATATATATATATATGTGTGTGTGTGTGTATATATATATATATATATATATATATATATATATATATATATATATATATATATATATATATATATATATATATATACTAGTATGTATCATCTTGTACAAAGACTGGTATACATATCATTTGAACTTATTTTGTAACATTTTTATAAAAGAAATAAAAATTAGATCTTGGTAATAAATTGAATAAAATATTTAAATAAACATTTGGCTTAAATGAACTTTTGGTCCTCCTATTTTACTTAATGTGCAATTTGGATCTTCCTATTTTATTTTGGGCTATTTTGGTCCCACTATTTTACCAAATGCGCAATTTTGAGCCCCCTATTTATTTTTGTGCAATTTTGGTCCCTTATCATCCAAATTTCTGCACTATTAACCAAATTAGAATTTTCAACTATTAAATCATGATGTGCTAACACTTTAACTGACATAACACTTGATTAAGCCTACTTGACATGCCCCTAATTTATTTTAAAAAAACTTTTACTTTTAATTTATTAAATATTTATTTTAAATAATTAAATTATTTTTAAATTTATAAATTAGTTTTATATTTATTTTAAATATTTATTTTAAATAATTAAATTATTTCAAATAAATAAATTAGTTTTATATTTTATATTTTGAAATATAATTTAAAATAAATACAGTATTTTTATATTTTATATCTTAAAAAATGGAAAAAATTAAACTATTTTAAGTAAATAATTTAATTTATATTTTTAATTTTAAAATATAAAAATAATATAATTATTTAAAATATATTTAATAAAATAAATGAGGTGGTACCCCTATTTTAATATTTTAATTAATATTTTAAAATATAAACTATAAAAATAGTTTATTTCTTTCAAATAATTAATAGTTTTCTATTTTTAAATAAATTTTTAACTATCTAAAAATATAAAAGTAGTTTATTATTTTTTATATAGTCATACTTTTCTATTTTTAGGATAAATATTTAACTATTGAAAATATAAAAGTATTTAATTATTTTAACAAATTTAAAAATCAGCATATTTTTAAACAAATAGTTTACTGTTTAAAAATATAAAAGATAAAATGGATTATTTATTTTATGTAATTAAATAGTTTTCTATTTTTTAATACATATTTAACTATTGAAAATATAAAATGCAAAAATAGTCTATTTATACCACAAAAAAAAATTAGAAATAGGGGACCAAAATTGCACAACAACAAATATGGGATTTAAAATTGTGCGTTTAGTAAACTAAAGGGACCAAAATTGCCCAAAATAAAATAGTGGGGTCAAAATTTAGTAAATTAGGGGACGTAAACTGCCCAAAATAAAATAGGGGGATCAAAACTGCACATTTTTTAAAATAGAGGGACCAAAAGTGCATTTAAGCCTAAATATTTGAATGAAGGACGGTCAGGTTATTTAATATATTGGTACTTAAATCAAAAGTGCATTTAAGCCTAAATATTTGAATGATAAGTTCAGGTTATTTAATATATTGGTACTTAAATCGAAATTTGAGAGTGAGATGGTCTTGCTTGATATGAATAGTTCTGGGAGCGAACTTCATGATAAGATATGTAACATGTGCATTAACATTCATAGAATTTTTGCCCATGGGCAAGTAGAAGTTTAATATGAGTAGTTCTCAAATTGAAATTGATTATAGTAGTCAAATTGAAATCAAGTAGTAATTAGAATCATTTTTATGTCAAATTAAACTAATGTAAATAATAAAAGTGTAGCAAAAATCTCATTAAGAGCCTTGACATGTTTTTCCGTGCAAGAGTTAGGATTCTAAATAAACATATGTAAATAATAAATCTATTTTTTCTTTGATTTTATCCTTTTGTGTTAACCCTTTGCCATGGTTACACTTGTGTCCCGCAAATGTATATGAAAAGTTATGATACTTATTTGTATAAATCAAAGCTAAACTTATTCTTATTTGGGCGTACTTGAACCTAAACATGTTGTAGTGAATTTTTTGGTGTTGTCATGACAGCTCAGTTGGCTTTGTACACCTAAAGGTATCCCTTATTTCAATCATTGTACAACTTGCACTAAGTCTGCAAGTGAGAACCCCCTTGGAGGCTTTATGTCTGCAATTGAGATTGCTTTCAATTAAACGTGATGTTGGATATAACAAAAAAATCTCACTTTTTGATAGAAATCATGTGACTAAAATGCATATTACACAACAAAGCAAAATCAGATTGATATAAAGGACTATAAAAAAAAACTTAAATATTCAAAGCCTTCCCTTTGGTCAAAACTAATTTATATGACCAATATATTCAAATCAAGGTTTCCTTTTATTTAAAATTAAAATTGGAAGTCTCCATTTTGCTCAAATGTTTCTATAATGCAAACGATATACGCTTACAAAGTATCATCAAAGTATTTGGATCTGTTGAAATTTGCTATGTCGCTAATGCGAATAAATCCATCTATAGTGGATTTTGTGATTGTATCCTTTCTTTTCCTATGCTATGTAGCTTCCTCGTTTGAGCTAAACATCTTTCAACTATATTTGAAGAGGAGTTGCTGCTATAGTTCAACCACTAAGTCATGTTTGCCACCCAATTCGTCGTATAGAGTTCAAGTTTGTTGCATACGCAGTTAACAACCTTTGATTTACTTGCAATCTTCTAGACCCTCTCGCACTGAACACATTCAAAACCGAAATGTATAGTTTCATGCATAATGACTAAAATGTTGTATAAACAAATTATGATTAAAAAGGATGCACTATTTTCACAAAGAGTGTGTCTAATTCTATAGTTTCCAAAATGATGTAAAAACTGAACAGATGCCAAATGCAAGAACAAAAATATACAACATAGTCAAACTTTTTCATATTTAGTTATTTTCTAATAGGTCCATAACTAAGAAATCAAGACTTAAAAATTACTCCAACTGAATATTCTTAAACATTAGAAAAATTAATGGCATTGTATGCTTCTATCTTAAGAAGATATTGGAAATGCAAATCATACTAATGAACCCCAAATATATCAATTGAAATAAATTAGAAGACATCACAAATGTAAATCAAACATAACCTATATCTTTTAAGTTTTGAGATTTACTAACCGCAACAATATTAGTAACAACTCAATTCAATTGGCTACAAATATTTTGCGTACATATTGAACCAATAAAAAACTTAGTGCTCAACTTAGTGCTCTTCTGCACCTCCTCGTCTCTTTTGCAGTCCAAATATTTCATTCTATTTGGTTTCGTTACTTCCTAAAGATAACAACTCTTTCAAGAACGATCCCCAACAGAACATATAAATACAATTAATGCACTCAAATATACAACGACATTCCATAACTACATATCAGTGACTAAAAAGAGATATTATCAGAACAAATGAATTAACAATTAATTTATCATTGTAAATTCCTATCAGAGGGTCATAACAATTTGCAAAACAAAAGTAAGACAAATATATACCATACCACATGTTATTCTCTATTGATCAACCCGTTGTTGCTTCTGTTGACGCCCTCTGTCGCTGACCCCATCGCCGCTTTCGTTGCTGCTTCTGTCGATGTCTCGAATGGCAGTGTTGTTGAATTCCAATTTGATTAATAACTTCTAATAGCTAGGCGTTCTGCAATAATCTAACAATAATGAAAATAAAAATGATTGTCAGTAATCCAGCTATATTATTTGATTAGTTAGAGAGTAGATACCACTTGACTTCCATTTATTACAAACTATCGCTCAAAAAATTAAAGATTCTCACTGTGATATCATCATTGTATCATCTGAAATTAGAGCATCAAAATCCAAAAATAGTTGTAGATGTTTGCTTATAGAGAATTACAACAAAAATGAAGTAAAATCCCCAAGGTGATAATTTTACAAAAATGTATACCATCGTATATAATAGCACTACATTTTGTCAACGTTGCCAAGGTGATAATTTTGCAAATCAACCTCACCAAAAATCGCACTCAATATGACACATCTATTCACCACAAATTTTGATCCATATGTGATTTTTTTTTATTCACAGTTTCACACATGGAAATTTACATTTATCTAATTGACTCATCGATGATTTCTATATACGAATCATAGTATCACTGATATAATAATTTTTCAAAATCAATATGAAAAAAAAAACATTGTATCACATAGGATTTCTTGCAAACACCAACAATATGAATCATGTGAATTGCTACAAATTTGTATAATAGCCAGGCGCACAAAGTAATGCTTTAACCTATGTTTAAAAGAGTCCAAATAAGCTAATGATCAAAAAATACTTCAATATTAACACTGAAATATATGTTAAGACATTAATATAATACTCAAATTGGCAATATAAGAAATACAATTCATCTTGTTAATTGGATATTTTTAGATAAGCACTTTGGATAATATATACGAACTTCGCAGTTATGATTCTAATGTAGAAAAATGTAGTGTTACCTCATTGTCAACGAGACCAATTCTATTTAAACGGAAGATTGCCACTCCTCTGGGTATAGACGTACATTGTAAAGTTTTCATAAAGGATGAAATACACAATCAAAAATAAGTGTAAATAAAGTGGTAAAGTTTGAAAAATCAAAGTATAATCAACAGAACTTTCAGAAAGTAATATGCAAGTAATTTAAAAGGGAAATGATATGGTTAGGTCTAAAAAACGATAATATAATCATAAAGAAATAGGAGAGGTGACAAACCTTATTGAAGATGATAGATTTGAGGTAGTAGTCACTAAAACTGAGTCCATTGTAATTCCTCGTCCAGAAGCTTAATTTTCTATTCCAAATCCATCATCTATCACTCAAACGAATTTGATTTCAGAACAATATAAAACTTTTGTGAACAAATTGAAGTCCACTGATTTTTAGGATTAATTCCACTCCAGCCTTCACAAAATTTAAATAATATATAGTAATAATCATAAGAAGGTGTGGCATTTTTCTTTTTTAATATCCAATTTATTTTAGATGGGGTGTTCTTCATCTACTTGTGATTAGACGCATAATGGGATAGTAGGAATTTCTCCACCTTAAAATTCAAATTCAGCGATCAAGACTTAATGACAATTAATAAAAATTAAACACCCAATTGAATGATATTAAACATTATGTTTTTTGTCCCCTAATGTTAAAAGCATTCAGTAGAAATCTAAATCAATTTCAGTAGCCCAATATTTGATCCGAATTGTAGGTAAATGTCGTCCGTTGATTGTATGTTCAGTGTCTGACGTGATCCTAAAAAACAACAATTAAAACAAATGAAAAAACAGCTAAATCATATCCATTGGATCAGCTGCAAATCGGTGATCGACGGCTGTAAAATTTTTGTAACCGTTGAAGGTTTGACCGAAAAGTTTAATGCTAATTATTGACTGTGTTCTCTTGTCTGTTCATCAATTATTCAGCAACTACCGAAATCCCCTTTTTTGTAAGCCGTTGATTTGCTCTACCCGAAATCCCACCGAATGATCCAACGACAGTGATTTTTTTATTGCTTGCGTGGCTTTTTTCATTGACAGCGTGGCTTTATTGTGTTGTGACATGACTTTTTTGAAAAACTCTTATTTAAATATAATAAAGATAAAGATAAAGATAAAGATATTGATTTTTTCAATAAATATGGATTAATTCTATTAGATGCCGTCCCCAAAAAAAGTTCTATTAGATGCCAAATTCGAATTCCATTTGTAATTATGCGGATTTTATGTGATCCAGAATTCCTATTCTATTGTAACGTTTTGCATAGTAATTAACCATTAGAATTTTCATTTAATACGAAATTGTCTGAGTTATTTTCATTTAATGTCGCATAATATGTTGTTTATTAATGAGAGCCATTTTTTTAATTCCATTTAATCAGCGGTTGATGGTAACGTGTGACGTGGTGTGCCACGTATTTTTCAGGAGATGTGTGTGTCATTTTGTGATTGGTCCTACGTGGACGCTTAGGTGTACAACTCGTGAATTAATATAGTTATGATATATATAATCTATAGATATATATATAGTTATATAAAATTATATATATAATCCACAATTATATATAGTTGTATAATATATATATATATATATATTTAAGTTATATATATAAATTGCTTCAAAAAAAAGTTATATATATAAATATAAATATAAATATAAATATAAATATAAATATAAATATAAATATAAATATGTATATAAATATATAAATATATATATATATATAGATTATATATTTAAGTTATATATAAATATAAATATAAATATAAATATAAATATAAATATATATAATATTTTTGGTGGTGGTGGTGGTGGCGTGCAGAGCTCAAAGAAGACAACAATGCCGACGCACGGATCTCCGGCAACCCACAGTGGCGCTCCCATGCCGTTGTGTGGTTTGAGGCGGCGCTCGGCGATACTATTATATATAATAATATATAATATTTATATATATTTTATATATATTATATATATATATATATATTACAATATATGTATATATATATATAATATTTTTAAAAAAATTTGGAACAATTTTTTTAAAAAAAAATTGAAAATCTGATTTTTATTTTTTTTAAGTTTTGCAAATTATTTTATTTTAGATATTAGTGTTTAAAAAAATATTTTATAATTATCAAATGGATTATGATTTAGTAGTTATTTTAATCCATTGGATTTGAAAACCTTAATGGATGGATCACACCCATTCACAAATTCAAATGGATGGATCCAATCCATTAATTTATTTTTTATTAGAGGGATTGGATGGATTTTTGTATGGATATCCAATGGATAAATGGACTAAATTGACACCTCTACTAGCGGCTCTGCTAGCGTTTCCCCCATGTGCCATCATGGTTATTTCTCCTCCCTTCGTGGAGGTCGCCTCCCTCACTGTGTAGGACTTGCTGGCGGACCCTCTCTACACTCCTTGTGGTTTCATCCCCTCCTTTACCCTATCACCCAAATAGAAGAAACAAGCTCAATCACGAAAACACGCGTCCAAATAAAAGAAACAGACCCACTTACAATGAATTACTAAAGAGAAGCCCAAGAATAAGTTACGAAAATCAGCCTGAATTAGAACAAATTGCAGGGATAGGCCCAATCACGAAAACACGCGTCCAATTAGACGAAAAGGTATCTTGGTCCAATCGAACAAAATACTAAGCATTGGCCCAAATTAAAACGAGACAACATCGAATGAGCCCGAAAAACCTTTCTCATAGTAATATGACTTGGTCTTATGACACGTGGACTAAATAATAAAAATGACTGTAATAAGAATGAGAGCGGACAAAATTGGAGTATAACAAATATTATTATATAGAGCAACTTTATACTCATCTCTGTGATAATGTCACTGTTGTTATCAAGGCAATGCCTCACCGCTTAAATCACGACATCCCTGATGTGTTAGAATTTTTGGGTCATACATGTAATAAGTAAATGTGTTAGGACTATTATTTTAATTAGCCAAATTAAAATGATCTATTTAATATATGGTTTATGGCTAAGGATATAATTGTCATGAAAAATATTGTGTAGATACCTAAAGTCTTACTACTATTTTGTGATGGGTAGAAATAGAAATAAGAAAACCTGAATAATCACGACCCTTCATGAAAGGGTATAAGATTCTTATAAATAAGGGGTTATGTTCTCCAATTGTAGACAATATACAATATAACAAAATATTGATTCTCTTTATCCCATTGGAAGGAAACTAAGGAATCTACAATTGAAGGTTGTTGCTCTATCAAGATCGTTGTCTTCTCATTAAGATTACATGGATCCTAAAGGTTCACTTCAACTTTCTATTTCATCTTGAATTCGGGTATGAGTTCATAAAAGTTTGATTTAGGGTTGTGCTCTTCTTGATTTTTATATTGGTAGAAATATGTGGTTAGGAAATTTGGATGGATTGTACAAAGTGAAGGAAGGATATCACCTGTTAACAACTGCTAATCATTTGTTGATAGGGATACAAATTCCAAGTCTTGGAAGTGGGTGTGGAGGACTCCAGCTCCTGAGAAAATTAAGTTTTCTTTCTTCCTCTAGACAGCTTGTCATGATGCCCTCCCTACTAGAGCTTGCATAATAGAGGACTGTTGACATTTTCTAATTGTCCTGGATGTAACGTAGTAAATGAAGATCTTCTCCACTACTTGAGGGATTGTCATTTTCCTTATCAACGTCTCAAGGTGTCTATAGGATATGATAACATAAATTAATTTCATTCACCGGTTCAATAAGGGAATTGCAGGTACCTATCCGTATTTGTTTCTCTCAGCTACATGGTGGATTTGAACCCAAAATCAGTTTTGTTTGGCTTAAGAAAATGTCACAATCTATCATCTAAAGATTCAAATTTACAACCTAACTAATCTCTTACAGAAGTTGTTCTCGTATCCTGCTTCAAGTTGCTTGGCGCTCTGTTTGGTTTTCTGGCATCCTAAGGAAGGAACCGAGATTGTTTTAAATGTGGATGGTAGCAATTGTGGTAATTTAGGTGCATTAGAATTTGATTGTGTGCAGAGACAAGCTAATGGTATTTGAATTTGTGGATTCATGAGATCTATGGGATTCACTAGTAATCTTCATGCAGAGTTAATGGTCCTCTACCATGGTCTAAGATTAACTTGAGAAAATGGATATCGCGATGTTGTTTGCTATTCTAATTGTACTTTGCCTATTTAGCTAGTGCGCCAGACTATTAATCTGTGACATCATTATCCAACTATCACTTACAATACTAAAGTGCTTATCTAAAAAAAACTTACAATACTAAAGAGCTTATTGCTAGAGATTGAAATGTTCAGTTGTCTCACATTTTGAGACAAGCTAATGCAACTGCAGATTTTTTGCTAAAAAAAGAGCAACTAATTCAATTGGTTGGCAGGAGTTGCAATGCCCCATTGACGACATCAATCATTTTCTTCAATCCGATGCCTCTAGAGTCCTCTTTATGAGGATGAGTTTTGTTTTTGTTTTTCCCGCTCTTACCAACAAAAAAAATACGACTATTTGAGAGGAGTTAAAACCCATGTTAATTTTTGACGTAAAAATTTGCAATTTTCAAATATTAAATAGATACTACAGATTTCTCATTAATAAGGTCAACGTTTAAATCTATGAAAAAGTAATTCTTTAAGAATATTTTTCAATTTGAATAGATACTATTGATTTTCATTAACGTATTGTTTAATTATTTCTAAAAAAAATATTTTTTAATTGTTAAAAAGTACTTGAAGGATCAATTTTATATTAATGCAGATAAAAAAATCGTAACAAAATGAAACAAAAAAAAAGTACAAATGAAATTTAATATTCCAAGCACATGAATCTACTTCAATTTTAATTGAACCCACTATCCCTTTCCATGTGACCATGTAGTGCATCTCAACAGCCCTCATCACGTTGAATTGCAAAGTAAGTATGATTTTTAAAAGTATAATATTTTTTTAAATAAATAAGCAGACTGCCCGAATTTATTAAAAAAAACTAAATTTTCATAACATTTTTTGAAAGCATAACATAACATTACCGGAATAAACTAAATTTTCATTTTTTTACGATTATTATGAGTTTACTTAACTAGTGAGCTTGACCCGTGCGATGTACGGGGATACATTACACTCTGATTTTATAAATTTTAGGGACTATTAATTATTAATTATCTTATACATAATAAGAGTCAAGTAAAAGAAATTGTAAGTTGAGTAATTACAAAGTCATAAATTATCTAATTCTACAATTCAAAGTATTTTACTGAATGTGTAAAATAGATTAAAAAAATGGATCACAACTTAGAAATTGTTTCGGTTATAATTTAGAAAATAGAGTTTTTAATACACATTAACAGTGTTACTATGGTTTTGCCGCCCATAGTGATCCTACCTGACTCGAGGAATTAGTCTCTACAGCTGCACGCAGAGGATCGAGTTTATACCAAAAAAGGTATAAAACAAAAATTTGACTTGAGAATATTTCTGTTGCAAAAGAGTAAGCAGTGTCGAAAATTTTAAAAATATATTCATTAGTTACTAATGAAATGTTAAATGTAATTATGAACATCTTATCCAATATAGTTGTGTGCCTTCTATTAAAAAGACTGTTGGAATAAAAGAAACACCAAAGAAAAGAATAAACCAAAAAGAGGCATAGGTCTAATCTCGAGGACAAATAACATAAAATTGCAGAATCAAGGTTTGTATTGACTTTTAAGAATGTAGTACACTCATTACATCTGTTAACGAAATTGATTTGGAGTTTATGTCTGCAATAACATATCATCTCTATAACACTATTTGCTCCCGCAATCCGCATAATCATCCTAAGCATATATTTCAAGAACAAAATTAACGAAAAATAGTAGTGAGATGGAAATGATGTAGATTATAGTCTTCTTGTTTGGTCGTGAAGGCACCTCTGTGAGTTCACTAAGTTTAAAGGCTTACTTCAATAGATATAAATAATGAATTATTGAGAATTTCGCTATGTACATGAAGTTAAAAAATATGTCATATAACTACAAAAAACATGAAAATAAAATGAAGAAATACCAACATAAAGTTTACATTTGCAATCCCATAACTCATAGTGGAGTCAAGAAGCTGACTTATACTGGTACCTTATTTACTCCCTCTTAATCAACTCCTCAAGTCCAGCAACTGAAGTTTTAAAACAAAAAATAGCATGGCATGACTAATGTATTAAAATGGAAAGGGCAAGAGCCAAATAAGCAATTTCTAGAAACAATATTGTTTTTTAACCAATTTTACTAAACTTGTGATTTAATAACTGATTTTACTAAATCTCCATTACAACCAATTGGTTTTCAGATATCAAGAAACTCACACATTGGGATATTCTCAATAGCATTACCAATGACATGTACGTCCTCTGTGTAGTATTTATAGATAAATTAAAGAGATCATCTGCAAAAATGATACGTCCTGGCCTTTTGGTATTAATTGTATTCAATTGGAGTAAAATATGTCCAACATGGTGTAGGATATATAGATGGGCCACGGGCAAAGTATCTTGCAAGGCAATTGTTTTTATGTAATAAAATAAAAATAAATTAATCAATAGCCAAGTAGAAAACAGATTAAAATATTTTGTACAGAAATTGTTCATTATGTGTAATTTCCTATTAACTTAAATCAGTTTTTAAACTGTGATGACACTAAAGCAGAACCAAAACATTTATTATATCGATCATAGGAGTTGCGCCAAATTTTTAACACTTATATCTAATTGCTCTATTTTTAAAGCAAACAACCGGAAAAAAATTATGTTGAATATGAAGATTTGGAACATACTTATCAACGACAATGTCTGCAATCACAACCAAAAATGAAAAGGTAAGAGACGAATGCAAAAAATCAAGTAATTAGGCCTGAAGGTTTGTCTTCTGTGAATTCAAATTGAAAATTCAAATTTGCAAATTCAAAAACTTTTCATATATTAATTAAGTCAAATTAATAATTCTTGGGCAATTTAATGGTGGAGATGTGCAGGGGATGTTTGTCTCACGTGAATTAAAATTGAAACTCAAAAAAATGTATACGGGTGATTTTAGAATGTGGTTTGAGCCTAACTCAACCCCATAAAATCTGGCCAGAAGTGAGAGTCTGTTCTTTCTTCATTATAAACCCTCTAGAGACCTTATCACTAGTCAATGTGGGACTTGGGATTTTCCCTAATACACCCCCTCACGCGCAGCACCTTTTTATTTTTTTATTTTGGGCTTGTAGCGTGCCTTTTTTTTAATGGTAGGTGGCCCAATAGATCTATGATAGGCTCTGATACCATATTAGAATGTGGTTTGGGCCTAACTCAACTCCACAAAACCGGCTTGTAAGGTGAGGGTTGCCTCTTCATTATAAACCCTCTAGAGACCTTATTACTAGTCAATGTGGGACTTGGGATTTTCCCTAATAGGTGAAAGAGGAAAAATGAATCTTTATCATGTAAGCGGCTTGACATGCCCCATCAAATTAAGGTGGGAAACATTTTTTGTTCCCTTCTCCAATTTTTTGGCCAATTGGCCTTTTTTTTTCATTTTGGTTTTTTTCCCTTTTTTTGTTACCATATTATTGGTGTGTTATTTTCATCGGCTTTATCGATGACTAATCTACACCGGGGAAGCTGTCTGACCACGAGTACTCAATTTTGTCGATGTGTGCGGTTATATCCTCCCAACAGAGTTTTACCGATGATTGATCTACATTTTTCAAATATTTTATATTTTACAGTCGGATGTTAAAATTGTGGTTCAGTGTACTTGACGGGGACAAAATTATTATGTAGCAAAACGCGTAACGTGAAATGTTAGACAGTGTGTTTTGGGTTACTTTAGGATTCAGAAATTTTATTAACTACTCAAATACTTCGTTCGTCAATAATCTATTTGATGGAAAAACAATTTCATGGGAAAAATACATAAAGTGTTATTTAGGCAGTGTGTTTTGGGGAACTTTAGAATCTTGGAAAAAAATTACATGTCTAAATTGGTATTTTCTTCTTTATTTAGATAATTTCATATCAAGAAGTATTAGAAGCATAATTAAATTGATATTTACTTTTAAATCAATCTCTGCATGAGACCTACGTTCGTGTTTCGCTTTTTAATTATGTTGTCTTATTCTCTTTTTAATTATGAGTTAAGTTTTTATGTCTACATTTTTTTTGTATAAACTGGGTATCCTCTATGCGCAACTCAAGAGACTAATTTCTCAAACCGGGTAGGACCGTATTATGAGTTAAGTTTTTATAGTTACATTTGATGAATATAGATAACGTTATTATAGGTGGTTGTTTATGTTATAACTTTAAGCTGTTTGTGTTATAACTTGATCTAATATGTGTGACTTTTGTCTTCAACTAGATATCTTTCTAATACTTAGGATTTGTTTGATGTTGTTATTTACTGTTGTTTTTCTTTAAAAGTAATTCATTTAATCAATAGTGAGACAATCCGTCCATCAGACGGGGTTGAGGCTAGTATGGCCTAATTTCTGTATTATATCAGTTACATCAGTGATCAACTTTAATTTATATTTTGTTGAATGAAAACCGGCGGTTTCCATTTAAAAAAAGAGAGTTAATTATCACTTATAATTATAATTAATAAATGCAGGATAAGAAAAGATAAGAAAATGCTCAAAACTAAACCAGAAGACTAACCTAGATGATTTTTTTTTTTTTTCCAATTGCTCATTAGAAGACCGTGATATATTTCTAGACCCCATTATTTCTCACGTGCTAAAAATGGAATATTCCCCTTGGCTTTGCAAATATGCAACACCTGTCTCTACTTAAAAAAAAATATTTATGTGATTTTGATGCATAATAAATAGAAATGGTCAACAAAATTAATTCAAATATAAAGGCTCTCAACTACTCCAAAATTTTACAAAATATACCAACAAATAACTGATTTGCATAATCATATAATATTGGAAATCTCATTCAAATATCTAGAAGTTGTAACATTGTTAACCTGATTCAAATAAACCTTTAAGAACCTTAAGAATTGTGTTGCAAGAGAATTGATACCCTTTAGAAAAGATGAAAGTCATTAGAGTAACTTCAATTTAGTAAGTAACACATATCTAAGAACTCTTAAGTGTCAAAACAAATGAATATATATATATATATATATATATATATATATATATATATATATATATATATATATATATATATATATATATATATATATATAATTAAAACCCGCTTTTGAGAAAAATATGGCTCTTTTATTTTTTGGTCAATATGGCTCTTGAGAAAAATATGGCTCTAAGAAACCCACAAGTGCCAAAAACAAAAAAAAACCTTAAGTGTCAAAAACAATTGAATCTATAAGAAGTAGATTTAATGAGATAAATAATATACGTATCAATGACCAAATTATACACATCTTCCCTAGTAACTTGATCTAAACCAAACTTATAATGAGATTTTACATAATATTTTTTAAGAAAATAAGTAAGAAATAGAAAGGACAAATTTGTCAGCGGGCAACTATCATGATTTATGACAGGTCTGGTAATCGACAAACAAGGGGGTCGGCAACTGTCGGCCGGTGAACCAGGGTAAGAGAAATAAACAACATTAATTTCATTCTTAAATTTCAAAATTTGTCCGTGAGTTACTTTTATTTATCTCACAATAATTAATAACTAATTAATTTAAACTCATTCTTTTAATTAATTTCCAAGATTTTTTCCATAACCAAATAATGTGGCATCTCCCTCTCTCTCTCTCTCTCGCTCGCTCCCAATCAATCAATCCTCTTTCTCTGTATTCCCCTCTGTCCTCGTGCGCTTCTTCCGAACAATTCGCTGTTCTGTTTCAACCTCATTGCCTCTCTGTCTCTGAATCCCGAAACTCACTTTCACAATCACATACCTCAATTTCTCTCATTCCCGGAAATTTTATGATATGCTATGATTGCCTTCGTTTCTTCTCTTTTCTCTTCTTCCGGTATGTTCTTCCTTCAAAACCCTAACTAGCTTCTCATCTTAAACAAATCATTTTATAGTTCAATGTCTTCTTCATTCATCTTCGCTTTGCGTCTGAAATCTGAATCAAAATTTCATTATTATTATTATGGTAAAGAATGATATTAATGTTTGAATTTGCTTTGTGTTTTGTATTTTTCCGGAAATAGAAATGTAACGATTAAATGTGCTTGTTTTCGATTGACATTTCCTCCTTCAATGGAAAAATGTCTAAATTGATTTGCTTATATTTTTCACTTTTTTTGTTAATATTTTGTTTACATGATCTATTATGAAACTTTACCTCTTTCTACAATTATTTTCCTTTATTTGCTTTCTTTTGCTGATCTCATTTTGAACAGATTTTTTTTATGATGCTCCTGTATGTATGGAGAGATTATGATGAAAATACTACACAGAAAGTGATAGTTATTAATTTATTTGATATCTAATGCCTCTTTCTTTTTTTGGTATAAATATCTAATGCCTCTTTGGTTTGACTTTATCTTGGTTTCGGTTAGATTGTATCTTTTTTCTTTCAAAATCAAGTGTTCATACATAAAATAATTATAAGTAACAACCAATATAATAATTTATAAGTATTAAAATCACTAATTCATGGTTAATATGTTAAACATTTTTATTAAGAGTCTAGATGCTAGCAGTGTCATGGGCTAATGCTGTTTTTTATTCATTCTAAACTGGCTAAGCAGCCTCTGTCCCCATGACTATAATACAAAATTTCTCTCCTATTGATCCTGGTTAATACTTGATACAGCTGAGATCATTTAGCAAGTAATTTTACACAGTGGATGCGAATGATGGATATCGCTGAGGTCGAAGAAAATCTGTTTGCAGCAAGTGATGCCAAGGTATGGTAGATGTTTCACATTCTGTTAAACTTGTATTTTTCTGAATGTAATGTATTATCTAAATTCTAACCAATATACATGTCTTTTCTTATGTAGTTACATGGAGAAATGTGCAGAACTCTTTCTGCAATATATTGCAAAATATTTTCAATATTTCCTTCTTTAGAAGCAGCTAGGCCTAGGAGCAAATCTGGAATTCAGGCATTATGTTCACTGCATGTAGCCTTAGAGAAGGCAAAGAATGTTCTTCAGCATTGCTCAGAGTGTAGTAAACTCTACTTGGTATGATTATTGTTGTCTCTTGATAAGGTTATTTAATTTAATCTGAGTGCATTTTTAGAGTGTCTTACATAATATTAACTTTACTTATGATGCAGGCTATAACTGGGGATTCTGTTCTTCTAAAATTTGAGAAGGCTAAGGGTGCTCTTGTAGATAGTCTTAAACTTGTGGAAGATATTGTTCCTCAATCCATTGGGTTACAGGTGATAAATTTCAACAATATGGTTGTATAGTTTCTCTATTCGGTTTTTATTTTCGCTGTCAATGTTTAACTTGTGAATTTACCTCTGTTCAGATTGATCAAGTCGTGAATGAACTTGCCGGCATAGTGTTTGCACTTGATCCATCAGAGAAGCAAATCGGGGATGATTTAATTGCATTACTCCAGCAGGGGAGAAAGTTTAACAACTCTAACGACAGTAGTGAACTCGAATGTTTTCATTTGGCTGCTACTAGACTTGGAATCACATCTTCCAGAGCAGCTCTAACCGAAAGAAGAGCTCTTAAAAAAATCATCGAAAGGGCTCGGGCTGAGGAAGACAAGAGAAAGGAATCAATTATTGCTTTTCTGTTGCATCTTATGAGGAAATACTCCAAGTTATTTAGAACTGAATTCTCTGATGATAATGATTCTCAACCTTGTTCTCCCACTGTTCAAAAATCTCACGAGGACGTTATTCCTGGTGGTCACTATCACACCTTCGACAAACAGCTATCGAAACTTAGTTCCTTTAATTTTAAGCCAAATAGTAGAAAATCTGGGCAGATGCCTCTTCCACCCGAAGAGTTAAGGTGTCCAATCTCGCTGCAACTTATGAGTGATCCTGTTATAATCGCTTCTGGACAAACATACGAAAGAGCTTGTATACAAAAATGGTTCAATGAAGGGCACAACACGTGTCCAAAAACTCAACAGAAACTCGCACATCTTTCTTTGACTCCGAATTACTGTGTTAAAGGTCTTGTGGCTAGTTGGTGTGAACAGAACGGAGTTCCTATTCCGGAAGGCCCTCCTGAATCCCTTGACTTTAACTATTGGAGATTGGCATTAACAGATTCTGAATCCACAAATTCAAGATCTGTTAACAGTGTTAACTCTTGCAAATTGAAAGGTGTGAAAGTTGTTCCTGTAGAAGAAGAAGAAAGTGGTATCTCAGAGCAAAGTGGCGTAAATGCAACTGAAAGTTTGTCTGCAAAAGAAGCGGAAGGCGATAATCAGTATCTTAGTTTTCTGAATGTACTGACTGAAGGGGATGATTGGAAGAGGAAGTGTAAAGTGGTAGAACGGTTAAGACTGTTGCTTCGGGATGACGAGGAAGCCAGGATTTTTATGGGGGCTAATGGATTTGTTGACGCGCTTCTGAAGTTTCTGCAATCAGCTGTGCATGAAGGGAACGCGACATCTCAGGAAAACGGAGCTATGGCTCTGTTCAACCTCGCCGTAAATAACAACAGGTAGGGTATTAATGTTTCTATTTTCTAGATTTTAACAGTTATCTAAATCTGCTTTATTTATGATCATAAAATTAAAACAGTAGAATTAAGTTTCATTATTCTTTCTGAATTAGCATAATGATTACCATTTTCTTTTCTTTTGTGTGAACGATTAACATGAACTTACTCGCTTTCTTCTTCAACAGAAACAAGGAACTTATGATATCAGCAGGAATCCTACCGTTATTGGAGGAAATTATTTCAAGAACAAGTTCATATGGTTGTGCAACCGCGTTGTATCTGAATCTTTCTTGCCTTGAAGAAGCGAAGCAAATGATTGGCGAGAGTCAGGCCGTGCAGTTCCTAATCCAGATGCTTGAAGCTAAAATTGATGGCCAATGCAGGCTAGATGCTCTCCATGCACTCTTTAATCTTTCTACCGTGCCGTCTAATATTCCGAACCTCCTTTCATCAGGCATCATCAATGGCCTACAATCCCTTCTTGTAGGCCAAACTGAATGCATGTGGACAGAAAAATGCATAGCTGTTTTGGTAAATTTGGCTGTTTCTCAAGAAGGAAGAGAGGAAATGATATCGTCTCATGGACTCGTAAGCACGTTAGCTACGATACTCGATACCGGTGAGCTTCTAGAACAAGAGCAAGCTGTCTCTTGTCTCTTAATTTTGTGTAACAGAAGTGAGAAATGTTGTGATATGGTCCTACAAGAAGGGGCTATACCTGCATTGGTTTCAATATCTGTGAATGGAACCTCAAGAGGAAGAGAGAAAGCTCAGAAACTTTTGATGCTATTTCGAGAGCAACGACAACGAGAGCATTCACCTGTGAAGACTCAACAATTCTCACCTGAGGCTAGTGATTTGTCTATGCCTCCTCCTGAATCGAAACCGTTGTGTAAATCGGTATCTAGAAGAAACTCAAGAAAGGTTGGGAAAGCTTTTAGTTTCTTATGGAAAAGCAAGAGTTATTCTGTTTACCAGTGTTAGGTTCAAATGTAAATCTGTTTGATTCTTAACTTTTCTGGCCTTGCTTTTTTATCATCCTCGTACTCATGTTCCCATGGGTGCTACTTATTTTTTAGTTTCCAAAACGAAAAAGAGATGTACAGGCATGTGTAATTTATGGAAAATCTATTTTTTTGGGTCTTTTTCCTCTTTGTAGTTTCCAAGGGGCAATACATGTAGACATCACAAATATGTCGCAAAATGACATAATTGTGTCTCTTAGCGTAGAGTGTTTTTAAACATGAGACCCCTAAACCTTAAACCTCAAATGTGTCTACCAAAACTAAAATTCTTAATCTATGTTAGAAATCTAGAGAATCATTGAATTGTTATTGTTTTCTTTATTGAATGAATTGTATCTTACATTGATGTATATTGATCTGTTTATATACAGAACAGATATACAGAACAGATTGCCACTAAGGCTAACTAACTAACTAACTGAGGCTAACAAACTAACTGTTATCCTAACAGATATAACAGACTTAACAGATACAACAAAGAATTAACAAAGAACTACTATTATTATTTAACCGCTATCCTCTAATATTCCCCCACAAGCTCAAGAAGATTTAGTACTCTGAGCTTGTCTCTAGCGACGTAAGCTTTGCTTGCCGAGTGGTTTTGTCAAGATATCGCAATTTGAACTTGAGATGGGACATAGGTGACCACCGGTGATTTATTGAGGACTTTTTCCTTACAAAGAAGATGTCTAGTTCCATGTGTTTGGTCTGGAATGTAGAGGCGGGTTATGAGTGAGTGCCACGATGACTTTGATCGTCGCGTAAAATAACCGGAGGTGGTGTAGAGATTCCGAGTTCTTGAAGAAGTGTTGGATCAATCCAGAGGACTTGATGGTCGCGAGGGCTAGACTACGATATTTCGCCTCTGCGGTGGACTTTGCAACTAAAGTTTGCTTCTTGGACCACCATGTAATCAAATTTGGACCTAGGTAGATGCATGCACACGATGTGGGGCGTCTATCATCTATGTCGATGCCCAATCGCATCACAAAGAGGCATTGATAGCAAGTGGTAGGCTTGTTGTTGCGAGTTGCGAGTAATACCATGATCAATGGTACCCTTTAGGTATCTTAGAATTCTTTTATAGCGATCAATGGGAGGTGAGGGTTGAGACATGAATCGCACACCTTATTGATCGAGTAACTAAGTTTCGGTCTTGTGTGATGCGGTGACATACTGCAGAGCTCCAACTGTGCTTCTATAGAGTAGTGGATCCTCAAAATAGTCACTGCCATGCCTGGAAAGTTTTAAGTTTGCTGGCAGAGGTGTTGAAATGCCTTTGCAGTCATCCATGCCAGTTCTATGAAGGATATCTCGATATATTTTGGTCGATGAGAGTAGAGAGAACCGTGGTAGTGAACCCGCATTCTATGCCGAGGAAGTAGTCAAGATTTCCTAAATTTGTTTTAAGGAGAAAGCGAGAATTTAGTTTGGTGATGATGATGTTAATTGCAGTAGAAGAGAGGATCTGTTATAAGGATGTCATCAACATATATGAGCACCATTAAGTGACTGACCACTTGTTGTTGTAAATGAGAAGAGAGGATCACACTTGGATTGTTGAAAGCCAAAGGAGCACGAGTTTTTGTAAGGCTAGCATACCATGCACGAGGAGCTTGCTTTAACCCATAGATTGCTTTATTGAGATGACCGGACTAGAGAGGAATCACCCTCGATGAATCCTTGTGGTCGATGCATATACACATCTTCTTCCAAATGTCCATGAAGGAAGGCATTATTTACATCTAATTGCCTAATAGGCCATTTATGAGTGAGAGCTAGAGTTAGAATTACCCTAATAGTCACCGGCTTGACCTTTGGAGAGAATGTTTCAAAGTGTAGTCTTGTCCATGTTTTTGAAGAAACCCTTTAGCCACCGGGCCTAGCTTTATACCGATTGTGAGCCATCAGATTTTGTTTAATTCTGAAAATCCATTTACACCCAATAGCTTTCTTTCCTGTTGGCAGAGGTACCAAGTCCCATGTATGATTGGCTTGTAGAGCATCAAATTCACTCTGCATAGCACCTGTCCAGTGAGGAGAAGATAGAGCTTGTTGTATATTGGTTGGTTCAGTGGTAGTGAGATTGATAGTTGGATACGGGGAGGTTTAAGATTGTCGGTTTTAGACCTTGTTTGCATAGGGTGAGTGTTGAGAGGTGGGGAGGGTGAGGGTGATGGTGAGTTAGGATCAATAGTGCTGGAAGCATCTGATGGGAGAGGTGTAGGTGGTGAGTTAGGCTGTGGTGAGTACACTGGAGGCGTATTCTGGTATAGCAGAGGTGAGGTTTCTGGTGGAGTATTTGTTGGAGATAAAATAGGTGACTGTGTAACAACATATGGTGAAGTTGAAGAGCTGATTGTAGGCTTGGTGGAGTTGTAAACAACATTCAAGGGTGCCTGCATAGATGGGTTAGCATGTGCTGTGTGTGTGTGTGGATTAGCATCAGTAATTTTGCATTGGAAAGGAAAATGATTTTCATTAAAGATGACATCTTTGGACACATAGAGACGACCTGTTTTGCTATCTAGACATTTATAACCATGGTGAGATGAAGAATAGCCTAGGAAGATACACTCACTAGACCTGTATTGAAACTTAGGATTGTTGTAAGGTGTTAAGAGAGGATAGCATGCACAACCAAATGATTTGAGAAATTTGTAATCAGAGAGTTTTTGAAACAGAGTTTGGAGCGGAATATGAGGTGAGTGGGATGGTGGCAGTCTATTTATGAGATAAACAGCAGTGTGAAATGCATGGTCCCAGAAATAGTAAGGCAGTGAAGAGTGGGAGAGGAGTGACAAACCTGTTTCTACTATATGACGATGTTTTCTTTCCACAACCCCATTTTGGTGATGAGTATGTGGACAAATAACACGATGTATGATGCCAAGATCAGTAAGTAATTTGGTGAAAGGTCTGAACTCACCTCCCCAGTCAGATTGGACTGATTTAAGTTTGTGGTTTAATTGCAATTCTGCTAATGCTTTAAACTGTTTAAAGACTGTGAGAGTGTCAGATTTATCATGTAAGAAGTAAATCCAAGTGTATCTACTAAAAGCATCAATGAATGAAACATAGTATTTGAATCCCATAGAGGAGGTCATAGGGGCAGGTCCCCAAAGATCACAGTACACAAGAGCTAGAGGTTCATTATAAACTGTTTCAGATAATTGAGATGGCAATCTATGAGATTTACTTAGACAACAAGCAACACAGAAATTCTTTTCATTAATTGGAAATGATGATGACATTCTGAGTGCTTCAAGACTTTATTCATAGTATCTAAGCTAGGATGTCCTAGTCTATTATGCCAATTAAAGTACAAGGTGAGTTTGCTACAATGTAATTGATAGAATTGATGATGATAATGCATACAGAGTGATTTGAAACAGCAGGATTTGAGCGGAGAGGATAGAGACCCTCAGATGTCAGCTTGCCTTGCAATATGACTTGGTCATTGACCTGAGATTTCACCAAATAATGATTAGGATAAAACAGAACGTATGCATGATTATCTGCAAGCAAATTTACTGATGCTAATCAAATTTTTGTTCAAGGTTGGTACATGAAGGACATTATTAAGATACGAGAGTGTGTTGTGGGTGTGTAGGTGATTTAAAAGCAAAATTACTAATAGATTGAACTGGTAACTTCATACCATTGCCTAAGAAGATGTTTTCTAAGTGAGGTGGAGGAGGTGCTGCCCCTGGTGCAGCAGGTAAGTGAGTTACATGTTGTGTGGCTGCTGAATCCATGTTGTTCATAGTTGGATGTGTAGGGAAGGTAGCTGTGTAGTGTGCTTGTGGAGCAGGAATTAAAGTGGTAGGTTGCCAATTGGCTGGTGTAGCGAGCATTCGGTCGATATATCCGATATGGATTACTCGCGGTGGTGGATACACAGTGGAACCATATGATGCATCAAACCGAAAATAACAGGAGGTTGCTTCATGACCATGGCGACGACAAACTTGACATTGAAGCACAAGGGCTCTACATTACTAGTGTAGCCTCTCACATAGACCACACAAACAAAATCACTTTGGAATGTCTCAGTGATAGACGACGACTAGGGTGACAAGGTTGAAACTAAATCGCCACAATCATATTAACGATCTAGTAGATTCCGCCTAAATAAGCAGAGATCACTGTAGCTAGGGTTAGCCTTTAGGCGGTCTCCCTTAGGTTTGCTAGGCTATGCTTTCTAACTTGACTAAACTCTGATATCGCTCTTCTTTTATTCTATAAGCTTTGATACTGACTTAGGTATCAAAGCGTCTTTGCAAGGACACCTCCCAGTGCTGAGATGTGAAGACATCAACCACCGCACACACAGGAGAGTCGTTGTGCAGAATCCATCATCAACAAGAATAAAGTATCGATTTTTTTTTTTAAACCAAAATACAACTACTTCACACAAGGAACAAAGGTGTGTGCCAAAGAACCAATTCCTTATCCGGAGGGAATAGTAGGAATCCAATATTCACCAATCACCACTACTTTAAATCAATGCCAAATTCTGAACAAACTCAACATGATGGAGCAACTTACCAAGTTTTTTTTTAAAATGGAATTTACAGAGTTATGAATAATAATAATAATAATAATAATAATAATAATAATAATAATAATAATAATAATAATAATAATATGAAACAATTACTTTTTTATAAGCTATGAAACAATTAATTAATTTGAAAGGGTGGAAAGAAAAAGTTGATAGAAAAATAAGCATCTGATTCGATTATGTAGTGTAGTGCTGAATTTCAAGGCACAACACTGAGCTGAACCAAAAGAAAAGCTGAAAGAATTAGGCTTTTAATTTTCATACCCCCCTCATTGGCCTCCATACCCCCATAATACACTTTTATACCAAAATACCCCTCTTATTTTGACAAAAAATCAGATCTAGTCTAAAATTTCGCCCTTTTTCCGGATTCATCACTTAAAGGTAAATCCGTAGTGTATTTTTTTAATTTTTCCCGGATTGTTCAAATGTTGATGAATCAGTAGGAAATTTTAAAATTTTCCTGATTTATGTTAAGTACATAAACCGAGTGTTAATTTACACTACGGATTTATGTGGTTAACATAAATCCGGAGTTAAGTTTTTTATATGCACGGATTTATCTATCCAAGATAAATCCGTAGTGTTTTTTTATTTTTTTTTAAATTTATTTAATTAGTTAATTAATTAAGTTTTCATACTATCCTCACCTAACTCAACCTGCTGATCTAAATCTACCTCTGAACTAGCCTCACCTAACTCAAACTCCGCCTCCATACTATCATCGGCCTCTACATGGGGATCATCCTCGGGGAATATCATCATTCCCCACTGCCCACCCTCATAGTAATCTCCATAATCACCTCTAGCAGGCGCATGGTCGTAAACATCTCTATGATAACCTCTATCAAAAGCAGGAGGAGGAGGCTCATAAACATCTCTAACATAACCTGTATGATGCATGTCAGGCACTCCCCTGTCATCGTCACCTGGAGGAGCTGGAAGACGTCCACGAACACGTCTCTGCCGCTCGTAAGCGTGTCGGCTATCCTGTTTTGTGTCCGCTCACTCGGTGGCTCGAAGGACCTTCATCACTCGCACCTCCTCTACTCGCCCAATGTACCTCCTCCTCGACGCATCAAACCTTTGGACCATGGAGGAATCTTCCCACCTAAACGGTGTGCGCAAGACTTTGCAAAAAATAAACAAAAATCAAGAACATAAAAATATACTACGGATTTATCTCCCTAGGATAAATCCGTAGTCTCGAAAAACAGAAAGTGAAGATCGACTACGGATACATCCATCAACGATCATTCCAGTAGTCAAAATTTATACTACTGAAACATCAACGCATGATGAATTCGTAAAAATTTCCGTAAATACGTAATAAAGATCAACTACGGATTCATCGTAAGAAGATGATTCCGTAAATTTTCCCAGAAATCCTTCTAAGTTGCACCAGCAGCAACTACGGATTCATCTACGTATGATGTTTCCGTAGGAATTCAACTACGGATTTATCCTTTGTGTGATGTTTCCGTAAAATTTAGGAGAGAATATTACTCTTCAACTACGGAATTATGAATTATGAGATGATTTTCTGATTTTTGTTTTTTAGTTAGGGGTAATTTTGGAAGTTTTGTACAAAAGGGGGGTATAGGGTTTAAGGAGGGGGGTACCAAGATCAAAACCCAAAGAATTATAGCAAAGTTGGGAGGAATTACGATGGTCACTCATGCAGGGAAGCTAATCTGAAAGTACTTCTCTTGAAGTGTCTGATTTGGTTTTATTTTAATTAGTAGTTGATTGAAGGGATCGATGCATCAATTAGAAAGATCTCTGCATAACAACCTTCCAATAATCCGTATGTCTTGCTTGAATGAGTTACTACAACATGAAAGAACGTTCACATGATTTAACAACGCCTTTGCAGCTTAATTAATTTTCTGAGTCTATATAATAATTTTGAACTGTTTATTTAATGTAATAGGGATACCAGGAGATGGTAGATGTCTGTTCAGATCCATAGTCTATGGTGCTTGCCTCAGAACAGGGGAGCCATCTCCAAGTCTTAGTAGACAAAAAGAACTTGCTGATGAACTCAGAGCAAAAGTGACATTTTTATTGTTGAAATTATCTAGTGTTAGTGTTATTGCTTCTATATAATTAAGTTGTTTTTTTATTAACATTTTTATTTGCAGGTTGTGGATGAATTCATCAAAAGAAGGGCAGACACTGAATGGTAAGTTGATTATCTTAAATTACGTAGTTTTGATATAACATGTTTTCACATGTATTGTATTTTGATTTTGAAAGTTGAAGGCTAGTATTAATTTTTGTGTTCCATTTTTTTTATACTGCACATAGGTTTCTTGAGGGTGAATTTGACACCTATACAGTACAGATGAGAAAGTCTCATGTATGGGGAGGAGAACCTGAACTTCTCATGTCCTCACATGTTTTACAGTTAAGTTAGTTTTCATTTACAACAATTATGTATTCCTAATCCTATGTATATGATTTACCTCGTACGGGACAAAAATGTTGATTATATTTTAATCATGAGATCTTTTGGTTTCTAGGATGCCTATAACAGTATTCATGCAGGATGAGAATTCCAGTAACATTAAGGTTATAGCTGAATATGGTAAGGAGTATGGCAAGGATAATCCTATTCGAGTTATCTATCATGGTTATGGCCACTATGATGTATTGAAGAGTCCTAGCTATAGTTTATTATAACCTGGTGCTCTTTGTAATAACTGTAGAAATTTCGGGTTTTTAATTATGTAAATATTTGGAAGAATTGTTTACTTAATTTATGAACTTTGAAGTTTCTCATATTTTTAGAGATTATGCGGATAAACTTATTGTTGAGAATCAGAGCAACAACAAGAATGTAAACCCTAAGAAATTGAATTGACAAATTAAAGACAATTACAGAAACGTAATCAAGATGAACACAAACATCAATTTGTTCCTACGTCTGCGGGATCAAGCAATCGCTTGAATTCAATTTCATTGAATAATAAAAGAATCGAAGTGAATGTACAATTTTGTAAGCCCAAATTATGCAGTTACATTTCTTGAATTCCAAATTATGCAGTTACATTTCATCAACTCTGCATGTTATTTTTCACTAATTCGTAGCTGCTGATCCCATGCTCCCAGCATCAATAATAGCATCAAACACTGTTAAAATCCCCCTACACTACAAAACGCATTAAAAGGGCACTAAAAGTAGGGGTGGCAATTTGTACCCGTAAGTGGGGATCCCCGCGGGAACTGCCCTGAATGAGGCCCCGTGGGCGGGGGATTTTCCCCCGTGGGTAGAGCTGTCAATGAGTCGGGTTTGGGCCGACCTGCCCAGGCCCATCGGGCCAAATGGTGTATACAGGCAGGGTCGGGCCAGCACAATATTCAGATGGGTGATAACTCTATTTTATATAGAGTATTTCATATGTTTAAACTTAGTAATTGGTCTCTTTCAAGTAATAATAAAGAGTTTATATAGTATTTAGTGTGATATATGATATCTTGAGTGATTTGAATGGTTATAGTTATTTATAGGCCATTTTGGATATATTGTGGTATGTTTGATGTTTTTGTTGGTGCGATCTCAATCTTCAATTGTCTCGCGATCAAATGCTCTTGCACCGATCCCGCATCAAATCGCACTACTTGGTGAATAAGCGACTGTTTCATGAGCATCCACTTGCAATTGATGACCTCATGCTTAGTCTTCAAGCCATCCCACCTTGTAAAGTAGCGCCTACCATTCACACATAGCCAGCCAGGGTAGCTTTGAAGAGTCATCAACATAGGGACACATGTTCATACATCATGAGACCCTCCCTATACACTTGTCAAAGATCTTATCCATGCAAACAAGCTGCTGGAAAGTTACTACAACTATCATCCACTCAAGATTACTTCAACATGAAGGAAGGAAGCACCTCTCTTGAAGGCTATAAAAGGACCTCACATCTTCATTTGGAAATATATCACAATCCATAAGTTAGATCAAAATTTCAATATACATAGTTAGTTTTTATATTTTTAGAGGAAGAGAAAGGAATTCATAAATCCTCCTTAACTCATTTTCATAGTGTTTGTATAGTGCTAAGGAGAGTAATGCTAGTGCATTGCTAGAAGACTTCATACAAAGGTTTTCAACATTTGTAACTTTACTCTTGTTGTTTCTCTTTTGTGATTTCTATATATATAAACATGGTCTATTCGGTTTATATATATCTTGCAATGTCTCTTGTTAGCTAAACCTTTCTTAGTTGGAATGTTCTAATCATTTAATGAGCTTTTAAGTAAGTATGTTGCATGTATGTATGTTTGTACTTTAGTTCTTGCTTGATAATCTTTTCAAAACTTATTTTGAACTTAATCACTTAGAATAAGTAGATTTGTAAATGACCAGAAATGGCTTACAATTAAGAACTCAAGAACTAATATGGGTGAGTGTTTTACATAAAGAAAACTTTGTGAAAACCATGTTAAGTCCTAGACATAGGATAGTATAGTCCATAGGATAATTGTGGGTACTTAAAATACAAGAGTGAATTCACTTAAGCAAAGTGAATACTTGTTAGAGAGGCAAGATTGACACTAACACCCCTTTCTTTTCTTGCATAGAACAATGATCATAAGAGTCGGTAATGATACTCAAGAAAGTGACCGAAAGGCACATAGCTAATGCAACAAAGATTCAAGCTGTTTGCATCACATCTCGCATCATACACTTATAAGTAAATTACTTGATGAAGACATTCCAACTAGCTTTTCTCTTTACACTATCAACATTTTTACTTTGCTTTCTTTCTAACTTAGTTGTGATCATCAAACAAAATCCAAAATTATTTTGTTACTTAGTGACTTTAAACTTTATTACTTTATATTTGTTTTAAAAGTGAGTTTTTCAATCTCTGTGGGTTCGATCTTTTACTACTTGTTTTTTGGGCAGTGTATACTTGCACTCAAGTGTATGTGTTTTCCATGCACCAAGTTTTTTGGCGCTGTTGGGATTGAAGTAAATTCTTTTTAAAATTACGATATATAGTAATTTAGTGTTGTATATAAATTCTGGTTTTTAGAGTTTCACAACAAACAAGACATGGTACTTAGTATATGTATGAGAACTGTAAAGCAGAACTCGAATATAGTTTAGATTTAGAAATAGAAAGAAAATTCGGAGATTGCTAAGACTCGAAAGCAGTAATCAACAAGCTTGCAACATGTCATTCGGTGAAGAACAAAGCTCAAGGCCACACTCTCGGTGAGAGGAGGCCCCGGTTCACTGAGATGCTCTTGAAGAAGAAGTTCATAGAGAAAATCTCATCCACATGGATCACATAGGTATGATTAATGATAGAGATAGACCTATGAGGGATTATGCTCAGTTTGATCATCAAAACATGCAAACTAGTATAAATAGACCTCATATTGATGCCATGCATTTTGAATTTAAGCCTATGATGTTTCAAATGCTTCAAACTATTGGTCAATTTGGAGGATCTCCTCATGAAGATCCTCATTTGCATTTAAGGCAATTTCTAGAAGTATGTAGTAATTTTATTATACCTGGTGTTAGTGAAAATACATTTAGATTAAGGTTATTTCCTTATTCTTTGAAAGATAGTGCTAAGGCTTGGCTAAATTCTTTAGAGCCTAACTCTATTCATTCATGGAATGAAATGGCTGAAAAAATTTTAGGAAAATATTTTCCACCTATCAAAAATGCCAGGTTAAGAAATGATATTACATCTTTTAGACAAAAAGAGTTTGAATCTTTATTTGAAGCATGGGAAAGATGGAAGGAACTTTTGAGAAAATGTCCTCATCATGGTTTACCTGTTATTATTCAAATGGAAACATTTTATCATGGTTTAGAACCTCAAACCAAAATAATTCTTGATGCATCATCTGGTGGAGTGTTATTAAATCTGTCATATAATGAAGCATGTGAATTGATAGATAGAATAGTAGCTAATAGCTCTAGTTGGCCTCATCGAGAGGGTGAGTGCCCAAAAGAAGCCATCGTGGGTACATGAAATCAATGATATATCACTACTATCTGCTCAAGTAGCCACTCTAGCTAACTTGATGAAAAACTTCACTTACGGCAATGCTATCGTGCATCTAATGCGGTGCATCACTGAGGCGACAAAGATCTTCGCAAAGAAGATGAGAACAAGTACCTCCAGTGCACTCCTAGTGTGTGTCTTGTGGAGGAGGTCACTTGTATGAGGAGTGTTCTAGCAACCCTATCTCTGTAAATGTAGGATATAATAGAAATAACAACCCTTTTTCCAACACTTATAATCCAAATTGGAACAATCACCTAGATTTTTGGTGGGGGAGTAACAATGTTGCTGCACCAAATGCTGCTGCACCATCTACTCCACCAGAATTTCCTTCTCAACATGTCCAAAGACCATTTGCATCAGAAATGGAAAACTCCTTGGAATCTCTAATGAAAGCATTTATGAGTGAAACAAGAGAATTTATGAGTGATGTAAAAAGCTCAATCCAAATTCAAGATGCTTCCATTAAGAATTTAGAGAATCAAGTAGGTCAATTAGCCACAACTTTGTATCAAAGGCCACAAGGTGCCTTACCTTCAAATACAGAAACTACTCCTTCCCAAAGACAAGGAAAGGAACATGTTAAGGCTATTTCTTTGAGAAGTGGTAAGGATCTTATAGAGTCAACTGAGATGGAAAGTGTAGAAAAGGGAGAAAAAGCCAAAAATCAAAAAGAAAGCAATGCAGAAGCATTTAATGCTCCTGCATCACAAGAAGCCCAAGTTCCAACACCTAAGTTAGTACCTGAGTACCCTCCTCCTCCTTATCCTCAAAGTGAAAAAAGCACATGAGGAGAAGCGGTTTAGTAAATTCTTAGAGGTACTAAAACAATTACACATCAATGTTCCCTTAGTAGAAGCACTCCAACAAATGCCAAACTATGAAAAGTTTATGAAGAATGTGCTTACTAAAAGAAGAAGATTAGGAGAGTTTGAAACAGTTGCCATGACAGAAGATTGTAGTTTGCTTATGCAAAATAAGATTCCTAGGAAATTGAAGGATCCAAGTAGTTTTACAATTCCATTTTCTATAGGAAAATCCTATCTTTGAAGTAAAGCTTTATGTGATTTAGGTGCAAGCATCAACTTGATGCCTAAATCTATTTTTGACCAGTTAGAAATTGGAAATGCAAAACCAACCACTGTAACACTTCAATTAGCTGATAGATCAATAGTCTATCCTGAAGGTATCATAGAAGACATCCTAGTCAAGGTAGATAAATTTGTATTCCCTGTAGATTTTGTTATCCTTGACTTTGATGCAGATAAGGAAGTGCATATTATCCTAGGTAGACCATTCTTAGCAACTGGCAAAACCTTAATTGATGTGCAGAAAGGTGAACTCACTATGAGAGTCAATGATCAAGAGATAAAATTCAATGTGATGAATGCAATGAAGTATCCTGCTGAAAACACAGAAGAGTGTTCATCCTTAGTGTCTCTAGATCAATTGGTAGAAAAGCAATTTTATAAACAGTATGATCATTTAGCTAATGCAGAAGCATTAGATGCAGCAGCATTACTAGATGAAGAAATACTAGAAAAAGAAAATCTATCAATAGAAAACTCTTTTAAGGAAGTGTGGGCTAGAACTTATGAACTGAATCTCTTTGCTAGTAGGATCCTCCCCATCATAGAGAGCTCTAAAGAGAGTGAGGGAGGAAGAGATGAACCAGAGAAAAAGAAGAGAGTGTTAAAGAGATTGAGCTGAACTGGACCTAGAGTAGTCCTCAACAAACAAACAACTCTCTCTTACCTAAATCCCCACCACAACTCTGCTTCCCAATCACCACCACCACACCAAACAAAACCCCACCCAACCAGCCTATATTTCCACCCTCACCACCTAATGGGGAGGTGGAATTGTTTGATGAAACCACTGGTTGTACACTTAAAGTTAATGGTAAAAGAGTGAAGCAGTATTATGGAGCACATGTGGTGAGAGACAAAATCACCACTCAATTGAAAAATCTCTAAACAAAAAGAGGTAGTCAGGCTGACAAGACTCTTAAAACAAGCGCTTAATGGGAGGCAACCCATCACTTTTAAGTATTTTTTCAATTTTATGTTTTTAAGTGTTTTGTAGGAATGCAGGATACTAATGCAGCTGCATCAAGTGCACTGCACTGAAGAAAAGAATGTTCCCTACACTCAAATTTCAAAAATCAAAGAGGAAGCATTCGCAAGAAAAACCTCACGATGCTCTTTGCATCAACCATCTTGCATCAACACGGAGGAGAAGGTGCATCCGCACCAATTGAAGAAACACCAAAGAAAGCAACCAAAAGAGAAGAAGCGAGAAGGTGAAACACACTCCTCCTATCGCAGCAGAGCACCAGAACAAGGAGTGGAGCAAAGAGATGAGTATCATTTACAAGTTTTCATATGTTCACCTGCTATAGTTTGTGTTTCTACTATCTAAAACTATTTCCTTGGTTGTTGTTCTTAATCCCTCTCCCCTATTTTAACAAACTTGATTTGTGTTTTCGAACACTTAGCGGTGAGGACAACGCTACCCCTTAAGTTTGGGGGGATTTATCTTGCATGTTATGTTTAAATATGTTTGTTTTTATCTAGTATGTTGTGTGTTTTATATAGTAAATATATATGTTTTAAAGTAGTTTTTAGTTTGTTTAAATATTAGATGTACTTAACAAAGTAGTATCTAAATATTTTAGTAGAAAAGATCGCTTTTTCAAAGATATGGTGAAAACCCTATGGATAGAATTTCAATAATGAAAAGAGAAAAAGAAGCCTTATTTCTTAGAAAAACCAAAATTATTTTTACTTCAACACTTCAAAACCGAGTTTGTGAAAAGAACCTTGCTATTTAAAGATCAACTCGATGCAAAGGGAATTTTTGGTGAGCTTAGGTCAAAACAAAGCTTTACTAAAAAGATAGAAGAGCTTAAAGAATTAAGTTTGGGGTGTTTTATGAAAACAAAGGCTGAATTTGAAAAGTATAAAGAGTAAACAATGCACAAAAAGAATACAAAAATGTGGACAAAGCCATATCCTGAATCTTTTGAAAACTATACCTGTGCCTAAGTACATGAATGCATCTGGAGGTCAAAGACCTGTGCCATGCAGAATAAATGTATCACGGAGGATAGTTCAAAAATCGAACCTATGCCAAAGTGTAAAGAAAAATATATGCATCTGGAGGTCAAAGACTGTGCAAAGTGCATTTGCATCTGGAGGTCAGTGAGGAAGGTAATATGAGCTAGCAAAAGAAAAAGCATCATCAGTGCAGAAGCATCAATGCAAACTGCACTGAAGAAAAACAAAAATGCAGAAAAAATCAATGCACAAATCACTTCAAAGAAGTATTGCATTTGCACAAAAAGATCCACACAAAAAAATAGAAAAATGCATTGGCTCAAAAGCTTTGAAAGATTCAAACCAAGCCCTTTGATTTTAGAACTCCCCAACACTTGAGAAAATTTTGTGAGTCTAATCTCTCTTTTGAAAAATATTTTGGTGTGACCAAAGATGAACCAATCCTTTCAAAAGGCTAGGAGGAAATTTTTCACTTAGTCTTGGAACCAATCTCAACTCAAAGTGGGTTCACACACATAAAAGAGTTTGAATAGCTTTGGTAGTTTTGAAGAAATAAAGGCACAAAAAAGATTGTTGAGAATTGAAGTTCATAGGAACTCCTCATAAAAATTCTGATATATCTTCTAGAATTATAGTTTTTAATAGTTTGTCTTTGTCATTACTTGCGGACAAGCAATGGTTTAAGTTTGGGGGTGTGATAACTCTATTTTATATAGAGTATTTCATATGTTTAAACTTAGTAATTGGTCTCTTTCAAGTAATAATAAAGAGTTTATATAGTATTTAGTGTGATATATGATATCTTGAGTGATTTGAATGGTTATAGTTATTTATAGGCCATTTTGGATATATTGTGGTATGTTTGATGTTTTTGTTTGCAGTCTCAATCTCAATCTTCATGCATCAAATGCTCTCTGACCGATCTGTATCAAATCGCACTACTTGGTGAATAAGCGACTGTTTCATGAGCATCCACTTGCAATTGATGACCTCATGCTTAGTCTTCTCAAGCCATCCCACCTTGTAAAGTAGGCGCCTACCATTCACACATAGCCATAGGGTAGCTTTGAAGAGTCATCAACATAGGGACACATGTTCATACATCATGAGACCTCCTATACACTTGTCAAAGATCTTATCCATGCAAACAATCTGCTGGAAAGTTACTACTGACTATCATCCACTCAAGATTACTTCAACATGAAGGAAGGAAGCACCTCTCTTGAAAGCTATAAAAGGACCTCACATCTTCATTTGGAAATATATCACAATCCATAAGTTAGATCAAAATTTCAATATACATAGTTAGTTTTTATATTTTTAGAGGAAGAGGAAGGAATTCATAAATCCTCCTTAACTCATTTTCATAGTGTTTGTATAGTGCTAAGGAGTAATGCTAGTGCATTGCTAGAAGACTTCATACAAAGGTTTTCAACATTTGTAACTTTACTCTTGTTGTTTCTCTTTTGTGATTTCTATATATATAAACATGGTCTATTCAGTTTATATATATCTTGCAATGTCTCTTGTTAGCTAAACCTTTCTTAGTTGGAATGTTCTAATCATTTAATGAGCTTTTAAGTAAGTATGTTGCATGTATGTATGTTTGTACTTTAGTTCTTGCTTGATAATCTTTTCAAAACTTATTTTGAACTTGATCACTTAGAATAAGTAGATTTGTAAATGACCAGAAATGGCTTACAATTAAGAACTCAAGAATTAATATGGGTGAGTGTTTTACATAAAGAAAACTTTGTGAAAACCATGCTAAGTCCTAGACATAGGATAGTATAGTCCATAGGATAATTGTGGGTACTTAAAATACAAGAGTGAATTCACTTAAGCAAAGTGAATACTTGTTAGGAGGCAAGATTGACACTAACACCCCTTTCTTTTCTTGCATAGAACAATGATCATAAGATTTGGTAATGATACTCTCAAGAAAGTGACCGGAAGGCACATAGCTAATGCAACAAAGATTCAAATCTGGTGCATCCATACTACATCATACACTTATAAGTAAATTACTTGATGAAGACATTCCAACTAGCTTTTCTCTTTTACACTATCAACATTTTTACTTTGCTTTCTTTCTAACTTAGTTGTGATCATCAAACAAAATCCAAAATTATTTTGTTACTTAGTGACTTTACACTTTATTACTTTATATTTGTTTTAAAAGTGAGTTTTTCAATCTCTGTGGGTTCGATCTTTTTACTACTTGTTTTTGGACAGTGTATACTTGCACTCAAGTGTATGTGTTTTCCATGCACCAATGGGCTGCAAAACGAAAGTCTCATGGGGTGGCAATTTGTACCCGTAAGTGGGGATCCCCGCGGGGACTGCCCTGAATGGGGCTCCGTGGGCGGGGGGATTTTCCCCCGTGGGTAAGCCCTGCGCCGCCCCAGCCCATCGGGCCAAATGGTGTATATCTGCAGGGGTCGCCACCAATATTCAGATAAATTTGCAAAATGTAAGGCCCAAGCCCACCCAACACCAGCCCATGGGCCAATGGGCCAGCCCAACGGGCCACAAATCATTGACTTTTTAGAATTTTGTATAAATGAAAATTAGAATTTCCAACCACTATGTATAAATCAAAATCAAAACTAGAACTTCAAAGCTCAAACACAAATGCTTGAACTTGCATATCAAGTTGATTTCATATGTATGAAAAAAGATGGAAAGTTGGTATACTGTGATTAAATTCTCATGATATTACCGACTCAAAAATTTGAGTTACCAAATCTTATTCGTTTTGCCTCTAATTTATTTGTTTCTTGAGTGTGATTCATTAGGATTAGGATTTGATTGGATAACATTTAAAGCATGTATAACACTTGTCATATTTAAAAAACAAAAAACAAACGGGCCGGCCCGAAGCCCATGGGCCGGGTCGGGTCCAATAACATCATCAGGTCAATCAGGACAGGCCAAAAAACATATCGTTGATTTTGGGCTACTGTTTTTAGAGCGCAGGTCCGCCCAAAAAAACGGGTTATTGGGCCGGCCCACTGGGTCGGGACCAAATTGATAGCTCTACCCGTGGGGATGGGGACGGGGGAGAAAATCCCACCGCAGTCAAAGTGGGGATGGGGATCATACCCCCCGCCCTGTGGGGACCCCGCCCGAATATATTATATAAATATTTTTATTATAGATATATATGTTATGTTATAAGTAATTAATTTCTTAGTCTTTTTAATTATACGTGTTTTTAATTTAAAATATTAAATTGTTCTAACTTTTATACCTTCTAAATATTAAAATATGAAAGTAAGGCTAACTTTCTATTTTTTTATAATAAAATATTAAACTTTTGAATTATAATCTTACTCTTTATATATTTTTCTAATTTTATTATATGTTTGCAATTTTTTAATAAATTGATGGGGTCTCCGCAGGGACCGTGGGGATCTGTGGGGATGGGAATGAGGGAGGAAAAATCCCCGAGGCGGGGAACGGAGATGAGGACGGGGGGACAATTTGGGTGGTGGGGATGGGAGACGCGCCGCCGCGCCCGCCTCATTGCCATCCCTAACTAAAAGTGCCCAAAACACACTTTAACCATTAAAAACTATAAAATGGAAATACTCAAACATTCAAACTATTTACTCTAAAATGAGCAATATACTTGTTTTTTTTTTGTCAAAGAGCAATATACTTGTTAAATAGGCACTAGTAACTCTTATAAGAGTTATCAGTGTGTGATTTACAAGAGGGGGAGAGGAAGATCTAGAGGATGAGAAGAATAGTGGAGAAGGATATGAAGAGAGGAGAGGTAAAAAGAGAGGGAGAAGCTAGTGGAATAATTTTAAGAGGTCATGCATTACGACAAAGATGTCCACGACTCTGTGGCTTTGGATGACGGTAAGCAAACCGCCACATACTGATTATGCGAGACACAAGAAATATTTGAACTCGATCTAGAAGTTGAATAATGCTTCTACCCCTAGCACACACCGGGGTGGTAGTGATTTTAATGACTCATTCTCCACTCAACCTCTTACTACCAGATTAGATACGCTATATGCCTCAGAATCTGATGCCACTTCTAATCTAGTAGTAGCATCTGAAATGAGAATGACATGTGAATTACGGGGAAGCTTTGGGGTGATCTATTTGTTTTCGATGAGGTTCCTATGACCCCAGGAAGTGAAACACAAACTGATAAGTATAAAATATTGTCTTTGACCAGTGGTCTCCAAGACCCAAAAGAAGAAATCTCATCAAAAAAAGAATTTGGTCAGAAATCTATAGGTTATAATACGTGTTCAAAGACAAATACCGTCTCTATATCTTTTTTATTTGCCTATTGTTTGCCAAACCTAGTTCCTAGGTTGGAGTATTTTAGGAGGCTCGATTAGGGTCTACCTATTATTGTGTTGTTTTTAACTCCTTTTACTTAGAGTTTTTGTCTAGTCCCCCATTAAACTATTTTCTGTCATTTTTCCCTTTTTTTTAATACATTCAGGGCATGATGCTAGTTTGATAAGGAAATATTAAATTAAAAAATATTTAATAATATCCTTGATGTTTTTGTGTTACAAGAGCGACTAAAATCGTGAGTTGGCGAAAATAGGGGAAAGCATATGGAACAATTCTCCGAAGGAAAGCATGTGCCGGCCAAATCCGGCTATTTACTGTACTAAGGTAAATGGACGTTTGGAGGAAACTGAGGAAGGAAAGTGCTATTGCATTGGAAATATCTACAGTGCTGACCGGTCACATCTACCTTTCTTCTACCTTCTCACACACATCCCTCTTCTTTCTCTTTTGTTCTTTTCCCTTTCTAATCTAATCATTAAGCAGAACTATCTATAGTGCATAAAAAAATCACAACTAGATTCTATATATATAGTGCATAAAAAACCAAATTCAGAACAGGGAAATCCTTAGGTCCAACTACCATAATCTTCCATAAAGACTTTTTTTTTGTGTGACCTATTTTCCATAAAGACTTATACGTACTCTATACGTACTCTACAATTAGTGATTATAATGTGATTATTTGGTAGACTACACGGTGATTCATACTCATGTTTTAGTGACCCATCAAAAAATACTCATGTTTTAGTTACGTAAAATGTTTTTAATGTATTTTCTTAGTAAAGTAATACGATAATATTTTAATGCAGTCAAAAAGAGATACTATTTTAATTTGGTCAAAAAAAAAGGATAATATTTTAATGATAAAATCAATCATTAAAAATTGATAAAACAATAAAAAAATACTAATTAAAAATATACTCAATAATTTTTTTTTAACATTTAAGCTTGGGGATAATTGAGGGAGTGGTTTGTATGCTAAGTTGAGATTTATTTTGTTGTCTAAAAGGTCTAGAAAAAATGGACTCAATTTTTCCATTTGACATATATTTGAGTTATCTTTTTTTTAAAAAAAAAAATTAACAATTTTTAGGGCGAGAACACGACACTCCAGTTTAAGGTAGAGAAAACTTTATACAACCCCCAAGGGGACTAGCAAAAGAGACTTGATTTGCAATTTGTCGAATACAAATTTAATATAGCACTTCAGTTTTTGTTGGTTTTGTTCAAATTTGATTAGTAACATATAGCACTTTCTAAAAGAATATGTGCATGTTTGTATTACATTTGCAATAGAAATAATCAGGTTTACAGGAAGACGCCTCTCCGTAGATTTCAGATTTATGCATCGGGATGACAAATTCTCCTACGATTGTTGTGAGTGAAATTTTGGACAAACAAGCCTTATATATTTATATATTTGAAAATAAATGTTTGAGATTCTTTTCATTAATGGATATTTGAAAATTCAACTCCTCTCAAACACGTGTATATCACGCTCGCTCCTATTAGCTGTCAGACATACTTGAGAGGACCCATTTTACAGGAAAGAGCCTCTCTATATATTTCAGTTATCTGCCTTAGGACGACAAATTCTTGTACAGTTGTTGTGAGTGAAATTTTAAACAAACAAGCCATGTGTATCTAAAAATAAATGTTTGAGATTCTTTTCATAAACAGATATTTGAAAATTCAACTCCTCTCAAGCACGTGTATACCACGCTCGCTCCTATCGGCTACCGGACACACTTGAGAGGATACATTTTTTTTAGATTAAGAGAGAATCCATTTTACACGAAGGAGTATCAGTAGATTTCGAACTTCTGCCTCGGAACGACAAATTCTTGTACGGTTGTTGTAAGTGAAAATTTAAACAAACAACTCTATATGTATTTGAAAATGAATGTTTGAGATTCTTCCGATAGATAGATATTTAAAAATTCAACTCCTCTCAAATACGTGTATATCACGCTCGCTCCTATCGACTATCAAACATACATGAGTGAATCCATTTCCGATATTCGGTTACCAAAATAAAGTTTCCTAAAATAAACATAATACACAACCTACTTATAGTACTATAGTATATGTATAAAACCCACTTTCCCTCCTCTTTTTGCCTTCCTTTCTGGTTTCCAACTTCCATAGGAAAGCAATAAGAAAGAAATAACAAAGGTTCATCATATATTAATTAAAAAAAAAAAGTTGCGGAGAAACGAAACAAATAAAAAGGATTGTGTGGGTGAATTCTAGCACGGGATTAAGGAAGCAAAATTTTCCGATTGATTACGAAACAGAAATGGCACAACGTCTCATAGAAGCTGTTCATCGCGGTGACACAAACACTGCCATCGAATTTCTTGAGAAGAATCCGTTGGTGGATGTGAACTTCATCGGAACGGTGACGTTGAAATTCAATACGACGGAGATCGTTTTGCAAGAAGAGTTGCCGCACCGAGTTCAATCGGTTTATGAGGAGTTCAAAACTGAGGTCACTGCTCTGTTCTTAGCTGCGCATTCTGGAAATTTGACACTGCTTCGTAAACTACTGGTAACGCTTCTGATTAATTCTCTTTTCAATTCATCATTTGTCTGAAATTCACGTTTAACATTAAAGAATTTAGATTATGAATCTTTAACTTTCTGATTATTTGAAACGTGATTTTAATCGTAATTTGATTTGTGTTATTTTGCTTCGCGTTTTTCGTGTTGTGTGTGATGCTTTGATCAGTGATGTTAGTGCTAACTGCTAGTTTGTGCTCTGCGTCGGTTTGATTTGAGGTTTGAATTCAGAGTAGATTGATTAACAAGTTCTTCAATTTTTGAAAAATCAATTCGAATTGAAGCAAGGGAATTCTGAAAATGATGATTGAAACTACGGATTTTGATTTGGTTATGAATTGTGGTTTATGATCACTTTACAGATGAAAATTGAAGCTTACGCTGATCAACTTAGGTTCTGTGCAAATTAGATATCTGTTTGAAAACAATCAAATAAACAATGAACTAGTTTTGGAGCTTTAGAGATTACTGCTTGTGTTATCTCAGTTGAGCTATTGGTTCTCACTTCCCGTTCCTTCCTTTGTCTATGGTAGCTGCTGTTTCTGTTTTGCTCTTTTAATCAGAGACTTCATTAGTTCTTGGTTCTGCTTTGTCCTCTTTAGGAGCCAGCCATTTGTTCATCAATCTTTTTGTGATGGTTCCTTTGGCCTTTGAGCTTCTTCTGGTTGGTTTGTTGTTTCCTTAGGATTC